>OZ018325.1:19599233-20199233 GCA_963969495.1 Ceratothoa steindachneri
AATGTAGATCCAAGTGCGCACAACCAATTCTAATTTACAGATTTAACAATTCTTTAAATATTTATTTTTATATTTCTATTTGCTAAAAGATTTTTTTTCAAAATATAATCTCTGAAAAGAGAATACAAACATCAATAAAAATTGTAAAAAAAAACAAAACAAAATTTAAATTCCAGTTATTCACACGCACCCATTTACACAGAGGGCGGGAGAGGGTATTGGGAAAACGGGTGGGAGAATGGCCCTTTACACATACACTCGCATTCGCTCCACCACACCCCTCCTTCCTTAGGCCATTCTACAACAGTCACTCACAATACACTCTCAATCCTTACTCATGGTACCTTTTATACTCAATTGCACCCATTCACACTCTTCTACTGGTCCCTGGCTACGCGTAGCAATTGGTCAGGGTCGTTCATCAGTTGTCTTGTCAGTCTCGGTCTCCTCGTCACTATCAATCATGTCATCCACCATACTCTTCGCTTTCATTACTAACTCGCTCATCTCTCGACAGAACTCTTTCATACTTTTTCGTCCAGATCCTTCACTCCTCATACCTCCATTCATCATCTCCTCACTCACAGCCCTCATCAAGCTCAAAGTACACTCTTGCGAAACAGACAGGTCATTCACATCCCCTGTATTCTCAACAGGCATACCAGGAACCCCTTTGACTGGTTCCCACCAGAAACCTGAAAAATCAGTGACTTCATCATTCACTACATCAAACTCACCCCTACTATTACCATTCGTAAAACCCGAAAAATCAGCGACACTAGGTTCATTCTGCCCAAACACACTATCATTCATACTGTTCCCCAAACCAGAAAAATCAGGCACAGGCAGCTCACTCACTCGTCTACTTATACCAGCCAAATCGCTCACCTGTTTTTGCAAACACTCAATCTCTCTTTCAAGCTCCCCCATACCAAAAAGACTGTTCAGCCTTACTTTCATTCGTACTTGCATTCTTCCTTTCACTCTTCTTTGTACTCTTTCTACTCCTCGAGACCAAGACAAGCTCTTTCCCAGACAGATCCATACTATCACATTCAATCTCATCATCATTCACTTTACCTCTCTCTGCACAGTTCATACACTGGATGACTCACCAGGTAGTCAGGAGGTTCTCTCCATCTCCTTAACTGACTCTGATGAGCCCGCACTCTCTGAGTCATACCGTCATTCAAACTCTCCAAAACATATGTCACCCCATTTTCCCAAACTCTCACAACTCTATAAGGTCCATCAAACTTCTCACTCATCTTTGACACATTCAACCTACCTTTCACTTCTTTCACCTTCAATACTTTCACACCTAATTCAAATGAACAGAACTTTTCATGTGCCTCACGCCATACACTCTGCTCACTTTCACTCAAATGAAACCTATCTCACTCGCCTTTCAAAATTCATCACAAACTGACACGGGGACATTCCAGTTGCACTATGCACAGTCAAATTATATGCCCACAACAATCTTCGCAGCCATACATCCCAGTCATTCAATGTCGTACTCATCATTCTCAACATCTCACACAAGGTTCTTATTGTACGTTCAGCCAACCCATTTGAAGACGGTACATACAGAGTCATTCTCACATGCTCCACATCATTCTCTCTCAACATTTGCTCAAACACTTCTCCTACAAATTTAGGCCCATCAACTTTCAACAGCGGTGGTTTCACTTGCTGCACACCTTGCACCTTTCACTTCTGACAGCTTTCACACGTAGTTGCAACATCATTCACAACAGTTCTCAGAAACGGATGGAACACACACTCCTTCATACACTCCCACAGCATAAATTTACCCATATGCCCATAATTATCATGCACAACCTTCACCAGACCAATCATACCAACCAAGGACATCACAGGTACATACATATCATCACCACCCTTCACATGCCTGACAAAATATACAACATCCATACAAACAACAAAATCCTTAGCATACCTTTTAAAATCACTTAAACACTCAGGCCATTCATTCAAATCAACCTGCATCATTACACACCTCTTCAACTCACTAACAAAAGGACACATCTCTTGCATCTCTAGAATATCCTCATCACTTAAAATCTCATTCTCATCATCCATGACCAACTCAATCATGCCACAAAATTTGACAACATTCTTCGCACACGCATTCAACCTCATCACCTCACATTCGCCTTTCATAAGACAATCTTTATCAGCCTCTAAAGACAAATCATTCAATCTCATAAAGTCCACCCCAAACAGAAAACAACACGGCATTTGCTCATCTTTCAGAATCACAAAGTCATGCTTCACATTCACACCATTACCCAAACTCACTTTCAGACTAACCTGTTCCCATGCCACTATCATGCCATTCCCTAATCCACCTATCTGTAACTTCACAGGTTTATGCTCGCAACATCTAAACTCATCATACTTACTCAGAATCCTCTCATTCACTAAAGACACTTGCGCTCCAGTATCAATCAAACCACAGAACAACCTTTCACCAACTTTCACTCTCACTTCCATCATATCAGGTCCACCATGTTCGCAATACACAGAAGGAACAAGCACACCAACATCAGCACTGATATCCACACTCTCATCAACTCCCATATCATCACTCACCACACACTCATCTTCATCCAGACAATCCTTCTTCTCTCTGATATATGAACACTTTTCAATCACTCAATTGTAGTGCACACCGCTCATACACTGCAGATGTACCACATTAGGATTCAAACCCTTCATCTTCTCATCTTTGTACACAGTCGGCCTCTCACCACCAAAGTGCACATAAACAATCACTTCATACCATCGACTCACTAGAATCAACACTTCCTGAAACGGCGGGACCCCTTGCATACACATCGCTCTCAATTCTTTCATAAAGTTCCGCACCCTGGCCATACCAATGCTTTCAGGCTTCCTACATACTTCACTCATTACCTCCTTCCTTAAGTCATCCACACTATCGGGCACTCTCACATCTACTCCATCACTCTTAAAATCTTGCAAACCATTCCATACACTCTCATACTCAGGATCACTCACTCCACACACATTTTCATCATTCATACCAGGATACCTTGACATCAAATCAGCCACTCCATTTCGTTCACCAGGCACATACTCAATCACATAGTCAAAGTCACTCAAATCTTCCAAAGTCCTTGCAATCCTACTATTAGCCCACTTCATACACTGCAGATACACAAGAGGTTGATGATCTGTTTTGATCACAAACCTCACACCATATAAAAATGGGTGCAACACTTTCAAACAATAACTTATCGCAGCCAACTCTCGCTCCACAGTCGAATACTTTCATTCTGCAACATTCATAGCCTTGGATACATACCCAATTATTCGCCTGACATTCTTTCCATTCAAACGCTGCTCTTACATCAGAAAACCTCCCATACAATACCCACTCGCATCTGTATACAATTCAATCATTTTAGCATTCACACTATAATCTGGATACGCCAATTCAACATCTTCAGCCTCTGCCTCTCTCAGTTTCTCATATGCCTCATTCATCTTATCATTCCACCTGACAACCGTACTACCTTTCTTGCCCATCCACTCAGTCAGAGGCTTACTCACACCAGAACAATCATGTATAAACTTTCGCTGAAACTTAATCAAACCCCAAAATGACCTCAGTTGCTTCACAGTCACTGGTTTAGGAAACCTTCGCACCTTCGCAACATACTTCGGCGACTTTCGCAACCCATTCTCACTCACCATATGTCCAAGGAATTCCACTTCTTTCACAAACCATTCACACTTCACCACTTTCACCTTCACACCAACACTCTCCAACGTTCTCAACACATCATTCACCAATCTCATATTCTTCTCAAAACTCTGTCATAATCAAAATATTATCTATAAACGCAATCACATTCTTACTCGCAAACTTACTCAACACAACATTCATTGCCCACTGGAAGGCTCCGGGAGCATTAGCCAACCCAAAGCTGAGGTTCCGGAAATGATAATGCCTCTTTGTGGAAGAGAAGGCAGTTACCGGCCGGCTCTCCTCAGCAATGGGCATCTGGTAATACCCCCGTACTAGATCCAGCTTCGTAAACCACTCCATCCCATGCATACTATACACACACTCAGATACCACACACATCGGAAACCTTTCACAGTCCTTTCATTCATCTTTCGATAATCCACACACAGACGCAATCTTCCATCCGGCTTACGTACAGGCACAATTAGACTATTCCATGCACTCTCGCTTTCTTCAATCACCCCCAATTGCTCTAATTCCAAACACTGCTCCTCAATCTCATCAGCAACCAGATGTGGGAAATGCCTCGGCCACTGATAGATTGGGGCATCCTCCTTCAGGACAATCTTTAATTCCGGGAGTTTTGCAACTTTGAAATCCAGATCACCCTTACTGAGGGCTCCCTTTCATTCAAATATCATTCGATACACATCCTCCCTTTCATACTCGGTCAAACATCCATCCAATTCCACCATGCTCTTCATGCAATTCATTATACGTCCATTCAAACGTATTTTCACCTGCAACATTCACCCTGACATCCGTACTATCATCCATACCTACCTCATTGACAGTGGAGAGGTGACCCATTACATCTCCGACTTGGATCGCCCTCACCTTTCCTTTCACACTGGGGTCCGCCTGCACACATACAGATGGATCATTCATTCTCATCAATCCATCAATCACACAAGCAACACGCCTTACCTTATAACACGCATCCTTTCCATCCAATATCACAGTATTCTCACCCACATCCAAACTAACATCCTTACTCCAACTCAATCTAACAGACACCCTTTCACCCTTCACAAGCCTTACACTCTCCATAGCAGTCACCTCAATACCAGTAAACACACTCCTCAAAACACTACCATCTTTGCCTACATACAACTTATACACCCCATTTTTACTAATCTTTCTCTCAATCTGCTCACTCGCAGGATGCACAACCATACGATTCATTTTCATAAAATCATAGCCCAAAATCACACCATACTCACTACTTACCTTATCAATCACAGAGAATTCACATTCATTCATCAACATACCATGCATTCGAACAGCTGACCTTATCATTCCAATCACAGGCACTCTCCTACTACCAATACCTACCAAACTACCTGTACACTCAGACAGGAGGGCTTTCTCGCTCACCTTGTCATACACATCTTTATACACCAAGCTCACCTTGCATCCAGAATCTATTAAAGCCAAACACTCAATTCCATTCAATTCCATCTTCACACTCAGACACTCATACTTCCTACCAGACAGCACTTTCACACTAGACAGACTTACCAACACATTACTCACACTCATGCACCCAGAGGATACTTCACCAGGTACCCTCTTACAATTCAGTTTCCCGCTTCAGACTTTCCATTCACACCTTGCGCTCCCAGTCTAATCCAACAGTTTTCACTTGAATATCCTTCCATCGCACAATAGCTACATACATTTCTCTGGTCACGACACATCCTCACATAATGACCAGCCTTTCCACAATTACCACAAGCATACTTCATACTTTCCTCAGCAGTTGCTCCACCATTCAACCTCGGACAATCTTTCTTCAAATGGCCTCTTTCTTTACACTCGAAGCACTCTTTCACACTTTCCTAGCAATCCTTTAGCATATACCTCTTCTTACCACACCCAAAACATGCACCACACATCCACCTACATTCTGCCAACATATGACCCTTCCTTCCACACCTACGACATTCCACAATCTTTCTCCCACCATTCGGTCTCATTTGCTGGGACATACCTCAGCTTCTCTCTCATATACCCGTTCCCATGCTTGACATTCATCTGTCCCCTTCCATTCTGCCGGCCCAGGAAGTTCAACATCACTCCAGCTGGTGCAGCCTTCAGGGCATCCCTGTAGCTGACAAACTGCTGGGGTGGAGGAAAGCTCCTGGGCTTCTCACCTCCAACATTCACATTGTACCATCCATCCTCTTCTAGATCGCTTTCTTCATCAAATCGTCCATCTTCCAACAGCTCTTAACACATCCTCCCACATCAACCGTTCACCTGTCAGTCTCATTCTCTCTCTCTTTCCACTCAGCCATTCACTCACCTTTTGCGGGATCGTGTCCAGAAACTTCCTCATCAGTGGTTTACATTCATTTACATCATCACCATACCTCTTTCTCGCCATACTCTCAAGCCTATGTGCATACATGTTCACACTTTCACTCTTCCCCATTCAAGCCTTCTCAAATTCATTCACCCTTTTATACTTCACACCCTCTTTCATTCATTTCACCTGCCCAATTAATCTCTCCTTCACCACATCATACCTCGGGTCCCCCACACTTGTAATCACGTGGAAAAACTCCAATACTTTTCCCTCCAGACATTCCCCCAAAGCATTCATCCAATTTGCCTTATTCTCCGGGTACTTGAGCTTACAATATCGCTCAAATTCCCCGAAGAATTCTTCCACACTTTTCCCACCATGTAACCTAAACCTATCTATCTTTGGCACTTTCCTTATCAAAATACCCTTTCCCACATTCACTTCACTCTCACTCATGAAGTGGTAAAGTTTACCATCAGCTTCAAAAGCTGTGTAGTGTCATTCGTCTTTATGGAGAGCTACAAGGTGGTAAGCATTCTTCAAGTCCAAGAAACTGAAATATTTATACTTTCCAACATCATTGAATAGCTTGTCTAAATTAGGAAGAGGGTAAGCATCTGAATGTGTAAATTTATTAATAGTTTTGGAGTAGTCTATGACCAATCTGCGCTTACCATTGTGATGAACAACAACTACTTATGCCCTCCATGGAGAAAAACTAGCCTCAATAATATCTTCACTGATGAGTCTTGATAATGTCCATTTGTATGAAATAGCGATCTTATGGACCATACATGCAAGATTTAGTGACAACAGGACTACATTTGGGCGAGAGATTCACAAATACCCTGACAGGATTTATTGTCAAGGCAGAGAGATAACATATATCCAACTTAGAAAGTCAGCCTCCATACTGCACTATTACTGATGAATGCAATAATTTTTCAGGGAATGTTTACAATGTGACGCCTTATTTTGAATACCATCCTGGAGGAGAAGACGAGTTGATGAAAGGAGTAGGAACTGATGCAACTGATCTATTTAATGAAGTGAGTTTTGGTGGTTGAAATTTGGATGGAATTTCACTTAAACTGAATCTTGAAGTTTTCAACAAAAATGTTATGTCAAGTTTTCAGAAAGCCAGCATTCAATAGATTTACTAACATTTATAGGATTATCCCAAACTAAATCACCTTTAGTAATTTCTTTCTTTCCAAATATAACATGTTAACTCATTCACAATTTAACTTCAATTTTGTGCTGAAATGAATTTCCACACACAGTGTTTTAATTGGGGACAAAATGCATTTATTGCTAAAATTTTATAACAGACTGTACTGCTTCTCTGATGGCTTTGACTTTTGTTGCCCTCTGGGTTCTCTTCACTCAAACCCAGCAGCGCTCAGGAATGATGCTACAGCAGTCTACTCCAGAGGTCTCCTAAGATTATATTGAAATTGGCTCTGAAATGGTCAAGGGAAGGGGGGCTGGATAGGATGAGATGGATGCAGTTCGGGGTCACTGGGAGAGAGGGGGTATTCTACATTTATATTTATTTATTTATATTTATATATATATATATATATATATATATATATATATATATATATATATATATATATAATGAATAAATGAGAGTAATGAAATCCATTTCAATTATATAATGAATAGGAGGGCCAGAAATGATGATCATCAAGTTCAATTTATTTCAAATATTTCAAGATAACAAATCTCATCTTTGGTTGGTTTAAATTCTTTGAGGTGATTCTTGTAGGTGCAAAACAGAATAACATATTCTGGGCTGTATTTTCTTCTCACATATTCATTAAATGATATTGACGAAGACCATTTCAATTTAATAATGAATAGTAGGGCCAGAAATGATGAGAATATTGAATCAATTCATTCCAAATATTTTGAGATAAAATCTCATCGGTGGTTTTAAGTTTTTGGAGGTGATTCTTATAGATCCAAAAACAAAATAATTCAAAAAGAATAAAAAACTTATAAATGGGGTGGTCATTGAGAGTTTCAAATCAATACTTGACACGTTCTTGCTATCTTTGTAAGAACTTATCCATGAGCTTTATAATGTGGTCTCATTCGGATTAGTTTTTATCTTAACTCTTTTCACTATTCCTTTTCCTACATCTCTCCATTCTAATTTTAATTCATTGGTTATACTACTCTAAAAGAATATATCAAAAGGCTATGAACCTTTGGTTGGTATAATTATAAAAAGGAAACAACATATATTTTTTCTTATCACCCAACGTTTATGCTAAAATTTTGTCCATTTTCAGGTACATAAGTGGGTCAATTTTGTCACAATGCTTCAAAAGTGCCTTGTCGGTACTCTTGTTGAGTCCAAGTCTCTGTTCTGCAAACCTGAGTTTTTTCCTCTCAAGAAGCTTAGCATATCTCGTGAGGCAAAGAAAAAGAGTAAGATTGCAGGAATACTTTTGATTCTAGAAATAGGGTAAGAATACCCTGCTTTTGTTGTTCTTAGTGCCTGAATTGATTGTGCATGTTTCCTTTTATATGGGTGGAATTTCTGGTCTGCATATCCTTTATAAGGAAAATATTTCAATACAAATGACATCTACAACAAACAGCAAGAACTACAAAAACCAGGAGCTCTTGCTAGCCTAGTGGATACAGGATTGGATTTCTAACATCGAGACAGGGGTAAAATTCTAGTGAGTGTCACTGCAAAACGTTATCCATTGTGAGCCAGCTACATATTGGGTGGATCTGCTGATACTCACCACTGTGGGGATGAATAGCTCCACACATATTATCATCATGTACATAGTCAATCTCAATTGTGTTAATCATTTCCCTTCACCCCTTCACAGCACAACATACCCATTCTCTCTCCTCTGTTCCAGAACCCTGTTGATGTACTATTGTTCCTATGGTGGCACTCATATCCACATAGCACTGATGCAGAATGGCTTCCACCATTGCTGGTTGATATTAAAAAACAATACAACCTGGACACCCCCTTTCCTCAATGAGGACCAGCCACCAGCTGCCTTTATTCTCACAAGTGATTGTCATTCTGATCTTTATGATTTCATTATCAGTTCAGTGGATCTTGTTCACAATGTGAGAGATGAATGGCACTATGTACCTACCTATCTACCTGTAAAAAAAAGTGTTAAAACTCTGGTGGGTCAAGCTAATCGTGACAAGGAACTTCTGGTTGTATCCCTCTGCAAAGAGAACCTGAAGGAATGTTTCCTGCACATAAATAGATACAAACCAGTTTGCCATCGTATAGGCCCACTAAAAGATGACATTGGCGTATTGCAAGAGTCAAACTTGGCTATTGCTAACATGTTGAATGACTACTTCACCTCTTGTGTTTACAAGGGAAGAAGAGAGTCCTACTCCGAGGCTGGGGATGTATCTCAATGAAGGGGAGAACCTAAGCGAGATAATATTAGACAATATGGAAGTAGAGGCTAGAATAAAGAAGCTTGACCCGTATGTCTCCAGGTCCAGATGGCTTTCTCCTTGGAGTCCTTTGGCAAGTGAGCAGTGAGGTTGTGCCACAACTTACTGCTATCTTTAACAAATTGCTAGAAACAGGGGAGGTGCCAGAGTACTGGAGGATGGCGGATGTGACCCCATATTTAATAAGGGAGAGCGTGAAAGCCCAGGTAACTACAAGCCTATAAGTCTGATGTCCTTTGTGGGCAAAATGCTAGAGAGCATAATTGCAGAAAAAATAGTAAAACACCTAGAAACAAACAACTTTATCCTGGATTCCCAACACAGGTTTTGCAGGAACCGATTGTGTCTCACAAATCTACTAGAATTCTTTCACAGCATTCTGGGTGAGAATGATCATAGTTGGGCTGTGGAGATCTTATACCTGGACTTTCAAAAGGCATTTGATAAGGTGCCACACTCAGGTTGATTTGCAAAGTCCATGCCATTGACATCACTGATATGTGGCTGACTGGATTGAGAATGAACTGGTTGTCATGCAGGTGACAAGAGTAGCCTCAAGCTGGGTCCCTGTGAGTAGTGGGGTGCTCTAGGCCTCCGTGCTCAGTCCTCTTTTGTCCATCTATATAAATCATATAGACAATGGATTGCTTTGCTCCATATTCAAGTTCACAGACAATACAAAATTAGGAAGAGGCATTGTAGCCAGATACTACGTACCTTCCACACTTTTCACTAGGGTTGGGGACTTGAATGATTGTGAGATAAAAGTCCACTTCTGGCAGCAAAGGAGAAAGACACTCAACTTACTACCTTATCTAGTTTTATTTTCTCAAATAATTTACAATATATACATAATAAATATTTACAAATTAAATAAATTGAGAGACGAGACTGCACTGTCAGACTATGACAAAAAAATATATTGGAGAGATCTTAGTGGCCACATCAGCCTTAAAATAATGCTCAAAATATTGGACTTTTCCTTGGTACAAAAACTTATCTGACCCTCTCTTCAATTTGCGGAAGGGAATGAGAAATGGCAGGAAAGATATCTTTCAACTAGAGTTTTGGGGGGCGTCTCCTTTACAGGAGGATTGACTATAGCAGCAGCAGCGGCTCCAATTTAGGAATGGAGGCAGGTCATCCAAACTGACCCCACTGCCAAAGGTTGGGTTGGGTTACCAAAATAAGGATTGGCGACTGCCACAAATTTAATAGGCCTGGCTAAGAATAATTCAGCCTCAATTCAGCATCCAAGAGGTGGTCTCCAGCTTATGAAAGATGAATCTCTTTGATAATGATTAGTTTACAAAATGTATGACATTTATGATGTATAAGTTACAAAAGTTTAATATAATCTGCAACAGAGAAATTTTTAGAAAAACATGATATACAGTAAAAAAAAATAAATCTACACTCCTAATTTCTATCTATAACCTGGTCTGTCCCAAAGCCCTTTCCTAGCGAAACACACACACTTTTCCATCATAAACAAGGAAAAGTAGGGTAAAAGGACAGACTAAGGCAAAATGGTGAAAAATTCATAGTGGACAAAATGTGGGAAATGGCTCCCAAATATATATGCTATTCACACACTAGCCATCCACCACAATGCAAGCTCACACAGAGGAGTGGAAAACCTAGAAAAGAGCCTTCGCAGGTTAGGAGAGTGGTCCAAGACTTGGCAGATGCCATTCAACCTTGACAAGTGCAAGTTGATGCACATCGGTCATGCCAATCCTCAAGAAGACTACTACTTGTTAGGTAGATTTCTGCAGGTGACTGACCTGTAAAAGGACTTGGGTGTGCAAATCAGCAGCAACCCAAAGTTTTTCAGGCAGTGTGCCGATGTATATAAAAAGACACAAAGACTTTTGGGATACTTAAAGAAGCAATCTATCTTCTAAAACAAGGAGATTGTCCTCAAATTGTACAACTTTCTAGTCAGACCTCATCTGGAGTATTCCGTTCAATTCTGGTCCTCTACACTGTGTAAGGGTATAGATAGACTCAAATGGGTCCATG
Organism: Ceratothoa steindachneri; assembly: GCA_963969495.1. Classification (NCBI taxonomy): domain Eukaryota; kingdom Metazoa; phylum Arthropoda; class Malacostraca; order Isopoda; family Cymothoidae; genus Ceratothoa; species Ceratothoa steindachneri. Next base: position 19,610,834 of record OZ018325.1, read on the forward strand.
CCTGGGCCAGTAAGTTAACTCTCTCACTTAGGCACAAAGGTTAACAGTGCCAGCTTCAAGAATTGGGGCTTTTTTCCCTGGAAACTCGCTAATTACGAGGCCATCTAATAGTGACCTTAAAGATTTTAAGGTGTTAAAAATAAATATATATATATATATATATATATATATATACACAAAACAAAAACCCAAAGTATATATATAACCATCTGACAAACCTTCCACTCTAATCACTTCCCAATTTTCATCACATACCAACTAACCCAATGCATTCATGGCTCAATCAATTTTAACATAAACACATTTCACAAGAGCCAATGGATAAATTCACATCCTAAATAGAAAATATCCTCACCAACTTCACATTTGAACAATTCCATTCCTATAACAGGCCCTTTCCCACTTTTCCAATACAATTCACAAAGCAAGCAAGAAATAACATTGCCAAGATACAAGAAACACTTCAACTCCAATTTCACACATCAAATCAATAGCCACAAAAGAAACACACAACACACCAGCACCCACTCCTGAAAACTCGAACAAATCCATGACCTCAACATATAAGTCAATATTCACATCACCACCAAACTAGACAAATGAAAACAACTTCAAACAATCAAACACAAAACATATACCTCACAACTCTGTAAAACAATGAGAAAAATGCACACAGCAAAGCCTTCATCATTATTCCATACAAAAAAGATTAGACATCAATGACAAAGAATGGATAGCAAACTTCCTCTCCAATTGACTTAGCCAAGTCCTCTAATAAAGTGACCAGTTCAAAAGGAAAGAAGACAATTGAGGTCCCTTAAAGCAGCATCTTCTTCAATCTTTTCATGCATGACATACTCCTCTCCACTACCCAACTATTGCTTAAACTTCTATGCAGATAAGTTATCCATTACATCCCAATCTCCCTCTGTACATGCAGACTCCAGAAACTTTAACACATATCTTCACTACCAACTACTAAAACTGATTCAAACTAAACCATATCCGCTTCCTCCATAAAAAGCAAGTCACTATTCTTTACACCTGAATATCATGAATCAACCCACCACTCACTCACACTTTTTGTTCCATGGCTACCCTCTCCCACTCTCCCATAACCCCACACTACTCCCTGCAGAGGTATACCCCATGTAGCCTGTTACACTTGGTACCTGGAGGAGCTACACATCCTCTCGGCCTGAGTGCAGATTAAGGAAGCTTTCCCTGTCACTGGGTTGATTTCAACTCTGATGGGGCCTGGGGAAGTGGGTGCACTTTCCCTTCACCCCCACTCAGCGCTACTTTATCCTTATTCATTTATTATTATTTTATTTTTTAAATATTATTATTACAACTATCCCCTCAACCTTTTGTCTGTCTACTTTGTACCAGGGGGAACTGTTCCCACCTGGATAGAGTTCAGTCTGCTAGACATGGAGCCTTGTTGGACTGCATGTAATCTTGGGATCTCCTAGCACCAGAGTATGATACAAGGGTAATCCCAAAATTAAGGTCTCCAAAGCACTGGAGACGCAGAGAAACTTTATGTAGCTATTGGCAACACTGTTGTGTTTGTTGTGCATTTTCCTGCATGTGCCTCACTGCCATCTTCAGTTTTGGCAGCCGTTTGTGATGGAGGTCCTGATTGACGCTACCACCAATTGTGAAGTTCATGCAGTTATTTATTTTTTGCAAGCAAAAGGCATTAAACCAATTGAAATTCATCACCAATTGATGGAAGTGTATGGCGAGTCATGCATGGATGTCAAAAACGTCTGCAAATGGTGTAGGGAGTTTTCATTTGGTTGTACTGAAATTCACAATGAAGAAAGAAGCATGTGACCATCAATTTCCGATGAGACAGTCACGAAGGTTGAGCAAATCCTGCGTGAAAATCGGCGGATCACTCTGTATGATCTCTGCATTTTGGTTCCTGAGGTTTCCCGAAGCACCATTCCTAGAGTTTTGACAAAAAAGTTGCAATATCGATTTGTGCATGGAATCCACTTCTTGTCCGGACGATGAACCATATGCCATTCTTCAGTACTTTACTGATTGCTAGATTTGTTCAACAGGATCCAGACAAAGGGTATCCTCCCAGACTCCTGGCAAGAGGCTACTGTGCTTACTTTTTTGCAAACTGGTGAAAAGTCTACCGCAGCTGGTTTCCACCCAATTTCTCTAACCTCTTGCATGTGCAAGTCAATAAAGAAAGCCACTGTCTTTTTCACAGTGTGGCTTCCACAAATTAAACTCCACTGACAGTGACCCCGACCCAAACTTCTTCCTAAACAGTGTTTTCCTGGAAGTGGTGGCCTCGCACCATTTCCATGGTCTTATATTTTTGCAATGCCTCACCTGGTAGGTACATATTTGCAGCCTTATTATCTGTTGCACCTGTGCCCTGGACATTTTTCATAAAGTGACGATTCAGCACTTTAGGTGCTGAGATGGTTACTGCTCTGCTATTTTATCATTCATTTATTCGCTTAAAGCTTGACTATGGATGTCAGTTCTACATATCCTAAGCTGAGTGTGAATTGCAGAAGGTGGACACCATTCTCTGTCTCATGACTGAGGCCTTCCATATGTCCACTATTGAGAGCTTGTTGATACTGGGGAGATGTTTCCCTGCACTGTGCAGGGCAAGTTTGTGCACCTATGTCACTGACATAAAACTTGGTCAAGGACCTTTTCCTAAATGGGGCTTGGTTAGAGGTGGCAGATTTGCACCATTTCCTTGACTTTGTTTTTTGACACGTATCACCTGGGAGCCACATGTTTAAATTCTTAGTGTGTCTTACACCTGCACCATGCAAATTAGTATCTCTGGCATTGAGCACATTTGTACACTTCAAGATAGATTATGGATGTATTCTGCATTTGTAAGTCTACAGCAGAAGGTGGATTTGATCCACCACACTGGTCTCTACTTAGTGATTGATGCCTTCATGCATATCCCTCCCGTAAAGGGCGCGGCAATTTGACTTCGTGGCCACCATGCTGATGGGACTCAGTGCCCTGTCCGACCCAGTCTTCTTACCCTGCTTCCCCACTTTCCATACAACTTTATCTGTTAGGCCTCTAATTTTACAGGGTAGACGCCGACCAGCTTCCTCTCAGCCAACTATCCCAGATCGGGGTTGAGGGGAGAGGGGACCATGCCCCCCCTCACCCCTGAGCTCTGGTTTGGGATAGTTGTTTTTTAACAACCTGCTTCACCTTCACATCCCCTTTTCCCTTTCACTATCTATCATTTTTTACACTGTCTAAAGTGGAGCCGCCATGCCGATAGGCTGCCAGATAACTAGACGGGAGCAGTGGCTTAAATGGCAGCAGAATGGGCTACTGTGGGGGGGTGATGAGCGTGTGCATTCCGTGAATTACAAAGGGTCACCATGCCCAATGATGTCAATATTTTTTTTTTTTATTCTCTCCCTTTACCTTCCCTATACCATCACCAGAGCCGCATTCAGGCAGCTCCACTGAAAAGATGGAGGTCCCCCCCCCATGTTGTGCTCTCTCAGGGGACCCTCCAAATTTCTTCTCTTGGAGAGGAGGCTTACTCCTCTCCTTTGCCTATGGGTGCAGGGGACTTCCCCCTCACCACCTTCTCTGTCACTTTTCCAATGGCAGACCCCTTTTACTTTCTCAGGGGACTGCCAAGAAAGCAGGCTCCCGGTTGGGGGGGGGCTAGATTGGGCCAACCCCATTAGGGAAGCAAAGGATGGCAGGGCCCATTGGCCCGTGCCCCTTAATGTCCTGCAGGTATGCACGACAAGTTTGCAGGAGGTTAGTGTACCTGCCCCCCTTTTTTTCTCGATGGATGCTGGTTAGCCAGCATTAGAAGATAAAAAAAAACAACTCAAATGGGATATGTGATGTTTTAGGGGAGGATGGCCACATGGAACCCTCCCTTGAGATGGACTTGGTCCCTGAGATGACCCAGCCTCAGATGGTAGGACCTTCCATGGGGTCAAACCTGGGCTCAGTGCCAAGCACTGAACCCAAGTCCGCCCCTGTGCAGAGACCTCTTCAGACGACTTGAGGCCCCTGAGGTCTTAAAAGGAGAGGAGGGATCTCTTTCCATGGCTGGTGCCCCTATGACAGCCAAGACCTTCTCCATTTCAGAGAAGGATCTTGCTGAGTCCGCTCCATCTGCCCTGGGGGCTCCTACCGAAGGAGGAGAGAATTGGGTTCATTCCCTGCCCTCCTCTCCTAAAAAGAAAAGTAACAAAAAAAAAGACTTGAAGACTCTGAGCTCCTCCACCTCCGCAGGAGCCATGGGGATGGATGGGTCTGCTGCTGTTTTGGTAAGTGACCAAGCCAAGATTGGCACATCTGGCCCCGTTGCTTCTCCGGCTGGGGAGTCCCAGACAAAGACCAGTATTGTGCAGAGCGCTGCCTGGATTACATCGGCCCCCTCATTCAGAAGCTACCTGGTATTTTCGAGACAGCTGGCTTCAAATGCTTCCTTGTTATTCACTCCGCTGATGGCAGCATGTTGGCTACCGTCAACATGATCCATCAGAGGAGAGCTCTAGCTAGTGTGATTGTTAGAGAGTTGAAGGTGACCCGTTTCTCAGGCGCCTTTTGGCAAATGTGTTGAATCCCTCTGAGGCGACCATGATTAGTACCCTTCAGACACTTGATGGCATGCCTTTGAGTGTGACGCTGCACTCTACCATGAACTTCATGAAAGGAGTAGTTTATGCTAGGGAATTTGCGGACTACTCCATAGATGACATCACCTTAGAGCTGGCCGACCATGGGGCGGTCAAGGTCGAATGCTTGATGAGAAAACAGGGAGGGGCCTCGAGACCCACCCCTACATCTTCATCATGTTCGACTGTGACAAGCTCCCTGAGTCAGTGTGTGTCGGTTGGTATTGCTACCTCGCGAAGGCATTCATTCCACTACCGCAGAGGTGATACTATTGTCACCGTTTCAGCCATACTAATCGCTCCTGTAGAGACGCAAAGTCAAGGTTACCCGAAGTCTGTGTAAGTTGCTCCAAGGCCACACATGATAAGTCCAAATTGTGTGTGGCCAAGTGTGTCGATTGCGGAGAGCTGCACAAATTGTGTGTGGCCAAGTTGTCAATTGCGGAGAGCCACAGATCGGCTCTCATTTCGCAAGGCTAAGGACTTGGTCCTGGTGCTGTCTGGGATGTCCTATGCCTCAATGCTAAGAAAGACACCCTCTGCTCCTGACCCCTCAGGCCTATGAGCAGGATTGTTTCCGTACCCATTCAGAACCTTTCTGCAGGATCTACCCACCCGGGGTGCTTCCCTGGTAAAGCTGGCGGCACAAAGGGTTCACACCCAGACCTGGCTAAAACCAGGGCTCCCCTCCCTTCTCCCAGCTTGACCGTTTCCCGTAAGGTGAAACGTGTGCCTCCACTGAGCCATTAGACTCACAGGAGGCAACACCTGTGAAGTTGGTGGTGAGGTCATCTTGTAGGGTGCCTAAAGATGCCCCCCCGAAAGGAGGACAGCACTAAAGGAACTTTGGCTCATTCACCCACACCTAGTGGTAGGCTGGGTGGCTCGGAGACTGTGGATCCTCTAAAAGAGGGATCCCCGCCTCCGAAGCCGCCCTGCTCACCTAAGGTTTCGAGGTGGAGGGAGGAAAAGACTTCCACCAATAAGTCCTTGAAGGCGATAGCGCTCTCAGCGAATTGTCTGGCCAACAGTGACAGGAGTTCTGCCTCCGGGAAGTGTACAGCCATTCCTCTGAGGGTCTTCTCTTCGAAGACAGTCCCCGCATCTCCTCCGAGCTAGACCTGGAAGGCATATTCCTTCAATGAAATTGCAGCTGAATCTGGGCCAACTGAGAGGAGCTGCTGGGCGCTTACCCCCTGCCAACCCTCCTGGGGTATAAGGGTTTTGCGACCCCACCACCACGGAATGGGGGCCGGGCGGGAGGATGCTCCATTTACACCCGGATTGATGTGTCCATTCTTCTCTTCACTTTAGATACCTCCTTTCAGTCAGTAGCTTTGCAGCTGCACCTGGATAGGAGGTATACTGTTATTTCCACTTAAATTCCACTGTCAGCCGACTTGAACGCGGGGGACTTGCGCCCTGTCATGGCACGGTTGCTAAGGCCCTTTCTCTTTTTCATAGATCTGAACTGGGGAGACTACTCGATTAATCCCAAGAGTTAAGTCCTTGCCAACCTGATTGATGAGCTGGAGATTGTGTCCTAAACCGCTTCATTTTTCTACCTCGACCTACCTTTGTGCTCTCCGGATGCACAGCCAGATTTTGGGGGGGAGGGTGGTCGATGACCTCCATGGTAGTGATCACTTTCCCATTCAAATATCATTTTCTGGGTTGCTAGCGCTCGAGAGCCCGCTTCGGTGGTGCTTGGCACGGTGGTCCGCATTTCGAAGAGTTTTGGTTGGTAGATGAGGCCGTTGAGTTCTCCGGCAACCTCATCATCTTGGGCCTAACTACTATTCCTAAAACGTCTAGCCGTTTTGCACGACAACCGCTCCCCCGTGGTCTACCGAGTGTGAGACAGCCCTCAAACAGAAGCGTTATGCCTACTTGCGCCATACGACTTCACTGTGGGTGAATTTCTTTAAGCTAGGTTCCGGTATATTTCGAAGCATGCTCGCCCCTTTTCACTTCACGGGAAGACCCCTCTAGCAAAAGTGTGGAAGTGAGTCAAGGATTCGGGGCAAGTTCTCGCAGGACCCCCCTCCCATTCCCCAGGTTAATGGGACCGCAATCTCTTATACCTTGTCTATGGCGGAATCCTTCCCGACCGCTTTCTTTGCATTCTCTAGCCGAGATGCTGCTCCGCCAGCATTCATTGTCCGTCGTGATGATGCGGAAGTCCGCCGACTGGACTTTACCTCAAGAAGTGGAAAACCCTTCAACAACAGGTTTGCTTTGAGTCGGTTGCGTTCCGCTCTCGCTTCGTGCGTGGACTGCCCCTGGTCCAGACGATGTCCCCTACGCCATGCTTTGACACCTGGGTGAGCGAAGCATGACCTTTCTGTTAGATTTGTTCTGCAGGATCTGGGTAGAGGGTATCCTCCCAGATTACTGGCGAATCACTACCCTGCTCGCTTTTCTCAAACCGAGGAGAGATCACTCTACCTCGTCCGGTCTTCGCCTACTCTCTCTAACCTCCTGTGTGGGCAAGTTGATGGAGAAATTGGTAAATGTTAGATTAGCCTTCTTTCTGGTTAGCGTAGGTAATCTGTCTTTTGCACAGTGTGGCTTCCGCAAGTTCCACTCCACGTCAGATGCTTTGCTCCAACTGAAAAATGCTGTCTGCGAAACCTTCCTTCGTAGACAGCACTACGCCACGGTGTTTTTCTATCTGGAGAAGTCCTATGATACCGCATGGCGAAACAGTATCATGGAGAGACTCCACACGATAGGGGTGATGGGACGACTCCCAATGTTTATATCTGAATTTTTGCGAGATCGTCGATTTCGGGTACTTATGAAGCGAGCCTTCCGGCCTAATGGAGCAGGCAGAGTGTGTCCCGTAGGCAAGTGTCCTCAGTGTCACACTCTTTGCCCTGAGTATTAATGGCATCACCTCGGTGCCGGCGAAAGACGTTCTCGCTACGCTCTACATGGACGACTTTTCGATCTCTTTTGGCACCGCCCAGATGTCAACTCCAATAGGCATTGAGCCGCCTCTCTCGCTATGCCGAAGTGCACAAGCTTCGGCTTTCCTTGGCCAAGAATAAGGTAGTGCATTTCTACCACCATGCACGGCTCCACCCTGCCTCAGACTTGTTTCTCAATGGAGTGCGCCTGGAAGTGGTGGACTCGCACCGTTTCCTTGGTCTTGTCTTTGACCAACACCTCACCTGGGATGCTTATATTCGCTGCCTTAGGGTCTCTTGTACTCGCGTCATGGACATTCTTCGTTCCGTGATGTTCAGCGCCTGGGGCGCTGTTAGGGCTACTGCCTTAATTTTTTATTGATCCTTTGTTCGTTCGAAGCTCGACTACGGATGTGAGTTTTATGAATCCGCAGCCGAGCGTGTATTGCAAAAGGTGGACTCGATCCACCACAGCGGTCTTGGCCTAGTGACTTGTGCCTTCCACACTGAGTGAGAGCCTACTTGTCGCTGCTGGGGAGATGCCACTCGCTCTGCGCCGTGCGCAGTGCATAATTCAACTGTACGCGCGATATTGGTGCCTCTCTCTGTCGTCAACAGCTCTATCTGCATTCGCAGCTGATCTCGACGGTGCCTATGCCGCCGAGAGACGCCAGTCATACCTTAAGCCATTTGGGTTTAGGGCTAGGAAACTCTTTCGAGAGCTAGGTATAATTCTCCGTCCGGTGGCACCCCTGGTTCTGCCCAGGAGGCCACCCTGGAAGGTACCGCCTCTAACATTTTTTTTCCATGCCTCTTCTCCCAAAGCTTCTACACTACTTGGAGTATTGCGTTCGGTCTCTGGAGCTCACTTCGTGTCATGCTGGAACCGTGCTAGTGTATATGGATGCCTCCAAGTCCCAAGAGGGGGTCGGTTTCCACTCCACATCCCCTCTGTTTGGAGTCAGCGGGGCTCTGCTAGGCGCCGCGTATGGCTTCACGGCTCAGCTGGTTGCAATACACCGCTCGGTATGGGATATGACGCAACGTGCCCAGTTCGGAGAGCGCATTGTTATTTATAGCCACTCATACAGCGCCCTGAGTGCTCTCGGGGCATTGGAATCTCTGTATCCCCTGGTTCGCGATATCTGTGCTGACACTGTTTTGGCGAACCGCGCGGATATCGAGATTATCTTCCTGCCTAGTTCCTGGACATGTAGGAATTGCGGGGAATGAGCGCGCCAAACAGTCCGCGAGGACTGGACGACCAATCCAGCGTTTCGTTCTTCCTCACACCGATGTGAGATGGTTGGGGGGAACTTAAAGTTACATGCCATAGCACCGCGACTGTTCCCATGGACCTATCCCCCAATGCCGCGACAGCACCAGGTTACTTTCTGTCGTCTCCAAATTAGACACACTCGCCTGACGCAACCGCCGTTTGATGGAGGGCTTCCCTCCGTCTTATTGTGATGACTGCGTTCCCCAGACTGTTCGGCACATTCCTTTTGAATGTCCCAATCTGGGGAATCTTCGCACAAGTTACCTGTCCCGATACCGAGATGAGGGGGGTCACTCTACTCCACTTTATTTGGCTGTTTTTTGTAGGTCACTTGTTCCTGCACCCGGGGGAGGCGTGCATGCTTCCTTCTTCTTGCTTTTTTGCTTTCTTTTTTAACTTTTATTTTATTTTTCTAGCCTGTGCTTAGCCTTTGTTTTTCTTTTTATCTTTGTTTTTTTTAATCTTGCCTAGTAGTAGTCTGTAGCTTGAGTATGGCAAATTTTGCCCTAGTAGGCAGTCACCAGATAGCTCTCAAAATTAAATAAAAAGGGTTCCTTAATGAGTGCAGTGAATGTAAATTTACTCAATATTTTGAACAAAGAGTACTAGTTGAATACTGTATATATTGTATTTAACATTCTCAAACTAAAATATCAAACTGTTATTTCCTGAAATACTTTTTTTCTTTTGAAGATACAGCCGATTCCACAGATAGGTTGTTCCTTCCATCCATTGGGTCTCTGAAGACAAAGTCTCCTGATCGTACAAGCCCTGCACCCTTGCTGCAAACATACGTTCGTCTTCCACCACCTAAGTATGACTGGTTCCAGACCAAAACGCTCATCAACATCGCCATCTACACCAAGTGGAAGGATGTGCGCAAATATCATGTGGTTATCATCAATCATGAACAGGTTGGGAGCTGTTTTTGTTCTAGGTATTAATAATCCCATTTGTTTTGTACAACTTTTGCTTCCTAGTAAACCTACTTGGTCAGAGGCAAAATCTAAATTCTGCCTTTTTTATTTCCATTTGACTACCAATTCATACCTGACCTCTCATATACAGTATAGTTCAAGACTAGAGGACAAAATACCAAAATCTACATTTTCTTGAAAATACTCATTTAATTTCCAAGAAAATTGCACAGAATATTCTTTAAATTTGCTTCTGATAGTGCCCAAATTTTATTTCATAGAACAGCGGATAAAAAAAATGTTGTGGAGAGTAATGTGTATTTGAAGAAAGGATGCACCCAAAACATGAAAATAAGTATAAATGCAGCCATAACCAGAAAACAATTGTCTTCGACACTTGAACGGAATATTAATAAGAAATTTGCTGGTCCTTGTTCTTAATGATTTGAGTATATCTTTGGCTGCAGGACTTCAATTATTGTTTGCATATGATTTTATTCCCTTCTACTTCCAATCTTCGCCACAGATTTTCAACATTCATTGGTTTCCGAGCTATACCCTTCACACTGAGTATCTTAGGTTTCCTATCAAGTTTAAATCAGTGTTCTTCCAAAGTCACTTCATATCAAGGTTTTCAGCATTCAAGAACTGCTCACCATCTTTGCTATATGGGTACTGAGCATTTTCCTCCATAAAACAGGCTCACATACTCCCAATATTTAGAGAGCATGGACCACATGTTCCTGAAGTAGATTTTGTATACCGCATTATTTACTTAGCTGCATAAATGGATATGGACAGACTCCAGCACTTGAAAACATGGTCCACACCATAAAATGCCACCATTCCTTTTTTTTTTAATTTGCATGTGGGATTCCATCTTTTGCTTGTATGATGCCTTACGTGCTGCTTCCTATCCAATTCAACAAATTTAATTTACCTTCATTGCTGAAAAACACTTTCCCACTTTTCAGCACTTCACATAATATGCTCAGTAGCAAAGGCAAACCTATTCATTTTATTATTTTTAGCTTAATGGTTTCTTAGCAGTGGAGTAAGCTATGAGTCATACCTCTCTTAAGCAATTTTAGACAGTCTGCCCAGACATATTTTACAATCATAATTAAAAATATTGAGACTAATATATATATATTTATTTATTTTTAAATTTACAGATAGGAATGATTATTCTAATATTTAAATTATTGCCGGTTTATTAAAACGTCAGTATTTAACCCCCGCCCCCCAAAATAAACCTGCAGTCTTTTGATGAATACAAAATCATGCTCTTGAGCTTTGCTATTTGATCAAAAAGGGTAAAATAATGACAAATATAGGTTAAATGAATGATGTTTAATTATAATCTATTTCATAATATTTGTTTGTAAAGTAAATGTTTGAATATCGTTCAATACCAGATGTAGTTCTTTCCCTCCAAAAAAGCTTGCAACCTTTGTTGTTCTGCACCAAAGCAGCTTGAAATGCAAGGAGATAGTTGCTACAGATATTGCATCAAGGAGCGCGATCGGTAGGATCATTAATGACTTTAAAATATCTGGTTACACCAGGGTTGGCAAATTACCCCAAATTTTGAAAAAAAACCCAAACCAGTGTTTTATTCCTGGTTTTTCAAATCTTGGTTTTTTCAAAAAACAAACACTACAAGCATTAGAATAACATAGAAAAAGAATAGCTATCTCTATTTTTATAATAATTAATTAGTTTAATAATTATATTATAGTAAGAACAGATCATTGATGGAGAATTGTGGGTACCCATGATAGCTATAACCTGTAGAAGGAGAGATAAATTATGAAAGAAATAATTTTAATTTGATACCTATTTGTTGAAATTCTAAATATAAATATGAATTTTGAATAAAATAATGATAAATAGCCTTCGTTTCTTTAAGAAAAAAATGTAATTTTGAAGAAAATAAACACCAAACCCTGGCTTTTAAAAAAAAAAATGCTATAAGCATTAGAATAGCATAGAAAAAGAGTAGCTATCTCTATTTTTATAATATTAATTAGTTTAATAATTATATTATAGTAAGAACAGATCATTGATGGAGAATTGTGGGTACCCATGATAGCCATAACCTGTAGAAGGAGAGATAAATTATTATGAGTCAGTATCAGAGAAATAACCTTAGTTTGATACATATTTTTTGAAATTATAAACTAATATGCATTTTGAATAAAATAATAAGTAGTGTTCATATTTGTAAAAAAAAAAGTGTAATTTTGAAAAAAAATCCCCAAACCTTGGTTTTTCAAATTTCACTTGAAATTATATCCCCTCCCAAATGGTAATAAAACCCAGGTTTTTTGATCTGCCAACCCTGGTACACTCATGTGAAGAATTCTTATGGATTCCCAAGAGCTTCAAATGAACACCAAGATTAACTTTTGGTAAGGTCCCCACTCAAGGATTGTGTTATTTCCAGTGCCAAGCTTGTTCATAATTGGAAAGAGCAGGTGTGAACACTTAAGCAAACACAGTGGGGCAGAGACTTTTCCCAAAGGTTTCAAGTCAATACGGGATGCAAAGCCTCATCTCACCAAAAAGAAGAGCCCTCTTTAAGGGGATAAAAGAGAGGTGCCTTCATGAGTCCTAGGTCATGCCCACAGAGAAGGAACTGGACACTCTCCATGTCTGCCCCGGATATGGAGCATTATCACTTTTGCCCAAGAATACTGCCATAAACTCAAAATGGTACCAAAATGTCCCTCATCAGCATCTTTTCTCAACAATTTGGGGATGATGACTGTATTTTTCAGTAGGATGACACACATTGTCACAGAACAAAAGCAATAACAAAGTATTTGGCTGAAAAAACATTGAATATTTGGGATGTTGGCTTGGGAATTGACCAGATTTGAACCAAATAGAGAATTTATGGGCAATAAACAAACAACAGTTGATAAGCAGAAGCCATCCAATTGTCAGCAGCTACAGGTGATTATTGAACAAAAAATGGAGCCATAGTGGTCAATTTATCATGGATAATTTTGTCTACAGCATGCCAAAATCAATCGAAGCAGTTGTGAAGAACAAGAGACATCATTGTAAATATTGACTGCTCATATCAAATGACAATTTAATAATAAATTGGTTTGAGCTCCAATTTTGTTTATATTTCACTTTCAAATTATGTTCAAACATACTAAAACAAAATACAAGATTTGATTAGTTTTATTAATTTTCTTCCCCATAAGAGGCATGATATTTGCTTTCCTGGCCACCATGCCGACGGGACTTGGCACCCCATCCGGCGCCAGCTTAACCTCTCTTCCTTCCTTCGCTAACCCCTAATCTCTGTCTCCCCCATAAGAGAGACAGTGACTTGCTTTCATGGCTGACATGCTGACGGGACTCAGCACCCCATCCAGCCCCAGCTTAGCCTCTTCTCTTTTCTGACACCCTGTCTTCTTACCCTGCTTCCTCACTTCCCATACAACCTCTCCCACAACTTTCTCTTGTCCACCTCTAATTTCTCACAGTAGACACCGACCAGATTCCTCTCAGCCAACCAACCCAAATCGGGGCTGAGGAGGAGGGAAAAATGCCCAGTCACCCCTGAGCTCAGGTTTGGCGGGTGGGTTTTTAACAACCTACTTCATCCCCACCCACACCTTCCTCACATCCTCTTTCTTTCTCCTTGCAATATCTATTGATTTTATGCCGAGCCTAAAGTGCAGCTGCCATGCCAATGGACTGACAGGCCACTAGGCAGGAGGAGTGGCCTTAAATGGCATCAGCTGGTTTTGCTGGCCCTGTATTCACCCCTTGCAGAGCAGGCTACTGCATGGGGCCCTGAAAAGAAAACAACAAATAATATCTCCTCCCCTTCACCAGAAATGGAGCTGCCTTTGGGCAGCTCCACGGAAAAATGGAGGTCCCACCTCTGTGCTTTTGCAGGCAATCCTCCAAACTACTTCTACCGGAGAGGAGGCTTACTCCTTCCTATGCCTATGGGTGCAGGGGACTCCGCACTCACTCCCTCTTTACAGCAGCAGTCCCATTTACTTTCTCATGGGACAGCCAAGAAAGCACGCCAGTGGCCCATAATTGGGTGGGAGTGGCTTGTTAGGGCCAACCCCCTTAAGGGAGCAAGAGATGACAGGGCCTGTTAGCCTGTGCCCCTCCAATGTCCTGGCGGTGTGCATATCGAGCTTACCGGGGGGCACTGTACGTGCCCCTCTCTCTTTCCTGAAGGAAGGATGCCGGCCCAGGATAGGACAAAAGGTACCTCAAAGGGGTCACGCGATTTCTTTAGGAGGGGGGGCACATTGTGTCATCCCCTGAGATGGACATGGTCCTTAAGGTGACCCAGACCCAGACGGTAAAATCTTTCATGGGGTCGAACACGGGCTCCGAGCCAAGCACAAAACCCGAGTCCACCCCTGTGAAGGCTTCTCCTCAGACGGCGCGGGCGTCTGAGGTTGTACAAGGAGAGGAGGGATCTCATCCCCCAGCTGGTGCCCCTGTCACAGGCAAGACTTTCTCCATCTCAGAGAAGGATCTTGCCTAGGGGCTCCCACCAGTGGAGGAGAGGGGCTGGTTCATTCCCTGCCATCCTCTCCTAAAAAGAAACAGAAAAAAGACTCAACCATTTAGAACCCTTCTGCAGGTTATACTCTCACATGGTAGAGCTGGTGGCATAAAGGGTTCACCACCATACCCAGCTAAATCCAGGGCTCCCTGTCCTTCCCCCAGTGTGACTGTTTCCCATAAGGCAACACCCCTGAAATTGGTCATGAGGCCATCTTCCGAGGTTTCTAAAGCTGCCTCCTGAAAGGACAGCACTTTTGGATCCTCCAAAGGATGACCCCCGCCTGAGTTACCACCCGCCTGCCTATGGTTTCGAGGCAGAGGAAAATACTTGAATGGCGAGCCCAACTTCCCCCGTTAAGTACTTGAAGGCGATATCGCCTGGAGTTCTGCCTCTGGAAAGAGGGCCACCGCATCTCCTCTGAGCTAGGCATGGAGAGCATATTCCTTCAATGGAATTGCTGCAGACTCCTGGCCAACTGGGAGGAGCTGCGCAGTCTATTCTTGTCTCATTTTCCCTTAGCTATCATTTTGCAGGAGACTATGCTGGGTGCGTGCTCTCTTCCCACCCTCCTGGGGTATAAGGTCTTTGCGACTTCACCACCGCAGGATTGGGGCTGTGCAGGAGAATTTGCCATTTACACCAGCATGATGTCTCCGTTCTTCTCTTTTCTTTACACATGTCCTTTCAGGCAGTAGCTGTGTAGCTGCAGCTGGATTGGAGGCATACTGTTATTTCTGCATACATTCCACCGCCAGTCAACTTTGACGCTGGGAATTTCTGCCGTGTCGTGGCATGGTTGCCGATGCCCTTCCTCTTGCTCGGAGATCTGAACGTTAGACACCCCATCTGGGGAGACTACTCTAATAGTCCTAGAGGTGTCCTTGCCGACCTGATCGACGAGCTGGAGATGAGTGTCCTAAATGTGGATGAGTTTATGCATCGCTCCCTGAAAACCGCTTCATTTTCCTGCCTCGACCTATCTTTGTGCTCTCCGGACGCACAGCCTGATTTTGGGTGGCTGGTGGTCGATGGCCTGAATGGTAGTGATCACTTTCTCATTCAAATATCATTTTCTGGGCCGCTGCCGCCCGAGAACCCGCCCCGGTGGTGCTTGCGCGGTGGTCCTCATTTCAGGAAATGACTGATTTGTCTATCTCAGTTGAGGAATTTAAGTCGGTAGATGAGCCTGTTAAGTTCTTTTCCGGCAACCTCATCGCCGCGGGCATACCTAATATTCCTAGAACGTTTGGCTGTTTTGCACGTCGACCACTCCAGGGGTGGTCAGCCGAGTGTGAGACGGCCCTCAAACAAAAGCGTTATGCCTACATGGGCTATAAGCGCCGCCCGAACGACTTTACTGTCGGTGAATTTCGTCGGGCTAGGTTCCGTTATATTTCTAAGCACACCCGCGAGCATACGTGTCTTCACTTAACGGGAAAGACCCATCTAGCAGAGGTGTAGAAGCGAGTCAAAAGGATTCGAGGCAAGTTCTCGCACGACCCCCCTCCCATTCCCACGAGATTGTAACCGCAATCTCGGACAACCGCGTCTGTGGCGGAATCCTTCGCGACCACTTTCTTTGCATTTTCTCGCCGGGATGCTGCTCCGCCAGTATTCATTGCGGGTCGTTATGACGCGGAAGGCCTCCGACTGGTCTTTACCTCCAGAGGCGCAGAACCCTTCAATGACAGGTTTACTTTGAGTGAGTTGCGTTCCGCTCTTGCTTCGTGCGCGGACACTGCCCCTTGTCAGGACGATGTCCTGTACGCCATGCTTCGATACCTGGGTGTGCGAAGCATGGTCTTTCTGTTAGATTTGTTCAACAGGATCTGGTTGGAGGGTCTCCTCCCGGATTCCTGTCGAATCACTACTGTGCTCGCCTTTCGCAAACCAGGGAGAGATCACTCTACTCCGGCCGGTTTCCGCCTAATCCGGCGTGTGCAAATTGATGGAGAGATTTGTAAATGTTAGATTAGCTATTTGTCTGGACATCGGAGGCCATCTGTCTTCCTCATTGTGTGGCTTCTGCAAGTTCTTTACCTCCATGGATATTCCACGTCGGATGTTCTGCTGCAATTGGAAAATGGGGACTCTCCACGAGATGGGGGCAAGGGAACCCATACGGGTGGGGGTAGCCCTCTCCGGCTCAATTGAGCAGGAAGAGGGTGTCCTGTCTGGAAGTGTCCACAGTGTCGCACTTTGCCCTGAGCATCAACGGCATCACCTTGGTGCTGCCGGCAGTTGTTCTTGCTACGCTCTACGTGGACCACCTTTCGATCTCATTTGGCGCGGCGCAGATAGCAACTCTGGAGGGTCGACTCCAACAGGCATTAAGCCGCGTTTCTCGCTATGCCGAAGTGCGCAAGCTTCGGTTTTCCTTGGCCAAGAATAAGGTGGTGCATTTCTACCGTCATTCACGGCTCCACCCTGACTCAAACTTGTTTCTCAATGGGGTGCACCTGGAAGTGGTGGACTCGCACCGTTTCCTTGGTCTTGTCTTTGACCAACACCTCACCTGGGATGCTCATATTCGCAGCCTTAGGCTCTCTTGTCCCGCGCCATGGATATTCTTAGTTCCAGGACATTCAGCACCTGGGGCGCTGATAGCGTTACTGCCTTATTTTTTATCGATCCTTTGTTCGTTCGAAGCTCGACTACGGATGTGAGTTTTATGCATCCGCAGCCAAGCGTGTATTGCGGAAGGTAGACTCGATCCACCACACTGGCCTTCGCTTAGCGACCAGTGCCATCCGCACTTCCGCCATTGAGAGCCTACTTGTCGAGGCTGGAGAGATGCTAGTCGCTCTGCGCCGTGCACAGTGTATTATTCCCCTATTTACACGAGCCTGGCGCATCCCTCAGTCGCCAACAGCTCTCACTGCATCCGCAGTTGATCTCCACGGTGACTATGTCCCCGAAAGACCCCAGTCATACCCTAAGCTCTTTGGGCTTAGGGCTAATAAACCCCCCCTTCAAGAGCTAGGTATATCTCTCGGGCCGGTGGCGCCCCTGGTTCTGCCCAAGATGCCACCCTGGAAGGTACCACCTTTGATTATCTGTTGCCACGCCGAAGCTCCCGAAGCTTCTACAGCACAGGGAATATTGTGTTCGGCCTTTTTGGAGCACACTTCATCTCACGCTGGAACCGTGCCAGCATATACAGATGGCTCCAAGTCCCAAGATGGGGTCGGTTTGCACCCTGTATCCCCTCTGTTTGAAATCAGCGGGGCTCTGCCAGGCGCTACGTCTGTCTTCACAGCCGAGTTCATTGCAAGTACCACTCAGTACAGGAGATAATGCGCTATGCCCGATTCAGAGCCCTCTTTGTGATTTGTAGAGACTCACAAAGCGCCATGAATGCTCTTGGGGCATTAGAATCTCTGTGCTTTAAAAGCTTGTCTATTCGGAAGATTTTTTGGTCTTCTGCATAGCTGAGTGGTTAAAGGGTTGATTTAATTGAGATCAAAATGGTTGCCTGCTGCCTCAGGGTGCTTGGTTCAAATCCCACCCAATCTTCATTTTTTTGAAGTAGGTAATAACTATTTCTGAAGAAACAAATTGTTCTGTTTCTCTTTCTTGTAGTGTGTTGGATTTATTTCTTCATTCTCCCGCATTCATGAGACATATACATTGTGTATTCGGCATGTGTTTAACTCAATTTCTCCTTTGTCATTTGAATTCCCGATTAATTTCTTTTTCCTTCTCAGTCCCAATCAAGCTTGCTAAGCATGCCTTAAAAGCTTGTCTATTCGGAAGATTTTTTTTGTCTTCTGTGTAGCTGAGTGGTTAAAGGCTCAATTTAATTGAGATTCAAGCAGTTGCCTGCTGCCTCAGTGTGCTTGGTTCGAATCCCACCCCAGCTCAGATTTTTTCAAAGTAGGAAATAAACTTTTTTCTGAAGAAAAAAATTATTCTCTCTCTTGCGGTGTGTTGGATTTATTTCATCATTCTCTCATGTTCATGAGAGATATACATTCCTATACATATGAAAAATATACATACTCATAGTTATCTCAAAGCTTCTAGCTATAACTGTAGGTTCTACAGTTATAGCTAGAAGTTTTTAGATAACTATGTATATTTTTCATATGTATAGGAATGTATATCTCTCAAATCAGTCCTTCATGCGCATCTGTTACATTCTGCAATCTTCCCTCGGAATGGGCTCATTTTTTTTTTTTTGGGGGGGGGGGGCTGACCCGTTTTCTTCACTGAATCTCATGCCCCAGTATCCTCAAGGAGCTTTATTATGCATGAACTAACCCTCTTTATCCTCTTACAACATCTCAAAATGTCAACCATACTTTCCTTCCCTGGACAACCTGTTTTCAGACGGATTTGTTGACTTTATCTCATCTCATCATCCGGATCAATGAGTAATAACAACAGTGTTTACAATACTCGTGAGAAAGTTTTGCCATACATACATTACATTTTTACATATCGAATGAAGGTTGGTTGTCATCCTTCTCTAGTTTGTTAAGATCCTTTTTACAAATACACATTACTTTCCTCAGACACCCAGCATGCAAGGTTATGTTTTTTAAGCTCTAGCCACCCTGTAGGGTTAGATCAAATAGAGTTGTAGGGTGGCCAGTCATTTCCAAGTGGATGTGACACCCCCACCCCCACCTGGGTGCAATCCTCGAGTAGGGCCACCCCACTTGGATGTACCCTGCATGAGGTTAAGTAGCAATTGCACTTCCATTTTCTAACTGGTGCATATGCTGCTAGCACAGAGGGTGCTATACAATTCCCACAGTATGCAACAGCCTACCTCCACTCTACCCTAGTCCCGCAAACAGTCTCACAAAAGGGCTGGTCCCACTTATTTGCGGCAACATTGATGGGGCCTACAGCGCAGCCTGTAGGATCAAAAGCTTCCTCCCTTGATCTCCCAAGCAGTTGGAGGGAGCAGAGATCATCTGCTCACAGGGACCAATTAACAACCACTTTCCTCATAACTTTTTTGTCTGCTTTTCTATTAAATGTAACTTAGAAACTATCAGAGGCAAATTTCAAAGAATATTCTGAAATTTTCAAGGAAATTATTTTCTAGAAAATATAGATTTTAGTATTTTCTTATCTAGTTTGGGTCAGTACTTATATATCTGTCAGGGACATGAAGATTAATTTGGATTTCGAACTAAAGGTTGCTATAAATTCTCACAGTCAGTGCAAAGTCAACCATAATGTGGCTCCCTTCCAATAACTATAACCACTATTGGTTAACTTTACTCATGGTGGAGAACAGTGCTTCCCTTTACTACTGTGGCTGGACAAAATGAATCAGATTCTAGCTGCTAATGGCATTTTTTTTAATACATAGAACAAAAAAAACATTGCATCTTCCCAATTAATAGCACCTTATTCACCCCTGGGTTGCATTGCAGTAGAAAGTTGCACAACCTATTTTGAGGTTCACTCCTCTCCTTATAAAAGTGTTCCTAAAATAGTATTTTCTTTCTCACCAGTATTTCAAAGCAATGGTGTACATCCAGGACCAAGTGTACACTGTGAACTTGGAGCTGTTCAAGCCCATTGAGAGGAAGTTTGAACTGAAGATTGGCAATGGGTCAGGAAAAGTTGATCTCCTCATGAAGAAGTCTTTGCCTGGAGTTCGATGGTCCTCCCTTGGGAAGACCCTTCGCGGAAATGGGCAGCTGGTGTCCATTAAGGGTAAAGAGGTAAGAGCCCATTCATTCTTGTCTCTGCAAAAGGAGGGTTGTGCTGGATTAGTAGTCATTGTTTATCTTTTATGTTGATTACCTAAAAGAAAAAGGGGATTCCAGTTGTATTTCCATTATTTGTAAAAAGCTGATTATCCTTTCCAGCCCTCAGGTAGAGTAGAAAATGGTGTGTGTGTGTGGCAGGGGTAACAACTTTTGATTAGTGATTTTGTTGGTTTCATTCCTGTCCTCTTAAAAGCCTCTTTGTAAGTTAAGTTGCTTCCTTTTTCCCCTTTTTCTTCTCATAGAGGTAAAATTCTCCCTTCATAATAGTAGCGTAAAGGTGCCATTTTTTTGGTTATGGTTATGGAATTGTTCTTCAGGACCTTTAGTCCTTATCCTATTTCCTCAAGTTGACCTGCCTTCATTGTTGATAGGGAGCAGTCCTGAAGTAATAGGGCAGTTGTAACTTGCCCTCCTTGTCACTGGTTGTGGCAGATTGCCATGATTTGAGGGGAAAGAGTTACAATGACTAAATTAAATAAAATGATTACCCTGTGTTGCAAGCATCTAAACGCCCCGTCCCACCCCAGTTTAGCCTGCCTCTTCTGCTAACCCCTACCTCATCTTCTGTACAAACACTTTTCACCCTGCATCATCCTTCCATTCACCCTTTTTACTCCGTCACTTTCCCTACCCTTTTGTCACCCCCTCCTTCTACTGACCAGCGTATGATAATAGGTGATCACTCACCCTACTCATTAGTGGACATGCCTATCTCTACTTCTCTTTATTACATACCTGCCTACCCATTCCATACTTGCTCATCTATCCACAGCAGTTCTGGCTGCTCAGCACACTTTCATCCTTTACCAGACCTCATCGAGTGGTAGTGTATACCATGGGGTCCCTACCTGCTCCGAGGGGCAGTGTATACCATGAGGTCCCTACCTGCTGCGAGGGCTGAAAGCCCACTGGCTAGTATTAGGTATATGGTATGTTGGGCTGTCGATTCTGCCCACCTTCTTCCATTACTCATAAAGTGGCTACACCATCTTTTATTGTTAAAGCTCCAGGAGAATTTCACCTGAATGGTGGGCTGGGTTGGCAAAGCCCATCAATGCTGGACCGGGACCGATTATGTGTAAATGATGTCAGTCTGGAATTTTCTGATCCTATGAAGATTTTTCTCAACCTCCCAAGTCTTTGGGAGGTCATATTATCTAATTTACATGAGTCTTTTCTTTTTTCATATACTATGGTGACAATTGATAATAATAGTGGGACTGCATAGGGATCCACCGGCAAGCGTGGCTTCACCCTCCCTAGGAGTCTGGGAGGGCGAGGTAACATGAGACAGCCCCTTGACCAGTGAAGGGGCTGCCCTCTCTCTCAGGCAGTTCTACCTCTGAAAAGGTGGTCCTCCCTGAGCTTTCTCAGGGGCCCCTCCAACCCCTTTCAAATGGAGAGGAGGTATATTCCTCTCCTAGGCCTACAAGTGTGGGAGTTCCCCTCACCCCCTTCTGTGAAGTCGTCCATGGATGACTCCATCTCTTGACCAATAGCAGTCCCTCCCCCCTCCGCCCTTTCCTATCACAGGGGACTACCAAGAAAGCAAGCAGGAAGCTCAAAATCGAGTACTTCCTGTGGGAGCGACTATATAAGGCCAATCCTCCTTAGAGGGGGGAATGGAAATCGAGGCCCGTCGAGCCATGCCTCCTGTAGTCCTACATCCTGACTGCAAGTGTAGGCATGCCTGCCCCCCCCCCCCTTTGTCTTCCCCAAGACGAAAATGAAGAGCCCTCGATATGACCTGTGATAGCTAGGAGGGGGGGGGGGGCGCTACATGGACTTCCCCCCATCACTGAGATGGGCATTGTCCCGGATGTGACCCAGGTTCAGATGGCAGGATCAGTGCCAAACACCAAATGTGAGTCTCACACTGTGCAAGGTTTTCCTCTGACGGCTCGGGGCCCCTGATGACTCATAAGGAGAGAAGGGACCTCCTACCCCAGCTCTTTCCCACACGAAAGGCAAGACTTCCTCCATCTTGGAGAGGGATCTTGCTGAGGCTGGTCCGTCAAGCCTGGAGGCTCCTGACGATGGAGAGAAGTAGGTCCATTCCCCACCCTCCCCTCCCCAAAAGACCCCGTAAGGGGCGCGGCGATTTGCCATCCTGGCCGCCGTGCTGACGGGATCCAGCGCTCCGTCCGGTCCCAGCTTAGCCTCTCTTCCTTCCTTCAGATAGCCCGATTTCTCCCCTACCTCGTCGCTTTTCATACAACCTCTCCCACAACTTTCTCTGGTCAGCCTCTAATTTCACAGGGTAGAATGCTGACCTTCTTCTCAAGCCAACCACCCCGGATCGGGGCTGAGGGGGGAGGGGACATTGTTTCCTAACCCCTGAGCTCCGGTTCGGGATGGGTTTTTTTAACAACCTGCTTCATCCCCACCCATACCTTCCTCACATCCCTTTTCCTCTCCTCTTCAAAATCTATCTTTTTTACGCCATGTTCAAGGTGGAGCCGCCATGCCGAAGGACTGCCAGGCCACCAGGCGGTAGGGGTGGTCCCAAATGGCGGCGCCTGGCTCTGCCGGGCCTGTAAGCACCTCTTGCAGTGCGGGCTACTGCAAGAGGTGGTGAGCGATTGCGTCCCGTAAAACAAAGAGGGTCACCATACCCAATGATGAAAAAAAAACACATCTTCCCTTAATTCCTCGTAAAACAACGGAGCCGCCCTCGTGCAGCTCCACAGAAAAGATGGAGGTCCCCCCCCTGTGCTTGCACAAGGGACCCTCCATACCTCTTTAACTGGAGAGGAGGCTTACTCCTCTCGTACGCCTACGGGTGTAGGGGACTCCCCCTCATCCCCTTCTCTGGAGGTGCTTTCGGGTACCTCCCTATCTCCAGCGGCAGTCCCTCCTTTGCTTTCTAAGGGGACTGCCAAGAAAGCCAGCAGGCAGCCCATTGCCGACCGCCCCTCGTGCAAGCGGCTCGGTAGGGCAAACCCCCTTAGGGGGGAGAGGGAAGCCAGGCCCCTTCGGTCGCTTCCCTCAAAAGACCTGCTGGCTAAAATATTAAACCTTGCCGGGGACAAGGCATGTGCCTTCCCACTAAAGACTTATGACGCTGCCAAGGGGACCTGCGATGTCCTGGGAGGAGATGGCCAACTGGAGGCCCCTCCTGTGATAGACATGCTCCTTGAGGAAAACCAGCCTCAGACGGTAGGGCCTTCCATGGGGGGAAATCCGGGCTCGGCGCCAAGCACCGAACCCGAATCCGCCCCTATGCAAGGTCCTCATCAAACGGCTGTGGATTCTTAGGCATTACAAGGAGGGGAGGGATCTCCTCCGGATGATGCCCCTGCGACTACCAGGACCTTCTCCATTTCGGAGAAGGACCTGGCTGAGGCCGGTCCATCTGGCCTAGGGGCTTCTACCGGTGGGGGTGAGAAGCGGGTTCATTCCCTGCCCTCTCCAAAAAAGAAAAGTGCGAAAAAGACGAAGAAGACTCGGGGCTCCTCTCCATCCGCGGAGGCTACGGGGACGGATGGGTCTGCTGCCACTTTGGCAAGCGACCAAGCCAAGATCGGCACATCCAGCCCCTCTGCCCCCCCCCCGGGTACGGAGCTCCTGACGATGACAAAGACCAAAAGTGCACAGGGCGGAGCCTCGATGACATCGGGGCCCCTCATTCAGAGGTTACCTGGCGTTTTCGAGCCCGCTGGCTTCAAACGCTTCCTCATTATTCACTCCACTGATGGCACCATGTTGTCCAAGGGCAACATGATCCATCAGAGGAGAGGATTAGCTAGTGCAATTGGTAGAGAGCCGAAGGTAACCCGTTTCTCGGACGGGAGCCTTCTGGCGAATGCGGCGAATCCCGCCGAGGCGGCCAAGATAAGTGCTCTTCGGACACTTGATGGCACCCCGGTGAGTGTGACGCCGCACTCTACCATGAACTTTGTGAAAGGAGTAGTTTATGCGAGGGAACTCGTTGACTACTCCATTGAGGACATCACCCTAGAGCTGGCCGACCATGGGGCGGTCAAGGTCGAACGTGTGATGAGAAAACAGGGAGGGGCCTCGAGAACCACCCCTACACTCTTCGTCACGTTCGACTGTGACAAGCTCCCTGAGTCGGAGCGTGCAGGTTGGTACCGCTACCGCGTGAAGGCATTCGTGCCACTGCCGCGGCGGTGCTATTACTGTCACCGCTTCGGCCATACGAATCGCTGTTTTTTTTCTCTTTAATTTCATTTTAAAGTAGCCTAGAACTAGGCCAGTTTTAATACGGCGACTAATGCCCAAGTAGGCAGTCGCCAGATGAGCTCTTATAAAAAAAAAAAAAAAAAAAAAATCATGTAGACGTGCAAAGTCGGGGTCACCCGAAGTATGTGTAAATTGCTCCAAGGTCGCACACGATAAGTCCAAATCGTGTGTGGCCAAGTGTGTCAATTGCGGAGAGCCGCACCCTGCTTCTTCGAAGCAATGTGGTGCATATCTCCTTGAGAAAGAAATCCTGGCCGTTCAGGCCCAGGATCGACTCTCATTCCGCGAGGCAAAGGACTTGGTCCTGGCGCGCCCGGCTCTGCCTGGGACGTCATATGCCTCAATAGTTAAAAAGGCACCCTCTGCTCCTGGCCCATCCAGGCCAACGAGCACGGTTGTTTCCGCGCCCATTCGGAGCCCTTCTGCGGGCTCTACCCAACCTGGGCGCTCCCCTGGTAAAGCTGGCGGAAAAAAGGGTTCATACCCTGCCTCGGCTAAAACCAGGGCTTCCCCCTCTTCCCCCAGCGTGACCGTTTCCCGTAAGGCGAAACGGCCACGCGCCTCCATCGAGTCGTTAGACTCACAGGAGGCAACACCCCTGAAGATGGTCGCTAGGCCATCTTCCGGGTTTCCTAAAGCTGTTCCCCGAAAGGAGGACAGCAACAAAGGAGCTTCGGCCCCTTCGCCCACGCCCCGAGGTGGAGCGAGTGGCTCGGAGACGGTGGTTCCTCGAAAAGAGGGCCCCCCGCCTCCCAAGCCGCAACGCCCGCCTAAGGTTTCGAGGCGGAGGGAGGAAAAGACTCGCATGGCGAGCCCAACCTCCCCCAATAAGTCCTCGAAGGCGACAGCGCCCGGGGTTCTGCCCCCAGGAAGCGTACGGCCATTCCCGTGAGGGTCTTCAATTCGAGGAGGGCCCCCGCGTCTCCTCCGAGCTAGGCCTGGAGGGCATATTCCTTCAATGGAATTGCCGTGGACTCCGGGCCAACTGGGAGGAGCTGCGGAGGCTCGTCTCGTCCCGTTCCCCGTTAGCTATTTTTTTGCAGGAGACCCGTCTAGGCGCGTGCCCGCTGCCTGCCCTCCCGGGGTATAAGGGTCTTGCGACCCCACCACCGCGGGATGGCCGGGCTGGGGGATGCGCGGTTTACACCCGGCATGATGTCTCCGTTCTTCCTTTCTCTTTAGATACCTCCTTTCAGGCAGTGGCTGTGCAGCTGCACCTGGATAGGAGGTATACTATCATTTCTGCATACATTCCACCGTCAGCTGACTTCGACGCGGGGGACTTCCGCCGCGTCGTGGCACGGTTGCCGAGGCCCTATCTCTTGCTTGGAGATCTGAACGGCAGGCATCCTCTCTGGGGAGATTACTCCATAAATCCCAGGGGACAAGTCCTTGCCGATCTGATCGAAGAGCTTGAGATGGGTGTCCTAAACGTGGATGAGTTTACGCATCACTGTCCGAGAACCGCTTCATTTTCTTGCCTTGACCTATCTTTGTGCTCTTCGGATGCACAGCCTGATTTTGATTTGGGGGGTGGTCGATGACCTCCATGCTAGTGATCACTTTCCCATTCAAATATCATTTTCAGGGCAACTGCCGCCTGAGAGACCACCTCGGTGGTGCTTGGCGCGGGCGCGGTGGCCTGCATTTCAGGAAATGACTGAATTCTCTATCTCAGTCGAGGAGTTTAGGTCGGTAGATGAGGCCGTTGAGTTCTTCTCCGGTAACCTCATCGCCGTGGGCCTGACTACTATTCCTAGGACGTCTGGCTGTTTGGCACGCCGACCACTCCCATGGTGGTCTTTCGAGTGTGAGACGGCCCTCAAACAGAAGCGTTATGCCTACATGCGCTATAAGCGCCGCCCGAACGATTTCACTGTCGCTGAATTTCGTCGGGCTAAGGCTAGGTTCCGGTATATTTCGAAGCACGCCCGCCGCTCTTCTTAGCGGGCATACGTGTCTTCACTTAACGGGAAGACCCCTTTAGCTGAGGTGTGGAAGCGAGTCAAAAGGATTCGGGGCAAGTTCTCGCAGGACCCCCCTCCCGTTCTCCAGGAGAATGGGACCGCAATCTCGGAACCCGCGTCCGTGGCGGAATCCTTAGCGACCGCTTTTTCCGCATTCTCTAGCCGTGATGCTGCTCCGCCAGCATTCAATGCACGTCGTGATGTCGCGGAAGGCCGCCGGCTGGACTTTACCTCCAGAGGCGGAGAACCCTTCAACGACAAGTTTACTGTGAGTGAGTTGCGTTCCGCTCTCGCTTCGTGCGCGGACACCGCCCATGGTCCGGACGATGTCCCGTACGCCATGCTTCGACACCTGGGTGAGCGAGGCATGGCCTTTCTGTTAGATTTGTTCAACAGGATCTGGGTGGAAGGTCTTCTCCCAGACTCCTGGCCAATCGCTAGTGTGCTCGCCTTTCGCAAGCCGGAGAGAGATCACTCTACTCCGACCGGTTTCCGCCCAATCTCTCTAACCTCTTGCGTGTGCAAGTTGATGGAGAAATTGGTAAATGTTAGATTAGCCTATTTCCTGGACAGCGGAGGCCATCTGTCTTGTGCACAGTGCGGCTTCCGTAAGTTCCACTCCATGTCGGATGCTCTGCTCCGACTGGAAAATGCCGTCTGCGAGGCTTTCCTTCGTAGACAGGACTACGCCACGGTGTTTTTTGATCTGGAGAAGGCCTATGATACCGCATGGCGATACGGTATCATGGAGACTCTCCACACGATGGGGGCGAGGGGACGCCTCCCAATGTTTATATCTGAATTTTGGGGAGATTGTCGATTCCGCGTACGGGTGGGGGGAGCCCTCTCCGGCCCAAAGGAGCAGGAAGAGGGTGTCCCGCAGGGAAGTGTCCTCACTGTCACACTCTTTGCCCTGAGCATCAACGGCATCACCTCGGTGCTGCCGGAAGATGTTCTCGCTACGCTCTACGTGGACGACCTTTCGATCTCTTTTGGCGCGGCCCAGATGCCAACTCTGGAGCGTCGACTCCAACAGGCATTGAACCGCGTCTCTCGCTATGCCGAACCGCACAGGTTTCGGTTTTCTTTGGCCAAGACTAAGGTGGTGCACTTCTGCAGCCATCCACGGCTTCACCCCGACCCAGATTTGTTTCTTAATGGGGTGCGCCTGGATGTGGTTGAGTCGCACCGTTTCCTTGGTCTTGTATTCGACCGACGCCTCACCTGGGAGGCTCATATTCGCAGCCTTAGGGTCTCTTGTACCCCCGCCATGGACATTCTCCGTTCCGTGACGTTCAGCGCTTGGGGCGCTGATAGGGCTACTGCCTTACTTTTTTATCGATCCTTTGTTCGCTCTAAGCTCGACTACGGATGCGAGTTTTATGCATCCGCAGCCGAGCGTTTATTGCGGAAGGTGGATTCGATCCACCACACCGGCCTTCGCCTTGCGACCGGTGCCTTCCGCACTTTCCCCATTGAGAGCCTGTTGGTCGATGCCGGGGAGATGCCACTCGCTCTGCGCCGCGTGCAGTGCATCACTCGCCTGTACGCGCGAGCCCGGCGCCTCCCTCAGTCGCCAACAGCTCTCACTGCATCCGCAACTGATCTCGGTGGTGCCTATGCCGCCGAGGACGCCAGTCATACCCTAAGCCCTTTGGGTTTAGGGCCAGGAAACTCCTTCGAGAGGTAGATATAGCTCTCGGGCCGGTGGCGCCCCTGGTTCTGCCCAGGACGCCACCCTGGAGGGTACCACATTTGGCTATTTGTCGCCACGCCTCTGCTCCCAAAGCTTGTACTGCGCCGGGAGTATTGCGTTTGACCTTTTTGGAGCACACATCGTGTCACACTGGTACCGTGCCAGTGTATACGGATGGCTCCAAGTCCCAAGAGGGGGTCGGCTTCCACGCTGTATCCCCTCTGTTTGAAGTCACCGGGGCTCTACCAGGCGCTGCGTCTGTCTTCACGGCTGAGCTGGTGGCAATACACCACTCGGTACGGGAGATTACGCGACGTTCCCGGTTCGGAGACCGGATTGTGATCTATAGCGACTCACAAAGCGCCCTGAGTGCTCTCGGTGCATTGGAATCTCCGCAACCCCTGGTTCGCGAAATCCGTGACGCCACGGTTTTGGCGAGCCGGGCAGATGTCGAGATTATCTTCTGCTGGGTTCCTGGACATGTAGGAATTGCGGAGAATGAGCGCGCTGATGAGGGCGCCAAAGAGTCCGCGAGGACTCTGCGACCGGACCAGCGTTTCGCTCTTCCTCACACTGACTACATGGCAGGAATACGGGCAGCTCTTCGGACTGCTTGGCAAAGAAGATGGGAGACAGTCGAAGAGAACTTAAAGTTTCGTGCCATTGCGCCGCGACTGTTCCCATAGACCTATCCCCCAATGCCGCGGCGGCTTCAGGTTGCTTTCTGTCGTCTCCGAATCGGACACACTCGTGTGACGCATCGCTATTTGATGGAGCGCTCGCCTGCGCCCTATCGCAACGACTGCGTCGTCCCCCAGACTGTTCGGCACATTCTTGTCAAATGTCCCAGTCTGGGTGATCTTCGCGCACGACACCTGTCCCGGTACCGGGATGGGCGGGGTCGCTACCGCCTGTCCCTTGTACTCGGGACGAGTGCGTGTACTTTGACTGGTGGACTTATTGACTTTTTGGTGGAGGCCGGCCTTCTCCCTTTCATTTAAACTGGTTTAATTGTTGTTGTTTTTGTTATTGTTTTTGTTATTGCTTTGTTATTGTTATTTCTTTTTATTGTTTCCTGTTCAATTTTTTAAAGTAGCCTAGAACTAGGCTGTTTGTTTACGGCAACTTATGCCTAAGTCGGCAGTCGCCAGATAGCCCCTTAAAAAAAAAAAAAAAAATCTCCCCAAAAGAGAAAAGACAAGAGGATTTTTCTCCCTCCACGGAGGTTCTGGAAACTGACGGGTCACCTGCCGTTTCGGCAGGGCGACCAGGCCAAAATTAGCAAGTCTGGCCCCAAGGCACCCTCGGGTAGTGGGCCTTAGACCAAGACCAAAGTTGCAAGTGTGCTGAGCGGAGCCTCAATTATGTTGAGGCCCCGCATTGAGAGATTAAATGTTTTCTATCCCGCTGGCTTCAAATGCTCTCTGGGTATTCACTCTACTGATAGCAGCATGTTGGCCAAAGGCAACATGATCCATCAGAAAAGAGCATTAGCTAGCTTGATTAGAAGAGAGCCGAAGGTGACATTTTTCTCGTATGGGAACCTTCTGGTGAATGCATCGGAACCTTCCAGGGCAGCCATGATTAGTGCCCTTCTGGTACTTAATGGCTCACCAGTGAATGTGATGCTGCACTCTACCATGAACTTCGTGAAAGGAGTGGTTTATTGGACGGAACTCGTGGACCCCTCCATAGTAATGGGATGTGTGGGGTCATTACCACTTATCCCTTGTACTCTGGATGGGTCTTGCACACATACTTGTGTATTATCTTCCTTTTTAGACAAGGCTAGCCTCCTCCATTTTTTTTTTGTACTCCTTGTTGTTGTTCACATGTCCCTGCACTAGGGGAGGCTGGCCTCCCCCTTGATGTGGCAGCTGTTTTCTGCTTGTTTTGCTTTTGTTTGGTCGGGATTTGTTGTTGTTGTTTTTTTGCATGTTTTTTTTTTTTAAATCTATCCTACTATTTGGCTGTAAGATGATTACAATGACTTATGCCCCATTAGGCAGTCGGCAGATGGGCTCAGAAAAAAAAAGAAGAAAGAATACCCACAAATGCCTCTACAGCTTCATTTTGTTTGCTGGTGCCTCCAATCAGGAACACTTGCCTTTTGCTTGGTCTCTCAGATTGTCTGACACATTCTCTTTGGACAGTTTGGGGATCTTTGTGCACATTACCTCTCCTGGTACCGATATGAGCCTAGTCACTTCATCTTTTCTCTTGTAGCTGGGACAGGATCATGCACTCCCAACTGTTTGGGGAGTTGTTGGCAAGGGCAGGCCTCCTCCCTCGTACTTGCTCATTTCTTTTCCTTTTTTTGTTTTTATTTCTTTGGGAGTTGTTGTTATATTAGTTATGTTTTCTCTTTCCATTTATTGTTGTTTTTTTTTAATATAGCCTAAGAATAGGTTAGTACAGTATAATGTTTTGTAGGTGACTCTTTGTCAGCAGCTGCCAAAACCTCATGACCTTCCCTTTGGTCTTCTCGTCATCAGCGAAAAAAAGATACCTTTCAGTTGCTTCTTCATGTGTGGGAAAAGGTGAGGATGGCAGATCGGGGGAATAAGGGGGATGGGGCAACAATTTGAAGCCGCAGCAAACCAATTTTTTCATAGCCTCCCATTCTCTTGTGTGCAGGTGCATTGTCCTACAAGAGAAGAACACCTCAGGGTCACTTCCCCTCTGCATTTCTGAAGGAGAGCCTTCCGAAGTTTTCCCAGTATATCTGCATAGTATGGTCCGTTAATGCCGTGGCCATAATACAAGAAGTCCATGAGGAGGATCCCTTCAGCGTCCCAGAACACTGTCACTAGACCTTCCAGGATGACTTCATGATCTTGAATTTTCGTGGTGTTGGTTAGCAGGGATGCTTCAATTGCTTAGATTCTGCTTTGGTTTCCAGATCGAAGTGAAGAACCTACGTTTCATCCTAGCTTACGATCCGGGCCATGAATCCCTCTAGATCAGCTCTCATGAGAGTCAACATCTCCATTGAAGTCATTATCCGATTCTTCTTCTGCTCAGGCATCAGCATTCTTGGGACCCATAGGGCACACACCTTGGATAGTTTGAGGTGATTGTGTAAGATGGTAACAATGGATCCATTACTTATCGTCAGTTGAGAAGCAATGTATCGTACTGAGATTTGGCGATCATACATGACCATGCTCTCCACCATGGCCACAGTTTTCTTGCCGACTGCAGTTGATGGACCACCACTTTGAGAGTCATCCACACATGAGTCTCGGCCCTGCTTGAAAAGAGTAGCCCAACATTTGACAGTGGAATAAGATAGGCCACTGTCACCTATTGTTGTCTTCGACTCCTCATTAATCAACTATGGCACTTTCTCTTGAATCATAAAAACTTTATCACAGCCCGCTGTTCAACTTCACTTATTTTGCCGGAAGGCGCCACCCTTACTCAAGAAAAGTTACCATTGAACTGAACAAAATGTGCTGGGAGGATGCCAGCCCATGCATTACCTGTTGGAACATGTATGAACATGATCCAGCTGCGACAGGCTCTCGTCTCCCATCCTTTATGTTAGGCCAAGAACTTATTAAACAACCTGGTATCCTCTGTGGCTTTCAGCATAGGGCTACCTCAAGTTTTTTGCTTCTTTGTTCAACCAAAGATTGACTACTGATGCAAGATATCTTCCTCTACATCTGAACATCTCTTGTGCAAGGTGAATTTAATTCACCATGTCAGTCTCAAGTTAGTGACTGGTTCATTCCTCATGTCTACTATAGCTTCTTCATTAAGGCAGGAGAGATTCTAATTAATTTGTGTTCTATAGAGTGTATCATGTGCTTGTATATGTGGGTTCACTGTTTCCCCCAGTCACCAACCACTCTCATTTCATCTATGACCTATGTCTACATTGCCTATGTTGCTGAGAGACTAAAATTAAAATCTAAAGTTTGGGAGTTAATGGCAAAGAAACTCAAGCTCTATGTAATTCTCAGACCAGTTGCAGTAGTGGTTCCTCCCAAGATAACAACCTGGAATATATCACCTTTGTATGCTTATCACTATACTTCTGCTCTTAAAGCACTGGGAGTATTGTGTTTGTATTTCTTAGAGCGTCCATCCTTTCTCACTGGAGCTGTGCCAGTGTACACTTATAGGGCAAAGTCCTAATGGCTTATATGCTACTTAGACTTTTTTTAATTTGGCAGTTCTTTTTGGGGTGCTGCATCTGTCTTCACATTTGAACTGGTTGTAATATATAGTGACTCAAAGAATGCACTTAAGTGCCCTTGAGTCATTAACATCACATTTTTGTGGCTTGTAGTATTTGTAGCATGCTGCTGTGAATTGGACATTTATATTGTCTTCTGCTGGGCTCATGGATCTGTAGGGATTGCTCAAAATAAGCACATTGATAACAGACTGGGTTGTCTGCACAGGCTGAGCAAATGGACATGCATTTTGCTCTTTCTCACACTGACTATATGGCAGTGATCATCAGGTCAGTCTTTAGGAGTGCATGTGAGATGATGCACCAAAATTTTTAATTTGCCTGTCATTACACCCCAACTCTTTCCATACACCTATACTTGAATACCCCAACAGTAGTATCAAGTCATTTTCTGTCACCACCGAATCGGACACACTTGCAGGACTGGGTGCCATCAGATGTACTCCAGACTGTACACCACTTTTGGATGAATTTCCTATTCTAGGGTCACTTTATGCACAATACCTGCCCTGGTGCTGTGATGAGGAGGGTTACTACCATTTTCCATTGAGCTGGTGTTGGGCTCCTCCAAACTAGACTGAGATGTGATAGTGTTTTAAGGAGGTAAGCCTCCTCCACTTGCTCTGCATCATACACTGTACATTATACACGCGGGCCCGCCATCTCCCTTAGTCACCAATGACTCTCATTGCATCCATGGACAATCTTGACAGTGCTTATTCCGCATGTAGATGCCAGTTATAACCTTAGACCTTCAAGGTTAGGGCTAGGAAAAATTTTCCAGAGCTCAATGTAGCTCTTGTGCTGTTGCCACATCAAATTCTGCCCTGGATGCCACCCTGGAGGGTACCGCCATTGATTATTTGTTGTCACACCTCTGCTCCTAAAGCTTTCACAGCATTGGGAGTATTGTGTTTGACCTTTTTGGAGCACACTTTGTGTCATGCTGAGTCTGTGCCAGTGTATATGGATAGCTCCAAGAGCCGAAGAGTGGGCCCACCTCAATGCTGTTTCACCTCTGTTTGAATTTACAGGGGCTCTACTTGGTTGTAATGCACTGTTCTGTAGGGAAGGTAACAAAGTGCCCTGAGGGCTCTCAGAGCATTGTAATCTCTGCACCCACTGGTTTGTAATATTTGTGATGTCATGGTTGCCGCAAGCTTGGTGGATGTTGAGATTATCTTCTGCTGAGTTCCTGGACATTAGGGTTTATAGAGAATGAGAGCACCAAAAGATTTGCAAGGACTGGGCAACCAGTAGTGTTTCACTCTTTATTAACTTTATTAGCCTTTTTTCTTTTAATAATGGTGTTATCAACTAGCATATCTCTCATTATATTAACCTAACATTACCTAACAAGAGATATGCTAGTTGACAACACTGTTATTAAAAGAAAGGAGGTTAATAAAGCTAGGCTGAACATCTTACAAGCCATATTAATAAATGAAGGTAAGCCGGCCATCAACAGTCAAGCAACAAGTTAGAATCAAACAATAAAATTATTTTAAAATTCCACTCACAGGACTGACCCTGTTTCCTCTAGCATTACTCTCAACCTAGGCGTAATAAATATCCCCTTAAAAATCTTATTTTTTCATTCTGTCAGATCCTCACTTGATTCATTACATCAGTAAAGGAGGCAAGAACATATCAAAATGCTCTGAAGATGATCAAATAAGATCAAAAGCTTAGCAATTTAGTTTGGTTTTTACCAAACAAGATGAATACAGGACAAGTGATCCACCATCTACAAGATGGAATTAAGGCAAAATACACAATGGTCGTCAACAAAATTTGCATATATATATACGAGGGGCAGTCAATAAGTTTTGCGAATCGTTGGGCAAAACAGAGAGGGGGGGATGGCTGTTTATGGGGGTGTTAGGACAAGTAATGACAAGTTAGGACCTGCAGCCACATGCTCCTGCCTCGTCTATTTAAGAAGCAGTAGCTTATCACAGATCGTCAGTCGCATATTTTTCAACAATTGCGAAGGTTGAGCACCGCGCAGTAATCAAATTTTTGACCAAGAAAGGCAAGAATGCAAAAGAGATCCATGAACGCATGGTTGCAGTGTTCACCCACAATAACCATTCCTATGCAACCATTGCTCGCTGGAATGGGAGTTCCGCCATGGTCGTGAGTCCCTTGAAGATGACCCCCTGTCCAGGATTACGTGACCAATGAGGATAATGTGGCCCGTGTGGAGAGGATGATCCTCGAAAATCGACGGGTGAAGGTCGCAGAGATCGAGTGAGAACTTGGAATATCACATGGAAGTGTTATCAACATCATTCACAACAATTTGGCCATGACCAAGGTCTCTGCCCGTTGGGTCCCTAGAAACCTCACACTCCATGAGCCACTTCAACGTCGTCAAAGTCCACAAGGCCAGAGTTGCTCAAGCTGCCCTGCATGAGTGCGGATTCGAGGAGCACAACCATCCCACCTACAGTCCAGATCTGGCCCCTAGTGACTACTTTTTATTCTGCCAGCTCAAGGCTGCACTGCGTGGACGTTGGTTTGGGGATGATGAAGATGTCCAGCTCGCTGTCCAGGAGTGGATTGAACGGCAGTCGGGAGATTTCTGGTTGTCGGGAATTCAAAGCCTCAGGGACAGTGGTGCAAGTGCATTGAAGTCGCGGGTAGTTATATTGAAAAGTAATAAAACGCTTTTCCTCATATATCGTTTCCTTATATCCGAATTGAAAAACTTATTGACCGCCCCTTGTATATATATAAGTAAAAGAACTCAGATGAGCAATTGAAATGCAGCCTCCATTCCTGTAACCTCATCATAAACAGCTTAGTCAATGATTTTAGACTCACACCGCCTGATTAATGACCTTTTCCCCCCATTTTGTGTTTCTTTGTGTTTTTTCTTCTTTTTTTCTGATCTGTACTCTATTTATAGACTTTTGTAACAATCACATTCTCGGGTTACGACTGAAGAGGTTATGATAAACTATATACCAAAACTAGTCTCGTAAATTAAACTTTTGGCTCCTATACAATGGTTTCACTATCATATATATATATATATAATATATATGTATATATATATATATATATATATATATATATATATATATATATATATATATATGTATATACATATATATGTATATATGTTTAAAACCAATTGTTTTTTAATGTAGACAATGTGTTTTTCTTGGGCAGGCAAATAAGAAAAAGTGTTTTTTGTTGGGGGTGTCGGGTTGTTAGGCTATTGCAATCACATCATATTGTATTTATTATATATAATTTTAAACTTAATTTAGAAATGGGGGGGGTTCCCCCATAACCCCCACCCCCCCAGCAAATCAAAAAAACAACTAGTAAATATTCCTAATTCAAAAAAGCCTATCATTATAGGCCTCTATTTGTTTATAGCATGTAACGTAACCTGTTCGCACCCATATGTACACAATTATATCATCTTAATTAAAAAAGAAATATTTAAACTGTTTTATAAAACTAAAATCTAAATTATATTAACCCCTATGTAAACAATTCTTTTGAGGCAAAGACTTTACAAAAATAAAAATAATTAAACTAACTATATTCTTTCAATTCCAAGATGCCGGCTAATCTATTTTTCGTCATAACATGATAATTAGAGATTTGCCCACATTAAGCACTGAAACTGCTATATAGTGTATATCATAGCTATACACTATATATCATTTGTGTATTTTTAAAATATAAAGATATTTATAACAAAGCGCTCATGTAATTCGAGGGCGGGCATAAACTGAAAAATAACCTTTTTTTTGGCTGAATAGGCTTTCTTGCTCATGCGCTTTGAATACCATGCTAACTTAAGGCATTTCCTCATTTTAATTGGATGAAAAATGAAAAACATAAGTGTATTGAACCCCCCCCCAAAAGAAGTCTTCAAAAACCAAGTGTTTACACAAGTGCTAACCTAAAGCAGCCTTTTTTTTGTGGTTGCCTTGTGGTGTGGTCTAGCCACTCTCATTCTTAAATCTCGGTATACAAACAAAGAAGGACTGACCTAAGCCATTTATGTATTTCAATTAGATGATAAAAAAATTGACAAATTATCATAATAATCAGGGCGAATAAGAGTCTAAATGTGAAAGCCCACAAAAGACCCTCCGGCGATTACATAGCATTGAAGCGGCGACCTTAAAAGGCCCTAGGGTGCCTAATGGGTTAAATGAGACTAGTTTCAGTATATAGTTTACCATATTATCTTCAGTCGCACAATGATACTCCATTCCTGCTTTCAGATTGAGTATTTATCATTCAGGGTTTCGGAAATGGTGAGATTGACCCACAACACCATCGTAATGACACTGGCTATTCCTGAGCACATGCACTTTGGCATACCTATTGGCTATCACATATACATCCGACACCCGAAGTCAGGTGAGTTTAGAGAAGAGCTGTCTACAAATAAGAGTATTAGTCCTTATTTTGTATCCCCTACAATGGAGCCAGCTTGCATTGTGAAATGGTGGCACATTTGGTAGTTATGTACTAATTCCCCAGTCCTTACTAATCTCTAGTTATCTAATTTGGCTATGTCCAATCTACCTATTTCCACAATTTATAACTTTACTATTTTATTTAGGAATCCTTTGCTAACCTTTCTGATGAAAATGACCTTTGTTCTTTTCTTCTTTAAAGTCTCATGGGGGAGATTTCCACTAATAACCTTAACTCCCTGTGGTCTTTGTATATGAACTTGTTCCTCTAGTGTTATAATACACCTTTTAGAGTTGATAACGTTAGATTTTTCAGTCTTTGTCATTCTTAACCTTTTTTTATTTAACCTATCCTTTTTCCTTCTGTCCATCTGTCTCTCACATGATGGTTATACAAAATTCTTCTCCCAATTAAATCCTCTGTTAATAGGTACATCATAATGGATGTGCCCATTCATATGAATTTCTTCTTGTTTGTTTTGATATCTGCTCTCTCCTTCCGAGCATTCAGGGTCAGACTTCTACTGTAGCCTGTCTTATTATACTCACTCTCCCTTTTTCTTGAGAAAGGAAACTGGTACAACCTACAAGGATATTTTTATTCAATGTAGATAGTAATAAAGTGAGAGACAGATGAATGAAAATGAATAAATAGAAATACAGTATACCCTCGATATAACAGACCAAATTTCCTGGCTCAACTACATGCTGCGACTCACTGGCTCACAGCTCAGTCGGCTGTGAACATTGCCCGGGAGAGGTTTTTCTGGTGTTCACTTCCTCCTCCTCCTTCCTCTCTTCATGAGTGCTAATTACTACTCCATAGAACGAACGAACCATTGGATATAATAAACTTGATTCGTTATTTCCATCACTTTTAACGACCATCGGCTTTAAAGAACGCCACCGCGCCCCATATAGTTCGTTATATTGAGGGTTTACTGTAATAGGAAGAGTGGAAAATGGTAGAGGTAAGAATGTCAACAAAAATAAACCTCTATGGTCTTTTTTTTATCCCATGTCCTAGGGTTCTGCCCCTAGATCAGCTGCCTCGTTGAACTCCACTCACTTGAAAGGGTTCTCAAATAGATACAATACTTTGTGTATCTGTAGGTTTTGTCTGTGTACAAGTGTTGGCTATGCTATGAGAATATAATGGGTCTCTATGGCACCATGTGTTAATCAAGCTACTGCAGTTCTTGTTGTAGTTAAATTTGGTGGAAGACTGTAGTTTTTCAGTATGGTATGAATGTTGTAATGGCTGATTTTGCAAGTAAAAACATGATAAGTCTTTATGGATGGTATTTTGATTAATAGTCAAAGCTTTGGAGATTATATGATTTAAGTCAATGATGTATTGAAGAATTGGAAGGAGTTGGAGTGATGGTAAAAGTCATTGTGTGAATGGTTTGAGAAAAAGGTTGAGTTCCTTTGGCATAAGGTGAGTGAAAGTGGGTTGTAAAAGTATAAAAGGTTTGTTGAGAAAGTATGAGTTTCCAAAACCTGTAACAGTAAAGCAATTGAAGGCCTTTCTGGGGTTAATAGAATTCTAGAGAAAATTCATTCAGTAGTACTCAATTTTGCCTGTGGAGGGAGACTAAGATGAATGGGGGGCATGATAGAAGTCCCCCACCCAGATTGCCTTCTCTTCATCTTCTAAGTTCCATGCACCCTAGAAGAGAAGAAAGGGATTAGACATTTGAGGAGGAGAGGCAGACTATCATTCACACATACATCTCTCCCACTTAAGTTCACCTCACCTCACCATGTCTCATTCCCTATCACAATGCTTCCAGCATCACCTAGTCATACTCTTTCACTTTGCCTCTCCTCCTAGTCACAGGACCAACAACCATCTGTGTGATTTGTCGCAAAGTCTCTTTGTCATATCTGTCCATGTTCCCTTCTCCATGCACTTCATCCACACACACACACACACACACACGCATCTGACACTCCCTTACCAATCTCACTCAAATCCTCAACCAGCTTCTCTACTTCATCCATCAAATTTTCCCATTCTTTCATACCATTCATTAATTCTTGCTCCAATTGCACACTTATCCCATTTATACTCGCTAACATAGACTCAGACTCATTCAAAGGAAATTTACAAATACTATACATTCTATCATATACTCCATCTCGATCTTGCGAAAACATAAAAACTTTCCCACCTCACTCTCACCAAACTGTTCCATCCATTCATTCTTTCTTGACAAATACAGGCGTGAACATTAAAAATTTGTGTGAATGGTGTAGTTCGCAAATCCATCGCTTGGCGGGTGATTGTCAACAACAACACACATCTCTCAGCCTCTTTCTCAGTCACTCATGGTCTATCTCACGAAGTAGTTGTACTCTGTATTAAGTGATTGTTATCGCATTTGTATTTAATAATTCAGAGATTTTTTGAACCCAAAATGGCAGGAAACAAGAGAAAAGGTAGTGGAGGTGAAATGACTGTATCTAAGAAAAGGCAAAGCATCACAATGTAAACAAAAATGAAAATAATAGAAAGAGTAGAGCGGAGAGAGAAATGCACCAATGTCACTCGCACATACAATGTGAATCGTTCGACAATCGGTACGATATTGCACCACAAAAACAAAATAAAGGAACATGTGAAAAGTTATGTGCCAATCAAATCCCCAATAATTACGAAAGTAATTGAAGAGATGGAACAACTCAGTGTGTGGATACAGAATAATCAGCAGCATTGAGTGCCGTTAAGTTTGATGCTAATTCAGGAGAAGTCCAAAAGTCTTTTCATTGACTTAAATGTTAAACATCGTGAAAGTTCAGATGATGCCATGTTTAATGCGAGCCATGGTTGGGGTAGTATGTTTAAGATGCGCTCCAATCTGCATAATGTTAAAGTTAGCGATGAGGCAGCAAGCGCTGATACAGTAGCTGCCCAAGAATTGCCCGATATGCTCAGGAAAATTATTGATGAAGGTGAATATTTACCTGAACTGATTTTCAATGTAGATGAGATGGGTCTTTATTGGAAGAGGATGCCAGAACGAATTTACATAAGTAAAGAAAAGAAGATGCCTGGATTTAAAGCAGCAAATGATCATCTAACTGCTAGTTGGTGGGAATTGTGCAGGAGATATGAAACTCAAGCCTCTCTTGGTGTACCATGCATTAAATCCTAGAGCCCTTCAAAATATCACCAAAGCTTCCCTTCCTGTAATTTGGATGAGCAATGCCAAAGCTTGGGTTACTATGGCTATTTTTCAAGGTTGGTATTTCCATCATTTCATCCCAGAGGTGGAGAAATATTGCAGAGACAAGGATATTCCATTCAAATTTCTTTTGCTTTTGGATAATGCTCTAGGACATCCTCCCTTCATGGATGACTTTCATCCTGTGTCAAGGTGGTTTATCTTCCTCCAAATACTACGTCACTCATCCAGCCTGTGGATAAGGGAGTAATAGTGTCCTTAAAAAAATATTATTTGTGTTGTACATTTTAACAAGCAGTGAAAGCAATTGACAGTTCAGAAGTGACTGATGATCCTTCACCACTGCCATCTCCTGCCTCCTCCCCCCTCCTCTTCCCCCCTCCTCCTCCCCCTCCTCTTCCCCTCTCCTCTTCCTCCTCCTCCTCCCCCCTCCTCCTCCCCCTCCCCATCCTCATCCCCCTCCTCATCCTCATCCCTCTCCTCATCCTCATCCCTCTCCTCATCCTCATCCCCCTCCTCATCCTCCTCTCCCTCCTGTCAGTAAACCTGTCTCATCTTATTATTTGTTGTCATTAACTTTTAAAATGCTAACAGTAAAATATTTACACTGATTTGTTTATAAGGGATTGATGGGAGTTGTTGGATGGGAACCGATGTGGCTGTATAGGCATTACCTGTGTATTTATTTTATTGTGTTGGATTTATGAACAATTCAAGTTACAAACAACCTCTTGGAACGTAACCTGTTCGTATGTTGAGGACTCACTGTATCCAGGAGGTTTACACCACTTTCGTAACTGACATTGATGTGCTCTATCTTCATCTAAACTTCCATCCTCTCTTTCAAGAACTATCACATAACTTACTCTATTTGACAAAACCTTTCTCACCACAAAAAGACCTTCAAGCTTTTCTTTCAACTTATCCACATTCAGTCTGCCTTTTGCTTCAATCTCTTTCAGCACTTTATCACCACCTGAAAAACTTCCAAGCCATTCATTCTTTTTTCTCCATAACTCACGATCACTCTCACTGAGTCCCATATGTGGCCTAATCATTCTTTCAAAGTTCAACAAATGCTTACATGGTGACATTCCAGTACTGTCATATTATACGCCCAAAGTACTCTTCCCAAACATTCATCCCATCTTTCACCATTACTCGCAACATCTCCTCAAAAGCACACCCCACAAACTAAGGTCCATTGTCACTCAACATTCATGCAGGCTTACACATCCACATGGGCAACATTCTCTCACTCAGTACTCTAGCAACACTCAACGATGATTTATTCATCACAGGTGTAGCATAGACAAAATTACTCATGATCCACCGTTCCTACATCCCTCTCGCAGTCATTGGAAGAGAGACACCATCAATTGCTACCATTTTGAAAGTTTCATTCACACTCAACTTTAATACTGGTGGGGCAGCATACACTCTCTGATACTTTCCTTTCTGGCACACTTCATATGTAATCCCTACATCCACGCAAATCTTTCACACATACTTTCATACATTCCTACAATTTATTCTTACCCATATTTCCAAACCTATCATGCACAATCTTCACCATCCCAATCATACTACATACAGAAAACACTGGAATATATATATCCTCATCGCCTATACATCGCACAAAACTCACCTAGCCATTGCATACTACAAACTTTCCAGCAAACCTTCTAAACTCTTAATATTCCACTCCAT
This sequence comes from Ceratothoa steindachneri, assembly GCA_963969495.1. Taxonomy (NCBI): domain Eukaryota; kingdom Metazoa; phylum Arthropoda; class Malacostraca; order Isopoda; family Cymothoidae; genus Ceratothoa; species Ceratothoa steindachneri. Next base: position 19,652,333 of record OZ018325.1, read on the forward strand.
TCATTCACAGGGACACTGTTCATCACACTATCTTTCAATTCATGCACAATCGGACACTACTCTTGCATTCTCTCTATATCTTCAGCAGTCAGCAGTTCTTCACTCAGATCAACACCTGCTACTCCCACAAATCCAGTTGAATCTACAAGCTCACTCTGCAAATTCCCAAAGGCTATACCAGGGGTGGGCAACCTTTTTAAGTGGGTGTGCCAAAATTGGCAAAATCTTTGCTACTAAATTTTCTCACATGCCAATACTTGACTAAAACACAATGAAAGGATATAAAATTAAAGATGTTCTTTTTATTCATTCCCAACCCTTTATGATGCACATAAAAATTACAAGGAAAAGATAGTCATTTTACCTAAAAATATACATATTATCATATTATATTAAACATAATTGAATCTTTATCATTTCAAGAAGAAAACAACAAATCCAAACTAGAGAAAGAAAAATTGTGGACCTTTTCATTTATTTACCATCAATGAGACTTCTGCTGCTGCCTCACTGATAACATAATTTATAACAGGTTGTACACAATGCGGTTGCTATATAAAATAAATTGGAGATACATTTATTTAGTTTTCTTAAGTTAAGTATTTGGCTTCACGTGCCAGTAGAAGTCATTGGCGTGCCGCGTTTGGCATGTGTACCACTCCCAGTAATCTTCGCACATGCTACCTGTCCCAACCGGAATGAGCGGGGTTGCTACCTCTTGCCCCTTGTACTCTGGATTGGTTTGTGCACAAAGACTTGTGGACTATATGACTTTTTGGAGGAGGCTGACCTCCCTTACTTTATTTGACTGGGTTTTTTTTGTAGGTCGCTTGTTCCCGCGCTGGCAGGGAGGGTGGCTGGCTACACCCAACGCCAGAGCCTCCTTCCATCTTGTTTCCTTTTTGCTGTTTTATTTTTTTATTTTTTTTTTAGCCTTTGTCTTTTTTATCATTATTATTTGTTTTTTTAATATAGCTTAGTTGTAGGCTGTATATAGTACGGCAACTTATGCCAAAATAGGCTGTCACCAGATGATCTAAAATTAATTAAAAAAACAAAACAAGCTGTGGCAACAAGGGAAGAAAAATTAAGAAAGAAACTCAAGAACTTTGTTAGATATGCAAAGTAATCTTGTGTATCATTCCTTGTTTTGAAAGCTGTCATACTAAATGATTGTATGAATAAAAGTAACTTTTCTCCTTTTTTTTTACTCCTTTTCACATTTTGACATTTAGAAAATAGTTTGCCATGTTTTTAGTATGGACAAGAATTCTCAGGATAATGCTAAGGGTGTTTTTGTTAACATGGTATCTAGATATAAAATTTACTAAAAGACAAAAATATTTTCTGCAAAGGTACATTCTATATTAAAAAAATAAATAAATTAGTCCCAAATTGAAAGTTAAAAAACCCCCAACCTTTTAAGGGGTTGAGTAAGATCTCAGGAGCTAGTCCCCAACCCAATTCAAGGTCTTTTAACTCATGTGTTCCAAATCTAGTGTTTCTGCCTATTTTACATATTTAATGTGTGAAACAGTGGTATTTCTAGTACCACATACCAAGCAGCTTCAAAACTTTTAAAATGCTTAAATGGTGCTACATCTCTTTTTATTGTCCAATCGCACCCATGTTAACCGAAATCTGTTTGTTGGCAGATGTTGTAAAACCCTACACTCCGGTGGTGACTCCATTCAGAATTGAGCAGAAGGATGAAGAGAATCCACCACGTGATATCCAGATTTTCTTCAAGGTATGGCATTATCCAAGCCTCCTGCTTAGGCTTTCATTATATTAATAAGGGAAGTCAAACCAGGGACCAATGCACTCAACCCACTCCATGTCCAGGAAAAAAATGAAAATAACACCAAGCAGAGATGATTTAGTGATTAGCGTTTGAAGGAGTTAAAGAATTGAAAGGGAGCAGTTGAGGAGAGAAATGGTTTCTTGAAAGTTGCTGTGTTCCTGAGTTGACTTGCATGAAGATTATAAAAAGTCATGGTTAGAAATGATTTGTAAGGCCAAGAATTGGTTGGAGCCCCCCCCCCCCCTTCCAATTTTACAGGGTGAGTTTCAAGCCCCAAATGGATACAAGGGGCAGATGATAAGAATAAGAAGACAAAAACCCAAAGTTTGGAAAGAGGATTAATACTGCTGTCACCCTAAGCAATCCTTAACTAGGTTGCACACTCACCTTCTTCTTTGCTCTCAGTTATTTTTGCCTACTTAGGCCAGTTATCATCCTTCATTTTCACACCTTAACTCCCCTATCTTTACCCTAGCATCAAACTCACGCTTCATCACCTCACTGAGGGACTTGTGTATCAGCAAGGCAGGGAGGCCAAAAAGTAAAGTAAACTTTTAATAAACTTATCTTTGCACTTGAGCCAAACTTATCAAGAATGTTTCTCACTTGTCACCTGCCCTCTTGGAGTGTTTTGCACCCTTTGGAGGTCTGATAGGCAACTCATTAATTTAAGCTTCCTATGCTGCTCTTGGGATATGCTGACACCTACAGTTTCATGGCCAGGTCTACCCTAAAGGCTCCCTTACACCACTACTGGAAACATTGAAGGAGGAAGACTCGATTGATGTTAGTCTTCCTGAAGGGTGCTTCACAATGGCCCATCTTCACCAAGCGACCAGCAGCGCATCTCGTTTAATTCTCCTCGGTGCTGGCACTGGAATAACTCCACTTATTCGACTTATGCTTGAAGCATTGAAGAATGAGACGTAAGTTCAAAACTTGGAATGAGTGGTGGATGTTTTAAACATATAACAACTTTTTGTAAAAATACATACATATTTTTAATATTTAATTTGGCATAAATATTTATATTGAACTTTGAATAGTTCAAAAGAATGGATTTTTTCCCCCTTTGTAATTGCAAGGGGAGAATCACTTTTCCCCGAATTCACACTAATTCCTCACCCACCTCAAATTTACTGATCCACATCTCAGCTACTATTTTCCCTTAACCAGTGTATTGTTACCACTCACCCCCGTAAGGGGCACGGTGATTCGCTTTCTTAGCTAATGTGCTAACGGAACTCAGCACCCCGTCCGGCCCCAGCTTAGTTTCTTTCTGACACTGTCTTCTTACCCTGCTTCCTCACTTTCCTTAGAACCTCCCACAACTTTCTCTGATCAACCTCTAATTTCACAGGGTAGACATCAACCAACTTCCTCAGTGTCACACTCTTTTCTCTAAGCATCAATGGCATCACCTCCGTGCTACTGGAAGATGTTTTCGCCCTGCTCTACTTGGACGACCCTTCGATCTCTCTTGGCGCGTCCAGACGCTAAGTCTGGAGCGTCTGAGTTAGCGCCTGGAAGTGGTGGACTCGCACCGTTTCCTCGGTCTTGTATTTGACCGACGCCTCAACTAGTAGGCTCATATTCGCATCCTTAGGCTCTCTTGTACTGTGCCATGGATATTCTTCGCTCCGGGACGTTCAGTGCCTGGGGCGCTGATAGGGCTACTATCTTACTTTTTTTATAGATCCTTTGTTCGTTCGAAACTCTACTACGAATGCGAGATTTATGCATTCGCAGCCGAGCGTGTATTGCGGAAGGTGGACTCGATCCACAACACCGGCCTTCGCCTTGCGACCGGTGCCTTACGCACTTCTCCCAATGAGAGCCTACTGTTCGATGCTGGGGAGATGTCACTCGCTCTGCGCTGTTCACAGTGCATTATTCGCCTGTACGCGAGAGCCCGGCACCTCCCTCAGTCGCCAACAGCTCTCACTGCATCCGTAGCTGATCTATACGGTGCCTATGCCGCCGAGAAGCGTCAGTCATACCGTAAGCCCTTTGGGCTTAGGGCTAGGAAACTTTCGAGATCTCGATATTGCTCTTGGGCCGGTGGCGCCCCTGGTTCTGCCCAAGACGCTACCCTGGAGGGTACCACCTTCGACTATTTGTTGTCACTCCTCTGCTCCCACAGCTTCTACAGCTCCGGGAGTATTGCATTCTGCCCTTTTGGAGCACACTCCTTGTCACGCTGGAACCGTACCAGTGTATACGGATGGCTCACAGTCCCAAGAGGGGGTCGGTTTCCACGCTGTATCCCCTCTGTTTTAAGTCAGCGGGTCTCTGCTATGTGCTTGCGTCTGTCTTCACGGCTGAGCTGGTTGCAATACTCCGTTAGGTACGAGAGATAACGCGTCCTGCCCGGTTCGGAGACCGGATTGTAATTTTTAGCGACTCACAAAGCGCCCTTAGTGCTCTCGGGGCATTGTAATTCCGCATCCCCTGCTTCGCGAAATCCGTGACCCCACGCACGGTTTTGGCGAACCGGGCATATGTCGAGATTATCTTCTGCTGTGTTCCTGGTCATGTACGAATTGTGGGGAATGAGTGCGCCAAAGAGTCCGCGAGGACTGTGCGCCCAGAATAGTGTTTTGTTCTTCCTTACTCCGATTCCATGGCAGGAATACGGGCTGCTTGTCAAAGAAGATGGGAGACGGTCGAGGGGAACTTAAAGTTGCGTCCCATTGTTCCGTGACTGTTCCCATGAACCTACCCCACAATGCCGCGACGGCTTCAGGTCTGTCGTCTCCGAATTGAACACACTCGCGGGACGCACCGCCATTTGATGGAGCGCTCGCCTGCGTCTTATTGTTAAATTTCCTAGTCTCGGTGATCTTTGTTCACGTTAGCTCTCCCGTTACTCCGACGATCGGGGTCGCTACCGTTTGTCCTTTGCACTCGGGATGCGTTCTTGCACACTTAACTTGTCGATTTTACGACTGGACTCCTCCACTTTATTTGACATTGGTGTCTTTTTTTTTGTAGGCCACTTGTTCCTGCATCGGGGGGTGGGCATCCCCGGCGCCGGCACGTGTTTCTTTCTTGTATCCTCTTGTCTATATTTTATTTTTTTGTTGATTTTCTCGTTATTTGTTATTTATTTTTAATATAGTCGATTAATAGGCTTTGGTGAGTACCACGACTTATGCCCCAAGTAGGCAGTCGCCCGATCGGCTCCTTAATAAAAAACAACCTCTGTTTGAAGTCAGCAGGGCTCTACCAGGTTCTGCCTCTGTCTTCACGGCCGAGTTGGTTGCAATACACCACTCGGTACATGAGATAATGCATTGTGCCAGGCTCAGAGACCAGATTGTGATTTATAGCTATTCACAAAACACCTTGAGTGCTATCGGAGCATTAGAATCTCCACACCTTTCTGGTCTGCGGTATGCCGTGTGCAGGGTGTATGTCGAGATTATCTTCTGGGTTCCTGTACATGAGGGAATGAGGATGCCAAAGACTGCAAGGACTGGGTGACCAGACCAGCGCTTGGCTCTTCCTTACATAGACTACATGGCAGAAATCCTGGCTGCTTGGCAAATAAGATGGCAGATGGCCAAATAAAATTTAAAAGTTGCGTGCCATTGCGCCACAACTGTTCCCATGGACCTAACCTCCAATGCCATGATGGCTTCAGGTCGGCTCTCTGTCATCTTTGAATTCGGCACACGTGGTATGCACCGCCATTTGATGGATCGCTCATCCGCACTTTATTGCGACGACTGCATTGTCTCCCAGATTCATTGGCACTTTCTTGTTGAATGTCCCAGTCTAGGTGATCTTTGCGCACGTTACCTGTCCCAGTACCGGGATGATCGGGATCACTACTGCTTGTCCCTTGTAGTCGAGACAGGTTCATGTACACTGACTTGTTGACTATCTGACTTTTTGGTGGAGTCTAGCCTCCTCTTCCATTTTATTTGACTCTCTTGGTTGTAGGTCACATATTCCTGCGCCCGGGAGAGGTGGGCCTCCCCCTGATGCTGGAAAGTGCTTCCTGCTTGTTTTGTTTTTCTTTTTGTTTTGGTATGCTAAGTCATCTAATAAATTTTGGCTAAATTTTTGCAATGAAATATGGTTTGTCCCATGTTAAAGTGTAAGTCCTGCTTCAATGCCCTTTGTTTTTTAAATGGTGAACTAACAAAGAATTATGACCAAGAGAATAATTTTTAATTTAAGCGAATAAACTTGAAAGAATAGCTTTTGACTTTAAAAATTTGATGTCACTTAATGTAGGACTTCTAAGCCAAACTCTATAGGACTTGTGAGCTAAACTTAAATGCAAGTAGTCTTAAACGAGTGACGAATGTCATGAAAGGTCTAACCCTTTTTATATAAAGATATTGAAATACTAAAATTCTAATACTATCAGCTATGGCACTCACAACCTTGGTTTCTCCCCAATAATAATAATAATTCGATTAGGCCCCTTCTAGGTCAGCCTTATAAAGGACCTATTTTTCCAGGCACACCCTCTTGGTCACATTTAATCGTACAGAAGATGACATTCCTTGGAGGATGGAGTTGGATTCACTTGTTACACAGTCAAGGCAATTTCGGGTGAGTCCTGTCATCTTCTCCTTACATTGCTTTTAGAGGTTGACTGTTTCCTCCCAACCCCATTTGAATCATCATTATTCATCTTACAGTTGTATTCACTATAGCATCGCATCAGTGTGGATTCCAAGTTCTTTTTTTTAGCATATTATCCTTTGTAGGGAAGAGAGAAATGTTCTCCTTGTAAGGTCAACAAGTTTTACTGTTAGAGGTTTACTCGTTGTTCAGATTTCCTTAATGCTCTTTTGGTTATTTATCCTCCTTTAGATATCCCCGTAAGGGTCACGGCGATTTGCCTTCCTGGCCGCTGTGCTGACGGGACTCAGCGCCCTGTCCGGCCCCAGCTTAGCCTCTTCTCCTTCTTTCTGACAGCCTGTGTTTTTACCCTACTTCCTCACTTTCCCTACAACACCTCCCACAACTTTATCTGGTCGGCCTCTAATTTCACAGAGTAGACAGCTTCCTTTTACCCAACTATCTCGGATTGAGGCTGAGGGGAGAGAGGACAACGTACCCTCAAATACCCTTTCTTTCACTATCTATCAATTATACGCCATGCCTAACATGGAGCCGCCATACCAATGGGCTGCCAGGTCCCTAGTCTGGAGGAGTAGCCTCAAATGGCTGCAAGTGGTTCTGCTGGCCCCAAATTTACCCCTCGCAGAACGGGCTACTGCGTGGGGCATCCCGTGAAATACATAGGGTCACCCGTCTCAATGATTAGTTTTTAAACAAAAGAAATTCTCTCCCTTTACCTTGCCCTATACCATCACCGGAGTCGCCTTCACGCAGTTCAAATGAACAAATGAAGCCTCTCCCCCCCCTCCCTGTGCGCTCTCAGGGGACCCTCCAAATTTCTCCTAGGCTAGGCCTACGAGGAGTGTAGGATACTCCCCTTCACCCCTTTCTCTGGACGCGCCCATGGGTGCTTTCCTCTTTCCAGCGACAGTCCCTCCTTTTCTTTCACAAGAGACTGGCAAGAAAGCACGCAGGTGGCCCAAAATTGGAACGCCCCCGGCGGGAGCGCCTCGATAGGGCCAAGTCCCCTAGAGGGGCAAGGGATGGCAGGGCCCGTAGGTCCGTGACCCCTAACGTCGTGCACTCTTGCGTAAAGGGTACAGGGGGTCACTATGTGCTTCCCTCTCTTCCCCGATGGATGCCGGTTCGCCGGTGGACAACGAGACAAAAGATACCTCGAGGGGATCCAGGATGTCTTGGGGGGGGAGTAGGATGGCCACATGGACGCCCCCCTGAGGCGACCCAACTCCAGATGATGTCAACCTGGCCTCGGCTCGGTGCCAAACACTGAACCTGAGTCCGCCTCTGTACAAGGTCCTCCTCAGACCGCTCGGGACCCGGAGGCCTTACAAAGATAGGAGGGATCTCCTCCCCCGGCTGGTGCCCCTGTGACAGCCAAGACCTCCATTTCAGAGAAGGATCTTGCTGAGGCCGGTCCATCTGGCGTAGGGGCTCCTGTCGGTGGAAGGGAAAAGTGGGTTCATTACCTGCCCTCTTCTCCTAAAAAGAAAAGATAGAAAGACAAAAAAGAGTCGCGGCTCTTCCCCCTCCGCGGGAGCCACGGGGACGCTGCCGTGTCGGCATGCGACCAAGCCAAGATCAGCACGTGCGGCTCCGGAGGAGTCCCAAACTAAGACCAAAATTGGGCAGAGCGGAGCCTAGATTACGTCGGGGCCCGTCATTCACAGGTTACATGGCTTTTTCGAGCCCGCCCTCTACAAACGCTTCCTTGTTATTCGCTCCACTGATGGCAGCATTTTAGCTAAGGACAACATGATCCCATGATCCATCAGAGGAGAGCTTTAGCTAGTGTGATTGGTAGAGAACCGAAGGTGACCCGTTTCTCGGACGGGAGCCTTCTGGCTAATGCGTCAAATCGCTCCGAAGCGGCCATGATTAGTGCCCTTCGGACACTTGATGGCACGCCGCTGAGTGTGATGCCGCATTCTACCATGAACTTTGGGAAGGAGTGGTTTATGCGAGGGAACTCGTGGACTACTCCATAGATGACATCACCTTAGAGCTGGCCGAGCATGGAGCGGTAAAGGTCGAACGTGTGATGAGAAGATAGGGAAGGGCTTCGAGACCCACCCCTATGCTCGTCGTCACGTTCGACTGTGACAAGCTCGATGAATCGGTGCGTGCTGGTTGGTATCGCTACCAAGTGAAGACATTCGTGCCACTGCCGCGGAGGTGCTACGAGCAGCGTCGTTTATGCGCCCATACGGAACCCTTCTGCGGGTTCTTCGCACCCAGCCCCGGCTAAAACCAGGGCTTCCCCTCCTTCCACCAGCATGACCGTTTCCCGTAAGGCGACACGGCCGCCCGCCTCCACCGAGTCGTTAGATCACAGGAGGCAACACCCCTGAAGTTGGTTGCGAGGCCATCTTCTGGGGTTCCTAAAGCTGCCATCCGAAAGGAGGACAGCATTAAAGGAGCTTCGGTTCATACGCCCAAACCCAATGGTAGGCTGGGTTGCTCGGAGAATGGATCCTCCAAAAGAGGCACCCCCACCTCCGAAGCCTGCCTAAGGTTTCGAGGCCGAGGGAGGAAAAGACTCACCTGGCGTCCCAAACCTCCCCCGATAAGTCATCAAAGGCGACAGGGCCTAGATTTCTGCCTCCGGGAAGCCTACGGCTATTCCCGTGAGGGTCTTCTTTTCGAAGAGGGCCCCCGCATCCCCTCCGAGCTAGGCCTGGAGGGCATATTCCTTCATTGGAATTGCCGCAGATTCCGGGCCACCTGGGAGGAGCTGCGGAGGCTCGTCTCGTCCCGTTTCCCGTTAGCTATGTTTTTGCTGGAGACTGGTGGGCATGTGCCCCCTGCCCACCCTCCCGGGGTATAAGGCTTTTACTACCCCACCATCACGAGATGGGGGCCGGGCAGTAGGATGCGCATTTTACACCCGTCATGATGTCTCCGTTCTTCTCTTTGTTTAGATACCTCCTTTCAGGTAGTAGCTATGCAGCTGCACCTGGATAGGAGGTAAACTATTATATCCGCGTACATTCCACCGTCAGCAGACATCCAGGCGGGGGACTTCTGCCGCGTCGTGGCCTTTACTCTCGCTCGGAGATCTGAACGGTAGACACACCCTCTGGGGAGACTACTCGATTAATCCCAGGAGTCAAGTCCTTGCCAACATGATCGACCAGCTGGATATAGATGTCCTAAATGTGGATGAGTTTACGCTTCACTGTCCGAGAACCGCTTCATTTTCCTGCCTCGATCTATCTTGTGCGCTCCGGATGACAGGCCTGATTTGGGGTGGGGGGTGGTCGTTGACCTCCATGGTAGTGATCACCTTCCCATTCAAATATCATTTTCGGGCCGCTGCCGCCCGAGAGCCCGCCACGGTGGTGCTTGGCGCGGGCGCGGTGGTCCGCATTTCAGGAAATGACTGATTTCTCTGTCTCAGTCGAGGAGTTGACTTCACCGACAACCTCATCTCCATGGGCTTAACTACTATTCCTAGAACGTCTGGCTGTTTTGAACGCCGACCGCTCTCGTGGTGGTCAGCCAAGTGTGAGACGACCCTCAAACACAAGCGTCACGCCTACATGCGCTATAAGCGCCGCCCTAACGATTTCACTGTCGGTGAATTTCTTCGAGCGAGGCCTAGTTTCCGGTATATTTCGAAGCACGCCCGCCGCTCTTCTTGGTGGGCATATTTGTCTTCACTTAACGGGAATAGCCCTCTCGCAGGAGCCCTCTCCCGCTCCCCATGAGAATCGGACCCCGCGTCCGTGGTGGAATCCTTCGCGACTGCCCTCTCCGCATTCTCTATCCGGGATGCTGCTCCGCCAGCATTCAATGCACGTCGTGATGTCGCGAAAGGCCGCCGGCTGGTCTTTTACCTCCAGAGGCGGAGAACCCTTCAACGACAGGTTTACTTTGAGTAAGTTGCGTTCCGCTCTCGCTTTGTGCGCAGACACCGCCCCTGGTTCGGACGATGTCCTGTACGCCATGCTTCGACACCTGGGTGAGCGAGGCATGGCCTTTCTGTTAGATTTGTTCAACAGGATCTGGGTGGAGGGTCTCCTCCCAGATTCCTGGCGAATTGCTACTGTGCTCGCCTTTCGCAAACCGGGGAGAGATCACTCTACTCCGGCTGGTTTCCGCCCAATCTCACTAACCTCTTTCGTTTGCAAGCTGATGGAGAAATTGGTAAATGTTAGATTAGCCTTTTTCCTGGACAGCGGAGACCATCTGTCTTGTGCACAGTGCGGCTTCCGCAAGTTTCACTCCACGTCGGATGCTCTGCTCCGACTGGAAAAGGCCGTCTGCGATGCCTTCCTTCGTATACAGCACTACGCCACTATGATACCGCATAGCGAAGCACTAACATGGAGACTTCACGAGATAGGGGAGAGGGGACGCCTCCAAATCTCCATATCTGAATTTTTGCGAGATCGTCGATTCTGTGTACTGGGGGTGGAGAGGGTGTCCCGGAAGGAAGTGTCTTCAATGTCACACTCTGCCCTGAGCATCAACAGTATCACCTCGGTGCTGCAGCAAGATGTTCTCACTACGGTCTACGTAGACGACCTTTCGATCTCTTTTGGCGCGGTCCAGATACCAACTCTGGAGCGTCGACTCCAACAGGCATTGAACCGCGTCTCTCTCTATGCCGAAGCGCACATGCTTCGTCTTTACTTGGCCAAGACTATGGTGGTGCACTTCTGCCGCCATCTACGGCTCCACCCTGTCCCAGACTTTTTTCTAAATGGGGTGCGCCTTGAAGTGGTGGACTCGTAGCGTTTCTTTGATTTTGGATTTGACCGACGCCTCACCTGAGAGGCTCATATTCGCAGCCCTAGGATCTCTTGTACCCGCGCCATTTATATTCTTCGCTACGTGACGTTTAGAATCTGGGGCGCTGATAGCGCTACTGCCTTACATTTTTAACGATCCTTTGTTCGTTCGAAGCGCGACTACGGATGCCAGTTTTATGCATCCGCGGACGAGCGTGTATTGCGGAAGGTGGACTCGATCCACCACACCGGCATTCGCCTGGCGACCGGTGCCTTCCGCACGTCCCCTATCCCATTGAGAGCCTATCTGTCGATGCTGGGGCGATGTTACTCTCTCTGCCCCGTGCACAGTGCATTATTCGCCTGTACGTGCGAGCCAGGCGCCTCCCTCAGTCGCAAACACGTCTCACTGCTTTCGCAGCTGATCTCGACGGTGCTTATGCCGCCGAGAGACGCAAGTCATACCCTAAGCCCTTCGGTTTAGAACCAGGAAACTCCGTCGAGAGCTAGATATAGCTCTCGGGCCGGTGGTGTCCCTGGTTCTGCCACCTTTGACTATTTGTCGCCACGCCTCTGCTCCCAAAGCTTCTACCGCGCCGGGAGTATTACGTTTGGCCTTTTTGGACCACACTTCGTATCATGCTGCAACCGTGCTAGTGTATACGGATGGCACAAAGTCCCCTGATGGGGTCGGTTTCCACGCCGTGTCCCCTCTGTTTGAAGTCAGTGGAGCCGAGCTGGTTGCAATACACCGCCCGGTACGGGAGATAACGCGACGTCCCCATTTCGGAGACCGGATTGTGATTTAATTCCCCTGAGTGCTCTCGGGGCATTGGGATCTCCGCATCCCCTGGTTCGCGATATCCGTGACGCCACGGTTTTGGCGAGCCGGACGGATGTCGAGATTATCTTGTTCTGGCTTCCCGGCGTGCTTCTACCGCGCCGGGAGTATTGCGTTCGGCCTTTTTGGAGCACACTTCGTGTCATGCCGCCACCGTGCCAGTGTATACGGATGGCACAAAGTCCCCAAAAGGGGTCGGTTTCCACGCTTATCCCCTCTGTTTGAAGTCAGCGTGGCTCTGCCAGGCGCGCTATCTCTCTCATCACGGCCGACCTGGTTGCAATACTCCGCTCGGTACGAAAGCTAACGCATCGTTCCTGGTTCGGAGACTGGATTGTAATTTTTAGCGTCTCACAAAGCGCCCTGAGTGCTCTAAGGGCATTGGAATCTCTTCATCCCCTGGTTCGCGATATCCGTGACTCCACGGTTCTGGCAAACCAGGTGGATGTTGAGATTATCTTCTGCTGGGCTTCTGGTCATGTAGGAATTGCGGGGAGTGAGGGCGCCAAAGAGTCCGAGAGTTCCGAGCGACCAGACCAGCGTTTCGCTCTCCCTCACATTGATTACATAGCATGAATACGGGCTGCTCTCCGGGCAGCTTGTCAAAGAAGATGGGAGACCGTCGAAGGGAACTTAAAGTTACCTGCCATTGCGCGGCGACTGTTCCCATGGATACACTCCCCAATGCCGCGACGGCTTCAGGTTGCTGTCTGTCGTCTCCGAATTGGAAACACTCGCGGGACCCACCACCATTTGATATGGAGTGCTCGCCATTGCCTCACTGTGACGACTGCGTTGTCCCCCGGACTGTTCTGCACATTCTTGCTGAATGTCCTAATCCGGGTGATCTTCGCGCACGGTACCGGGACGAGTGGAGTCGCTACCGCTTGTCCCTCCTACTCGGGCCTGGTTCGTGTACACAGACGTGTGGACTATATAACTTTTTGGAGCAGGCTCCTCCTCTTTGACTGTTGTAGGTCGCATGTTCCTGCACCGGGGGAATACGGGCCTACCCCTTTCGCCGGAATCCGCTTCCTTGTTGCCTTTTTTTATGTTGTTTTGTTGTTTTTATCCTTGTTATTTGTTTTTTAATATAGTCTAGTAGTAGGCTTTGCTGAAATACGGCGACTTATGCCCCAAGTAGGCAGTTGCCAGATGAGCTCCTAAATTAAAAAAATATATATCTAGATATTTGAAATGCTTCCTTCCATCCCAGGAGATAAGTTTCAGTTTTATAACGTTACTCTTTTAGATCTTTTTAGGCAGTTATCCCATTATCTAACTTTGGCACATATGTTCTTTTTTCATTTTTATATGCATCTCTATTTTCACACATAAAGTGGGGTTAGCACTCAAGGATCACAAAAACTACTCTCTCCATCCCTCCCTTTTATGACCCACATCTTCAGGCAGAAGGGCCCAAGCATGCCACATCATAACTTCCCCTCCTATTGCAGGGGGGGGCCCGACTATGTCTCTTCCTGACCGCTGTGCTGATGAGACTCAGTGCCCCGTCCAGCCCAGCTTAGCCTTGCCTTCTTCTGCTACCCCCTACCTCGTCTTTTGTACCACCTCTCACCTTGCATTCATTTAACCTTCCATCCACCCTTTTTACTCGCATCAATTTTTCTATCCTTTCATTGCTGCCTTCTTCAACTGCCCGGTATGATAATAATAGGTTATCACCCACCTTACTCATTACTGGACCTACTAATCTCTACTTATATTTATTATCAGGTAGTCCAGAAAGTAATGGTATTTTTAATCAAAGCAGGTTCCATGTGATGAATGCACTTTTGCCAATGTATTACAATGCCATTTATGCCTTTACTGTAGAAGTTTTCACGCCTTGAATCAAGAAAGATCTTAAAAGCTTTCGCAAATACTTGGATTCAAAACTATTTATTCTTTAGAAATGCTTCTAGATGTTTAAAAATATGAAAATCTGTATGAAAGAAGTCTGGAGAATAAGGAAGATGAGGCAGGACTTGAATTCCTGAGTCATTTAATTTCTGAAGTCACCTTTGCCACATATGGATGAGCATTGTTGTGAAAGAGAAACAGGCCTTTCCGATTGACTAAAGCTGGTTGTTTTTCGTCCAACTTTTTATGTATTACCTCTATTTTTTGACAGTATTTCACTGCTGTGATTGTTTGTCCTTAGTACGGGAAGTTATAGTGGATAATCACAGTTGCAGTCCACCTTACTGTCACCATGCACTTTTTTGATGGAATGCAGGCTTTGGGATGTTTCATTTGTACTTGTTAGTCAAGCCACTGTGCAGACCTTTTCATGTTGTAAAGAATCCATTTTTAATCACAAGTAACTTTCCATTAACAAAATGGTACCAATGGGAAACAACTTATCCTTCCTTTTTCTTTTTCCAATTTTAAACAAGTGGGTGGAAATGCATGATTTGCTTGCTCCCATTGTTCCAGCGAGCTTAAGTAATGTTCTACGAATATCTGCCTTGACTGCTTTCCTTAGTGTGTCATCTTCAAAGGATTGATTCCTCCCTGCACATTGAATATCTGTACGAACAGGAACCAGTCTTTAACCAAATGCTTTGTTGATGTTTTGTGCAGTTTTAGTAGTTTTTTTCCAAGTTGGAACTTATAAAGCCAAATTATGTAAAATTCCTTTTTATTCATGTTGCTTTAAGGGTCACTAAATTCAAAATAACCAGATTTGAGAGTTGGACAACCCAGAGGGACAGAGGGGGGCTTCCCTCTGTATCCTGTTACACTTGGTATCCGGAGAGGTTGCATGTCCTGCCGGCCTGAGTTCAAATTGGTGAAGTCCTGTCGCTGGGTCAATTTGAACTCTTTGATTGAACCTGGAAAAGTTGTTGGATGCTTTGACCTCACCCCACTCAGCACTACTTTACCTTTTTTTATTGTTATTATTATTATTATTATTTCGTATGATTTTTATATTATTATAATTATTTATTATGATTACTATTATTTATTATTATTTAATAATAATATTTATCATTATTTAATATAATTTATTATTATCATCATTATGGCTCTCTACTCAACATTTTATCCCCGCACTTTGCACCAGGAGAAGTGTTTCCAACTGTACGCAGTTCAGTCCGGTAGCCATGAGGCCTTGGTGGACTGCATATCATCCTGGAATCACAATAGCACCAGGTTATGATAATAGGTGCTCACCCTCCCCTACTCGTTAGTGGACCCACCTCTCTCTTATTCTCTTTATTACATACCCTCCTACCCCTTTCCACACTTGCTCTCCTATCCACAGAGGTTCTGGCTGTCCGGTGCACTTTTGTCCTCTTATGAGCCATAGTTGAGTGCCACTGTATACCATGAGGTCTCTGCCTGCTGCAAGGGTCTGAAACCTGCTGGATAGGGCAAGTATTAGGTACAGGGTGTGCTGGACTCTGCTCATCTTCCTCCAATACACATATAAAGGTGGCTATGCCAACATCATCCTTTATGGTCAAAGCTTTAGGCCAATTTCGCCTAAATGGCAGGCCGGGTTGGCAAAGCTCATCAATGTCAGGCCGTGACCAATTATGTGTAGATGATCATATTCGGGAATCTCTTCTCCAATGGATACTTTTCTCTTAACCTCCCCATTCATAGGGAGGAGGCCATAGTATCTACTTTCCATGATGCCCCTTTTTTTTCTTTTTTCAACCTGATCATAATGACAACTCAAGGCAATTGTGGGAAAATGCGTGAAGATCCACTTCCAAGCACAGCCTCGTCCTTCCTAGAAAATCAAGGCACCCTTTTGACAGGTGGTTTGCTTCTCTCACACCATTGCCATGCGGCAAAGGGGTTTTCCTTTGGTCATCTTTTTTTTCTCTTTTTTTTTTATTAGTACCTCAAAAGACAATATTGCCCTAACCGAGGAGCTGCTCTTTGGGC
Source organism: Ceratothoa steindachneri (assembly GCA_963969495.1). Lineage (NCBI taxonomy): Eukaryota > Metazoa > Arthropoda > Malacostraca > Isopoda > Cymothoidae > Ceratothoa > Ceratothoa steindachneri. The sequence goes on from OZ018325.1 coordinate 19,668,219, forward strand.
AGCTCCACCTCTGAAAAGGAGGTGGCGTCTCCGGGTGTGGCTGTTTTTTCCCTCACCCCCTTCTGTGGAGTTGTTCATGGCCAACTCCATCTTTCAACAAATTGCAGTCTTCCCTATTCTATCACTGGGTGCTGGCAAGAGAGTTAAGCAAGCAAACCAAAATTGACCACTCCGGGTGGGAGCAACCTGATAAGGCCAACCCGCTTAGGGTGGTAAGGGAAAGTCTGATGCGTCGGGCATACCTCCTACAGTTCTGCAATCATGCATCTTAGCATTGTGGGGGATCGGCATGACTGCCTCCCTCTCTTCCAAGATGAAGGACAGTTTGCTGCCCAGAGATTCGACTGTGATCAAAGATACCTCGATTGAGATTTGTAATGCCTTAGGGGAGGATGGCCTCACGGAAGCACCCCCTGAGATGGACAGGCTACCATAGCCTACCCAGGCATAGACAGCAGGATCTTCCATTGGGTTGAACTTGAGTTCAGTGCCAAACACTGAACCTGAGTCCACCCATGTGCAAGATTCTACTCAGAGAGTTTGGGCCCCTGAGGACTCGCAAGGAGAGGAAAGAGCTCCACCCTCTACTGGTGCCCCTCTGAAAGCATAGACCTCCATCTCACAAAAATATCTTTCTGAGGCCTATCCATCCAGTCTAGGGGCTCCTTCCGGCGGTGGAGAAAAGTGGGTTGATTCCCCACCCTTATCTTCCCCTCAAAAAAGAAGCAAGAAGAGGCCTAAAGGTTATTCTCACTCCTCAGCGGTAACGGCGACAGACGGGTCCGCTGCCATTTCGGCTGTTGACCAGGCCAAGATCACCAAAGGCATCCCAGGACAAGACCAAAGTCTCAAGTGCGCTGAGTGGATTCTCGATTAGGCTCCTCATTGAGAAACTACCTGGCATTTTTGAGCCTGCTGGCTTCAAACACTTTCTAGTTATTCTCCACTGATGGCAGCATTTTGACCAAGGGCAACATGATCCATCAGAAGAGAGCATTATCTAGCTTGATTGGTAGAGAGCCAAAGGTGACCCGTTTCTTGGACGGGAGCCTTCTGGTGAATGCATCAGATCCCTCTGAAGAGGCCATGATTAGTGCCTCTCGGACACTTAATGGCATGCCGGTGAGTGTGAAGCCGCACTCTACCATGAACTTTGTGAAAAGAGTTGTCTATGCGAAGGAACTCGTTGACTACTCGAAAATGACATCACCTTATAGCGAAACTGCCGTGCCCCTCCACCCAGTCGTTAGGCTCACAAGAGGCAACACCCCTGAATGTATGTGGTTGTGAGGCCTCCTTTCTGGGTTCCTAAAGCTGCCCCCCAAAAGGAGGCCAGCAGAAAATGAGCTTCGGCTACTACAGCCACACCCATGTCTAGGCTGGGTTTGGGCCTCTCCCACCTAAGGTTTTGAGGCGGAGGGTGGTAAAGAATCGCATGGAGAGCTGATAAGTTCTCTGGCCGGGAAACTTAAAATCTCATGCGACTGTTCCTATGGACCTACCTCCCAATTCTGCGATGGCTTCAGGTTGTTTTCTGTCATCTCCGAAATGGACTTATTTGCAGTAGGCACAACCATTTGATTAGAGCGCTCACTGGTACCTTATTGCGACGACTGCGTTGTCCTCCGGACTATTCGGCACATTTTTGTTAAATGTCCTAGTCTGGGTGATCTTTGTGCACATTACCAGTACCGGGTCGAGCGGGGTCCTACCGCTTGTTCCTTGTACTTGAGATGGGTTCATGTGCACAGACTTTTGGAGGTGGCTGACCTCCTTCACTCTATTTGACTCTTTATTGTATGTTGCATGTTCCTGCGCAGAGAGGAGGCGGTCCTCACCCCGATGGTGGAACATGCTTCCTTCTTGCTTTTTTGTTTTTGTTTTGTTTGTTATTTGGTTTTTGCATGTTTTGTTTTGTTTTTCAATCTATACAGTGACTTTTACCTTACTAGACTGGCACCACATGGGTTCTTTAACACCTGTGCATGCCAGCTAAATTTCCTGGAGGGCCATGACATACAAATATGTATGCCAACTTATATTTCACTGAGCGCCGTGTCACTCATATCTGATGCCACCCTATGAGATTTTCAATACAATTATGAACATGTGGCCCCACAGGAAACCTTTGGTACAAAAACCATCCTTCAAAACTGAACAGTTTGAAAGTTATGTATAAATATAATTATTAGGATAAGTTGGATTTATTTCAATGAGTATGAAACTAACAAGATCCTCAATATCATCTGGATTCATAAGGCTTCCAATTTCGTGTTCTTGTAGAGATTCACATGTCATTCTGATTTTTTTATTATAAAAAGTATCTAGAAAATCTAAGCAAACTAAATGCAGTGACACTTTTGAAATTACGCTAATGATATATTATCAAATATGCTGAAAAGAAGGGAAATAAATGCAATTATACAGAATAATTTGGTATATATAAGTGAAACATTGTGACATACTGGCATACACATACGAGGGGCAGTCAATAAGTTTTGCAATTTGGATATGAGGAAAAGTGTTTTATTATTTTTCAATATAACTACCCTCGACGCACTTGCGCCACTTGTCCCTGAGGCTTTGAATTCCTGACAACCAGAAATCTCCCGACTGCTGTTCAATCCACTCCTGGACGGCGAGCTGGACATCTTCATCATCCCCAAACTGGCATCCACATAGTGCAGCCTTGAGCTGGCGGAATAAAAAGTAGTTGCTAGGGACCAGATCTGGACTGTAGGGGGAGATGGTTGAGCTCCTCAAATCCGCACTCACGCAGGGCAGCTTGTGTAACTGGCTTTGTGGACTTTGACAACGTTGAAGTCAATCATGGGGCGTGAGGTTTCTAGGGACCCAACGGCCAGAGACCTTGGTCATGGCCAAATTGTCGTGGATGATGTTGATAACACTTCCATGTGATATTCCAAGTTCTCTCTCGATTTATTTGACCTTCACCCGTCGATTTTCGAGGATCATCCTCTCCACACGGGCCACATTGTCCTCATTGGTCATGTCTGACGGGCGTCCTGGACGGAGGTCATCTTCAAGGGACTCACGACCATGGCGGAACTCCCTATTCCAGCAAGCAATGGTTGCATAGGAAGGGGCGGTGTCGGTGTACACTGCAACCATGCGTTCATAGATCTCTTTTGCATTCTTGCCTTCCTTGGTCAAAAATTTGATCATTGCGCGGTGCTCAACCTTCTCCATTGTTGAAAAATTTGTGACTGACGATCTGCGATCAGCTACAGCTTCTTAAATAGACGAGGCAGGAGCGTGCGCTGCAGGTCCTGACTTGTCATAACTTGTCCTAACACCCTCACAAACAGCCATGCCCCTTCCTCTGTTTTGCCCTACCGATTCGCAAAACTTATTGACTGCCCCTCATATGTATGCCAATTTCCCATTATTATACGTAAAATGTGTATTGGCATACACATATGTATGCCAGTGGGTGTGTGTGTGTTACTTACCTACTTACTTATGTAGCCCACTAACTTAACCTAATATCATAGAATAATTAGTAGTGCACTACTTCTAAACACACTTTGCACCAAAGTATATGTAAAAAAAAATATGGGGCCCTGGAAAGTGACACCGATTTACCCCTTGGCACTCAATGCGTTAAAGAAAAATCAATCAAATTGAGCTTCTAAATGTGTGAGAGAACCACCCCTAAAGTTCACCTTGAGCCCCCTCCTTTCAAGCAGAGACCACGTGGGCCTAAGCTAGATCTCTAAATGCAAGGAGAGAGAACAATTCTCGCATGGGAAAACTTCAAAGTGGCTGGTAACACCTGTGTTTGATCAGTCGGCCTATACCCTGCCCGACTGTTTTCTGACAAAACAATGTAATTTCAAAACTAATGATTTGAGATAATTTGAATTTTTCAAAATCTTTGTGCCTCGACATCAAGCTTTTCTAATTGAAAAATTGTTTGTGTATTGAGTAAAGTGATTTGATGAACTATTCAGATATCATGATGTTTTAATTAAAACTCCAATTTAACTGCAATTTTATAAGTTTTTGATTTTAAGTAAACAGAAAAAAACACTTTATATTCTGGAAAAATGACGCAAAGTAAGTTACGTCATTTTATCAGAACAAAACCTGTACTTTTCTTCTCTGATGAAGTGAAAATGTTTCTTTTCCTTCACTATATTTTCACAGAATGGCCCAGGACCATTCTGTTATAGCTGGAAATATCTTTTTCTCAGTATTACATAAAGGTTTTATTTGAAAAATGATAGATGAAATAAATTTACTTTTTTTACGAACTATTATGCTTATATTTTTTTCGTAACACATCAATTACATAACTAAAACAATAGCCTTTCAGAATTGAGTAGAAAAATTATTGCATACATGTATCATAAAGATTTGTAAATTTTAACTTAACTTGTACTATTGATTAAACTAAAGAAAATAGAACTTGTATTCATGAGGAATATTTATACATTTCTCTTATACCGTAAATGAAGCTTATTATTATTCAAAATCAGTTTGAAGGTCATTTGATTTAGAATTTACTTTCAAGTTATGAAAGAAATGCTGATATATATTTGGGAGTGATGCGCATAGTTTCAATATTTTGCGTTTTTTAATATCTGGAATACCTCTCTGTTCCAAATACAATGGGGCTGTTGGAAGAAGACTTTGTACATTTTTAGCTTTATCCTTTTTCAGATTCATCAGCTGTTTCATAAACGATACTTCTTGCCAGTTACCAGTGTCATTGTGGGCTTGTTTAATAAGCATATCAAAATTGGGCTACCTTCACTTTTTCAAGTTTTATTTGGTTCGGAACATTTTTCTTGTCATTTGTGTTGGCAAAGAAATTCTTATGATTCACTGTTATAATTTTCAAGTTCTTGCGGCTATGACCAATTACACCAATATAATCCTCAAAATCACCGATTGTGCTTTTCTGTTTTAATGCCTTGCTAATGCAAGCGTGCACACTGTCGCATAGCATATAAGAATGCCCAGGTTCAAATTATTTTATTGTAATTGTTACTAGTCTCAACTTTGGGTGTATTTATTAGTTTAACTAGAGTTGGAAATAGAAGCCAACATTTATTTTGACTTGCACAGTTATCAGCATAGATAATACTTTCTCTTTGAGCTTCTTTGAAAAGAAAATGGCAATAAACACTTGCAATGTCAGCTGCTGAACGTCCTGCCTCTCCTTCATGCCACAACACAGCCCAAGCATTTGCATTTTTACCTGTCTGGGCAAATGTTTCATTAAAGAGAACAAGCTTTCTTGAAAAATAGTAATCTTTAGTCGGTACTTTAGGAATTAACAACGCTTTCTGCATGTCAACTGTTATAACAAATACATCCTTGCATTCTGCATTAGAATGAAGCCCCATTCTGCATTGTTTCTCATTTTCTCGGTGTACAGGGATCTGACTGCATTTAGTAGTCACAATTGGTACATGAATGATCCTTTTCTTTATGCTTTTCACTATGTTCCATACAAAGTGTGCATTTATTTTGATCAGAAATGCTTGTTGATATTTTCAGACCTTGAAAAACCTTGAAAAAGTATGACCAAGAGCACATTTTGTAAGCCAGTCCATTATTTGATTCTTCAATATAATGATTGAAAATCTTAAAAGGGGTAACATCAAGTGGTAGGTATCTACGGTTTGGGGCATGAGCTTGTCTGTAATGAGACATGCAAGGCTTATTAGACTCAATAAATTGTATGAGATTAGTTCTCTATTCTACAGAAAATTTATGAACTGGAGGTTGTTTTCCTCTCATGTCTGGAAAGGCAGCAACTGACGGATCTATTTGATGCTTTTCATTTGCATTTATCACTGCTCTTACAACTGAATTATGCTTATACCCAACAGTAGAGAGAAAAAAACTCCTTGCAAAATTTTTAATTTCTCAAAATGTATGTAAAACTTCTGTTTCTCTGCGGTACAATACCTACTGATTTATGCTGTTGTTTAACATTTTTTTCGGATCTTCCGATGAAATCACGTCTTCTTTGTACGTCCAGTGTCCAGTATTTTGAGTGGATGCACATTCTTTCCGACTCAGTTATTTTGAAAAAAACATTTGCTTTTGCATGAACATGGAGGAAGCAAAGGGTGGTTGACTTTCTGTCCTTTGCAGGACTTGTCTGTTTCATCATGACTGTGCATTCTTGTTCAGAATAGCTTCCACTGCATCTGAAAATATAAATACAGGTATATAATTACCATTTGAAGCTTGTGAGTGAGTGCCTCTCAGAATAGGTCTTGCCATTTTATCGACTCGCTCTGTTCCGGAAAATTGCATCTGTTGTGAGCATGTCAGATTTCCTTCATTTAAAGGTTCATCAACATGAGAAAAAGTTGGACTTCAGGAAGTTTCTGATGCTCTAACTGTTGTAAGCTCTGTGTAACTTTTTTCTGGCTCTTCATCGATGTCTACCCCTGTAACAAGTAACAAAAAAGAATGGAATAGAAATTAGCAAAAATTTGCATGTTCATTTAAATGTGACATGCACCACAAATACTGATAATATAGATGACATTCAGGTTGTATGTATTTTAAACATTATTGTGACAAATTATACGATTTTTTTGATGTTTTCATCACAGCTACTGAATATGTGCATTCACAGTAACAAATGTATCGATACCATGTTATCTAGTATTTATCAAACTTAGATTATTAAAATTTACTGATATATTGATTAAATTGTAGGGGGTTAAATGAATAGACATAAAACCATAATATCTTTTCAGCATAGATATTTTAATCATTGACACAGCTTTACCTATTCAGAATAAAAATATTAAGTTCCTTACACAAAACTATCCTTGGCTTTAGACAATACTGACTATGTGACACAGCCTGCATTTATTTTTCCTTTTATAGATCTCTCTCTAGATCAAGTAATATAAAAAAATTACAAACTTGTAATATTTTTATACCTTTGGCTGAAACCAGCAGAAAACAATTAATGATGCACTCTATTTAACCTAGCTACATAAAATTAATTAAATCTAATACAAAAATTTCTAGTAAAATATTAGATCAGCTCAATCTGCAACCTGCAGTGTTATTAACATTAGATAAAGTTCATTTACTCAATAAAGGAATCTTTAGATGAAAAAAATTCTTATTCAATTTTTAGTTCAAAATCAGTGACTATTCTAATAATTTATAAGTACAATTTACTGTCGCAGTTACTGTTATAGTAAAACTAAAAACAACTATTCCTTACCTATTAAAGGTCCATTTTCTTCATCTGGAGATACTAAAATTGCACACGGAGGGTGGCAGCTATATTCAGGTTCCATTTTCGTAAAATATATATGATCAAAGCGATGCGTATTAAATTTTATGTTAAGAATTGCCTTATTATCAGTCTGATCAAGAAGTGTGTGACACGAACGCCGCTGCTGCAACTTTGAGATTGAATGTTAAATCATGTATTCCATTCTTGTATAGCAGTCTAATTCAGCATGCTTAAATCTGACAATTAATGTATCATTTTATTCAGACTTGTTTTTAATTGGCCTCAATGCACCGGCTTGGTATTGGATTGTTGCATCATGTGTCGAATGATAGGCTGCGCGCCAACATGTGTAGCAACTGCAATCCTGAAATACCCTATCTAACACATTCTAACATTTTATGTTTTGTAAAAATGCTGTAAAATCATTTAAGCTCCTTTTTCATGACATCAGCGAGCATTTTTGTTCCTTAAAGGATTATGTGGTGTTTTACCGTATCATTCATGAACAAAAACAAGCAAACGTGTTGTTTATGGGCTCTTCTACCTCCGTATGTACGATGGATAGACAACTTTGACCCTTAGGATATTATAAAATAAGGTTCAGTGATTCAAAAGATGCATGTTCAGAGAAAACGATGCATTTGACTTTACGCGTTTTGTCAGAACACTCTCGCGCTGTGACGCATTTTTCCGACCCTCCCCTGCCTGTATGCCAGGGTCGACTTGAGAAGAACCTTCCTCGGTCGTCTTATCTCGTCTGGGCCTAAAAAGGCTGGCACCAATGGTTACTCCCAAGAGACTGCCAGCAGGGGATTTAACCTAAGGTCAACCGTTGCCCATCAGAGAGTACCACCCGCCCTTTCGCGAAGATACAGCCCCTCATCTTGAGTCGAAGCTCGGAGTTAGGTCTCTTCGGCTAGACAGATTGTCAGCCAATCGGTAAATTCGTGAAATGACCTTTTCTTAGGAGTATTGCGCGAACCACTCTTCTCATCCCGTCAAGGAAACCTCGCCCCCTCATCTGAGATTATTCATCCCAATTCAAGAGTGTCTCTCACAACCTGGAAATTACCTTACTCATGCTCCAGATAATTCTGAACCATCCGCCAAGAATACAACGACCTTCAAGCCGCTAGACTAGCTCACCTCGTAAGAATCGCCCCTATCTCCAAGACTCGACCCGTCAAGGTAAAATCCTTTTACCCCTTTTCGAGGATAATCTCCCCCTTTTGTCCTCGCCCTCCGTAAGGGGCGCGGCGATTTGCCATCCTGGCCGCCGTGCTGACGGGATCCAGCGCTCCGTCCGGCCCCAGCTTAGCCTCTCTTCCTTCCTTCAAAACACTTGTTTCCTCTCTTTTCATACAACCTCTCCCACAACTTTCTCTGGTCAGCCTCTAATTTCACAGGGTAGATGCTGACCTTCTTCTCGGCCAACCGTCGTGGATCGGGGCTGAGGGGGGAAGGAACAATGTTCCCTAACCCCTGAGCTCCGGTCTGGGGTGGTTGGTTTTTAACAACCAGCTTCATCCCCACCCATACCTTCCTCACATGCCTTTTCCTCTCGTCTTCAAAATCTATCTTTTTTACACCGTGTCTAAAGTGGAGCCGCAATGCCGATGGACTGCCAGGCCACCAGGCGGGAGGGGTGGTCCCAAATGGCGGCCCCTGGCTCTGCCAGACCTGTAAGCACCTCTTGCATTGCGGGCAACTGCAAGAGGTGATGAGCTATTGCGTCCCGTGTAAAAAAAGGGTCACCATGCCCAATGATGAAGATAAAAAAACAAAACACCAACTTCCCCTGAAACAGTGAAGGAGCCGCCCTCAGGCAGCTCCAGCGAAAATATGGAGTTCCCTCCCCCCTGTGCTTGCGCAGGGGACCCTCCATATTTCTCTAACCAGAGAGGAGGCTTACTCCTCTCCTTCGCTTATGGGTGTCGGGAACTCCCCCTCACCCTATTCTCTGGAGGTGCTTTCGGGCCCCTCTATTTTTCCAGTGGCAGTCCCCTCTTTTCTTTCCAAGGGGACTGCCAAGAAAGCCAGCCGCTCCCCATCGAAGCGGCTTGGTAAGGCAAACCCCCTTAGGGGGGGAGAGGGAAGCCAGGCCCCTTCAGTCGCTTCCCTCAAAAGACCTGCTGGCAAGAATATTAAACCTTGCCGGGGTCAAGGCCTGTGCCTCCCCACAAAAGACTCATGACTCTGCCAAGGGGACCTGCGATGTCCTGGGAGGGCATGGCCAACTGGAGGCCCCTCCTGTGATAGACATGGTCCTTGAGGAAAACCAGCCTCAGACGGTAGGGCCTTCCATGGGGGAGAATCCGGGCTCGGCGCCAAGCACCGAACCCGAATCCGCCCCTATGCAAGGTCCTCCTCAAACGGCTGGGGATTCTGAGGCAGTACAAGGAGAGGAGGGATCTCCTCCGGATGATGCCCCTGCCACCACCAGGACCTTCTCCATTTCGGAGAAGGACCTGGCTGAGGCCGGTACATCTGGCCTAAGGGCTTCTACCAGCGGGGGTGAGAAGCGGGTTCATTCCCCGCCCTCCTCTCAAAAAAAGAAAAAGACCAAGCCTAAAAAGACAAAGAAGACTCGGGGCTCCTCTCCATCCGCAGGGGCTGCGGGGACGGATGGTTCTGCTGCCACTCTGGTAAGCGACCAAGCCAAGATCAGCACATCCGGCCCCTCTGCCCCCCTGGTTGCGGAGCCCCTGACTAAGACGAAAAGTGCACAGGGTGGAGCCTCGATGACATCGGGGCACCTCATTCAGAGGTTACCTGGCGTTTTCGATCCCGCTGGATTCAAACGCTTCCTCGTTATTCGCTCCACTGATGGCACCATGTTGTCCAAGGGCAACATGATCCATCAGAGGCGGCCAAGATAAGTGCTCTTCGGACACTTCATGGCACCCCGGTGAGTGTGACGCCGCACTCTACCATGAACTTTGTGAAAGGAGTAGTTTATGCGAGGCAACTCGTTGACAACTCCATTGAGGACATCACCCTAGAGCTGGCTGACCATGGGGCGGTCAAGGTCGAACATGTGATGAGAAAACATGGAGGGACCTCGAGACCCACCCCTACACTCTTCGTCACATTCGACAGTGACAAGCTCCCTGAGTCGGTGTGTGCCAGTTGGTACCACTACCGCGTGAAGGCATTCGTGCCACTGCCGCGGCGGTGCTATTACTGTTACCGCTTCGGCCATACGAATCGCTCATGTAGACGTGCAAAGTCGGGGTCACCCGAAGTCTGTGTAAATTGCTCCAAGGTTGCACACGATAAGTCCAAATCGTGTGTGGCCAAGTGTGTCACTTGCGGAGAGCCGCACCCCGCTTCTTCGAAGCAATGTGGTGCATATCTCCTTGAAAAATAAATCCTGGCCGTTCAGGCCCAGGATCGACTCTCATTCCGCGAGGCTAAGGACTTGGTCCTGGCGTGCCCGGCTCTGCCTGGGACGTCATATGCCTCAATAGTTAGAAAGGCACCCTCTGCTCCTGGCCTATCCAGGCCAACGAGCACGGTTGTTTCCACGCCCATTCGGAGCCCTTCTGCGGGCTCTACCCAACCCGGGTGCTCCCCTGGTAAAGCTGGCAGCAAAAAGGGTTCATACCCAGACCCGGCTAAAACCAGGGCCCCCCCTCCTCTTTCCCCAGCGTGACCGTTTCCCGTAAGGCGAAACGGCCACGCGCCTCCATCGAATCGTTAGACTCACAGGAGGCAACACCCCTGAAGATGGTCGCTAGGCCATCTTCCGGGGTTCCTAAAGCTGTTCCCCGAAAGGAGGACAGCAACAAAGGAGCTTTGGCTCCTTCGCCCACGCCCCGAGGTGGAGCGAGTGGCTCGGAGACGGTGGTTCCTCGAAAAGAGGGCCCCCCCGCCTCCGAAGCCACAACGACCGCCTAAGGTTTCGAGGCGGAGGGAGGAAAAGACTCGCATGGCGAGCCCAACCTCCCCTAATAAGTCCTCGAAGGCGACAGCGCCTTCAGCGCTTTGTCCGGCCAACAGCGCCCGGGGTTCTGCCCCCGGGAATCGTACGGCTATTCCCGTGAGGGTCTTCAGTTCGAGGAGGGCCCCGCGGCTCCGAGCTAGGCCTAGAGGGAATATTCCTTCAATGGAATTGCCGTGGACTCCGGGCCAACTGGGAAGAGCTGCGGAGGCTCGTCTCGTTCCGTTCCCCGTTAGCTATCTTTTTGCAGGAGATGATGCTAGGCGCGTGCTCCCTGCCCGCCCTCCCGGTGTATAAGGGTCTTGTGACCCCACCACCGCGGGATGGCCGGGCTGGGGGATGCGTGGTTTACACCCGGCATGATGTCCGTTCTTCCTTTCTCTTTAGATACCTCCTTTCAGGCAGTGGCTGTGCAGCTGCACCTGGATAGGAGGTATACTCTGATTTCTGCGTACATTCCACCGTCAGCTGACTTCGACGCGGGGGACTTCCGCCACGTCGTAGCACGGTTGCCGAGGCCCTATCTCTTGCTTGGAGATCTGAATGGCAGGCATCCTCTCTGGGGAGATTACTTCATAAATCCCAGGCGACAAGTCCTTACCGATCTAATCGAAGAGCTTGAGATGGGTGTCCTAAACGTGGATGAGTTTACACATCACTGTTCGAGAACCGCTTCATTTTCTTGCCTTGACCTATCTTTGTGCTCCTCGGATGCACAGCCTGATTTTGATTGGGGGGTGGTCGATGACCTCCATGGTAGTAATCACTTTCCCATTCAAATATCATTTTCAGGGCAACTGCCGCCTGAGAGCCCACCTCGGTGGTGCTTGGCGCGGGTGCGGTGGCCTGCATTTCAGGAAATGACTGAATTCTCTATCTCAGTCGAGGAGTTTAGGTCAGTAGATTAAGCTGTTGAGTTCTTCTCCGGCAACCTCATCGCCGTGGGCCTGACTACTATTCCTAGGACGTCTGGCCATTTTGCACGCCCACCACTCCCATGGTGGTCGGCCGAGTGTGAGACGGCCCTCAAACAGAAGCGTTATGCCTACATGCGCTATAAGCGCCGCCCGAACGATTTCACTGTCGCTGAATTTCGTCGGGCTAGGGCTAGGTTCCGGTATATTTCGAAGCACGCCCGTCGCTCTTCTTGGCGGGCATACGTGTCTTCACTTAACGGGAAGACCCTTTTAGCTGAGGGTGTGGAAGCGAGTCAAAAGGATTCGGGGCAAGTTCTCGCAGGACCCCCCTCCCGTTCTCCAGGAGAATGGGACCGCAATCTCGGACCCCGCGTCCGTGGCGGAATCCTTAGCGACCGCTTTTTCCGCATTCTCTAGCCGGGATGCTGCTCCGCCAGCATTCAATGCACGTCGTGATGTCGCGGAAGGCCGCCGGCTGGACTTTACCTCCAGAGGCGGAGAACCCTTCAACGACAAGTTTACTGTGAGTGAGTTGCGCTCCGCTCTCGCTTCGTGCGCGGACACCGCCCATGGTCCGGACGATGTCCCGTACGCCATGCTTCGACACCTGGGTGAGCGAGGCATGGCCTTTCTGTTAGATTTGTTCAACAGGATCTGGGTGGAGGGTCTTCTCCCAGACTCCTGGTGAATCGCTACTGTGCTCGCCTTTCGCAAACCGGGAAGAGATCACTCTACTCCGACTGGTTTCCGCCCAATCTCTCTAACCTCTTGCGTGTGCAAGTTGATGGAGAAATTGGTAAATGTTAGATTAGCCTTTTTCCTGGACAGCGGAGGCCATCTGTCTTCGGCACAGTGCGGCTTCCGCAAGTTCCACTCCACGTCGGATGCCCTGCTCCGACTGGAAAATGCCGTCTGCGAGGCTTGTCTTCGTAGACAGCACTACGCCACGGTGTTTTTTGATCTGGAGAAGGCCTATGATACCGCATGGCGATACGGTATCATGGAGACTCTCCACATGATGGGGGCGAGGGGACGCCTTCCAATGTTTATATCTGAATTTTTGCGAGATCGTCGATTCCGCGTAGGGGTTGGGGGAGCCCTCTCCGGCCCAGAGGAGCAGGAAGAGGGTGTCCCGCAGGAAGGTGTCCTCAGTGTCACACTCTTTGCCCTGAGCATCAACGGCATCACCTCGGTGCTGCCGGAAGATGTTCTCGCTACGCTCTACGTGGACGACCTTTCGATCTCTTTTGGCGCGGCCCAGATGACAACTCTGGAGCGTCGACTCCAACAGGCATTGAACCGCGTCTCTCGCTATGCCGAAGTGCACAGGTTTCGGTTTTCTTTGGCCAAGACCAAGGTGGTGCACTTCTGCTGCCATCCACGGCTTCACCCCGATCCAGATTTGTTTCTTAATGGGGTGCGCCTGGATGTGGTAGAATCGCACCGTTTCCTTGGTCTTGTATTCGACCGACGCCTCACCTGGGAGGCTCATATTCGCAGCCTTAGGGTCTCTTGTACCCGCGCCATGGACATTCTCCGTTCCGTGACGTTCAGCGCTTGGGGCGCTGATAGGGCTACTGCCCTACTTTTTTATTGATCCTTTGTTCGTTCGAAGCTCGACTACGGATGCGAGTTTTATGCATCCGCAGCCGAGCGTTTATTGCGGAAGGTGGATTCGATCCACCTCACCGGCCTTCGCCTTGCGACCGGTGCCTTCCGCACTTTCCCCATCGAGAGCCTGTTGGTCGATGCTGGGGAGATGCCACCCGCTCTTCGCCGCGTGCATTGCATCACCCGCCTGTACGCGCGAGCCCGGCGCCCCCTCAGTCGCCAACAGCTCTCACTGCTTCCGCAGCTGATCTCGATGGTGCCTATGCCGCCGAGAGACGCCAGTCATACCCTAAGCTCTTTGGGTTTAGGGCCAGGAAACTCCTTCGAGAGGTAGATATAGCTCTCGGGCCGGTGGCGCCCCTGGTTCTGCCCTGGAGGGTACCACATTTGGCTATTTGTCGCCACGAATCTGCTCCCAAAGCTTGTACGGCGCCGGGAGTATTGCGTTCGACCTTTTTGGAGCACACATCGTGTCACACTGGAACCGTGCCAGTGTATACGGATGGCTCCAAGTCCCAAGAGGGGGTCGGCTTCCACGATGTATCCCCTCTGTTTGAAGTCAGCGGGGCTCTACCAGGCGCTGCGTCTGTCTTCACGGCCGAGCTGGTGGCAATACACCACTCGGTACGGGAGATTACGCGACGTGCCCGTTTGGGAGACCGGATTGTGATCTATAGCGACTCATAAAGCGCTCTGAGTGCTCTCGGGGACGTGGAATCTCCACATCCCCTGGTTCGCGATATCCGTGACGCCACGGTTTGGGCGAGCCGTGCAGATGTCGAGATTATCTTCTGCTCGGTTCCTGGACATGTAGGAAGTGCGGGGAATGAGCGCACCAAAGAGTCCGCGAGGACTCTACGACCGGACCAGCTTTTCGCTCTTCCTCACACCGACTACATGGCAGGAATACGGGCAGCTCTTCGGACTGTTTGGCAAAGAAGATGGGAGACGGTCGAAGGGAACTTGAAGTTGCGTGCCATTGTGCCGCGACTGTTCCCATGGACCTATCCCCCAATGCCACGACGGCTGCAGGTCGCTTTCTGTCGTCTCCGAATCGGACACACTCGTGTGACGCATCGCTATTTGATGGAGCGCTAGCCTGCGCCGTATTGCGACGACTGCGTTGTCCCCCAGACTTTTTGGCACATTCTTGTTGAATGTCCCAGTCTGGGTGATCTTCGCGCACTTCACCGGTACTGGGATGGGCAGGGTCGCTACCGCCTGTCTTTTGTACTCGGGATGAGTACAAAGGACAAGTACAAGTCCACATTGACTGGTGGACTTGTTGACTTTTTGGGGGAGGCCGGCCTTCTCCCTTTCATTTAACCAGGTTTAATTGTTGTTTTTGTTATTGTTTTGTTATTGTTATTTCTTTTTATTGTCGTTTCCTGTTTAATTCTTTTAAAGTAGCCTAGAACTAGGCTGTTTGTTTAAGGCGACTTATGCCTAAGTCGGCAGTCGCCAGATAGCCACTTAAAAAAAATAAATTTGTCCTCGCCACCAGATATCCTCCTCCCGACCCTTTAATTGGACTCCCCAGTGTTCGCCAACATTTTCCCTGTCTGACCAAGTCCCATATTTTGATCCCTGTTAAACTGATTAGTATTTGATTTATTATTTCATTGGGAGTGACATTATTCTCCCCTTCATTTGCCTTTGTAGACATTTCCATAATTAGCATTATTAGTGTAATTAAAGTTTATTTGGGTTTTTAATCTTTCAATAACCTTGAATGAAACCTGGTATTTAAATCTTGCCTTTGGCCAACCATTAATCTCCTCACGCACTCACCTCTTATTAGGCCTGTGCAGCTGGTCTATCCATCTGGTCCCCTGCAACAAAGTAGACTACATTCTCTATAGTGAAGGTATCCCCTCACGGATACCACAACAAAAAGTAATTATAACCCTTTCTTTCCCAAAGTATTGCTTTATGTAAAAAAAATATATATATTTGCTTTAAAACATATTCCATTTAGGTCATAAAACACATATATAAAACTTTTTTAGTGAAGATTGAAGGAAATGCATAAAAATAGAATGATTCCACATGGCATCCTTGGGAAGTGTTGATGCAAACATGAAAAAAAACTAAAAAATAAAATGGTTGGGAAAATAACAAAGAAAACTTGGAATTTTGTAACCGGTTACATTTACTAAAAATAAGTGAATTCTTTTTTCATTAATTTTAATAAAATAATATACACTTTACTTTTTTATGAAATGTAATAAAACAATTTTGCTCTTTCAACAGTCATAATTAGATGTTGCCCTTGTTACACTTCATATGTGTGTAAACTTTGATGGAGGATTTGCATCTTTGCTTGAGATCATTAGGCACAGGAAAATGATCAAACCCATCAAAATGAACATCATTGATTGGCCTTGTTGCTTTCATTCTTTTTGAAATTTAGACTGAGTTTACTCTCATTCGACGGCCTTCTTTTTTGCCTTGTTGTACTTTTACCAGCATTAGTTTGTGAGAGTTTCTCCTCGAATGTGTTTTTTAGGAGGCATTTGAAGACTAAATGAATGAAAATTAGTTATTTTATTTTTTATATAACTATGGGTTAAGATATGTTATTGAGACTGGCCATGTACTCTCAGTCAGGGTCAGAGACCAACTCACCAGACCATTACCGACCTCAGTATGGTAGCACTTCTAGCTAAATAGGCCCTATAGAACTAAAACAATTACAGGTAGCAGGACTACTAGAATATATATACATACAATGCCTCAGCTGGGGGGCTAAACCACGTGAGGGGATGGTGTTTACACTGCACCATCAAGCTAGGCGGAGGAGCTGTCTCTAGCAGCCAATGGCTAGCCAGGCTGAGGAGACCCTTGACTGATCCAACAGCCAAGTGTAGGGGAGTAAACCTTCGAAATCAGGAGTGGAGCCATGAATGCAGACCAGTGCGCTGTGCTCACTGACTCAGACGGTTCCTGCAGCCAACCTGGTGACAAACATACTGCTCTGCATTCCTTTGGATGACACCAGCGAGGTCGATAGGGGGATCTTGATAACTGGGCAACCCAGGATCTCCATACACTTCCATGGCGCAATCTCCATTGTCTTCCAAGACAGAAGGATGCCAACATACACTACACCACATAAATATATAATATATATATATATATATATATATAGCGTAAGCAGTACTTATATAAAAAAACAAAGTTTGTCTGGTTATAGATGATGTAGACCTAGCCTTCTAGCTAAATATGCCCTAAAGAATTAAAAACAAATTATAGGTAGCAGAAGTTATAGAATATATATACATAAATACACTACACCACATACAAATATATATATATATATATATATTAATATAGTGTGTGTGTAAGGAAAGTACTTATATCAAATAACAAAGTTTGTGCTGTTA
Organism: Ceratothoa steindachneri; assembly: GCA_963969495.1. Lineage (NCBI taxonomy): Eukaryota > Metazoa > Arthropoda > Malacostraca > Isopoda > Cymothoidae > Ceratothoa > Ceratothoa steindachneri. The sequence goes on from OZ018325.1 coordinate 19,685,322, forward strand.
TAGATGGTGTAGACCTAGCCTAACTCAGAAAAGTCCATAAACTTTTTTATTTATACTAATACTTAGGAAAAATCTAATGATACCACATGGAATCAGGTAAGTTAGAAAAAATATTGCACATACAAATTATATGCTGAAGGTATAACTAACATTCTAATCTCATCTATAAAGTTTCTTCTATGTAATAAAATAGAAATGGAAAGGAAAAACTATGCTTACCTTATAGTATTCATCAGTCAAATATCTGCATATAACAGTCACAACTATTTCCTATCTCTAGTTGACACCTCGTATGAGCAAACAAATCAAAACATGCCAAATATCCCAGTTGGCCACCCATGAAAACATTTTGATGCCACACAAACTCATTGGACACATTAAGATAACTATTGATGATGCCATATGGAATCATTAAGAGTGAAAGGGTTAAAAGTGTTGAAGGGCGCATACTGGATCCATATCTAGGCATAATTACCATAAATATTAATAACTTTGTGTGGAAAATATTATTTCGTATTTAGGGCAGTAGAGGGCAAATAGACAAGGGCAAAGTTGGCCTCATATTTTTCTGTCTTCTTAATTAATGGTTTGATGCATCTTAATTAACCCCTATTTCATTGCTATGTAAATAATGAGCATGTCTTCCAATGAATTATTTTCCTCCAACAGGTTTCTCATGTCTTGTCTCAGCCTTCAGAGTCATGGAAGGGGTACAGTGGCCATGTGAGTCAAGACCTGTTGATAGAGTTGATTCCTGAGCCGGAAGAGGAGGAGGCAATTTTTATCTGTGTGTGTGGTACAACAGGATTCACAACACTTGCCCTGAGGTATCTTATATAATGTCAAATGTTTGTAGGAGAGATGAGTATTTAAAATTTTTTTTTTATAAATATAATATGAGCGGTTAGGAGTAAAGTATGGCTGTGTTACTGAGTAAGGAGTAACAAAATTTAATGGATGGGTATGAATTTATGAAGTTGAAAATTATGTGGGTGAAGTTGTGAATTGCAAGGCTGAAACTGTATGGTTTTAGTGTATGTACCAGGTAATGATAGAAAGAAGATTTAAAAATTACTTAAGATGGGTTCCTGGACATGTGGGAATTGCGGGGAATCAGCGCGCCAAAGAGTCCTCGAGGACTGGGCGAACAAACCAGCTTTTCGCTCTTACTCGCACTGACTACATGGCAGGAATTGTTGTAGCCCTCCCGGCTGTATGGCAAAGAAGTTGGGAGACAGCTAAGGGGAACTTAAAGTTGTATGCCATTGCATCGCAACTGTTCCCATGCTGTGTCGGCTTTAGGTCGGTTTCTTATGACTTCGAATTGGGCACACTTGTGGGATGCACAGCCATTTGATTAGCTGCTCCCCTTCACCTTACTGCAATGACTACATTCTCTCCCGGACTATTCTGTGCATTCTTGTTGAAAATCCCCGTTCATATATGGCGCGGTGATTTGCCTTCCTGGCCGCCGTACTGACAGGACTCAGTGCCACATCCAGCCCCAATTTAACCTCTTCTTCTTCTTTCTGACAGCCTGCATTTTTACCCTACAACCTCTCCCACAACTTTCTCTGGTCGCCCTCTAATTTCACAGGGTAGATGCCAACCAGCTTTCTCTCACCCAGCTATCCTGAATCGGGGCTGAGCAGGGAGGGGGCAGCGTCCCCTCACCCCTGAGCTCCGATTTGGGGTGGTAGGTTTTTAACAACCTGCTTCATCCCCACCTTACACCTCCCTTACATCCCCTTTCGTTCTCTTTTCAATCTTTATCGATTTTACGCCAATCCCAAGGTGGAGCCGCCATGCTGATGGGCTGCCAGGGCACTAGACTGGAGGAGTGGCCTCAAATGGTGGCAGCTGGCTTTGCCGGCCCTGTACTCACCCCTTGCAGAGTGGGCTACTGCGTGTGGTGATTAGCATTTGCGTCCAGCGAAAAGACCAAAGGTCACCATGCCCATGAATAAAAAAAAAATCAATTTTCCTTTTTATCAGCAACGGAGCCGCCTTCGGGTAGATCCAGGGCGAAAATGGACCTCTCCCTCCCATGTGCTTTAGCAGGTGACCCTCCAAAGTACTTCTACCGTAGAGGAGGCTTACTCCTCTCCTATGCCTACGGGTGCAAGGGACTCCCCATCACCCACTTCTCTGGAGTCGCCGTTGGGCGACTTCCTCTTCACAGTGGCAGTCCCCCCTTTGTTTCCTAAGGGCACTGCCAAGAAGGCAGGCAGGCAGGCGGCCAATTATTGGCCACTCCACCGGGAGTGGCATTTTAGTGCCAACACCCTTAGGTGGGCGAAGGAAGGCAAGGCCCGTCGGTCCATGCCCTCCAAAGACCTGCGGCCGCGCATAAAGAGCTTAGAGAGAGTTACCGTACGTTCCCCCCTCTCTTCCCCAAAGGAATCTGGTTTGCTAGTCAAAGATAAGATGACAAAAGGTACCTCTAATGGGACGTGTGATATCTCGGGGAGGGGTGGTCACATGGAGGACCCCCCTGAGATAGATATGGTACGTGAGGTGACCCAGCCCCAGACCATAGGGTCGAACCCAGGCTCGGTGCCAAGCACAGAAAACGTGTCCGCCCCTATGCAGGCTGCTCCTCCGACGGCACGGGTCCCCGAGGCCACACAAGAAAAGGAGGGATCTCCTCCCCCGTCTGATGCTCCTGTAACAAGCAGAACCTTTTCCATTTCGGAGAAGGATCTTGCCGAGGCCGGCCCATCTGGCCTAGGAGCTCCTACCAGCGGGAGAGAGAAGCGGGTTCATTCCCCATCTTCCTCTCCTAAGAAAAAGAAAATGAAAAAGATAAAAAAGACTGGGCTCCTCTCCGTCCGTGGGAGCCACGGGGACGGACGAGTACGCTGCCGTTTCGGTATGCAACCAAGCCAAGATCGGCACTTCCGGCTCCAGTGCTCCCCCCGATGTGGAGTCCCTGACCAAGACCAATAGTGCAAGGGCGCAGAACAGAGCCTCGATTACGTCGGGTCCCATAATTTAGAGGCAACCTGGCGTTTTTGAGCCCGCGGGCTTCAAACGTCTCCTCGTTATTCGCTCCACTGATAGCAGCATGTTAGCTAAGGACATGATCAATCAGAGGAGAGCCTTAGCTAGCGTGATTGTTAGAGAGCCGTAGGTGACCCGTTTCTCGGATGGTAGCATTCTGGCGAATGTGTCGAATCCCGCCGAGGTGGACATCATTAGTGCCCTTCGGACACTTGATGGCACGCCGGTGAGTGTGACGCCGCACTCTACCATGAACTTTGTGAAAGGAGTGGTTTATGCAAAGGAACTCGTGGTCTACTCCATAGACGACATCACCTTAGAGCTGGCCGACCATGGTGGGGTGGTCAAGGTTGAGCGTGTGATCAGAAAACAGGGAGGAGCTTCGAGAGACCCACCCCTACACTCTTCGTCACGTTTGACGAAGAGTGAAGGCATTCGTGCCACTGCGGCAGAGGTGATATTACTGTCATCGCTTCGGCTATACTAATCGCTCCCTTCGATGGGCAAATTCAGGGTTACCCGAAGAATGCGTAAGTTGCTCCAAGGCCACACACGATAAGTCCAAATCATGTGTGGCCAAGTGTGTCAATTACAGAGAGCCGCACCCCGTTTCTTCGAAGAATTGTGGTGCTTATCTACTTGAGAAGGAAATCCTGCCCATTCAGGCCCAGACCGTCTCTCATTTCGCGAGGCTACGGACTTAGTCTTTGGGGGCAAGGCTCTGCCTGGGACGTCTTATGCCTCAATGCGAAGAAAGGTACCCTCTGCTCCTGGCCACTCCAGGCTTACGAGCAGGGTCGTTTCTGCGCCCACTTGGAACCATTCTGCAGGTTCTACCCACCCCGGGTGCTCCCCTGTTAAAGCTGGCGGCACAAAGGGTTCACACCCAGCCCCAGCTAACACCAGGGTTTCCCTCCCTTCCCCCAGCGTAACCGCTTCCCGCTAGGGAAAACGGCCGCGCGCCTTCACCGGGTCGTTAGACTCAGAGGAAGTAACATCTTCCAGGGTTCCTAAAGCTGCCGGACCTCCCCCGAGTAGGCTGGGTGTCCTGGAGACGGTGGATCCTCCAAAAGAGGGACCCCCCGCTTGCCTAAGGTTTCGAGGTGGAGCGAGGAAAAGACTCGCATGGTGAGCCCAACCTCATCCGATAAGTCCTTGAAGGTGACAGCGCCCGGAATTCTGCCTCCGAGGAGCGTACGGCCATTCCCGTGAGGGTCTTCTCTTGAAGAGGGTCCCCGCATCTCCTCCGAGCTTGGCATGGAGGGCATATTCCTTTATTGGAATTGCCGCGGACTCCGGGCCAACTGGTAGTAGCTGCGGAGGCTCGTCTCCGCCCGCTCCCCGTTAGCCATCTTTTTGCAGTACAGCATGCTGGGCCCGTGCCCCCTACCCACCTTGCCGGAATATAAGGGTTTTGGCAACCTCACCACCACGGAATGGGGACCGGGCAGGAGGATGCGCGATTTACAGCCGGCGTGGTCTCCGTTCTTCTCTTCGCGTTAGGTACCTCCTTTCAGGCATTAGCTGTGCAGCTGCACTTGGATAGGAGGTATACTGTTATTTTCGCGTACATTCCACCGTCAGCCGACTTCAATGCGAGGGACTTCCGCCGCGTCGTGGCACGGTTGCCGAGGCCCTTTCTCTTGCTCTGAGATCTGAACGGTAGAGACCCCCCTCCCCCTAGGGAGACTACTCGATTAATCTCAAGGGTAAAGTCCTTGCCGACCTGATCGACGAGCTGGAGATAGGTGTCATGAATGAGGATGAATTTACATATCACTGCCCGCTTCATTTTCTTGCCTCAATCTATCCTTGTGATCTCCGAATGCACAGCCTGATTTGGGGTGGGCGATGACCTCCATGGTAGTGATCACTTTCCCATTCAAATATTTTCTGGGCCTCCTCAGTGGTGCTTGGTGGGGGCGCGGCGGTCCACATTCCAGGAAATGACTGATTTTTCTTTCTCAGTCGAGGAGTTTAGGTCGGTTGATGACGCCGTTGATTTCTTCTCCTGCCACCTCATCGCCGTGGGCCTAACTACAATTCATAGAATGTCTGGCCGTTTTGCAGGCCGACCACTCCCGTGGTGATCAGCCGTGTGTGAGGCGGCCCTCAAACAGAACCGTTATGCTTACATGCACTATACTCGAGGACCGAACGATTTCACTATCGGTGAATTTGGTGGGCTAGGTTTAGGTATATTTCGAATCACGCCCGCCGCTCTTCATGGCGGCCATACTTGTCTTCACTTAAAGGGAAGACCCCTCTAGCAGATGTGTGGAAGCGAATCAAAAGGATTCCGGGCAAGTTCTTGGAGAACCCCCCCTCCCCTTCTCCAGGGGAATGGGACCGCAATCTCGGACCCCGCGTCCGTGGCGGAATTCTTCGCGACCGCATTCTCTAGCCGGGATGCTGCTCCGAAGGCATTCAATGCGCGTCGGGATGTCGCGTAAGGCCGCCGACTGGACTTTACCTCGAGAGGCGGAGAACCCTTCAACGACAGGTTTACTATGATTGAGTTGCGTTCCGCTCTCTCTTCGTGCGCGGATACCGCCCCTGGTTGCTGCCGGAAGATGTTCTCGCTACGCTCTACGTGTACGACCTTTCGATCTGTTTTGGCGCGGCCGGAGGCCAACTCTGAAGCGTCGACTCCAACAGGTATTGAATCGCGTCTCTCGCTATGCCAAAGCGCACAGGTTTCGGTTTTTCTTGGGCAAGACTAAGGTGGTGCACTTCTGCCGCCATCCACGGCTCCACCCTGACCCAGATTTGTCTCTCAATGAGGTACACCTGGAAATGTCTGAATCGCACCGTTTCCTTGGTCTTGTATTTGAGGACGCTTCTGCTGGGAGGCTCATATTTGCATCCTTAGGGTCTCTTGTACCCGCGCCATGGATATTCTTCGTTCCCTAACGTTCAGCGTTTGCGGCGTTGATACTCGTAGGGCTACTGCCTTACTTTTTTATCGATCCTTTGTTCGTTCGAAGCTCTACTACGAATGCGAGTTTTATGCATTCGCAGCCGAGCGTGTATTGCTGAAGGTGGACTCGATCCACAACAACGGCCTCAGGGGGTCTTCCGCACGTCCCCCATTGAGAGCCTACTTGTCGATGCTGGGGAGATGCCACTCGCTCTACGCCGTGTACAGTGCATTATTCGCCTGTACGCGCGAGCCCGGTGCCTCCCTCAGTCTCCAACAGCTCTCACTGCATCCGCAACTGATTTCGACGGTGCCTATGCCGCCGAGAGACGCCAGTCATACCCTAAGCCCTTTGGGTTTAGAGCTAGGTATAGCTCTCGGGCCGGTGGCGCCCCTGGTTCTGCCCAGGACGCCACCCTGGAGGGTACCACATTTGGCTATTCGTCGCCACGCCTCTGCTCCCAAAGCTTGTACAGCGCCGGGTGTATTGCGTTCGGCCTCTTTGGAGCACACTTCGTGTCACACTGGAACCGTACCAGTGTATACGGATGGCTCCAAGTCCCAAGACGGGGTCGGTTTCCACGCCGTATGCCCTCTGTTTTAAGTCAATGGGTCTCTGCCAGGCGCTGCGTCTGTCTTCACGGCCGAGTTGGTTGCAATACCCCGCCTGGTACACGGAGATTACGCGACCTGCTCGGTTCGGAGACCGGATTGTGAGTTAAAGCGACTCACAAAGTGCCCTGAGTGCTCTCGGGGTAATGGAATCTCCGCATCCTCTGGTTCGCGATATCCGTGACGCCACGATTTTGGCGAGCCGGGCCGATGTCAAGATTATCTTCTGAGTTCCTGGGCATGTAGGAATTGCGTGGAATGACCCGCCGATGAAGGCGCCAAGAAGTCCGCGAGGACTGGGTGACCACACCAGTGTTTCGCTCTTCCTCATACCGATTACATGGCAGGAATATGGGCAGCTCTCCGAGCTGATTGGCAGGGACGATGGAGACGGTCGAGTGGAACCTAAAGTTGTGTGCCCTTGCGCCGCGACTGTTTCCATGGACCTACCCCCGAATGCCGCGAGGGCTTCAGGTTGCTTTCTCCCAAGTGGGCAGTCGTCAGATAGGCTCCTAAAATTTATTAAAAAAAATCAGGTTGCTTTCTGCTTTCTCCGAATTGGACGCACCGCCATTTGAGGGAGTGCTTGCCTGCGACGACTGCCCGGTTCCCCGGCCTGTTCTGCACACTCTTGTTGAATGTCCCAGTCTGGGTGATCTTCGTTCAAGCTACCTGTCGCGGTACCGGGATGAGCGGGGTTGCTACCGTTTATCCCTTGTACTCGGTATGGGTTCGTTCACACTGACTTGTGGACTCTATGACTTTTTGGAGGAGGCTCTCAACTTTTTTTAACTTTTTGGGGTTGTCTTTTTGTTGTTGTTGCTGCTGTTTTTTCTTTGTAGGTCGCATATTCCTGCGCCGGGGTTAGGAGGGCCTCCCCCCGACGCCGCAGCGTTCTTCCTGCTTGTTGCCCTTTTCCTTTTTTCTTTTATTGTTGTTGTTTTTCTTTTGTTTTACATATTGTTATTTTAATGTAGCAGTCGCCAGATGGGCTCCTAAAATAATAATAAAAAAAAATTGTTGAACATCCCAGTCTGGGTGATCTTCACTCCTATTACTCGTCCCGGTACCGTTATGAGCAGAGTTGTTACTGGTTGTCCCTTGCATTTGGTACGAGTTTGTTCACCTAGATTTGTGGGCGCTCTAACCTTTTGAAGAAGCTTGGCCTCCTTTTTATTTGACTCTCAGGTGTTAGTCTCATGTTCTTACGCTGGAAGGGATGCAGGCCTTTCCCCGACGCCAGAGTATGCTTCCTTCTTACTTATTTTTAATTAGGCTTTGAAAGAAATACAGTGACTTATGCCCAAGCAGGCGGTCGCCAGGTGAGCGATAATATAATAATAATATGAGATGGTCTTTTCAGGTTGCAGTGGGTGGGGTCTAGGTTTGTTCTAGTTTTGTATTCTTGTAGGATGGGTGCTTTGTTTGATGCAAGCATGCCAGAGAAATTCTCGTTCGGTGATTTAAAGTAGCTTATGATTGGTGAATGCTTTAGTCTCTTGAGTAGGGCATTTTGTGGCTGTTTTTGTAGCACTATATAGCTAAAGTGAGAAAGAAGATCCAGGGGGGAGGGGGATTAATGTGAAAACTGGTAGAGGTATGAGTATAGGATTATCTGACCATGGGATAGTGCCGTGTCGAATTAAATTGGTTGGTGTATAAATAAAGAGACTCAAAGAAGTGAAATTAAAAGTTAGTATGTTTAATCAGTGAAAGAAGAATATGTGAGAATGCTTGACAGTTGGACTTAGAACGAGTGAACATGGGATAGAGGAAACGTGAAACAAATTTAAGTAAGTGTCATAGTGTGTAGTGCAAGTCTTCTATGGGTATTCTTGAACTAGAAAGAGAAAGTAGAATGATGGATAATGGCGTGAAAAGTGCATTGTTGAGGAAAGGGGAAGTAGACACGCATACCAAGGAGAAATGAATGTACACAAACAAGGTGAAACGAATGGCTTGTCAGAATAAGAAAGCATTAAATGAAGCATTTAGAAGGAGATGAATGAAGCTATGTGAACAGTAAGTTATTTTGGAATGATGCAAGAAAGGTGAGAAATCAAGAGGAGAGTAGATGCGTAAACATAAATGATAAGAATAAAATAATTCGGTAATGGTTTCACCACCAATCCGCACTAGTTTCAAGACCTTTTATTTCTCATCAGATACCTACAGTTTAATGTTGGACTCCATCTACTCCGGATGTGACTTGACTTACAAATAATTTGTAAGATCGCGAGAGTAATTTTGGCAAATGCAAATAAAGCTTAGGTTTGTGAATCTAGAAAAAAAAACATGATCCTGACAATAGGGAAGTGCTATTGGTAGTTTTAATGATGTATGGATAGAGTGGTAACTGTTGAATGCATTTGGGTGAAAAATGGCTGCAGTGTGAGGTTTAAGATCTGTATAAGTGTGAAACAAGTGTGTATGTTGTTGCCATGATGGTTTTATATATTTATGAATGAAATGCTAAAGGAAGTAGAAGTGATAGTGAGGGCCAGTGCTGTGATGATGGGGATTAGATGTTATGTTATTTGCTGATGACATGGTGCGAGAGAGTGATTTTTGAAATGTTAAAGTGTTTGACAGGGTATTTGTGAGGAGGGGCTTAAAGTAAATCAAGATAAAAGTAAAGTGATGGTGTTTGGCTGGTTAGAATGAGTTGAGTATCTAGAGTGCCCCTCAGTAAGTGATGGTAGTATGGATGATGCAGACTGTGATAAGAAGTTATTGAATGGTAGGAAACACCATGAAGAGTGCAGGAGAGTATGCTGGTACCCACATTAGTTTATGGTAGATTATGGCATAAAAGAGAATGAAAAATCAAGAATGAGAGAGGTGCAAATTGAGCTGGATCTTAGGTTTTAGAGTGGTTAAGTGATAAATTAATGGGTAAGAGGTATCTGTGTTGCAAAGAAATGTGTGAATGAGGTTGTCTGTCATTGTTTGTAATTGTAAGATGAATGTATTAGAATAAACTCTTGAAGAGATAATATAAGTATGTGTCCTGGTGTGTGAAGGGTAGAATGACTGCATAAAAAGAATTGCTTATGTGAATGATTGTTTGATAGAGAAAGGGCTAACTGAATGACAAGTGGATTGTATTATATACAGGGTGCGATGGGTAATTGTCACTGTTGATAACTGATTTCTTTGTTGTCTGACATTGGTTCTCTCTTCATATCATAGTAGAATCAGTTGTGCATCATCTCTGAAGAAAACAATACTATGGCTAAATTTACTCCTCAAAAGATTTTGAAAAGGCCAAAGCTGTGCTCCTTTGTCTTCACACCTGGAGCTCCAATGCAAAGATCTTGAGTATCAATCTGAGGAGGGTGCAGAGGATCAGGAAAGAGTTAGATGAGTCAGGGTGTGATTACTAGGGTGCAGCGGCGGCTCCGAAACCACGAGGGCCACGTTATGCCCCCGTTTGTCTTCACAGGTGGTTACCTCAAGTGTCTGGAGGAGTTGGTGTTGCCCTGGATCCAGGAGGTGGCCACTGGAAACCTGTCCTTGTGCCAAACAAGCAGGAGGACCCAGCCGTGTGTATCAGACAATTTATTTGATCACACCACCCCGAACATCTTGCCTCCCAACTCCCCAAACTGACTGCTGCAATCCCCTGGACTATTACGTATGGGGTGTGGTTGAGAAAGAGACAAACATGTCCCTGTGCACCACTAAGGTGGAGTTTAGGTCCACATTTTCACCCAGTTAAACAGGAGGACTTCCAAGACAGCCTGGAGGCTGCGAGTCAGGCCAACAGTGATTTGAATATAATGAATAGTATAATTCTTCAAGTTTTTTTTTAACATGTAATTTTTGTAAATGTATAAATGAAGTTATTTTCTTTTATGTTGAAGTTAGGCAGCAAATTTCCCATTGCACCCTGTATGATAGGTGTGCATATGCATGAAAGGGCTATGTGATAAGGTGGTCATGGAGCCTTCGGCATAGATGCAGCGCAACTGGATAAGATGCTATGTAGGGTCATTGGTGCAAGAAAAAGGATGAGTAACTTTGTGTTATATGGCAATAAAGGGTTAGAGGGAATTTTTATTTTTCATGGCATTGATGTGGTAACTCCACCTTGGGATATACAGTGAAATTTGAAAGGTTTTCTTCTCCTTTCTCAGGCTCCTAGAAGAGCTTGGATATGCAAAGGAAACAATTTTCGCATTCACTGGGTAAAGAAAGCATCCTGATTTACTCACCCAATGTCCAGGAGAACAATGTACATGGTAAGTATCTTTCCTTGGAATGATGAATGTGGTAAGCGGAGCACCTCTGAGGTTGAAAGAATGTTCCTCCCACATTGGGGTTAAAGTTAAGTTGTCATGGCGAAGGGTAGGGAAATTTTAATTAGCTGTTTTGTAAACTTTTACATATATCATTTTCCATAAGGAACTTTAAATTTGTCCCTTTAAATTTTGGTTCTTAGAAGATTTTGTTCCTGAAGGCTTTAAATGTATCCTCCCGCCACCACTCTGCCAGGCGCTGCGTCTGTATTCACGGCAGAGCTGGTTGCAATACATCGCTCAGTACGGGAGATAACGCGATGTGCCCGGTTCGAAGACCGGATTGTGATTTATAGTGACACAAAGTGTCCTGAATGCTCTCGGGGTATTGGAATCTCCATATCCTCTGGTTCGCGATATCCGTAATGCCACGGTTTTGGCGAGCCTGTCGGATGTCGTGATTATCTTCTTGTGGGTTCCTGGACATGTAGGAATTGCCGGGAATGAGCACGCCGATGAGGGCGCCAAAAGGTCCACGAGGACTTGGCGACCAGACCAGCGTTTCGCTGTTCCTCACACCGACTACATGACAGGAATATGGACTGCCATCCGGGCATCTTGGCAAAGAAGATGGTAGATGGTCGAGGGTAACTTAAAGTTAGGTGCCATAGCGCCGCGACTGTTCCCATGGAGCTACCCCCCAATGCCGCGATGGCTTCAGTCTGCTTTCTGTCGTCTCAGAATTGGACACACTCGCGGGACGCACCGCCATTTGATGGAGCGCTCGCCTGCGACATCTGCATTGCCGCCCCCTTCCGAATCTTGGCACATTCTTGTTGAAGGTCCCAGTCTGGGTGATCTTCGCGCACGTTACCTCTCCCGGTACTGGGACGAGCGGGGTCGTTACCGCTTGTCCCTAGAACTCGGGACTGGTTCGTGTACCCCGACTTGTGGACTATACGACTTTTTGGAGGAGCCACTTTATTTGACCCTTTTTTGTGGGTTGAATGCTCCTGCGCCGAGGGGGGCAGCTACCCTCAACGCTGAAGCGTGCTTCTTGTTACCTTTTTGCTTTGTTTTGTTTTTAGTCTATGATCTTTTTATCCTTGCTATTTACTTATTTGTTTTATAATATAGCCTAGTCGTAGGCAGCAGTGAATACAGCGACTTATGCCCAAGCAGGCAGTCGCCAGATGGGCTCCTGAAAAAAACTCCCACCACCCCGAAACTTAGGTTTGATGGTTTGCTATAGCAATCTTATTCATTTCTCTTCTTTTCTTTGTTTCGTATTCGTTCTCATGCTTGGATAGACCCGATTAGGGGTGAACGAGACTTTATTTCCTCTCCTTAACAAAGTCTATTTTTTCTAGAAGACGCAACGGTTGAAGTTATAAATTTGTAAATAACAATAATCAGATTTTTTTTGCAAAGAATCTAATAGCTATTTATTTTGTGTTATATGGCAAGTGTAGGCCATGAATGGTCTTTTGCAGTCTCCTTCTTTTCTTATGTTCTTATTTAGTCGAATATTTATTAGAAAAATCCAAATCCATATTTTATTTCCTGCTACTTTATGCTACATAAAAGTTTGACTTTTGTCACCCGGCATTTTTTATACAGAACCTATACACTGCCATAGATACATATTAACACACATTTACTACTTAGTCTGCAAAGCATAGCTGATGAGTAAGTGTGTTGACACATTCTTGAATGTTCCAGTCTGGAAGATGTCTTTGTGTTACTTATCCCAGTACTGGGATAAGAGGGGTCGCTATCTCTTGTCCCGGGTACTCAGGGCTGATTTCTTCAAACCATATTGTAGTATTTTTGAAGGAAGCCAACCTTCTTGATTTTATTTAAGCTTTGGGGAGCTGGATGCATGGTTAGATCCCTGAGTGAGTGGGTCCCTCTCCCTACACCCATGCACCTGATGGTGAGCTTTGTTTATTGCTTTCTTCTTCTTTATCTTAATTAGGTCGGTTGTTGGTTTTCTTGCTGGTTTTTTTTTAATAATTAGCTTAATTGTATGCCCCCACCCCCTCCAAATTTTAAAGAGTAATTTTGGTGGCTATGCCGTTGCTGCTGGCAGTTGACAATATAGACCCCCCCGTCTAAAAAAAAATGAGTAAGTGAAGCACATATTAAATCAAAAATAAGTATTGGAAACTCAGAGATCTAAGGGATATACACTGCCAAAGAATGCCACAGGTCCCGATTGTGCTCGCATATGCAGTGTAAGACTGCCAGAACATGCTAGAAGAACCTGTAATGGAGATTTCTTTTCCTGCTTCAATTTCTCTATTTCCAAAGTATACTTCTGGTCCTTGCGAGGTGCTCTACCAGGCACCCGAGACATCATCTACTGGTTGTTGTGCTGCTGAAGAGAGAGGCAGATGAAAGCACCTTCTACTGCTTCAGAATTCCATAATGGGAAAGTTGGTAGCAGGATACATGCTGGGTCCTCTACATCATCAAACAATGGAGACACCCTTATGATTACTGATTTCCTCCAAAGCCTCACATACAATGCAATACAGACTATCATGAAGAAGTTTGGTACTATAACAAGAATCAGAATCATCTTTGAGAATAACGATATTACCAATAGATGTTATGTGATCTTCCTGACAAAGGAGGCTTCTAAGGCAGCCCTTGAACATGCAACCTCTTTACTCGGTTTCCTTGGCCAAGACTAAGGTGGTGCATTTCTGACGTCATCCACGTTCCACCCTGACCCAGACTTAGTTCTAAATAGGGTTCGCCTGGAAGTGGTGATTCGCACCATTTCCTTGGCCTTGTATTTGACCGACGCCTCTCCTGGGAGGCTCATATTCGCAGCCTTAGGGTCTCTTGTGTACTCGCACTATGGATATTGTTCACTCTGTGACATTCAGCACCTGGGGCACTCATAGGGCTACTGCCTTACTTTTTTATCGATCCTTTGTTCGTCAAAGCTTGACTACAGATGTTAGTTTTATGCATCCGCAGCCGAGCGTGTATTGCAGAAGGTAGACTTGATCCACCACACCGGCCTTCGCGAGGCTACCGGTGCCTTCCGCACTTCCCCCATTGAGAGCCTACTTGTCGATGCTGGGGAGATGCCACTCGCTCTACGCCGTGCGCAGTACATTATTCGCCTGTACGCGCGAACCTGGCGCCTCCCTCAGTGGCCAACAACTCTCACTGCATCCGCTGCTGAGAGACACCACTCATACCCTAACCCCTTTGGAATTAGGGCTAGGAAACTCCTTTGAGAGCTTAGTATAGCTCATATTCGCAGCCGCAGGGTCTCTTGTACCCGCGCCATGGATATTCTCCGTTCCGTGACGTTCAGCGCTTGGGGTGCTGATAGGGCTACTGCCTTACTTTTTTATCGATCCTTTGTTCGTTCGAAGCTCGACTACAGATGCGAATTTTATGCATCCGTAGCCGAGCGTTTATTATTGCGGAAGGTGGACTCGATCCACCACACCGGCCTTCGCCTGGCGACCAGTGCCTTTCGCACTTTCCCCATTGAGAGCCTGTTGGTCGATGGTGGGGAGATGACACTCGCTCTACGCCGCATGCAGTGCATCACTCGCCTGTACGCGCGAACCCGGTGCCTCTCTCAGTCGCCAACAGCTCTCACTCTATCCGCAGCTGATTTCGACGGTGCCTATGTCATACCCTAAGCCCTTTGGGTTTAGGGCCAGGAAACTCCTTCGAGAGGTAGATATAGCTCTCGGGCTGGTGGCGCCCATGGTTGTGCCCAGGACGCCACCCTGGACGGTACCACATTTGGCTATTTGTCATCACGCCTCTGCTCCCAAAGTTTATACAGTGCCGGGAGTATTGCGTTCGACCTTTTTGGAGCACACATCGTGTCACGCTGGAACCATGCCAGTGTATACGAATGGCTCCAAGTCTCAAGAGGGGGGTCCGATTCCACGCCGTATCCCCTCTGTTTGAAGTCAGCGGGGCTCTGCCAGGCGCTGCGTCTGTCTTCACAGCCGAGCTAGTGGCAATACATCACTCGGTACGGGAGATTACGCGCCGTACCCGGTTCGGAGACCGGATTGTGATCTATAGCGACTCACAAAGCGCTCTGAGTGCTCTCGGGGCATTGTAATCTCCGCATCCTCTGGTTCGCGATATTCGTGACGCCACGGTTTGGGGAGCCGGGCGGATGTCGAGATTATATTCTGCTGGGTTCCTGGACATGTAGAAATTGCAGGGAATGAGGGCGCCAAAGAGTCCGCGAGTACTCTGCGACCGGACCAGCGTTTCGCTCTTCCTCACACTGACTACATGGCAGGAATATGGGCAGCTCTTCGGACTGCTTGGCAAAGAAGATGGTAGACAGTCGAAGGGAACTTAAAGTCTCGTGTCATTGCGCCGCGACTGTTTCCATGGACCTATTTCCCAATGCCGCCACGGCTTCAGGTCGCTTTCTGTCGTCTCCGAATCGGACACACTCGTGTGACCCATCGCTATTTGATGGAGCGCTCGCCTGCACCCTATTGTGACGACTGCGTCCCCCAGACTGTTCGGCACATTCTTGTCGAATGTCCCAGTCTGGGTAATCTTCTGCACGTTACCTGTCCCGGTACTGGGATGGGCGGGGTCGCTACCGCCTGTCCCTTGTACTCGGGATGAGTTCGTGCACATTGACTGGTGGACTTATTGAATTTTGGGGGGAGGCTGGCCTTCTTCCCTTTATTTAACTAGATTTTATTTTTTCTATTGTTGTTTTCTTTGTAGGTTGCACGCTCCTGCACCGGGGTGATGGGGACCTCCCCCCAACCCTAGAGATTGCTTCCTAATTGTTACAATCTTCCCTTTTTATCATTGTTGTATTTTTCATATTCTTACTTTAAAGTAGCCTAGTTCTAGGCTGTAGTGATTCCGGCGACTTATGCCCAAGTGAGCAGTCGCCAGATAGGCTCCTAAATTTTTTTTTTTAAATCGATCAAAAGACCCAGATCATTAGCAGACTCACATTGGGGAATGGGTAAATTATTTAGGTAATATACACCAGGCAGATGAAGTTGCTCCAGGGAACCACTTTGCCAAATCTGAGGTGAATACATTTATTTGTGTTCATAGTTAATTCCCAGGATTTTGCAACAGTAGCCAAGGTATTAATATACTGCTGGCAGTTTTTGATGGACTGATGAGAGGCAAGATTGATATTGATATAAAGATTTAATTCATCAGCAAATATTTTTAGGGATGAATTTAAATTGTGAGTTAAAAAATTCACATATATTAAGAGGCGTAGTGTGCCCAGAAAAGAGTCCTGAGGAACCCCACTGTCGACAATAAACTGATCACTTTCCTGATGATTGACAATTATCCTCATTTTCCTGTTTAGTAGAAATCACTTGACCCAATCTAAAATCCTACCCCTAATACCTAGATTAAATAATTTAGTTAAAAGAATATCATGGCACACTACATCAAAAGCTTTGCTAAAATCAAATAAAATTAAGTTGAAAGAAGAGCCCTGATCAACCCATCCGAATATATCATTCCATGTTAAGAGTAGTTGGCCTTTAGTTGATCTGCCAGGTCTAAATCCAAATTGGTCATTAGTAGTGATGTACCGATTACATATTTTGGCCAATGGCGATGCCAAGCTTTAGTAAATTTTCAAATCATTAGGTAAAGCTCAACTATTATAGTCACTAATAATGCTCTTAGGACTGTCAAGGCTTCAAGACTATAAGGCCCATCACCTCATTTTGCAATATGATTTCCAACTATGCCTCCCTATCAGCATGGATAATGCATTGACCAAATGATGCTCATTTAGGTTGGTCAAGCAAATTAGCACAAAATATTCCTAAATTATTGTTTTCTGCATTCTATATATAATATAAAAAAATATTTTCTACTGTTTCAGGAATGTAAAAGATGATAAAAAGTCATACATTCGGTAATAATAACCTCAATGCGAAAAATAGAACTCGTTCAATTTATGATATAAGTGCTGCTGACCAGCGTTTTTCTATTACAAATTTTTATAAAATGATTGGTGAAGGGATAAATATACCCACCATTTTATGTACCTATACTCATTTTAGTGACATTTTCTGGAATGGTCACGAATTTAGGAAGTTCACTACCTTTCTTTATTCTAGTTGATCTATTTTCTCAAGCCTTTATCATAATCACACTAATAAAATTCACTTTAATCGCTGGAAATTCTTCTAACACTTTTTTTCACCAACTATCATATAAAAATTTTTAATAGAAAAAATAGTAAGTGAGAGTTAATACAACTTTTATAGAATATACAAATAAATGTTGGCAAGTGATGATAAAATCTCATAACCGTAAAGTGTACCACTGTGAAGAAATTAAACTTCAAGCTTCAGTGAATATTTCGGGAAAGGGGGGGGGGGCAGTTTACTACCATAAATATTTAGAGAAAAAATGTTAACCGGCATAAAGGCTCAGCAAATCACAAAAATATATGCCAATTATGCCAGTGCCAATGCTGATTGATTGGTAGGTACATCACTAGTCAGTAGTAAATAAATTCTTAGATGGCATATAATCATAAATGAATTTGGTGATTATCTTCTCCATGCTCTTAGCACAGACCAAGGTCAGGGATACAGGTCTGTAATTAAGTGGGTCAAAGCTTTAGCCTTTTTTCAAAAATTGGGAGAAGTGACTCCCTTCAGATTCGGGGTAGAGTACCAGTTGAGTATGATTTTTAGACAATTTTTAGCAATGGGTATGCAATAGCTGAAGAGCAAGATTTAAGTAGACAATGGTGTAAACTGTCAGGGCCCATAGAAGATGAGTTTAGTGAGTTTAAGACATTGAAAACATCATTAATAGTAATATCAAGTGGTGGGACAATGTGCAAGAAGTTTGGTGAGGAGAAGGATTACTAGGAGAGTTGTAGTGGGCTGAAAATCTACCCTGACCCCAATTGATCCAACCCACTTCCTACACTAATTCAGATGTGAGAAATCGAAGGAGAATGAAACGGATTGTATATATAGTCCCTTTACCTACAAAAAAAATACAATAATATTTACAAGAGAGAGAATTGAATTTTCTTATATGAATTCAATGAGAGTAAAAATGTGTGCACACAACAAGGCCCAAATTCCCCAATCCCCCAAAAAACAAGATACAAAAAACCTATGACTGACGAAGAAAAAATTTATATAATAACACCAATCGGTACTGAGTTAAACACAATATGCGCACAAAAAAAACTGAACATTATAAGATATTTCAATCAATACCATACATTGCTTTTATGGCAAAAGGGGGAGATACAAGGGTATCACTCGCGAGTTAAGGCAAGGCTATTCAAGGCCGTATAGTTCTTGGTTCAGGACAAGGGGTGGGGAAACCAGGTGCGGTTGAGGCTTCTAATGAGAGGTCGTGCAAACCCTCCTATCAGGGCGGGGTTAGAAGCTGGCTTCTTTCCAACCTCTGATAGAAGTTCGCTGTCCCACGGCTGCATCCACACGGTTTGCACTCTATGCTCGAACTCGGCAAATAGTCTCTAATCGGACAACACTCCTCCTCACCAATGTTCCTTTGAAGTGTGTGTGTATATATATATATATATATATATATATATATATATATATATATATATATATATATATATATATATATATATATATATATATATATATATATATATTATGCTTTCACCCTATTTTTTAACTAACTCTAATCTTTTGATAAAAGATTATTTAAACAAGTACAATCTTTTGATAAAAGATTATTTTAAACATAGTACAATCTCTGAAAAGAGAAAACAAAGATCAATATATATATTTTTTTTTTAAACAAAATTTATATGCCAGTTATTCACACACACCCCGTTTGCACAGAGGGAGGGAGAGGGTATTGGGAAAAGGGTGGGAGAATAGACCCTTCTTACACACACTCACATTCGCTCCACCACAGAGTGAGTATTAAATACAGCAGGAAAAGATAGTTCTGTCTTTGAGGAAACTTGTTATCCAACCCAATAAATTCCAGTTTATCAATCAGACTGGTGGTGTACCCTTTTGAATGCTTTGATGAAGTCAAAAAGAATTAGGTCGGCAGTAAAGCCTGAATCATACTATTTAGTAATTTTATCATAAGTTAGAATAAGTCTTCAGCTACCGATCGAACCCTGAACCCAAACTGTTTGTCATCAAAGTGCAGGTGCTCATCAAGAAACTCTACATTGTTTTAGTTATTATTATTTCTACTGTCTTACAGGGGATTTTGGTTAGGCTTATTGGTCTATAATTCAGTGGTGAGTTCGAAAGTCCTTATAAATTGGAGTTACATGGAATGTTTCCAAATATCAATTACAGTACCGGAGGCTAGAGTATCAGAAGTATAGCCTATGCATTGGCACTTCTTTGTTCTATGGATAATTATTATCAATACATATAGTATATATCGTCAACCAACAAGAATTAACACCTATACATCAAACTATTATATATATATATATATATATATATATATATATATATATATATATATATATATGATAAATAAGCAGGCTAAATTTAGGAAGTTCAGTACATGTAAGATTATAAATATATACAAAAATAAGAATTTTTTTAGATAAGTTATCAGATATTTATAAATTAACTATATGGAAAATGGGAAGCAGCAGAGGTAGTAATATTCAAATTATAAAAATGCAGGGCTTTTAACTATTAGGGAATAGGAAATAAATATATATATATATATATATATATATATATATATATATATATATATATATATATATATGCACAACATGCAAGGACAATAATAATAAGCTCACCGGACAAAAAATTAGTCACCTACGGAGAAAAAACATAGTTTGACATTTGAAGCATGTAGGAACCTTAGGCAGCCGAGAGGTGTAGCTTAGTTTATGTCAAAACGTTAGTTAGGCTTTATTTGTGTTGCGGATGGCATGAAGATTTGTAGATTGCAAATCAGATCTACTTACAAATGGGTCGGAAAAGCAACGTCACAGAATGGCAAAAAGGTGTGATTGCACTTGGCCGCGCCAAAGGTCATCATGTGAAATAGGTGGTGGAATTTTGTAGTGTTTCAATGAGTATGGTCAGCCGGATTTACAAGCAATGGCAGAACTCCCAAAATGCGAAAAACTTGCCAGAATTGTGGAGGGAAGAAGGTATTGATAGACAGGGACTGTCATAGAATTTTCAGGCTTGTAATTCCAAATTGATTTGCTTCCAGGCAGGAATTGTTACAAAATGTCAATTCTGGTCCTTCACCACCCATTTCAGAAAGAACATTACACAGGGAACTCCATGGCATGAACATATGGAGCAAGAGGCCCTTATTATGGTTACAAGTGACTATATATATATATATATATATATATATATATATATATATATATATATATATATATATATATATATATATATATATATATATCCAGTTTCGATTTGAAAGACCTCAAGGTTGCTGAATTTACTATTGTTTCTGGCAGCTCATTCCAAAGATTCACAATACAATTTCTGAATGAATATTTACCTATATCGGTATTGTAATTGATTTTCTTCAATTTAAGGTTATGGCCTCTAGCTCTGTTATTATTATCAAAATTAAAAAGGTCTGGCAACATTACTATATCTATACTAGTAATCATTTTGTACACCTCCTTATTTAAAATATAAAAAGGATATGCTAAATTTAAGGCACATCTCCTTAGTAACAGAGGGTGCATCGTCTCAGGCCCCATAGAAGTTCATACCCTGACTGCTCTGATGAGGACTAGGAGTGTTGTTTAACTCCTCATTTACAAAAACTGAAGCAAAGACTTCAACAAATTTATTTCCCATAGAATTTTCATCATCGGTTAAAACATTGTATATACAGGGTGTTTAAAAAATAGATGGCATAACTTCGCAATTATGTTCCCTATGTCTAAATCATAAAAATAGTTCCTATAAACATATGTCCGGAAATGCTTGGTTTCTGAGTTATAGGCTATTAAAACACATGTTCACCATAATTCCTTTATCCCCCATAGGTGGCATCTTTCAACACAGAATTCTGTTGAACTCAATCAAGTAGTTGTCTGGATAGTGGTGCATCATGAGTGGACATGTACAGCAATCCCTTGATTAGCATAGTTAATAAATCCCCGAGTTTTACCGTGTAAAGCAAAACCCCGCTAATCAAACTTAAGAACCAATGGGAATAATTATACTGAATCCTCAAAAATATTTAAATTACATATAGTTTTTTTTTCACTAAAAACTCATTATATATTTTTCAAATAATAGAGATATAAATAAAAGAAATAAAGTAAGACTTAAAGTTTATTTTTTACCAAAAAACATATCCAACTTCAATTAAACAGTATTAGATTTCTTCCTTTCCTCCATAATCTTGCGGTAGCAATCAACTTGCTTATCGATTCCACGACGAACGTTCATACTTCTCTCTTTGTTTGGATCAATTTCTCTTACGATTTCTTTTGCTTTTTCAATTGCATTGAATAGTTCTTCAAGCTTTTTATTTGAAATTTCTTTAGGAGCCATTTCCTTTTCTTCTGTTCCCTTTTCATCTTCTTCCTCGTAAGCATATTCATGGTCAATTGCGAGAAGATCGTCGTCAGTCAAGTCTTTTGAGTGAGATTCCAACCATTCCCTAACGTTTTCCAAATCTGCTTCAAAGCCAAGTTCTATTCCAACTGTAGCAATTTCGTCAATAACTTTGTTGACACGATCGTTCAAACCACAAAAATCGTTTGCACACACTGGCAAAAGATTCTGCCAGACAGCCCTCATGCAGCTCTATGTAACTTCTTCCCATGATTTATGAATGTTCTCGACTGCTTGTTTAATATTGTATCTTTTCCAAAATTCCTCGAGATTAATCGGGTTATTTCCAGTTGTAGCTTCAATGGCTTTATTAAAGTTTCATCTCAAATAATATGCTTTGAATGTTGAAATAGTTCCTTGGTCCATTGGCTGAAGCAAAGAAGTGGTATTCGGTGGTAAATAAATAACTTTCACATTGCTATTTAAATCATTTAGTGAAGTGGGCTGCCCAGGCGCATTATCTAAAATCAAAAGAGCTTTGAAATCTAAGTTATTTTCCTTACAGTATTTTTTAACTGTGTACAAAAATGCGAAGTGAACCATTCTTCAAACAACTGCCTAGTCATCCAAGCCCTTTTGTTCGATTTCCAAATTACTGGAAGAGATTGCTTGTTAAACCATTTGAATGCCCTAGGGTTCATCGTACGATAAACTACCATCGGTTTTAGCTTGCAATCTCCTTCGGCATTACCACCAAGCAGAACTGTTATTCTATCTTTAGATGGCTTGTGGCCTGGTGCAGCTGCTTCTTTCTGTGCTAAAAATGTTCTTGTTGGCATCTTTTTCCAAAAGAGACCAGTTTTGTCAACATTGAAGATTTGACGAAGTTGATATCCATTTTCTTCAATTATTTTCTTCAGTTCATCAGGATATTTACCTGCTGCATCTTTATCTGCGCTGGCTGCTTTCCCTGATTATTTAATATTTTTTATGCTTAATCGAGCTTTGAAATTTTTTAGCCAGCCTTTACTAACAGAAAATGTTGAAGCATTAACATAACATAACATAATTTCACGGATGACAAAAGCCACAAGAGCCTATCAAAGGTCATCCACATCCATCAAAACTCACCCACATAAAGCACCATCACCAGTGGAAGACAAAATCAAAGTCCTCCACATATAATATAACAGATGACAAAAGCCACAAGGGCCCATCATAGGTCATCCGAGTCAAATGGCCTCTTTTTTAAGGCACCCAAACTCCCAAGAAAACTACATCCAGAAACAAGAGTATCACCAATCAAGGCTTGTCAAGAACTAAATCATGCAGCTATAGATATATACAAACAATATTAATATATACAAAACTTAGGAACTATCACAACCTTCCCTCCCCATAAACTCATCCAACCTACTCTTAAATACATTTAAATTTTGACTACCTACTACCCTCCGGGGCAATTTGTTCCAGAAGTCTACCACTCTATTGGTAAAAAAATATTTTCTTAAATCCAACCTACACCCTTGCTTTTTAATTTTCAAGTGGTGACCTGTAGTCCGATTTCCATCATCTAACTAAAAAAACTTGCTAATATCCAATTTATCTATCCCAGAAATTTTTTTAAAGAGCTCAATCATATCCCCTCTCACACACCTCCTTTGGAACGAGAACATATTTAATACCCTCAGTCTATCTATATATTTAAGGTACCTCAGAGAAGGAATAATCTTTGTTTCCCTCTGTTGCACTGACTCGAGAAGGTTAATATCGTGTCTAAAATATGGGGACCATGCCTGTATACAGTACTCTAGATGTGGCCTAACATAAGAGTTTAAGAATAACCTCCTTACTTTTGTAACTGACATTTCTCTTAATGAAACCCAGCACTCTATTTGCCCTATTTCTTGTTTCAATACACTGCTTAGAAAACCTTAATGACTTATCTATTACTACTCCTAGATCTTTCTCATCCTCTACTGAGCTCAGCCAATGCCCATCCATTTCATAGTTAAATTCTCTATTATCTTTTCCCATGTTGATAACTTTGCACTTATCAAGGTTGAAAGTCATTTGCCACTTATGTGCCCAGGATAACAATTTATTTAAATCCCCCTGCACTTTAAAATTATCATCAATATCTTTAACTACAGCTGCTAATTTTGGTATCATCCGTAAAAATTGACACCTTATTATTAACTGCCTCCCCAAGATCGTTTATATAGATGACAAATAATAATTATTGTCCGAGAACTGATCCCTAAGGAACCCCACTGATAACATCCCTCCACTCTGACTTTACACCATTTAGCACTACCCTTTGCTGCCTATCTTTCAGCCACTCAGCTATCCAATTTGAAACACCCCCACATATCCGAATCATTTTTAATTTATGAACTAGTCTCCTATGTGGTACCTTATCAAATGCTTTACTAAAATCCAAGTAAATTACATCTACATTGTCTCCCTTATCTACTTGATTTGTTATGAACTCCAGAAAGTCTAGTAAATTAGTCAAACATGATCTACCTGATCTAAACCCATGCTGAGCATCGCTGATTAACCCCTCCGTCTCTAGATGTTGGCAAATCCCTTTTTTAACTATTTTCCCAAGAATTTTACAGACTACAGGAGTTAGGCTAACCGGTCTAAAGTTCTTTGGATCCTCTTTACTACCCTTCTTGAAAATGGGGACTACATTCGCTCTCCTCCAATCATCGGGTATTTCTCCATATTCCAGTGACCTAGTATACAACTTCTCCAGAGCTATTGAGATACTTTCTACCCCTTCTTTAAGTATCCTAGAATGAATATTATCAGGGCCAGAGGCCTTGGTAGCATCTAACTCACCTATTAGTCCTTTTATCGTCCTCCAATCCACACTAATGGTAGTAAACACCTCTTTCCCTGACCCATGAGTACTATACATAAGACTATTTAGTTTCTCCTTTGTAAATACTGATGCAAAAGGACCATTTAGTACCTCAACTATTTCCTCATCAGTTTCTCTCACAACCCCTTCATATTTGATAGGCCAAATTTTAACTCTGCCAGACTTATTAATAATTTTATAGTAACTAAAGAACTTTCTAGGATCTTTGTTGCTATCCTGAGCTAATTTAATTTCTGACACCCTTTTGTTCTTCTTTATAATCTTATTTAACTCATTCCTAGCCATTCTATAATCACTTAAATTTTGAATATTATTTTGTACCTGTAATTTTTGATATGCCCTTTTCTTCTCTGAAATTTTTCTAGCTATCTCCTGATTCCACCATAATGGTTTCCTACTTTTGTTCCTAATGGCCTTCATTGGGATACATTGCTCTTGGACTACATTTATTATATGCTTGAAAGTATCCCACATCCCATAAGCATTTTTACCTCTGAATTCTACATCCCAGTCTACCAAATTTAGCAAGCTTCGAAGTTTTACATAATCTTCCTTATGAAAATTTGTAACTTTTACAGCATTCTCAGTTATTTTACCCTTCTCAATTTCCAATTCAAAATGAACTATATGATGGTCACTATTTCCCAATGCTTCCCCAACAGTCAATTCTTGAACTAAATGATCACTGTTAGAAAGTACTAAATCTAATATATTGTCCCCCCCTCATTGGCCCATTAACAAATTGATTCAAAAAATTATCTTCAAAGCATTCTATGAACCTGCCACTTGTTCTATCCCTACCTATCATATTTTCCCAGTCCACAGAGTTTAAGTTGAAGTCCCCAATAATAACTGCATCTGTTTCACATCCCTTACTTATTTTCCTTATCATTAGTTCATCCATATCATCAGTCTTCCCAGGTGGCCTGTAAAAAGCTCCCAAATGCACCATTCTATTTTTACTGAACCTAATATCTATCCAAAGTGACTCAACTCCATTCTGCTTTATTGAAGTATTTAAACTTGAAACAATGTTGTTTTTTATATAGATAATTATTCCTCCACCAAGCCTACCTGTCCTTTGACTAATGTACATATTATAGCCCTGTAAATCAAATTCACTTATAGTGTCACTAAATTCTATTTCATTAACCCATGATTCAGTAACACATAATATATCTATATCCTCATTGCTAATATAACTAAATAGCTCATCCTTCTTGTTTCTAAGACTACGAGCATTTGTATAGAAACAATTTAACCCCCCTATCCCTGAAGCACCTCTTCCAACCTGAATGACCTCACCTCTATTGCCTTGGAACCTATTTCTGTTATCTGCCAAGTCCATTCTACTTTCAGTACTATAATGTCCTCTCATAATTCCCTGACCACTATTAGTATCTAGTTTCCCGCCCGCAAAGACTTAATAACACGATCATACTCCTCCCACAACACATTTTCCTCCCCTCCTACTCAAATGCAGTCCATCCATCGCATACATTTCTTTCATTCCAACAAACCTATCCCACACATCCACAAACATGACACCTTCCATCTCACACATCCTCCTCACATAATCATTCAGCCCAATTGCACGAGACATCCATTCTACCCCAACATCCATTCTTGGAAGCACACCTGTCACAACACCTTTCATTCTACTTTCTTTCACCTTTTCAATCAACCTCTTGTACCTCTCATGTAACTCCCATGCACCCACTTTCTTCACATCATTCACTCTTACATGTGTAATCACAACCGCATCCCTTGCACAGCCAGACACCAGCTCCTCATACCTATCAGACAGATATCTCAATCCAGCACCCGGCAAACACACCTTCAAACCATTCAATCTACTTGCACTCAACTTCCTATCTAAATATCTAACTCACGAATCACCCATCACAAGCACTTCAGTCAGACTCCTATTCCTAACTCCCACAGACCTAACTCCATCCCCACTCCTATTCTCATTCCAACTAACATAACATAACATAACATAATTTCATGGATGACAAAAGCCACAAGGGCCTTTCAAAGGTCATCCCCATCCGTCAAAACCCACCCACAAAAAGCACCATCGCCAGGGAAAGACAAAATCAAAGTCCCCCACAATATAATATAACAGATGACAAAAGCCACAAGGGCCCATCGTAGGTCATCCAAGTCAAACGGCCTCTTTTTTAAGGCACCCAAACTCCCAAGAAAACTACATCCAGAGGATTGCGTCACTCTACCTCCACCCCCACCCCCATCAGTCATATCACTTCCAGTTACTTCCTCTCTTAGGGCACTGAATCTATTAGTCAAGCTAATAGGTTCTGTGTCCCTCTGACTCACACACTTATTCTCTCCCTGGCTAACCCCCTCAACAGAGGCAACCCTATTCTCACAAAGAACAGGAGAAGCCTCCCTAGCTACACATTTCCTAACCACTATCCACTGTCTCCCATCCTCACTAGGCCTATTTCTAATTAATCTAAGGGGGCTAACTTGCAGTCTTCCAACCAAATGAAAAGCAAATCCTCCATTTCAATCATCAAAGGACACCTATTTCTAGTGCATTGCATGCTTGAGGACATAGATGCAATTTTGCCTTTATCTTGATACTCGCTCGCTTTATTTAAAATCGTGCATATTGATGACTCGCTAAAACCTAGCCTCCTACCTATCTGTGCCTTGGTTTCGC
Source organism: Ceratothoa steindachneri (assembly GCA_963969495.1). Lineage (NCBI taxonomy): Eukaryota > Metazoa > Arthropoda > Malacostraca > Isopoda > Cymothoidae > Ceratothoa > Ceratothoa steindachneri. Next base: position 19,712,218 of record OZ018325.1, read on the forward strand.
CATTATCAAATCGTTTGATTATATCAAGTTTAGTCTCCAAAGTGATGTGTTTATGTTTAAGAGTTTCTTTTTTGTCTATAATTATAAAGGTAATTTATTAAACGAAAATATATAAAATAAAATCAAATAATGTATGTAGTCTGATGGAAACGAGCAATAAGTATGGTGGAGGTCTTTCCTAGATGAAGCATGGCGAGTGACTGGCATCTGTCTGACTGCCCACATCAACTCTCCCTTGCTGAAGGCTCTGCTGTGGATTGCCAATGCTCACCGGAGGGAAAAAATGGCATGTGGAAGAAAAAAAAAGGCGCACTAATCAAAATTGGCACCGCATATATTGATGAAGGGTCTCAAATTTTGGGGGGGGGCGCTAATTAAAACCGCGTTTTTTAAATCCACGCTAATCAAGGGATACATGTATTCAAATAAAGAGAGAGCAGATATGCACTTCATGTAGGTTTGGTGAACGGTATTGCTGTAGAAACTTGCCATCTGTACCAGGAAAGGTTTCCAAACTGAAGATGCCCCAATAGGAAAACTTTTGTGAATATCCATCAGCAACTGTATGAATATGGGACCTTCTAACCTCGTGGTGGCAATGTAGGATGACCAAGTTCTATGATGCCTGAGGAAGAAGAGGGCATATTGGATATTGTGAATGATACTCCTGTAATTAGCACACAAGAGTTGCTAATTGTTTGGAAAGTGTTATGAGAACAGCAGTTGTATCCATACCATCTGCAACATGTACAGGCGCTGTCACCAATAGATTACACTGCAAGAGTTACATTCTGTCAATGGTTCTTGGAGCAGTGCACTAGAAGAAATACAAACTTTTTCAGCTTCATGTTTTTCACCAATGAAGCACAGTTCACACGAGGTGGAATAGTCAACTTCTACCATCAGTATGTATGGGCGGAGGAAAATCAACATGCAATTGTATCATCACATCACCAACAGCGGTGCTCACTCAACATCTCCATGTACTTCCGAATTAGCTTATGGGTTAGGCATACAAGCGTTTTCTGGAAGACAACATGACTAATTTCTTGACTGCATTTTATGCATGATAGTACTTCCCAATACTTGAGTCTCGTAGCTCACAGGTACCTTGATAGAAGTTTCCCTGGTCGGTGGATAGGAAGAGCTGGACCAATTACATGGCCTCTATGCTCACCTGATCTGAATCCCTTTGATTTCTACCTGTGGAGCCATTTCAAATCACTTGTGTATTCATCTCCAGTAGATGATGAGGACACTCTCTGCAGCTGAATTGTAGCAGGGAGTGAGACAATACAAAACACGCCAGGAATTTGGGGGCATGTTTGTGAGACCATGAGATGTTGATGTGAGGCCTGCATAATGGCAGGGGGTGCACATTTTGAAGTTTCTGTAGGGCACTCAAAAACATATGTGCCACCTTTGGGAAATAAAGGAATTCTGATTAGCATGTGTTTTAATAACCTATAACTGAAACCAAGCATTTCCGGACATATGTTCATGGGAACTATTTTTATTATTTAGACATAGGGAACATAATCGCAAAGTTATGCCATCTTATTTTTTAAACACCCTGTATATAAGGGGCCAACAGTGTGTCTAGCAGTTTTCTTATTCCTAATATAGGAGTGGAACAATTTGAGTTTGTTTACCTTCTGATCAGTTAAATATAGTTCATAATTTTACTGACCCAGTAAGGGGCGCGGCGATTTGCCATCCTGGCCGCCGTGCTGACGGGACTCAGTACCCCATCCGGCCCCAGCTTAGCCTCTCTTCCTTCCTTCAAAACACTTGTTTCCTCTCTTTTCATACAACCTCTCCCACAACTTTCTCTGGTCAGCCTCTAATTTCACAGGGTAGATGCTGACCTTCTTCTCGGCCAACCGTCCTGGATCGGGGCTGAGGGGGGAGGGGCCAATATTCCCTAACCCTCAGCTCCGGTCTGGGATGGTTGGTTTTAACAACCTGCTTCATCCCCACCCATACCTTCCTCACATCCCTTTTCCTCTCCTCTTCACATTCTATCTGTTTTGCGCCGTGTCTAAGGTGGAGCCGCCATGCCAATGGACTGCCAGGCCACCAGGCGGGAGGGGTGGTCTTAAATGGCGGCGCCTAGCTCTACCGGGCTTGTAAGCACCTCTCGCAGTGCGGGCTACTGCGAGAGGTGATGCGCGATTGCATCCTGTGTTAAAAAGAGGGTCACCATGCCCAATGATGAGTATAAAAAAAAAACCAACCCCCAACTTTCCCTATAACATCGAGGGAGCCGCCCTTGGGCAGCTCCAGCAAAAAAAATGGAGGTCCCATCCCCCCCTGTGCTTGCTCAGGGGACCCTCCATATATCTCTAACCGGAGAGGAGGCTTACTCCTCTCCTTCGCTTACGGGTGTAGGGGACTCCCCCTCACCCCCTTCTCTGGAGGTGCTTTCGGGCGCCTCCCTTTTACCAGCGGTAGTCCCCTCTGTTCTTTCCAAGGGGACTGCCAAGAAAGCCAGCAGGCAGCCCTTAGCCAGCCGCTCCACATCGAAGCGGCTCGGTAGGGCAAACCCCCTTAGGGGGGAGAGGGAAGCCAGGCCCCTTCGGTCGCTTCCCTCAAAAGACCTGCTGGCAAGAATATTGAACCTTACCGGGGTCAAGGCCCATGCTTCCCCAAAGAAGACTAGTGACGATACTGCCAACAGGACCTGCGATGTCTTGGGGGGGGGGAATGGCCAAATGGAGGCCCCCCCTGAGATAGACATGGTCCTTGAGGAAACCCAGCCTCAGACGGTAGAGCCTTCCAGGGGAGGAATCCTGGCTCGGCGCCAAGCACCAAACCCGAATCCGCCCCATGCAAGGTCCTCCTCAAACGGCTGTGGTTTCCGAAGCAGTACAAGGAAGGGAGGGATCTCCTCCGACCGTTGCCCCCACGACTACCAGGACCTTCTCCATTTTGGAGAATGACCTGGCTGAGGCCGGTCCATCTGGCCCGGGGGCTTCTTCCGGCGGAGGTGAGAAGCGGGTTCATTCCCCACCCTCCTCTCCGAAAAAGAAAAAGACAAAAAAGACTCGGGGCTCCTCTCCATCCGCGGGGGCTGTGGGGACGGATGGGTCTGCTGCCACTCTGGCAAGCGACCAAGTCAAGATCGGCACATCCGCCCCCTCTGCCCCCCCGGTTGCGGAGCCCCTGACTAAGATGACATCGGGGCCCCTGATTCAGAGGTTACCTGGCGTTTTCGAGCCCGCTGGCTTCAAACGCTTCCTCGTTATTCGCTCCACTGATGGCACCATGTTGTCTAAGGGCAACATGATCCATCAGAGGAGAGGATTAGCTAGTGCAATTGGTAGAGAGCCGGAGGTGACCCGTTTCTCGGACGGGAGCCTTCTGGCGAATGCGGCGAATCCAGCCGAGGCGGCCAAGATAAGTGCTCTTCGGAAACTTCATGGCACCCCGGTGAGTGTGACGCCGCACTCTACCATGAACTTTGTGAAAGGAGTAGTTTATGCGAGGGAACTCGTTGACTACTCCATTGAGGACATCACCCTAGAGCTGGCCGACCATGGGGCGGTAAAGGTCGAACGTGTGATGAGAAAACAGGAAGGGGCCTCGAGACCCACCCCTACACTCTTCATCACGTTCGACTGTGACAAGCTCCCTGAGTCGGTGCGTGCTGGTTGGTACCACTACCGCGTGAAGGCATTCGTGCCACTGCCGCGGCCATACGAATCGCTCATGTAGACGTGCAAGGTCGGGGTCACCCGAAGTCTGTGTAAATTGCTCCAAGGTCGCACACGATAAGTCCAAATCGTGTGTGTCAATTGCGGAGAGCCGCACCCTGCTTCTTCGAAGCAATGTGGTGCATATCTCCAGGAGGAAGAAATCCTGGCCGTTCAGGCCCAGGATCGACTCTCATTCCGCGAGGCTAAGGACTTGGTCCTGGCACGCCCGGCTCTGCCTGGGACGTCATATGCCTCAATAGTTAGGAAAGCACCCTCTGCTCCTGGCCCATCCAGGCCAACGAGCACGGTTGTTTCCGCGCCCATTCGGAGCCGTTCTGCGGGCTCTACTACACCCGGGCGCTCCCCTGGTAAAGCTGGCAGCAAAAAGTGTTCATACCCAGCCCCGGCTAAAACCAGGGCTCCCCCCTCTTCCCTCAGCGTGACCGTTTTCCGTAAGGCGAAACGGCCACGCGCCTCCACCGAGTCGTTAGACTCACAGGAGGCAACACCCCTGAAGATGGTCGCTAGGCCATCTTCCGGGGTTCCTAAAGCTGTCCCTCGAAAGGAGGACAGCAACAAAGGAGCTTCGGCTCCTTCGCCCACGCCCCGAGGTGTGGCGAGTGGCTCGGAGACGGTGGTTCCTCGAAAAGAGGGCCCCCCGCCTCCAAAGCCGCAACGCCCGCCTAAGGTTTCGAGGCGGAGGGAGGAAAAGACTCGCATGTCGAGCCCAACCTCCTCCAATAAGTACTCGAAAGCGACAGCGCCTTCAGTGCTTTGTCCGGCCAACAGCGCCCGGGGTTCTGCCCCCGGGAAGCGTATGGCCATTTCCGTGAGGGTCTTCAGTTCGAGGAGGGCCCCGGCGTCTCCTCCGAGCTAGGCCTGTAGGGCATATTCCTTCAATGGAATTGCCGTGGACTCCGGGCCAACTGGGAGGAGCTGCGGAGGCTCGTCTCGTCCCGTTCCGCGTTAGCTATCTTTTTGCAGGAGACCATGCTAGGCGCGTGCGCTCTGCCCGCCCTCCTGGGGTATAAGGGTCTTGCGACCCCACCACCGCGGGATGGCCGGGCTGGGGGATGCGCGTTTTACACCCGGCATGATGTCTCCGTTCTTCCTTTCTCTTTAGATACCTCCTTCCAGGCAGTGGCTGTGCAGCTGCACCTGGATAGGAGGTATACTATCATTTCTGTGTACATTCCACCGTCAGCGGACTTCGACGCGGGGGACGTCCGCCGCGTCGTGTCACGGTTGCCGAGGCCCTATCTCTTGCTTGGAGATCTGAACGGCAGGCATCCTTTCTGGGGAGATTACTCCATAAATCCCAGGGGACAAGTCCTTGCCTATCTGATCGAAGAGCTTGAGATGGGGGTCCTAAACGTGGATGAGTTTATGCATCACTGTCCGACAACCGCTTCATTTTCTTGCCTTGACCTATCTTTGTGCTCTTCGGATGCACAGCCTGATTTTGATTGGGGGTTGGTCGATGACCTCCATCGTAGTGATCACTTTCCCATTCAAATATCATTTTCAGGGCAACTGCCGCCTGAGAAACCACCTCGGTGGTGCTTGGCGCGGGCGCGGTGGCCTGCATTTCAGGAAATGACTGAATTCTCTATCTCAGTCGAGGAGTTTAGGTCGGTAGATGAGGCCGTTGAGTTCTTCTCCGGCAACCTCATCGCCGTGGGCCTGACTACTATTCCTAGGACGTCTGGCCGTTTTGCACGCCGACCACTCCCATGGTGGTCGGCCGAGTGTGAGACGGCCCTCAAACAGAAGCGTTATGCTTACATGCGCTATAAGCGCCGCCCGAACGATTTCACTGTCGCTGAATTTCGTCGGGCTAGGTTCCGGTATATTTCGAAGCACGCCCGCCGCTCTTCTTGGCGGGCATACGTGTTTTCACTTAACGGGAAGACCCCTTTAGCTGAGGTGTGGAAGCGAGTCAAAAGGATTCGGGGCAAGATCTCGCAGGACCCCGATCCCGTTCTCCAGGAGAATGGGACCGCAATCTCGGACCCCGCGTCCGTGGCGGAATCCTTAGCGACCGCTTTTTCCGCATTCTCTAGCCGTGATGCTGCTCCGCCAGCATTCAATGCACGTCGTGATGTCGCGGAAGGCCGCCGGCTGGACTTTACCTCCAGAGGCGGAGAACCCTTCAAAGACAAGTTTACTGTGAGTTGCGTTCCGCTCTCGCTTCGTGCGCGGACACCGCCCATGGTCCGGACGATGTCCCGTACGCCATGCTTCGACACCTGGGTGAGCGAGGCATGGCCTTTCTGTTAGATTTGTTCAACAGGATCTGGGTGAAAGGTCTTCTCCCAGACTCCTGGCGAATCGCTACTGTGCTCGCCTTTGGCAAACCGGGAAGAGATCGCTCTACTCCGACCGGTTTCCGCCCAATCTCTCTAACCTCTTGCGTGTGCAAGTTGATGGAGAAATTGGTAAATGTTAGATTAGCCTTTTTCCTGAAGAGCGGAGGCCATCTGTCTTCCGCACAGTGCGGCTTCCGCAAGTTCCACTCCACGTCGGATGCTCTGCTCCGACTGGAAAATGCCGTCTGCGAGGCTTTCCTTCCTAGACAGCACTACGCCACGGTGTTTTTCGATCTGGAGAAGGCCTATGGTACCGCATGGCGATACGGTATCATGGAGACTCTCCACACGATGGGGGCGAGGGCACGCCTGCCAATGTTTTTATCTGAATTTTTGCGAGATCGTCGATTCCGCCTACGGGTGGGAGGAGCCCTCTCCGGCCCAAAGGAGCAGGAAGAGGGTGTCATGCAGGGAAGTGTCCTCAGTGTCACACTCTTTGCCCTGAGCATCAACCGCATCACCTCGGTGCTGCCGGAAGATGTTCTCGCTACGCTCTACGTGGACGAACTTTCGATCTCTTTTGGCGCAGCCCAGATGCCAACTCTGGAGCGTCGACTCCAACAGGCATTGAACCGCGTCTCTCACTATGCCGAAGCGCACAGGTTTCGGTTTTCTTTGGCCAAGACTAAGGCGGTGCACTTCTGTTGCCATCCACGGCTTCACCCCGACCCAGATTTGTTTCTTAATGGGGTGCGCCCGGATGTGGTTGAGTCGCACCGTTTCCTTGGTCTTGTATTCGACCGACGCCTCACCTGGGAGGCTCATATTCGCAGCCTTAGGGTCTCTTGTACCCGTGCCATGGACATTCTCCGTTCCGTGAAGTTCAGCGCTTGGGGCGCTTATAGGGCTACTGCCTTACTTTTTTATCGATCCTTTGTTCGCTCGAATCTCGACTACGGATGCGAGTTTTATGCATCCGCAGCCGTGCGTTTATTGCGAAAGGTGGATTCGATCCACCACACCGGCCTTCGCCTTGCGACCGGTGCCTTCCGCATTTCCCCCATTGAGAGCCTGTTGGTCGATGCTGGTGAGATGCCACTCACTCTGCGTCGCGTGCTCTGCATCACTCGCCTGTACGCGCGAGCCCGGCGCCTCCCTCAGTCGCCAACAGCTCTCACTGCATCCGCAGCTGCTCTCGATGTTGCCTATGCCGCCGAGAGACGCCAGTCATACCCTATGCCCTTTGGGTTTAGGGCCAGGAAACTCCTTCGAGAGGTAGATATAGCTCTCGGGCCGGTGGCGCCCCTGGTTCTGCCCAGGACGCCACCCTGGAGGGTACCACATTTGGCTATTTGTCGCCACGAATCTGCTCCCAAAGCTTGTACTGCTCCGGGAGTATTGCGTTCGACCTTTTTGGAGCACACATCGTGTCACGCTGGAACCGTGCCAGTGTATACGGATGGCTTCCACGCCGTATCCCCTCTGTTTGAAGTCAGCGGGGCTCTACCAGGCGCTGCGTCTGTCTTCACGGCCGAGCTGGTGGCAATACACCACTCGGTACGGGAGATTACGCGACGTGCCCGGTTCGGAGACCGGATTGTGATCTATAGCGACTCACAAAGTGCCCTGAGTGCTCTCAGGGCATTGGAATCTCCGCAAACCCCTGGTTCGCGATATTCGTGACGCCACGGTTTTGGCGAGCCGGGCAGATGTCGAGATTATCTTCTGCTGGGTTCCCGGACATGTAGGAATTGCGGGGAATGAGGGCGCCAAAGAGTCCGCGAGGACTCTGCGACCGGACCAGCGTTTCGCTCTTCCTCACACCGACTACATGGCAGGAATACGGGCAGCTCTTCAGACTGCTTGGCAAAGAAGATGGGAGACGGTCGAAGGGAACTTAAAGTTGCGTGCCATTGCGCCGCGACTGCTCCCATGGACCTATCCCCCACTGCCGCGACGGCTTCAGGGGTCTTTCTGTCGTCTCCGAATCGGACACACTCGTGTGACGCATCGCTATTTGATGGAGCGTTCGCCTGCGCCCTATTGCAACGACTGCGTCGCTCCCCAGACTGTTCGGCAAATTCTTGTCGAATGTCCCAGTCTCGGTGATTTTCGCGCACGATATCTGTCCCGGTACCGGGATGGGCGGGGTCGCTACCGCCTGTCCCTTGTACTCGGGTCAGATTCGTGCACATTGACTTGTGGACTTGTTGACTTCTTGGGGGAGGCCGGTCTTCTCCCTATTATTTAAGCAAGGTTTGTTTAGTGCATTTGTTTGTTTGTTTGTTTGTTTTTCCTTTAGTTGCACGCTCCTGCGCTGGGGGGACCTCTCCCCGACGCACCAGCTTGCTTCCTTTCCCCCTTTTTGGGGTGTTGTTTTTTTTTTCTCTCTTTAATTTTATTTTAAAGTAGCCTAGAACTAGGTCAGTTTTAATACGGCGACTAATGCCCAAGTAGGCAGTCGCCAGATGAGCTCCTAAAAAAAAAGAAAATCATTTTACTGAGCTGCAATGGTGGCTATTTTGAGTTCATTATTGGCTGCATGGAAGTGATAAAGTTTTAATAAGGTGGTGGGAGCCCTATGACCATATGTACTTCTATGTTTTTTATAGTCCAGCCAGCAGTGAGACCTATGTCTTTGCAAGTGCTGAGAGACCCTCTGCATACCAGTGCAAATGTTTTTGTGGGATCTTTGCAGGGAATTAAGCAAGATGAAAGGTTATTTAAAATTTTGTTAAGTGAAATGCCATTTCATTTGGGCCAATGTATAGAAATTCTAAGTCCCAGTAGTATGTCTGTATACAGGCATCTATTGAGCAATAATCCCCATGTGCCCAGTCGAACTGTACATCACAACCAACAGTACCCCCTGTATCAAGTGAGCCTTGAAATAAGTATGAAAATTTTAGGAGTGTATAACCACAACCTGGGAATGGTGTATAGACAGCAACATTTATAACCCTATCATTTTCACTAGTTAGTACCAAATCTAGTATATTGCCTGAGGAAACAAAAGTAGACTCCATTACATGTTGAACCAGACCTAAAAACTGTGAAAAAGTCATAAAATGAGGCATCTAAATTTGTGATATGTGTGTTTCATAGTGGTTGGTCCCATGTAATGGATGGAAGGTTGAAATCACCCATTATAATGGGCTCCTACCTAAGCTAAATTGTTATATGTAATTAATAGGGGACATGTTATCCTCATGCAAGTTGGAGGGAGTTCTATATAGCACAAGTATAAGAAAATTGTGGTCGCGTAAAAATAATGGTAAAGTATTGGGGAGTTGCAGGGAAACATAAATAACCTTGAGTTCTTTACATACACGCAGACCTTGTTCTTGAGTTTGATAGACACAAAGTAGTTCCTAAATATAGTATACCCAGGTATGTTTCTGTAATAGCCATAATATCTATATTGTGATCTATACAAAAGGTGTACATATAAAAAATCTTATTGCTTAGATTGTTTAGATTTTTTAGGGCAAGGTTTAGTATGGTGGTGTGGGGGCTAACTAGAGTTAGTTTTTTGTGCTTGTGCTAGCAGTATGAGTGCCTGTGTAGGCAGTATTGGTGTCTACATATACCGCCTGAAGGTGTGTGCGAGTAGTGTCAGTATCTGCGTGAGTAGTATTGATGTCAGAGTCTGCTGTATAGTGAATAGTAGCATGTGGAATGTGAAGGTGTGTTGTGTTGTTTTGTCTGGTTATGCATTCTCTTAGTTGTTTACATTGTTTGTATGTTAGGTCTCTACTTATAAAGACCTCTGGGAAGGGAGATTGTCGCAGGTTTTTCGCTACACTACACAATTACTACCTGGAAATCAAGTTGTGTATTTTGGCCCGAAAAAGGTGGGCTATATGGGAATAATATCATGTAGCATAATAGTTTTCCCTGGCAGCAGGTAGGATACAACATCATTAAACTTTGTTTGATATTGAGCAGGATCAACACCCAAGTCTCACAACAATGGAGTTTGCCCTTTTGTCCCTGTAAAGGGTAGGCCCTCGGATTCCCATGTTTTCCCTTTCTCATCATAGCTTACAGTGTTTATCGCAGGTCAACCCGTTTCAAGGCTACCATTTATGGCCTAAACTTCTGTAACTTACCAGTCTAATTTACATAGGGGAAGCGACTCTTTCCTTCCCCACCCCCCTTTGCCCCACTTCCCTTTTCCTCCTTCGGACTGAAGGATATAAATGGGGCCATGAGGCGTTTTAATTTATTCTGTTGCAAGGATTCTGCCTGATTGCTCCGCTGAATTGTTGTCTGTCACTTACCTTGACATTATTAATTTTCTTGGAGACTCGTACTGGATTCCTTCATGCAGCGAGGATTTTCTGCCATTATTTCTGTCGGTGCATTGATTTGTGCTCTTCCAGTTACGTTTGCAAGTGTTCTCCTTGGGAAGCCGTTCACACTGGGCATGTGAAAGCTCGTCCGGTCTCCTCTGGGGAATTCCGTCATCTCAAATTCCTTCACTCGGATTGTTGGGCCTTTGAATCACTGTTCCCCGTGGTCTCAACGCCTTTTGCCCGATATTGCCGTATGTAGGTTTCTCTTCTCCGAAGACCATCATTGCATTTACCCCTGTGGACTTGAGTCTAATTACCTCATCATTGCCAAGCCTCTTTCGCCTGGGTTCAGGATGTGGGTTATTGCTTCACTGCTCTGGTATCAGGTATTTTGGAGTATCTCTTTCTTCTTACATCCCCCTTTAAATTAACTAAGTTTTATAAGTGTTATTCAGGTAACTTTGGGCCTTTGGGTAAGGAATATAAGACAGGGAGGTAATTCCGGGAGCACCTGTTACTAGAGTAGCGAAGCCTATTTTCATCTTCAATGGCGCATGTCATTTTGGCTTTAAACAACTTATTCATAAAACCCAATTTTGTATGCGTGAATATCTTTTTGGTTAAAACGACTTGTGGTCGTTCGAAGGTGATAAGCATTTGTGACTTCTTATTGTTTGATGACCCCTGTATAATTTGTTAACAGTTAATTTATTTCATTTCAATTTTTTTGTCAATAATACTGTAAATACTTTTTGTGTGTATTTATTTAACCCCTTGCAGATACCTCGTAATTTAGCTCCATCCTGATAAATTCTGGTGAATTTCTGGTAGGCCTTTAAATCCCTGGTCTTCTATAAATTTTATGTATGTATTTCATTTTGGGCCATGTGAACCGGGTTCCGCGATAGCCTTTACACTCCCTTTCCCTAGTATCTACCACTGTAGCGGGCCGAAAAATTTAGACTAACCCCAATTGATCCAACCCGCTCCCTACACTAATCCGGACGTGAGAAATCGAAGAAGAATGAAACGGATTGTATGTACAGTCCTTTACTATCAAAAAAATACAATATTTATAAAAAAATATGGGTAAATATGCACAAAATATCTACAATAGAGAGGGGCAATTATATTGGAGATCTCCTTACTTTTCACCAAAAAAAAATACAAAAAGAAAATCCTATATATATGAATACTATTAATCGATCCTAAGAAACATAAAAAATCAAACCACCAAAAAAATCCTGACTACAAAAGTCAATATATAAATAACAAACAAGGCCTCACTTGGTAAAAAGAGGATGGGGGGGATGTCCAGCCACCTGCCACTCGAGCGAGCAAAATGCCTAGGACTTACAACAAGTGTGGCGCCTCTGCGCTTGATGGAAGATAATTAACCTTATCACGCTTGTGTGGCTATTATAAGCCCTCCTTCATTAAGCTATACTATTGGCCTTTATTTATTAACAATAATATATAGCTTTCCAGAATATAACGCTTTGTTTGTAATATAAGGATATATGAAACTAAGTCCTATCTTTCCAGAATATGGCGCCTGGAAAGAAAGAAAAAAACATGGTAATCATTTTTATACATAAAATAAACAAAAAACAAAACAAACCCATTTCCATTCACATACACAAACACATTCTTACAGAGGGAGGGAGAGGGTACTGAGAAAAGGGGTGGGAGAATGGCCCTTTTACACACACTCACATTCGCTCCACCACACCACCTCCTCATGTATTTATTTTTGTAGCTGGCGAATTGTTCATGAGAGTAGCTTTAGATAAGGTTTGAACCACAGCTTTGAGTGACTGCACCTCTTTCTATATCACCCTGACTGTTTATCAATGGTTTAATTAGTTTCAAGTCCTCATAAATAGTGTGGACTGACTGTGCCAGGCTCTTCATGGTATTGAAAAGTTGAGTAAAGTCCTCTGAACTAGGTGAGGTTAAAGGTAGAGCCTGGGGGGGATACAGTCATCTCAGTACGTTTGGGCCTGGCACCAGCACCACTACAGTCCTTCAACACTGCTAAACAATTTGGGCACGTATATGTGATATTATCAGTCACTGCTCATATTATAGTGTTTAGGAGATATGTTGCTGCACTTACTCAGCATGTATCCAAGTTTTACACCAATCACACTCAATACCCTAAGTATTTTCTATATTGACATTGCACACTCCCCAAGGATGGGTAATGTCTGGGCATAAATAAGTAGATGGCTGCTTATTTTTTTAACTGGATCTGGTACTTACTGATTGGCTTCCTACCAGGTGTTTTTGTGAGATAGCAGACTTGTGATGGGGTGTGACTATCAGCTGGCAGGCACTAGGAGCAAGGTAAGGTTCTTATTTTTAGTGAACAGGACTGGACACACAGAAATGGGTTTAAGTTGGACAAATTTTGGTTTAGGAAAGAGATTAGTAGATGAATGGAATAGGCTCACTAGTCATGTGATAAAAGTATCCTCCATGTGGAGTTTTAAGAATGATTAGATAGTTTTATGGATGAAGATATTAGGTGGGACTGAACTGGTTGATGGGAACAGGAGCTGCCTTATGTAAGCTATTGATTGGCAGACTCTTTCTTTTCTTATGTTCTTATTTTAAAATTCATTACAATCAAATGAGTGAAATGATGTGTTCTGCTTAACCCTTCAAACTGCCAAACAAATTTGCTCAAAATCACTATGGGTCAAATTACCCTTGGTACATCATTAGGGAAAATAATAAAATATTAAATAGTATATAATATTATATCATTTTAATTGAAAAGAATTCTATTGATCTAGCATAAAAATTATTAATAACCATCTACATATTTAGAATTATGATTGATAATTCTCGGTTGGTCCTCAAAAGTTTTATTGCATCTCTAAATAAAATCCTTTTTAAATTATAGTTAGGGCTTAAAACTCATAGTTTATAGAAAAATTTTGCTTCTATTTATGAGAAACATTTTATATCAAAATATTTCTAATTTCATTGAAAAAAAATTTAAAATATATTTTTTACCTAGCATGCTCTATTTTTTGGGGGGGTGGCTGCATTGGCTTCCTCGTTCATGCACTTTGAATAAAAAGCTAATCTAAGGCATTTCTGAATTTTAATGGGATTAAAAACCACAAATATAAGTGTGTTAAACCCCACAAATTGGAAGAGTCATAAAAAAGTGGGTGTTTACCTAAGTCTGAAGAAAAGCCATAAATCAAGTAGTGTGTGGTCGCTGTCAAAAGAAATTGTCCAAAACTGGGTCAAGTTACTCTCATTCATAAATCTGTTTACAAACAAAGAATGACTGACCTTAGGCATTTCTGTATTTTGATTGAATGAGTGAGCAATAACAACCATTTGAAACAAAAAAAAATGAGGAATCATCATAAAAATGGGTCTAATTTTAAAAGGCCACAAAAGGCCCTCTGGCGATTATGTAGCACTGAGTTGGTGGCTTCTAAAGGCCCTCGAGCAGGATTATAAATATGAACCCTTAACTCTTTTTGGTGCAAAATTCTAAGGATAAAAAACAATGGCGCAGTAACACATTTATTTGTATTTTCAAACTGAAAAGTGCATGATTCCAATAGAAATGATTCAAAGTAACTGAAAATTTCAATTTTAAAGAAAATAACCTATTTTCTAGGCTTATATTAAGGTGGTCTAAATTTTGTACCACTAATACACAAATAGCTATTTATGGTAATCTTGAAAACCATATTTTTTTTCCTAAAAACAATGCAATATCACAGATTGAACATTTTCAGTCGGTTCTCACTGGTTGATGAGCTGATTCCTTTTGTCGAATTTCAACTGAAACATGAGGTTTATGCTTTTTTAGCTATACTGGGCCTCCTGACAGGTTGGATTTTCTCTTCTTTGCAGCATAGGCCTCAGAAACTAAGGTCTATGTCAAGTCTAAAATTCTTCATTGATCTGCTTTCAGTTACTATTTCTTTGTAAATAATGAAAGCATTTATGACAGCTGCATCAATGAAGTAGCAGAACATTCAATGCCACCACTTTTTACTTTTTTTGTCAATTTTATATTCAGCCTTCCTTTGGTCAAATTTATCAACACAATTCATATTTGAATTGTAATCTTTTATTGCTTCTGGACACTGCTTTAATAATGCTTCCATCCTTTTCCTTACAGTTAACTTTTAATACCTGTTGGGATCATGGAAATTTTAGAGGAGATATACAATACATCGGTCTTTCCATTTCACAGCTGCAACACCATCTTCACTAGTAAACCAATATTGATCTCCTCGTGCCATGACCTTATCAGCAACAAATTTTGTGGGCATCTTCTTTCTTGTCTTCTTAACTGTTCCACATGCATTGATGCCACTACTTAGATCTTTTTGGAGGTCATAATGAGTGAAATAGTTATCAAGTAGACTTTATAGTGCCCGCCTTTTAATTCTGATTTAAGTTTTCTAACAACTGTGCCTCCCAGGTCTTTGGTAATTCCACTTTGTTTTTTACCAGTATAAAAGTCACAGTCCAAAAACTAACCAGCTTTATCAGCAAGGACCCATATCTTATATCCCTTTTTTATGGATTATATTGCTTAAGACTGCTACCTCCTTTGAATTTCACTATTTATTCATCTACAGCAACAATATCTCTTAGCAAATAACATTTTTTTAAGTTCTGGAGAAGCATATTTATAAATGGTCTTATTTTATAAAGCTTATCAAAATCAAGAGACACTTTTGTAGGCATTACTGCATTATCATTGATGTGTAAATGTCCTAAAAGCCATCCAAATCTCTCTACAGACATTAGGCTACTAATAAATGGGTCATGAAGTTTTGGATCAGTGCTCCAGTGGTCTTTATAGCCAGGATAACTCTTTATTCCCATCAGTAAATTTATTCCCTTAATCACTTTTATTTCTTTATCAGTAATAGGAATGAAATTTTTTCTAGACTGCGTTGCATAGAGATTTATGTGAAACATTAAATGATTCATAATATCCCCTGAAATAAGTTAGGAAAATACGTTGTTTGGTGTATGAGCTGATGTCACCATGTGGTTTTCTTAAATTACCTGTTGGATGAGGTACACTTGACTTGCTCCATGAAGGAATGCAAGAATTCTCACTAAGTGAAGCAGGTAGGCTTTCACCGATGGGTTCAGAAATTTTTGGTTCTGATTCATATTATCCTTCTGAAAGATCGTAATCTTCAGTTTCACTATCATCTAAAATGGATTCTGATTCTGATGGAATGTCATCTTCCAAATAAGAAAGTAATTTTCTCCCATCAAAGCATCTATCTGGTCCATTCATCTGAAAAAGGGGGCTAATATTAATATAAGATTGAAGAAAATTGTTGTTTTACACAAGAGAAAGAGTAATTAATTTAATAATAGTTAAGAATTTCATTCCTTGTTCTAGAAATCAGCAAATTTTCCGACTGATGGCAAGGTGAACTATAAAAAATAAAATGTCTTATTGCATAGTGGTACAAAAAATGAACCGCCTGTTTTTTTCAAATATCTAAATAAATAACAAGATTCTATATTATCTGACACTACAGGGTGTCCCAAAACTCACCATACATAGAAAAGACTTTAGAGCCACCCCTTTGTCTGTAATTAATCTCTAAACATAAAAGTTAGGTGGCCATAGATCAATGATATCTCAGAACATACATTGGGAACATAAAAATCCCCTCCCCCCGCATAAAACTGTTGTCTCTCTTGTTTAAACTATTAGCAATGTATCGTGACTTTTTGGACACCCTGTATAATAGGAGTTAAATGATATTTTCCCAAATATATTAAAAAATTACTCACCTCAGTAGCAAAAAAAGGTGTAAAATTCTTCACACAGTTATAAGGGATACTGCCGGCAACAAAATCTAACAAGAAATGGTGAGAAAAACAACAACTTGAGCCTTATTTCGCGCAAAACATTTAATTATGTATTAGAATGGGTCATATTAACATCTGAATCAGGTGGTTCATTTTCCGTGCTGGCGCGCCAAAAGAAACGTTATGTTAAAAACATGGTTTAATTTTTTAACCACTGCACTTTAAAACGCTTTAGTAGGATGGCGGCACAAATTTTAGACTACTGATTCAAAAAGAGTTAAGGTGTCAAACAAATTTGTTCAAATTCCAAATTGCTGCCGATCAATTTAAGCTTGGTACATCATTAGGGAAAATATTTAAATCCTTCTATATAAATCAAATACTATATCATTTTAATTGGAAATAATTCTTCTATTAATTTAACTTAAAAATTATTAATAAAATCTACATATTTAAAATTATGATTGGATTATTCTCCATTGGTCCTTAAAAAGAATTCCACCTCAAAGTTAATAATCTTCATTATCTTGGGAGCACAGTTCAGACCAAAGCCAAGGTGAGTGAGATGGTACAAAACCCCCTTGTACCTTACCCGCTGATAAGGCCACAGACTATGGTCCACTCTAATTTGCAAATATGCAGATTTAAGGTCCACTAACCATAAGCACTGTGAAAGCTGCCTCCACCTGTGCAAGGTCTCACTGCAAACTGAAGCATCTGATCCAGGGTAACTCTCTACATGCTTAGTCAGATCCAGAAATCAGGCACAGGCCTAACCTTATTTTTATTGGCTTGCATCGCTGCCATGAGAGGCAACAGTCCTTTATCATCTGCACTATGATCCTCACATTTCCTCAGCCATCCCTTCTCAATCCAGGTTTCTACCTCCCCTTCAAATTTCTGCCTGGAGTGATCCAATTTGGTACTCTCATAATAATCCACTTCATTCATCAGCTCCTGTGTCTGACCGCTCTTCCAGCACCACTGCACTATCCATGATTGACCATCAAATCTAGCCTATCATAAAATCTCTATTAGAGATGGGACGATTAATTGGAATCATAAGAATTGTTAATTTGGGGGAATTGGCATCGGAATCACTAAAAATAATCCTAGTTTTGTGATTCCACAAAAGATTCCTTCAAAATTTCAGTATAGAGAATCTTTCACCAATAGCTGAATCAATATTTTAAACATTATTTATTTCCTGTTAGTTTCAATCAAGTTATGTATCTATTTATCTGTCCTATTATTTAGTAAAATTATGACATTAATAAGTTATTTACTAATAGATTTAGATTAGTCGACAAGAACACATCACTATTTACTATCAATTAATATTGAAGATCTGGCTGTATAAGAAATGTATTGTATGTTTAATTGTTTATATGCATGAAATGAATGCCTGCTCAGGCCTCATTTAGAACAGCTGATGCAATTCTAAGATATTAGAGCTTTGTTCAGCAGCACTGCCAAAGTTGGCACGTTCGTACAAGTTTGCCGCAAAGAAACTTTTAGACCATTTTACTTTTGTTTTATGTTTTAATTAGATTTGGTACAATTTTACCAATTTTGTTATGTATTCAGAGTAAGTTTTGGTACTATTGCTAAAATTCTTTCAGCAGTGGGCAGCCCTCTTGTTCAGTAAATTATTCTTAAATTTCTAATAACAATATATATTGCACTTATCATTACAGTTCAGTTGAATTAGTTCATTTTAAAATTAATTTAATTTCATAGTTTCAAATTGGAGTATTAATTATTATAATGTCATTGTTAAATAAGGAAAGTTTCATTTCAAATACATTTCAGTTATACCAAATAATAAATGGAGTTATTTGGATAAATAAATAATCCTAATTTGCTTGTATTTTTATTCTTTTGTACATTATGGCTAAATTCTTAATTTGTTATATCATATAATCAATATTCTATTTTGTGAAGGAATCGGAATCGTAAATCTTTTTGGAATCATCCCATATCTAGTCTCTCTCTTCCAACAATAGCATGGGAAAAGCCTTGCAACAACCAACCACCTGGAGCATTGGCCAAGAACCATACTCTACCCTGCTTCCACTCCACACCACCTGCAAGGTTGATGAAGTCCATCCCAATAATAGCATCAATAACCCCAATTATGTCACTCATAACCACGCAGTCAATGGTAAAATACAGCTCAGCTCAGCTATATTAATGGGCACAACAGTGCTGCTAGCACTGGACACCCCCTGTCCCTTGACTCCGACCACACAAGTCCCTGATCATCTACGACCCAACCACAGACCTTGTACACCTTGTGTCTACCAAACACCTTTGCAGCTTTTCCGCCTTCCTTCCTCACTGAGCTCCTGTTTGGAGGGAGGGGGGGGGGGGTAACAACCTGCTTCATTCCCACCCACACCTCCCTCACATCCCCTTTCTTTCTCCTTTCAATCTTTTATCAATTTTACACTCAGTCCAAGGTGGAGCCGCCAGGCCACTAGGCGGGAGGAGTGGACTCAAATGGTGGATGCTGGCTTTGCCAGCCCCATAAAGACCAGGGTCACCACACCCATGAATAAAAAAAAATCAAGCTCCCCCTTTGCTCTCCCTTCACCAGCGATATAACCGCCTTCAGGCAGTTCCAAGGAAAAATTGGGATCCCTCCCCCCTCCCTGTGGTTTCACAGGGGACCTTCCAAACTACTTCTACCGGAGAGGAGGCTTACTCCTCTCCCATGCCTACAGGCAAAGGGAGCAAATAAAAAAAAAACAGATTTTGGGAGACTTTTTCAAGTGAAATTTGAAAAAACCCAGGTTTTAGGGATTTTTTCAAAGTTACATTTTTTTCAAGAAATAAATGCTACTTATCATTATTTTATTCAAAATTCATATTTATGTTTATAATTTCAACAAATATGCATCAAATTAAGGTTATTTCTCTGATACTGACTCAATAATTCATCTCCTTCTACAGGTTATGGCTATCATAGGTATCCACAATTCGTGATCAGTGATTTGTTCTTACCTTAATATAATTATTAAACTAAATAATTATTATATAAAAATAGATATAGCTATTCTTTTTCTGTTATTCTAGTGCTTGTAGCATTTGTTTTTGAAAAAAACAAAACAGAATAAAACCTGTTTTATTGGGTTTTTCAAAATTTAGGGGGTTTAGCCAAAACTGCCCACAAGTGCAGGGGGCTCCCCCTCACCCCCTTTCCTAGAGTCACCTTTGGGTGACTTCCTCTTCACAGTGTCATTCCCCCCTTTGCTTTCCAAGGGGACTGCCAAGAAGGCTGGTAGGTTGCCCATTATTGACCGCTTCTGGTGGGAAGGGCATAATAGAGGGGCCCCTTAGAGGGGCGAAGGAAGGCAGGGTGTCAGTTCATGCCCTCCAAAGACCTCGGATGCGCATAAAGAGCATAGAGGGAGTCACTGTACATGCTCCCCTCTCTTCCCCAAAAGATGACAGTTCACTCAACAAAGATAAGCTGTGATATATCAGGAATGGGGGCACATGGAGCGCCCCCCCTCCCCTGAGATAGACATGGTCCTTGAGGTGACCCAGTCCCAAACAGTAGGATCTTCTATGGGGTCAAATCCGAGCTCGGTGCCCAGCACAGAACCCGTGTTCACCCCTATGCAGGCTACTCCTCAGACGGCACACGTCCCCGAGGCCTCACAAGGAGAGCTGAGATGTCATCCCACGTCTGGTGATCCTGTAACACGAAGAACCTTTTCCATTTCGGAGAAGGATCTTGCCGAGGACGGTCCATTTGACCTAAATGGTAATACCGGTGGGAGAGAGAAGCGGGTTCATTCCCCGCCTTTGTCTCCTAAGAAAAAGAAGAATAGGAAAAAGATAAAAAAAGACTTGGGGCTCCTCTCCCTCCGTGGGAGCCATGGAGCCGGTGCCGTTTCGGTATGTGACTAAGCCAAGATCAGCATATCCGGCTCCAGTGGGGAGTCCCTAACCAAGACCAATAGTGCAAGTGCGCAGAGCAGAGCCTCGATTACGTCGGGGCCTCTAATTCAGGCGCTCTCTGGCGTTTTCGAGCCCGTTGACTTAAAACGCTTCCTCGTTATTCACTCCACTGATGGTAGCATTTTGGCTAAGGGCAACATGGTCCATCAGAGGAGAGCCTTAGTTAGCGTGATTGGTAGAGAGCCGAAAGTGACCAGTTTCTCGGACGGGAGCCTTCTGTTGAATGCGGCGAATCCATCCGAAGCGGCCATCATAAGTGCCCTTTGGACATTTGATGCCACGCCGGGGAGTGTGACGCCGCGCTCTACCATGAACTTTATGAAAGGAGTAGTTTATGCGAGAGAACTCGTGGACTACTCTATAAACATCACTTTAGAGCTGGCTGACCATGGGGCGGTCAAGGTTGAGCGTGTGATGAGAAAACGGGGAGGGGCCTCGAGACCCACCCCTACACTTTTCATCACGTTCGACTGTGACAAGCTCCCTGAATCGGTGCGTGCCGGTTGGTATCGCTACTGTGTGAAGGCCTTCGTGCAACTGTCGTGTAGGCGCTACTATCACCGCTTCGGCCGTAATAATCTCCTCAAAACTTGCAAAGTCAGGGTTACCCAAAGTATGTGTAAGTTGCTCCAAGGCCGCACACGATAAGTCTAAATCGTGTGTGGCCAAGTGTCAATTGGGGAAAGTCGCACCCCGCTTCTTCGAAGCAATGTGGTGAGTATCTCATTGAGAAGGATATCCTAGCCGTACAGGCCGAGGACCGTCTCATTTCGCGAGGCTAAGAACTTGGTCTTGGCGCACCCGGCTCTGCCTGGGACGTCTTATGCCTCAATGCTAAGAAAGACACCCTCTGCTCCATGTTTACGACCCCGTAAGGGTCGCGACGATTTGCCATCCTGGCCGCCGTGCTGACGGGATTCAGCGCTCCGTCCGGCCCCAGCTTAGCCTCTCTTCCTTCCTTCAGATAGCTTGTATTTTTCCCATACTTCGTCGCTTTTTATACAACCTCTCCCACAACTTTCTCTGGTCAGCCTCTAATTTCACAGGGTAGATGCTGACCTTCTTCTCAGCCAAACGTCCCGGATCGGGGCTGAGGGGGAAGGGGACACTGTTCCCTAATCCCTGAGCTCCGGTCTCCCCGTAAGGGGCGGGCGATTTGCTATCCTGGCCGCCGTGCTGACGGGATCCAGCGCCCCGTCCGGCCCCAGCTTAGCCTCTCTTCCTTCCTTCAGATAGCCTGTATTTCTCCCCTATTTCGTCGCTTTTCATACAACCTCTCCCACAACTTTCAATGTTCAGCCTCTAATTTTACAGGGTAGATGCTGACCTTCTTCTCAAGCCAACCGTCCTGGATCGGGGCTGAGGGGGGAGGGGACAACGTTCCCTAACCCCTGAACTCCGGTTCGGAATGGTTTTTTTTAACAACCTGCTTAATCCCCACCCATACCTCACATCCCTTTTCCTTTCTTCTTCACACTCAGTTTTACGTCGCGTCTAAGGTGGAGCCGCCATGCCGATGGACTGCCAGGCCACCAGGCCAGAGGGGTGGTCCCAAATGGCTGCGCCTGGCTCTGCCAGGCCTGTAAGCACCTCTTGCAGTGCGGGCAACTGCGAGAGGTGATGAGCGATTGCATCCCGTGAAGCAAATAGGGTCACCATGCCCAATGATGAGAAACAAAAATCTTCCCTTAATTGTCCTTGTGTCACCAACGGAGCCGCCCTCGGGCAGCTCCACCGAAAAAATGGAGGTCGTCCCCCCCTGTGCTTGCGCAGGGGGACCCTCCATATCTCTCTAACTAGAGAGGAGGCTTACTCCTCTCTATCTCTTATGGATGTAGGGGACTCCCCCTCACCCCCTTCTCTGGAGGTGCTTTCGGGCAACTCCCTTCTTCCAGCGGCAGTCCCCTCTGTTCTTTCCAAGCGGACTGCCTTGAAAGCCAGCAGGCAGCCCTTAGCCAGCCGCTCCACATCGAAGCGGCTCGGTAGGGCAAACCCCCTTAGGGGGGAGAGGGAAGCCAGGCCCCTTCGGTCACTTCCCTCAAAAGACCTGCTGGCAAGAATATTGAACTTTGCGGGGGTCAAGGCCTGTGCCTCCCCACACAAGACTAGTAACGATGCTGCCAACTGGACCTGCAATATCTTGGGGGGGAAGGCCAACTGGAGGCCCCCCCTGAGATAGACATGGTCCTTGAGGAAACCCAGCCTCAGACGGTAGGGCCTTCCATGGGGGGGGTGGGAATCCAGGCTTGGTTCCAAGCACCGAACATAAATCCGCCCCTATGCAAGGTCCTCCTCAAACGGCTAGGGTTTCCTGAAGCACTACAAGGAGGGGAGGGATCTCCTCCGACCGGTGCCCACACAACTACCAGGACCTTGTCCATTTTGGAGAAGGACCAGGCTGAGGCCAGTCCATCTGGCCTGGGGGCTCCTTCCGGAGGAAGTGAGAAGCGGGCTAATTGCCTGCCCTCTTCTCCAAAAAAGAAAAAGACTCGGGGCTCCTCTCAATCCGCGGGGGCTAGGGGGATGGATGGGTCTACTGCCACTTTGGCAAGCGACCAAGCCAAGATCGGCACATCCAGCCCCTCTGCCCCACCGGGTACGGAGCTCCTGACCATGACAAAGACCAAAAGTGCACAGGGCGGAGTCTCGATGACATCGGGGCCCCTGATTCAGAGGTTACCTGGCGTTTCCGAGCCCGCTGGCTTCAAACACTTCCTCGATATTCTATCCGCTGATGGCACTATGTTGGCAAAGTGCAACATGATCCATCTGAGGAGAGGATTAGCTAGTGCAATTGGTAGAGAGCCGAAGGTGTCCCGTTTCTCGGACGGGAGCCTTCTGGTGAATGCCGCTGAGGCGGCCAAGATAAGTGCTATTCGGACACTTCATGGCACCCCGGTGAGTGTAACGCCGCACTCTACCATGAACTTTGTGAAAGTAGTTTATGCGAGGGAACTCGTTGACTACTCCATTGAGGACATCACCCTAGAGCTGGCCGACCATGGGGCGGTGAAGGTCGAACGTGTGATGAGAAAACAGGGAGGGGCCTCGAGACCCACCCCTACACTCTTCGTCAGGTTTGACTGCGACAAGCTCCCTGAGTCGGTGCATGCCGGTTGGTACCGCTACCGCGTGAAGGCATTCGTGCCACTGCCGCGGCGGTGCTATTACTGTCACCGCTTCGGCCATACGAATCGCTCATGTAGACGTGCAAAGTCGGGGTCACACGAAGTCTGTGTAAATTGCTCCAAGGTCGCACACGATAAGTCCAAATCGTGTGTGGCCAAGTGTGTCAATTGCGGAGAGCCGCACCCCGCTTCTTCGAAGCAATGTGGTGCATATCTCCTTGAGAAAGAAATCCTGGCCGTTCAGCCCCAGGATCTACTCTCATTCCGCGAGGCAAAGGACTTGGTCCTGGCGCGCCCGGCTCTGCCTGGGACGTCATATGCCTCAATAGTTAGAAAGGCACCCTCTGCTCCTGGCCCATCCAGGCCAACGAGCACGGTTGTTTCCGCGCCCATTCGGAGCCCTTCTGCGGGCTCTAACCAACCCGGGCGCTCCCCTGGTAAAGCTGGCGGCAAAAAGGGTTCATACCCTACCCCGGCTAAAACCAGGGCTCCCCCCTCTTCCCCCAGCGTCACCGTTTCCCGTAAGGCGAAACGGCCACGCGCCTCCACCGAGTCGTTAGACTCACAGGAGGCAACACCCCTGAAGATGGTCGCTAGGCCATCTTCCGGGATTCCTAAAGCTGTTCCCCGGAAGGAGGACAGCAACAAAGGAGCTTCGGCTCCTTCGCCCACGCCCCAACGTGGAGCGAGTGGCTCGGAGACAGTGGTTCCTCGAAAAGAGGGCCCCCCGCTTCCGAAGCCGCAACGCCCGCCTAAGGTTTCGATTCGGAGGGAGGAAAAGACTCGCATGGCGAGCCCAACCTCCCCCAATAAGTCCTCGAAGCTTTGTCCGGCAAACAGCGCCTGGGGTTCTGCCACCGGGAAGCGTACGGCCATTCCCGTGAGGGTCTTCAATTCGAGGAGGGCCCCCGCGTCTCCTCCGAGCTAGGCCTGGAGGGCATATTCCTTCAATGGAATTGCCGTGGACTCCGGGCCAACTGGGAGGAGCTGCGGAGGCTCGTCTCGTCCCGTTCCCCGTTAGCTATTTTTTTGCAGGAGACCATGCTAGGCGCGTGCCCCCTGCCTGCCCTTCCGGGGTATAAGGGTCTTGCGACCCCACCACCGCGGGATGGCCGGGCTGGGGGATGCGCGGTTTACACCCGGCATGATTTCTCCGTTCTTCCCTTCTCTTTAGATACCTCCTTTCAGGCAGTGGCTGTGCAGCTGCACCTGGATAGGAGGTATACTATCATTTCTGCGTACATTCCACCGTCAGCTGACTTCGACGCGGGGGACTTCCGCCGCGTCGTGGCACGGTTGCCGAGGCCCTATCTCTTGCTTGGAGATCTGAACGGCAGGCATCCTCTCTGGGGAGATTACTTCATCATAAATCCCGGGGGACAAGTGCTTGCCGATCTGATCGAAGAGCTTGAGATGGGTGTCCTAAACGTGGATGAGTTTACGCATCACTGTCCTACAACCGCTTCATTTTCTTGCCTTGACATATCTTTGTGCTCTTCGGATGCACAGCCTGATTTTGATTGGGAGGTGGTCGATGACCTCCATGGTAGTGATCACTTTCCCATTCCAATATCATTTTCAGGGCAACTGCCGCCTGAGAGACCACCTCGGTGGTGCTTGGCGTGGGCGCGGTGGCCTGCATTTCAGGAAATGACTGAATTCTCTATCTCAGTCGAGCAGTTTAGGTCGGTAGATGAGGCCGTTGAGTTCTTCTCCGGCAACCTCATCGCCGTGGGCCTGACTACTATTCCTAGGACGTCTGGCCGTTTTGCACTCCGACCACTCCTATGGTGGTCGGCCGAGTGTGAGGCGGCCCTCAAACAGAAGCGTTATGCCTACATGCGCTATAAGCGCCGCCCGAACTATTTCACTGTCGCTGAATTTCGTCGGGCTAGGTTCCGGTATATTTGGAAGCACGCCCGCCGCTCTTCTTGGCGGGCATACGTGTTTTCACTTAACGGGAAGACCCCTTTAGCTGAGGTGTGGAAGTGAGTCAAAAGGATTCGGGGCAAGTTCTCGCAGGACCTCCCTCGCGTTCTCCAGGAGAATGTGACCGCAATCTCGGACCCCGCGTCCGTGGCGGAATCCTTAGCGACCGCTTTTTCCGCATTCTCTAGCCGTGATGCTGCTCCGCCAGCATTCAATGCACGTCGTGATGTCGCGGAAGGCCGCAGGCTGGACTTTACCTCCAGAGGCGGAGAACCCTTCAACGACAAGTTTACTGTGTGTGAGTTTCGTTCCGCTCTCGCTTCGTGCGCGGACACCGCCCATGGTCTGGACGATGTCCCGTACGCCATGCTTCGACACCTGGGTGAGTGAGGCATGGCCTTTCTGTTAGATTTGTTCAACAGAATCTGGGTAGAAGTTCTTCTCCCAGACTCCTGGCGAATCGCTACTGTGCTCGCCTTTCGCAAACCGGGGAGAGATCACTCTACTCCGACGGGTTTCCGCCCAATCTCTCTAACCTCTTGCGTGTGCAAGTTGATGGAGAAATTGGTAAATGTTAGATTAGCCTTTTTCCTGGACAGCGGAGGCCATCTGTCTTTCGCAGACCCCGTAAGGGGCGCGGCGATTTGCCATCCTGGCCGCCGTGCTTACGGGACTCAGCACCCCGTCCGACCCCAGCTTAGCCTCTTCTTCTTCCTTCAAAACACTTGTTTCCTCGCTTTTCATACAACCTCTCCCACAACTTTCTCTGGTCAGCCTCTAATTTCACAGAGTAGATGCTGACCTTCCTCTCAGCCAACCGTCCCTCATCGGTGCTGAGGGGGGAAGGGACAATGTTCCCTAACCCCTGAGCTCCGGTCTGGGGTGGCTGGTTTTTAACAACCTTCCTCATCCCCACCCATACCTTCCTCACATCCCTTTTCCTCTCCTCTTCACAATCTATATATTTTACGCCGTGTCTAAGGTGGAGCCGCCATGCCGATGGACTGCCAGGCCACCAGGCGGGAGGGGTGGTCCGAAATGGCGGCCGCTAGCTCTGCTGGGCTTGTAAGCACCTCTCGCATTGCGGGCTACTGCGAGAGGTGTGCGCGATTGAATCCCGTGTAAAAAAGAGGGTCACCATGCCCAATGATGAAGATCAAAAAATAAACTCAACCCCCAACTTCCCCTGAAACATCGACGGAGCCGCCCTCGGGCAGCTCCAGCAAAAAAATGGAGGCCCCTCAGCCTGTGCTTGCACAGGGGACCCTCCGTATTTCTCTAACTGGAGAGGAGGCTTACTCCTCTCCTTCGCCTACGGGTGCAGGGGACTCCCCCTCACCCCCTTCTCTGGAGGTGCTTTCGGGCACCTCCCTTTTACCAGCGGCAGTCGCCTCTTTTCTTTCCAAGGGGACTGCCAAGAAAGCCAACAGGCAGCCCTTAGCCAGCCAGCCGCTGCCCATCGAAGCGGCTCTGTAGAGCAAACCCCCTTAGGGGGGGAGAGGGAAGCCAGGCCCCTTCGGTCGCTTCCCTCAAAAGACCTGCTGGCAAGAATCTTAAACCTAGCCGGGGTCAAGGCCTGTGCCTCCCCACAAAAGACTGGTGAAGCTACCAAGGGGACCTGCGATGTCCTGGGAGGGGATGGCCAACTGGAGGCCCCTCCTGTGATAGACATGGTCCTTGAGGAAACCCAGCCTCAGAGGGTAGGGCCTTCCATGGGAGGGAATCCGGGCTCGGCGCCAAGCACCGAACCTGACTCCGCCCCTATGCAAGGTCCTCCTCAAACGGCTGGGGCCTCCGAGGCAGCACAAGGAGGGGAGGGATCTCCTCTGACCGGTGCCCCGTCGACTACCAGGACCTTTTCCATTTCGGAGAAGGACCTGGCTGAGGCCGGTCCATCTGGCCTAGGGGCTTCTGTTAGCGGAGGAGAAAATCGGGTTCATTCCCCGCCCTCTCCCAAAAAGAAGAAAAAGACAAGAAAGACTAAGAAGACTCGGGGCTCCTCTCCATCCACGGGGGCTGTGGGGATGGATGGGTCTGCTGCCACTTTGGTAGGCGACCAAGCCAAGACCGGCACATCCGGCCCCTCTGTCCTCCCTGGGTACGGAGCTCCTGACTATGACAAAGACGAAACGTGCACAGGGCGGAGCCTCGATGACATCAGGGCCCCAGATTCAGAGGTTACCTGGCGTTTTCGAGCCCGCTGGCTTCAAACGCTTCCTCGTTATTCGCTCCACTGATGGCACCATGTTGTCCAAGGGCAACATAATCCATCAGAGGAGAGGATTAGCTAGTGCAATTGGTAGAGAGCCGAAGGTGACCCGTTTCTCGGACGGGAGCCTTCTGGCGAATGCGGCGAATCCAGCCGAGGCGGCCAAGATAAGTGCTCTTCGGACACTTCATGGCACCCCGGTGAGTGTGACGCCGCACTCTACCATGAACTTTGTGAAAGGAGTAGTTTATGCGAGGGAACTCGTTGACTACTCCATTGAGGACATCACCCTAGAGCTGGCCGACCATGGGGCGGTGAAGGTCGAACGTGTGATGAGAAAATAGGGAGGGGCATCGAGACCAACCCCTACACTTCGTCACGTTCGACTGTGATAAGCTCCCTGAGTCGGTGCGTGTCGGTTGGTACCGCTACCGCGTGAAGGCATTCGTGCCACTGCCGCGGCACGTGCTATTACTGTCACCGCTTCGGCCATACGAATCGCTCATGTAGACGTGCAAAGTCGGGGTCATCGAAGTCTGTGTAAATTGCTCCAAGGTCGTGTGTGGCCAAGTGTGTCAATTGCGGAGAGCCGCACCCTGCTTCTTCGAAGCAATGTGGTGCATATCTCCTTGAGAAAGAAATCCTGGCCGTGCAGGACCAGGATCGACTCTCATTCCGCGAGGCAAAGGACTTGGTCCTGGCGCGCCCGGCTCTGCCTGGGACGTCATATGCCTCAATAGTTAGAAAGGCACCCTCTGCTCCTAGCCCATCCAGGCCAACGAGCATGGTTGTTTCCGCGCCTATTCGGAGCCCTTCTGCGGGCTCTATCCAACCCGGGCGCTCCCCTGGTAAAGCTGGCGGCAAAAAGGGTTCATACCCTGCCCCGGCTAAAACCAGGGCTCCCCCCTCTTCACCCAGCGTGACCGTTTCCCGTAAGGCGAAACGGCTACGCGCCTCCACCGAGTCGTTAGACTCACAGGAAGCAAGTCCCCTGAAGATGGTCGCTAGGCCATCTTCTGGGGTTCCTAAAGCTGTTCACCGAAAGGAGGACAGCAACAAAGGAGCTTCGGCCCCTTCGCCCATGCCCCGAGGTGGAGCGAGTGGCTCAGAGACGGTGGTTCCTCCGAAGTTGCAACGTTCGCCAAAGGTTTCGAGGCGGAGGGAGGAAAAGACTTTCATGGCGAGCCCAACCTTCCCCAATAAGTCCTCGAAGGCGACAGCGCCTTCAGCGCTTTGTCCGGCAAACAGCGCCCGGGGTTCTGCCCCCGGGAAGCGTACGGTCATTCGCGTGAGGGTCTTCAGTTCGAGGAGGGCCCCCGCATCTCCTCCGAGCTAGGCCTGGAGGGCATATTCCTTCAATGGAATTGCCGTGGACTCCAGGACAACTGGGAGGAGCTTCGGAGGCTCGTCTTATCCCGTTCCCCGTTAGCTATCGTTTTGCAGGAAACCATGCTAGGCGCGTGCCCCCTGCCTGCCCTTCCAGGGTATAAGGGTCTTGCGACCCCACCACCGCGGGATGGCCGGGCTGGGGGATGCGCGGTTTACACCCGGCATGATGTCTCCGTTCTTCCCTTCTCTTTAGATTCCTCCTTTCAGGCAGTGGCTGTGCAGCTGCACCTGGATAGGAGGTATACTCTGATTTCTGCGTACATTCCACCGTCAGCTGACTTCGACGCGGGGTACTTCCGCCGCGTCGTGGCACGGTTGCCGAGGCGCTATCTCTTGCTTGGAGATCTAAACGGCAGGCATCCTCTCTGGGGAGATTACTCCATAAATCCCAGGGGAAAAGTCCTTTCCGATGTGATCGAAGAGCTTGAGATGGGTGTCCTAAACGTGGATGAGTTTACGCATCATTGTCCGAGAACCGCTTCATTTTCTTGCCTCGACCTAACTTTGTGCTCTTCGGATGCACAGCCTGATTTTGATTGGGAGGTGGTCGATGACCTTCATGGTAGTGATCACTTTCCCATTCCAATATCATTTTCAGGGCAACTGCCGCCTGAGAGACCACCTCGGTGGTGCTTGGCGCGGGCGCGGTGGCCTGCATTTCAGGAAATGACTGAATTCTCTATCACAGTCGAGCAGTTTAGGTCGGTAGATGAGGCCGTTGAGTTCTTCTCCGGCAACCTCATCGCCGTGGGCCTGACTACTATTCCTAGGACGTCTGGCCGTTTTGCACGCCGACCACTCCCATGGTGGTCGGCCGAGTGTGAGACCTTCCTCAAACAGAAGCGTTATGCCTACATGCGCTATAAGCGCCGCCCGAACGATTTCACTGTCGCTGAATTTCGTCGGGCTACGGCTAGGTTCCGGTATATTTGGAAGCACGCCCGCCGCTCTTCTTGTCGGGCATACGTGTCTTCCCTTAACGGGAAGACCCCTTTAGCTGAGGTGTGGAAGCGAGTCAAAAGGATTCGGGGCAAGTTCTCGCAGGACCCCCCTCCCGTTCTCCAGGAGAATGTGACCGCAATCTCGGACCCCGCGTCCGTGGCGGAATCCTTAGCGACCGCTTTTTCCACATTCTCTAGCCGTGATGCTGCTCCGCCAGCATTCAATGCACGTCGTGATGTCGCGGAAGGCCGCCGGCTGGACTTTACCTCCAGAGGCGCAGAACCTTTCAACGACAAGTTTACTGTGAGTGAGTTTCGTTCCGCTCTCGCTTCGTGCGCGGACACCGCCCATGGTCCGGACGATGTCCCGTACGCCATGCTTCGACACCTAGGTGAGCGAGGCATGGCCTTTCTGTTAGATTTGTTCAACAGGATCTGGGTGGAAGGTCTTCTCCCAGACTCCTGCCGAATCGCTACTGTGCTCGCCTTTCGCAAACCGGGGAGAGATCACTCTACTCCGACTGGTTTCCGCCCAATCTCTCTAACCTCTTGCGTGTGCAAGTTGATGGAGAATTTGGTAAATGTTAGATTAGCCTATTTCCTGGACAGCGGAGGCCATCTGTCTTCCGCAAGTTCCACTCCACGTCGGATGCTCTGCTCCGACTGGAAAATGTTTTTCGATCTGGAGAAGGCCTATGGTACCGCATGGCTATACGGTATCATGGAGACTCTACACACGATGGGGGCGAGGGGACGCCTGCCAATGTTTATATCTGAATTTTTGCGAGATCGTCGATTCCGCCTACGGGTGGGAGGAGCCCTCTCCGGCCCAAAGGAGCAGGAAGAGGGTGTCATGCAGGGAAGTGTCCTCAGTGTCACACTCTTTGCCCTGAGCATCAACGGCATCACCTCGGTGCTGCCGGAAGATGTTCTCGCTACGCTTTAAGTGGACGACCTTTCG
The DNA here is from genome assembly GCA_963969495.1 of Ceratothoa steindachneri. Taxonomy (NCBI): domain Eukaryota; kingdom Metazoa; phylum Arthropoda; class Malacostraca; order Isopoda; family Cymothoidae; genus Ceratothoa; species Ceratothoa steindachneri. The sequence goes on from OZ018325.1 coordinate 19,742,878, forward strand.
ATCTCTTTTGGCGCAGCCCAGATGCCAACTCTGGAGCGTCGACTCCAACAGGCATTGAACCGCGTCTCTCGCTATGCCGAAGCGCACAGGTTTCGGTTTTCTTTGGCCAAGACTAAGGCGGTGCACTTCTGCTGCCATCCACGGCTTCACCCCGACCCAGATTTGTTTCTTAATGTGGTGCGCCTGGATGTGGTTGAGTCGCACCGTTTCCTTGGTCTTGTATTCGACCGACGCCTCACCTGGGAGGCTCATATTCGCAGCCTTAGGGTCTCTTGTACCCGTGCCATGGACATTCTCCATTCCGTGAAGTTCAGCGCTTGGGGCGCTTATAGGGCTACTGCCTTACTTTTTTTATCGATCCTTTGTTCGCTCGAATCTCGACTACGGATGCGAGTTTCATGCATCCGCAGCCGTGCGTTTATTGCGAAAGGTGGATTCGATCCACCACACCGGCCTTCGCCTTGCGACCGGTGCCTTCCGCATTTCCCCCATTGAGAGCCTGTTGGTCGATGCTGGTGAGATGCCACTCGCTCTGCGTCGCGTGCAGTGCATCACTCGCCTGTACGCTCGAGCCCGGCGCCTCCTTCATTCGCCAACAGCTCTCACTGCATCCGCAGCTGCTCTCGATGGTGCCTATGCCGCCGAGAGACGCCAGTCATACCCTATGCCCTTTGGGTTTAGGGCCAGGAAACTCCTTCGAGAGGTAGATATAGCTCTCGGGCCGGTGGCGCCCCTGGTTCTGCCCAGGACGCCACCCTGGAGGGTACCACATTTGGCTATTTGTCGCCACGAATCTGCTCCCAAAGCTTGTACTGCTCCGTGAGTATTGCGTTCGACCTTTTTGGAGCACACATCGTGTCACGCTGGAACCGTGCCAGTGTATACGGATGGCTTCCACGCCGTATCCCCTCTGTTTGAAGTCAGCGGGGCTCTACCAGGCGCTGCGTCTGTCTTCTCGGCCGAGCTGGTGGCAATACACCACTCGGTACGGGAGATTACGCGACGTGCCCGGTTCGGAGACCGGATTGTGATCTATAGCGACTCACAAAGTGCCCTGAGTGCTCTCAGGGCATTGGAATCTCCGCATCCCCTGGTTCGCGATATCCGTGACGCCACGGTTTTGGCGAGCCGGGCGGATGTCGAGATTATCTTTTGCTGGGTTCCTGGACATGTAGGAATTGCGGGGAATGAGCGCGCCGATGAGGGCGCTAAAGAGTCCGCGAGGACTCTGCGACCCGACCAGCGTTTCGCTCTTCCTCACACCGACTACCTGTCCCGGTACCGGGATAGGCGGGGTCGCTACCGCCTGTGCCTTGTATTTGGGACGAGTTCGTGCACATTGACTTTTGGGGGGATGCCGGGCTTCTTCCCTTTTATTCAACTTATTTTTTCTGTTTTTATTTTTTTTCCCTTATAGGTCGCACCTTGCTACGCCGGGAGGACCTCCCCTGACACAGGAGCTTGCTTCCTGCTCGTTGTCTTTTCCCTTTTTTTTTAATTTTTAGTGTTGGTTTTGTGGTTTGTTTGTTTGTTTTGTGTGTGTGTGTGTGTTTGAATTTGATTTTAAAGTAGCCTACTATCAGGCAAGTTTTTAATAACCTTCCTTTGCAACATTCAGACCAAGCTTGGGATCATTGGCAAATTTATAAATCGTCGCAACCATCTCACCATCCATGTCGTTAACATAGATGAACAGTAGTGGTCCTAGGACATAACCTTGAGGAACACCGCTATTAACGAGCACCCACTCAGAAGCCTGTCCATTCAACACCACCCGTTGCCGTCTGCCGTTTAGTCTGTTCTCTATCCAACCTGCTACATTTCCGTCTATGCCCATCGCACGCACTTTCCAGAGAAGGTGGTCGTGTGGTACCTTATCAAAGGCGTTGGGAATTGAACCCGCTTCTCATATCTGCCGGACGGAGCCCCTAGGCCAGATCGTAGGCCCTCAACAAGATCCTTCTCTGAAATGGAGGTCCACCTCACAGACCATGTCCATTATATGATGGGAAGTCCTCCATGTGGCCATCCCCCGAAGACATCACGGATCCCATTCGAGGTACCTTTTGTCTCGTCCTGGGCAGGCGAACTGGCATCCATCGTGGAAGAGAGGGGGCAGGTAGGCCGGCCCCCTGTAAACTCATAATACACGAGTGCAGAACATTAGGCAGCACGGACCGACGTCCCCTACCATCCCTTTCCCTACTAAGAGGGTTGCCCTATTGAGCCGCTCCCTTTCAATTATGGGCCGCCTGCGCCCTTTCTTGGCAATCCCCTGTGAAAGCAAAGGGACTGCCGCTGGAAAGGAGTCACCCAAGGGCGCCTCTAGAGAAGGGAGTTCACCTCACCCATAGGCCTTGGAGAGGAGTAAGCCTCTTCTCCTTTAGAAGAAATTTGGAGGGTCGTCTGAGAGTGTGGGGGGAGGGGCTTTTTAATTGTGAGCTGCCTGAGTTCGGCCCCGACGGAATCACCCCACACAGTAGCCCGCTCTGTGAAGGGTAATATGAGACTGGCAAAGCCAGCTGCCGCCATTCAAGACCATTCCTCTCGCCAAGTGGCTAGGCAGCTCATTGAAATGGCGGCTCCACCTTGGGTTGGGCGTAAAATTGATAGACCGTGAAAGGGTATGAGAGGAAGGTGGGGTTGAGGCAGGTTTTTAAAACCCACCACCCCAAAACGGAGCTCAGGGGATGAGAGGGCTCTGTCCCCTCCCTATTCAGCCCCGATCCTGGATGTTTGGGTGATAGGAAGCTAGTCGGTCTCTACCCAGTGAAATTAGAGGCCTGACCAGAGAAGGTTGAGGGAGAGGTTGTAGCGAAAGTCAGGATGCAAGGTCAAAAGACAGGTTGTAAGAAATGGAGTTGCAATGCCTGTTGAAGTCGAAACTCCATAGTTGGCATCTTGGTTGCACCAAAAGAGATCGAAAGGTCGTCCACGTAAAGCGTAACGAGAACATCTTCCGGCACCACCGAGGTGATAGCATTGATGCGCAGGGTAAAGAGTGTGATACTGAGGACACTTTCCTTTGGGACACTCTTCCTGTTCCATTGTGCGAGTCATCTCTTCGCCCCTATTATGTGGATTTTTAAAATCTTTTTAGGAGCCCATCTGGCTACTGCCAACTTGGGCATACGTCGCCGTACTCACGAAAGCCTAGTACTAGACCAAATTAAAATAACAATATTCAGGAAAAAATAAAAGAAAACAACAGTAAAGAAAAGAAAAAAATGCAGCAAGCACGCTCACGCGTCTGGGCGAGGCTTCGGCGGACAGACGTGCGACCAAAAAGTCCACAGGTCGGTGTGCACGAATCCGTCCAGAGTACAAGGGACAAGCGGTAGCGACCTGGTTCATACCGGTACCGGGACAGGTAACGTGCGCGAAGATGTTCTAGACAACTGGGACATTCAACAATAATGTGGCAAACAGTCCGGGAAACAACGCAGTCGTCACAATAAGGTGCAGGCGAGCGCTCCATCAAATGGCGGTGCGTGCCGCGTGTGTCCAATTCAAGAGATGACAGAGGGCAACTTGAAGCCGTCGCGGCATTCAGGGGTAGGTCCATGGGAACAGTCGCGGCGCAATGGCCCGCAACTTTAAGTTCACCTCGACCACCGGAAGTCGAAGAAACAGTCAGGCGAACATAAGAACAAGTCTACAGCACTAAAATAATCCGTTTGAACATGGTAAGAAGTAAAAATCGCCGGAAATTAAAGGACAAAGGAAATCGGATAATAAGAGGGACTCAACAACTCCGCCCGGGCGATTGAGGGCAGTATCAGCCCAAGATGGGTAGCGAGTATTATAATCACCAAGTAATAAAAATAGGGTAGGTAACTGAATTGTGAGCTCTAAAAGTTCAGACCGACTCAAACTAAAATCCCGGGGGTATGTACACAGAACAAACAGTTAAAAGCTTGAAAATAGACACACTCGCAGCAACAACCTGCAAGGTAGTACGGGGGGGGGGGAGTGGCGCAGAGAATAGCGAAGAGGTTTTGGGGGGGGGGGGGGTTAAGAGCCTATCTGGCGAGCGACTACCCACTTGGCCACAAGTCGCCGCACTCCACAACAGCCTAGCATTAGGCTACTTTAAAATAAGAATGAAAAGCAATAACAACAATAATAAAGGAAAATCGTAACAGGGAGGAAGCAAGCTTCTGCTTCAGAGGAGAGGTCCGCCCCGACACAGAAACGTGCGACCGACGAAGAAAACAACAAAAAAAAACTAATTAAATAAAAGGGAGAAGGCCGGCCTCCCCAAAAAAGTATACAAGTCCACCAGTCAATGTGCACGCACTCGGACTGAGTACAAGGAACAGGCGGTAGTGACGCCGGATCCCGGGGGAGGTAACGTGCGCGAAGATCACCCAGGCTGGGACATTCGACAAGAATGTGCTGAAAAAATAGGGCGCAGGCGAGCGCTCCATCAAATGCCGATGCGTCACACGAGTGTCCCCGATTCGAAGACGACAGAAAGCGACTTGAAGCCGTCGCGGCATTGAGGAATAGATCCATGGGAACAGTCGCCGTGCAATGGCACGCAACTTTAAGTTCCCTTCGACCGTCTCCCATCTTCTTTGCCAAGCAGTCCGAAGAGCTGACGGTATTCCTGCCATGTAGTCGGTGTGAGGAAGAGCGAAACGCTGGTCCGGTCGCAGAGTCCTCGCGGACTTTGGCGCCCTCATTCCCTGCAATTTCTACATGTCCAGGAACCCAGCAATATCGCGAAGCAGAGGGTGCGGAGATTCCAATGCCGCGAGAGCACTCGGGGCGCTCTGTGAGTGGCTATAAATCACGATCCGGTCTCCGAACCGGGCACGTCGCGTAATCTCCCGTACCGAGTAGTGTATTGACACCAACTCAGCCCTGAAGACAGACGCATCGCCCGGTATAGCCCGACTGACTTCAAACAGAGGGGATACGGCGTGGAAGCCGACCTCCTCTTGGGACTTGGAGCCATCCGTATACACTGGCACAATTCCAGCGTGACACGAGATGTGCTCCAAAAAGGTCGAAGGCAATACTCCCGCTGCTGTAGTAACTTTGGGAGCAGAGGCGTGGCGACAAATAGCCAACGGTGGTACCCACCAAGGGGGCGCCACCGACCCGAGAGCTATTTCTAGATCTCGAAGCAGTTTCCTGGCCCTAACCCCAAAGGGCTTGGGGTATAACTTGCGTCTCCCGGCGGCATAGGCACCGTCGAAATCAGCTGCGGATGCTTTGAGACCAAGGGAGACGCTGAGCTCGTGCGTACAGGCCAGGAATGCACGGCGCATAGATAATTGGCATCGCTCCAGCATCGACAAGCAGGCTCTCAATAGGGAAAGTGCGGAAAGCACCGGTTGCTTAGCAAGGGCCGGTGTGGTGGATCGAGTCCACCTTCCGCAATAGTCGTTCGGTTGCGGATGCATAAAACTCGCATCCGGAGTCGAGCTTCGAACGGAGAAAGGATCGATGAACGTAACGGAACGGAGAATATCTATGGAGCGGGTACAAGAGACCATAAGGCTGCGAATATGAGCCTCCCAGGTGAAGCGTCGGTCAAATACAAGACCAAGGAAACGGTGCGGTTCAACCACTTCCAGGAGCACCCCATTAAGAAACAAATCTTGGTGTGGATGGCGGCAGAAGTGCACCACCTTCGTCTTGGCCAAAGAGAACCGAAACCTGTGCGTTTCGGCATAGCGAGAGACGCAGTTCAATGCCTGTTGGAGTCGACGCTCAAGAGTTGAAATCTGGGCCGCGCCAAAAGAGATCGAAATTTTTGTTTTATTATTTATAGAGCCCATCTGGCAACTGCCCACTTGGGCATCAATCGCCGGAAAAACGACAGCCTAGAATTGGGCTACTTTAAAATAAAAATATGAAAACATAATGATAAAAATGTGAAAAACTTAACAATTAGGAAGCAATCTCCCGCAGCGGGGGGACGTCTCACTCACCCCGGTGCAGGAGCGTGCAACCTACAAAGAAAACAATAACAAACAAAGAAAAAAAAATAGAACCTTCTTAAATAAAGGGGAGAAGCCCGGCCTCCGCCCAAAAGTCAACAGGTCCACCAGTCAATGTGAACGCACTCATCCCGAGTACAAAGGTAAGGCGGGAGCGACCCCGTCCATCCCGGTACCGGAAAAGGTAACGTGCGCGAAGATCACCCAGACTGGGACATTCCACAAGAATGTGCCGAGCAGTCTGGGGGACGACGCGGCATTGGGGGATATTTTTTTTTTTTAAGGGGCTATCTGGCGACTGCCCACTTAGGCATAAGTCGCCGTAAACAAACAGCCTAGTTCTAGGCTACTTTAAAAAATTTGAACAGAAAACAACAATAAAAAGATAACAATAACAAAAACAACAACTAAACCTAGTTAAATGAAAGGGAAAGGCCGGCCTCCCTCCAAAAGTCAACAAGTCCACCAGTCAATGTGCACGCACCCGTCCCGAGTACAAAGGACAGGCGGTAGCAACCCCGCCCATCCCGTGACCGGGACAGGTAACGTGCGCGAAGATTACCCAGACTGGGACATTCAACAAGAATGTGCCGAACAGTCTGGGGAACGACGCAGTTGTTGCAATAGGGCGCAGGCAAGCGCTCCATCAAATAGTGATGCGTCACACGAGTGTGCCCGATTCGGAGACGACAGAAAGCGACCTGAAGCCGTCGCGGCATTAGGGGACATTTATTTATTTTTTTTTAAGGGGCTATCGGGCGACTACCCACTTAGGCATAAGTCGCCGTAAACAAACAGCCTAGTTCTAGGCTACTTTAAAAAAATTGAAGAGAAAACAACATTTTTTTTTTTAATTTTATGGAGCCCATCTGGCAACTACCCACTTGGGCATAAGTCGCCGAAAAACACGACAGCCTAGAACTAGGCTACTTTAAAGTAAAAATATTAAAACTTAACAATGATATAAATTGGAAAAACTTAACAATCGAAGCAATCTCCGGCAGCGGGGGGAGGTCCCCCTCACCCCGGTGCAGGAGAGTGCAACCTACAAACAAAACAATAACAAAAAAAAGGAACCTTAAATAAAGGGGAGAAGGCCGGCCTCCCCCCAAAAGTCAATAAGTCCACCCGGTATAGCCCGACTGACTTCAAACAGAGGGGATACGGCGTGGAAGCCGACCTCCTCTTGGGACTTGGAGCCATCCGTATACACTGGCACGATTCCAGCGTGACACGAGATGTGCTCCAAAAAGGTCGAAGGCAATACTCCCGCTGCTGTAGTAACTTTGGGAGCAGAGGCGTGGCGACAAATAGCCAACGGTGGTACCCACCAAGGGGGCGCCACCGACCCGAGAGCTATTTCTAGATCTCGAAGCAGTTTCCTGGCCCTAACCCCAAAGGGCTTGGGGTATAACTTGCGTCTCCCGGCGGCATAGGCACCGTCGAGATCAGCTGCGGATGCTTTGAGACCAAGGGAGACGCTGAGCTCGTGCGTACAGGCCAGGAATGCACGGCGCATAGATAATTGGCATCGCTCCAGCATCGACAAGCAGGCTCTCAATAGGGAAAGTGCGGAAAGCACCGGTTGCTAAGCAAGGGCCGGTGTGGTGGATCGAGTCCACCTTCCGCAATAGTCGTTCGGTTGCGGATGCATAAAACTCGCATCCGGAGTCGAGCTTCGAACGGAGAAAGGATCGATGAACGTAACGGAACGGAGAATATCCATGGCGCGGGTACAAGAGACCCTAAGGCTGCGAATATGAGCCTCCCAGGTGAGGCGTCGGTCGAATACAAGTCCAAGGAAACGGTGCGACTCAACCACATCCAGGCGCACCCCATTAAGAAAAATCTGGGTCGGGGTGAAGCCGTGGATGGCGGCAGAAGTGCACCACCTTAGTCTTGGCCAAAGAAAACCGAAACCTGTGCGCTTCGGCATAGCGAGAGACGCGGTTCAATGCCTGTTGGAGTCGACGCTCCAGAGTTGGCATCTGGGCCGCGCCAAAAGAGATCGAAAGGTCGTCCACGTAGAGCGTAGCGAGAACATCTTCCGGCAGCACCGAGGTGATGCCGTTGATGCTCAGGGCAAAGAGTGTGACACTGAGGACACTTCTCTGCGGGACACACTCTTCCTGCTCCTTTGGGCCGGAGGGCTCCCCCCACCCGTACGCGGAATCGACGATCTCGCAAAAATTCAGATATAAAAATTGGGAGGCGACCACTCGCCCCCATCGTGTGGAGGTTCTCCATGATACCGTATCGCCATGCGGTATCATAGGCCTTCTCCAGATCGAAAAACACCGTGGCGTAGTGCTGTCTACGAAGGAAAGCCTCGCAGACGGCATTTTCCAGTCGGAGCAGAGCATCCGACGTGGAGTGGAACTTGCGGACGCCGCACTGTGCGGAAGACAGATGGCCTCCGCTGTCTAGAAAAAAGGCTAATCTAACATTTACCAATTTCTCTATCAACTTGCACACGCAAGAGGTTAGAGAGATTGGGCGGAAACCGGTCGGAGTAGAGTGATCTCTCCACGGTTTGCGAAAGGCAAGCACAGTAGCGATTCGCCAGGAGTCTGGGAGAAGACCTTCCACCCAGATCCTGTTGAACAAATCTAACAGAAAGGCCATGCCTCGCTCACCTAGGTGTCGAAGCATGGCGTACGGGACATCGTACGGATCATGGGCGGTGTCCGCGCACGAAGCGAGAGCGGAACGCAACTCGCTTACAGTAAACTTGTCGTTGAAGGGTTCTCCGCCTCTGGAGGTAAAGTCCAGCCGGCGGCCTTCCGCGACATCACGACGTGCATTGAATGCTGGCGGAGCAGCATCACGGCTAGAGAATGCAGAAAAAGTGGTCGCTAAGGATTCCGCCACGGACGCGGGGTCCGAGATTGCGGTCCCATTCTCCTGGAGAACGGGAGGGGGGTCCTGCGAGAACTTGCCCCGAATCCTTTTGACTCGCTTCCACACCTCAGCTAAAGGGGTCTTCCCGTTAAGTGAAGACACGTATGCCCGCCAAGAAGAGCGGCGGACGTGCTTCGAAATATACCGGAACCTAGCCCTAGCCCGACGAAATTCAGCGACAGTGAAATCGTTTGGGCGGCGCTTATAGCGCATGTAGGCATAACGCTTCTGTTTGAGGGCCGTCTCACACTCGGCCGACCACCGCGGGAGCGGTCGGCGTGCAAAACGGCTAGACGTCCTAGGAATAGTAGTCAGGCCCACGGCGATGAGGTTGCCGGAGAAGAACTCAACGGCCTCATCTACCGACCTAAACTCCTCGACTAGATAGAGAATTCAGTCATTTTCTGAAATGCAGGCCACCGCGCCCGCGCCAAGCACCACCGAGGTGGTCTCTCAGGCGGCGGCAGTTGCCCTGAAAATGATATTTGAATGGGAAAGTGATCACTACCATGGACGTCATCGACCACCCCCCAATCAAAATCAGGCTGTGCATCCGAAGAGCACAAAGATAGGTCAAGGCAAGAAAATGAAGCGGTTCTCGGACAGTGATGCGTAAACTCATCCACGTTTAGGACACCCATCTCAAGCTCTTCGATCAGATCGGCAAGGACTTGTCCCCTGGGATTTATGGAGTAATCTCCCCAGAGAGGATGCCTGCCGTTCAGATCTCCAAGCAAGAGATAGGGCCTCGGCAACCGTGCCACGACGCGGCGGAAGTCCCCGGCGTCGAAGTCAGCTGACGGTGGAATGTACGCAGAAATGATAGTATACCTCCTATCCAGGTGCAGCTGCACAGCCACTGCCTGAAAGGAGGTATCTAAAGAGAAAGGAAGAACGGAGACATCATGCCGGGTGTAAACCGCGCATCCCTCAGGCCGGTCATCCCGCGGTGGTTGGGTCGCAAGACCCTTATACCCCGGGAGGGCAGGCAGGGGGCACGCGCCTAGCATGGTCTCCTGCAAAAAAATAGCTAACGGGGAACGGGACGAGGCGAGACTCCGCAGCTCCTCCCAGTTGGCCCGGAGTCCACGGCAATTCCATTGAAGGAATATGCCCTCCAGGCCTAGCTCGGAGGAGACGCGGGGGCCCTCCTCGAACTGAAGACCCTCACGGGAATGGCCGTACGCTTCCCGGGGGCAGAACCCCAGGCGCTGTTGGCCGGACAAAGCGCTGAAGGCGCTGTCGCCTTCGAGGACTTATTGGGGGAGGTTGGGCTCGCCATGCGAGTCTTTTCCTCCCTCCGCCTCGAATCCTTAGGCGGGCGTTGCGGCTTGGGAGGCGGGGGGCCCTCTTTTCGAGGAACCACCGTCCATGAGCCACTCGCTCCACCTCGGGGCGTGGGCGAAGGGGCCGAAGCTCCTTCCGGGGAACAGCTTTAGGAACCCCGGAAGATGGCCTAGCGACCATCTTCAGGGGTGTTGCCTCCTGTGAGTCTAACGACTCGGTGGAGGCGCGTGGCCGTTTCGCCTTATGGGAAACGGTCACGCTGGGGGAAGAGGGGGGAGCCCTGGTTTTAGCCGGGGCTGGGTGTGAACCCTTTTTGCCGCCAGCTTTACCAGGGGAGCGCCCGGGTGTAGTAGAGCCCGCAGAAGGGCTCCGAATGGGCGCGGAAACAACCGTGCTCGTTGGCCTGGATGGCCCAAGAGCAGAGGGTGCTTTCCTAACTATTGAGGCATATGACGTCCCAGGCAGAGCCGGGCGCGCCAGGACCAAGTCCTTAGCCTCGCGGAATGAGAGTCGATCCTGGGCCTGAACGGCCAGGATTTCTTTCTCCAGGAGATATGCACCACATTGCTTCGAAGAAGCAGGGTGCGGCTCTCCGCAATTGACACACTTGGCCACACACGATTTGGACTTATCGTGTGCGACCTTGGAGCAATTTACACAGACTTCGGGTGACCCCGATTTTGCAGGTCTACATGATCGATTCGTATGGCCGAAGCGGTGACAGTAATAGCACCGCCGCGGCAGTGGCAAGAATGCCTTCACGCGGTAGCGGTACCAACCGGCACGCACCGACTCAGGGAGCTTGTCACAGTCGAACGTGACGAAGAGTGTAGGGGTGGGTCTCGAGGCCCCTCCCTGTTTTCTCATCACACGTTCGACCTTCACCGCCCCATGCTCGGCCAGCTCTAGGGTGATGTCCTCAATGGAGTAGTCAACGAGTTCCCTCGCATAAACTACTCCTTTCACAAAGTTCATGGTAGAGTGCGGCGTCACACTCACCGGGGTGCCATGAAGTGTCTGAAGAGCACTAATCTTGGTCGCCTCGGCGGGATTCGCCAGAAGGCTCCCGTCCGAGAAATGGGTTACCTTGGGCTTTCTACCAATTGCACTAGCTAATCCTCTCCTCTGATGGATCATGTTGCCCTTGGACAACATGGTGCCATCAGTGGAGCGAAAAACGAGGAAGCGTTTGAAGCCAGCGGGCTCGAAAACGCCAGGTAACCTCTGAATCAGGGGCCCCGATGTCATCGAGGCTCCGCCCTGTGCATTCTTGGTGTTAGTCTTAGTCAGGGGCTCCGCACACGAGGGGGTAGAGGGGCCGGATGTGCCGATCTTGGCTTGGTCGCCTACCAAAGTGGTAGCAGACCCATCCGTCCCCGCAGCCCCCGCGGATGGAGAGGAGCCCCGAGTCTTCTTCGTCTTTTTCTTTTTAGGAGAGGAGGGCGGGGAATGAACCCGCTTCTCACCTCCGCCGGCAGAAGCCCCCATGCCAGATGGGCCGGCCTCAGCCAGGTCCCTCTCCGAAATGGAGAAGGTCCTGGTAGTCGGAGGAGATCCCTCCCCTCCTTTTACTGCCTCGGAGCCCTCGGCCATTTGAGGGGGACCTTGCATAGGGGCGGATTCGGGTTCGGTGCTTGGCGCCGAGCCCGCATTCCCCCCCATGGAAGGCCATACCGTCTGAGGCTGGGTTTCCTCAAGGACCATGTCTATCACAGGAGGGGCCTCCAGTTGGCCATCCCCTCCCAGGACATCGCAGGTCCCCTTGGCAGTGTCGCCAGTCTTGTGTGGGGAGGCACAGGCCTTGACCCCAGCAAGGTTTAAAATTCTTGCCAGCAGGTCTTTTGAGGGAAGCGACCGAAGGGGCCTGGCTTCCCTCTCCCCCCTAAGGGGGTTTGCCCTACCGAGCCGCTTGTACGAGGGGCGGTCGGCAATGGGCTGCCTGCTGGCTTTCTTGGCAGTCCCCTTAGAAAGCAAAGGAGGGACTGCCGCTGGAGATAGGGAGGTGCCCGAAAGCACCTCCAGAGAAGGGGGTGAGGGGGAGTCCCCTACACCCGTAGGCGTAGGAGAGGAGTAAGCCTCCTCTCCGCTTAAAGAAGTATGGAGGGTCCCCTGCGCAAGCACAAGGGGGGGGACCTCCATTTTCTCGGTGGAGCTGCCCGAGGGCGGCTCCGTAGATGTTTTGGGGGAAGTTGGGGGTTGGGGTTTTTGTTTTTTTTCATACATGGGCATGGTGACCCTATTTTTGCCACGGGACGCAATAGCTCATCACCTCTTGCAGTTGCCCGCACTGCAAGAGGTGCTTACAGCCCTGGCAGAGCCAGGCGCCGCCATTTGGGACCACCCCTCCCGCCTGGTGGCCTGGCAGTCCATCGGCATGGCGGCTCAACCTTGAACACGGCGTAAAAATTAATAGATTTTGAAGAGGAGAGGAAAAGGGATGTGAGGAAGGTATGGGTGGGGATGAAGCAGGTTGTTAAAAGCCAGCCACCCCAGACCGGAGCTCAGGGGTTAGGGAATATTGTCCCCTCCCCCCTCAGCCCCGATCCGGGACAGTTGGCTGAGAAGAAGGTCAGCATCTACCCTGTGAAATTAGAGGCTGACCAGAGAAAGTTGTGGGAGAGGTTGTATGAAAAGAGACGAGGTAGGGGAGAAATCGGGCTATCTGAAGGAAGGAAGAGAGGCTAAGCTGGGGCCGGACGGAGCGCTGGATCCCGTCAGCACGGCGGCCAGGATGGCAATTCGCTGCGCCCCTTACGGGGGAATAGTCATACAAAAAGGTCTGCTGAATCAAAAGGTCGCATGCTCTCACTTATTCTGATTTATGACCTTACAACCTTCAAAACTTTCACTAATTCCAGGACTAACCTTGGGAGGACTTTGGCAATTATATCATTCGAAAGATTTTAAAACAATATAAGGGTTTCAAATTTCATTAGAATCGACCAAATAATTCCAATGTCATTAAAAAAAACAAAAATCAAAGTGGGGACCGACCGACTGACATAGTGAAATATAGAGTTGCCCTGCAACTAGACTCACACCTGACTAAAACCAGGCTGCTGAGAGGAAATGAGGAGGAAGTGTATTAGCTGCCGCATGCCATACCAACGAGTTTATGTCAACTCAGTGATCGTAGCATTTCCTATTTGCACTCGGACTGGAAGGATGTGCTGCTTCTCCAGGTACTAAATGTAACAGGCTACATAGGATACCCCCGCCCCCCTGTGGCACCCAGTGAGCCAGGCCTTCCTTTTTGGCATTCAGGCTTGGTGATGTGTTGCTTTTTCAGGGGAGCTAGGGATCGAAGGGGCTATGATTACTTATGTTGCAGAGGGAGATACTATACAGGAGCTAGGGAACAATGGGCAGCGAGTAGTCCATATTTATTGCCATGTAATTTGCCATCTTGGAGAGAGGTATCCCATGCATAATTGATATATTAAAAAATGGAGGACTCCAGCTATGTTGCCACTCTTACAGCAGCACCGGCCTAGTAAGATGCTTCACCTGATGTAACGGGGTTTGAACCTCAGAATCATGCATTTTGTACCTAAGGGTATTGCAAAGGCTGACACAGGTTGCGCACCACAACCTAGACACCCAGCTATGTAACATGGTGCAGCTTGTTTTTTGTGACACCACCATAATAGCCCATATTGGTCACAAGCCCTCTTATAAAAGTACATAATCAGTAAAAAAGGGAGGGGGGGATGAAGGGCATAATAAAATTTTTATTTGTCACAGGCAAGCTGGCTAACCCTCTTTATGTCAAGAATGTGGGAGTCAGTTGGCAGCTAGCCCAAGAAAGACGGCAGATGAGAGGGATAGGGAGATCAATAATTGGATTTCCTTAATCTAAACAAACCCCAGAGTCAGTTCATCAATTTTTAAATTTCCATATTCACAATGATTCAGACGAGCCAGGAATGAAAGACCAAAACAAATTTTAAGGAGAGTATTTTATATAACATACAAATGTATTTTTAAATAAGATATGAAATAAAATTTACTAATATGAAAGCATGACAAGACTTAAAAAGTAGAAACCACCATATAAATAAGCTAAAAAAAAAAAGAAGCTGTCTGCTTTTCCCTTTGTGTTAGTATGTGGCAGCTAACAAAAGTTCTAACTAAAAAAATGATTGTAATAGCAAAGGCTATTATATACTTAAGAAAAAAAATTAAATGTTCTAATTGTTTTTGATTTACCAAAGAAATAATCATTACCCATATCGTTATTTTACGTGAAGCAAAATAACCCTTTTGTAGGTCAGTGTAGGCAGGAGGGTACACCCAAAAAAGTTTTGCTCTAGATATATTGAATTGCATAGCATTGTCCTAACCAGTGAATAAAATTGGAAGTAACAAATCAATACAAAAACAAGATAAATAGCAAAAAAAGGGGTTATTAAAACACAAGATGACATTTTTACATTGAAAATGAGATAAAATGTATTATGCCTCATAATTTCCTGTCAATTTACATGACAACTCCAAATTAAATTATTAAAGACTTAAGTTACAATTATGACTGCATTTTATCAATGGCTAAAGAGAGTGGTGAGCAGGACGGAGTACCCAAAGGTGCAGATTCTAAGGAACTTGGTCCATACCCTTTCTATGTATAACCAATATGGGTACCAACACCCCCTTCAAAAGGATCAATTATTATAACACAAAAACTAACATGATCATCTCCATCTGAAACTAAATTATATTTAAATTTAAAGCAAAAATCAATGAGAGAACCTCCTACAGATAGTTTATAAGGAAAGATTTGTAAAGAAAGAGATGAATATAATCAAAGTGAAAATAATTTACTTTGCAAATCCTTGAGTGCGAACATAAAAAATCATGGCACATACATGTCAATCTCACGCATTATAAAAATGTCAATCTAGGAAAAATACAGGAGGGGGGGGTACAGGAGAGAAAACATTTCAGATATAGAGATAAAAAAACAGAGAGGAAGTGCAAAGACTCCCTCCTCTGCCAAAAACCATTGGAGGTGCAGGAGTAGAAAGCAAAATTAATAAAGACAAGAAATAAGATTTACCATCCACCAGGATGGTACAGGCAACTATGCAACTGCCATTACAGTAGGGGTATATTGGAAGGATAAGGGTCAGTCGGGTATGGCCAATTCATGGGCAGCAAAGAGCCACCTGAAAGGATTGGGAGTGCTGAGTAAGGGAGTGAGTTCTTAGCATTCCACAGTTTAAATTCAGTGCAATCAGCATAATCACTGTGCCACAATTCCCAAACATACTACCAGACAGGAGGGAAGAAGTCAACATACAGTAGTCTTGAAGCTGCGAGGATAGCAAAGGCATCCAAATGAGCAGCTTCACCACCTGCTCATGAAGTGAAAATATAAAGCTGCAGATCCACCTGTGGAAGGTTGCACAATCCTGCAAATGTGAGATGTGGCATGTTAGCCCATGCTACACCTGACACCTCCATGCAAGGTACACGCTGGGGCAAGGAGGGCATACCATTCCTCCAGGTTTCAGTGGTAGCAGGGAATTTATCCTTGCTACAACTTTCACCTCCTTGTCAACTACGCACCAATGAATTACCTCTTCGCCAACTAATTCAAACCCTGGATGCTAAAACTACAGGTTCAAAGGGTTACACTTGTTAGATTGGTAAAAAACTTGATGGGTGTGAAAAACTAGATTGTCAACTTTGAACCAATACCATCAAATATGCCTAGCATAGATCAATCAGATCTAAGTACTGATCAGAAATATCTATATGATATTGTCATGTCTATTTCAAATGGAAATTTAAACAAAGATTTACTAAAGAGGAACCCAGGAAAATTGTCCCATTCTCAATGGTTAACAATGGAAAATCATATCTTAGGATTATATGTCGCAACCGATCAACAACTTGACACCAAAACATTCATTGAATATGTAATGAAAATATACGCTCCGATTTGGTTTGAAATTAAAGTGGCTTCTTCATCACAAACTGGACCTACCATCTATTTAAGACTATTGAACTCACATGCAGGATAAGTCTTGAAATTAAAAATATCATTCATAATGTCATTCAACGCATGCTTTTTACGCTCATCCCAAAAACCTATTGCTCTGCATGATCAACAATGATAATATCATTCATAATGTCATTCAACGCATGCTTTTTACGTTCATCCCAAAAACCTATTGCTCTGCATGATCAACGATGATAATAGCATTCATAGTCATTCAACGCATTCTTTTTACGCTCATCCCAAAAACCTATTGCTCTGCATGATCAACAATGCTAATATCATTCATAATGTGATTCAACGCATGCTTTTTACGTTCATCCCAAAAACCTATTGCTCTGCATGATCAACAATGATAAAAGCATTGTTCAGGAACTTGGATGGAGAAGGATAAAGAAGACTAGAGAACAAAACAAAGGAAAAACTGTTAGAATGTTTAAAATACCTGATCTTAACTTTGATGCCATGAATTACACTGATATGATCTCATGGCAAAGTGGAAATATTACTGAACCTCCCTTGACTCAAAACATTGGTATAGAAGAAATAGATCAGTTCATTTAATCCCAAGAAAAAAATCTCGCATCTGCCTTGTCACACACAAGCTGTAGAAAGATGTGTTAAATTAGTCACTGAATCTTCTTCTTTGGTTTGTGGACAGAAATTTAGAAATGGATTCATTCCCTCAAGAATAGAATCACGCCAGAAAATGCCCAGTTTTAAAACAAAATGACAGTTTGCAGCATTAACACAATAATTGATTAGCTCAAAACGAGGACAGGATGGAATGGGCTAGGGTGGGACCCGAAGTACAGCTACCTCCCTGCGGTGGATCTTGGATTAACTCAGAAATAAATATATTGTTTTTTAGTTAAACTGAAGGCTGTACATATTTTTTTAAAAATATTAATAAATAAATCTGTTAATAATGTCTAATGAATGTATTATATTAAGCTACATTGAATTTGGTGACTCTTATCAGTAAACTGGTACTTTTCACATAATTTAGCCTGAGTTTAGTAACATTGCGGCACCTCAAAATGTTTGATTATTGGAATATGATTGTAATATGTTATTCATATAGGGTATCTTGAATAAAATATCGCTATTGGAGGTATAATTAAGAATTCCACAACCTACTCATTTTTTCTGGAAAATCAGGTAAATATTTACTATTTTTTCTAAATAAAGTGTACAGGCGACACCTAAAAATATCAATTAAATGAGCTAAGATTTAAGAATCTGTATTTTCTAGCCACTGAGTATCATAATTTCACTATTGCATTGTAGATTTTTTAAAAAAGTGAAAAATGGCCCATTTTCACTCCACCCTACTAATACCCTTGGATATATTCATCAGATGATTAATCACGAGAGACTATGTTGATCCTGCAAGTAGCGCAAATGCACAAGCAATAAAACATTCATGCCTAGATGCAAAAGTAGATAGTTTAAAGAAAAGGAACATTCCTGTGCAAATGCTACAATCGCATTTAAAAAATCATGGCACATACACATCAATCGCACACATTATAAAAATGTCAATCTAGGAAAAATACAGGATGGGCGGATACAGGAGAGAAAACATTTCAGATATAGAGATAAGAAAACTGTAGATATATGCCTGATATTTTTTTTAATTCATTCTATTTAATAATTCTTAGTATAAGAGTTTGCCCCCCCCCAATTTTTTTTAATTTTTTTAAGAACTTTCTAAATAAATAAAAAGAATTAAGTTCTTTCTTTGGTGTAGACTGTACACTTAATCAGAACTCATATATTAGATGGCACCCAACCAGAACTCATATGGTAGATTGCACACTTAATCAGAACCTAGATGGTAGAGACACCACAGCCAGAAACAAATGGAATTTATTCTAGGTAAGCTCAGTCATAAAAATTTCTCTGAATGAGCAGCAGCTGCACCCACTCTGCAGGCTGACTTGTAACCATCAGTATAGATTGGACATAAGGAAACAATGGAAACATGATTCAGAAACAAAGACTATAGTAAAAGAATATAGTAGGGAGGGGTCATGGGATCCCTTTTTTAAATGCCACATGCCAGTACATATGTTAGGAGGAGGCTCAACAAGGTGGGAACATTGACAAAATGAGGAGCACAGTAGGGACATCAAGTCAGGAGATGGGATGGCAAATATGCCACTATAGACCTCAGTAGTTGGCATCTGTTGTATGTGGAACAGATAGTGCAAACACACCTCTGTATGTTAGAAAATGATACTCTTCATATAGTGACTATTGATAGGTAATGTGTGAAAAGGAATGCTGGAGAGCCAGACCCCCAAATCTTTAATGGGATCTAATAACCTTAACCCTTTCACTGCAACAATCAGATTTATCCACAATTTTTTTATTGCCATTCCTTGTGGTAAGCAGGTTTTCCCCCATCTCTCGGTTAAACAAGTGCTATTCTCAATTACATTGCCAGGCACATGATAATTATAGAGAACATAAGAACATAAGAAAAGAAGGAGACTGCAAAAGACCATTCATGGCCTACACTTGGCAGTGCTCGGTGCCACTTGGGAGTCTTGATGTCTCATCAGTCTGTTGCCAATGGTCATGAGAAAATCAAGGTCAGTGAATTATACTTTTTTTCATGTGTATCTCATTTATTATTTTAATACATATGTGCTTTACTAATTTGTTGACTTGTTTTGTGGCAGTAATAGATAACTATAAGCCTAGTCTACCCCATTTATAAATTGTAGGGAGGTTTGAGTTCAACTGATCAGTATCCTCTTTTTCATTTGCAAATGCGTGTGTCATGGGTCATTTCTTTTTTTATCCTTATACTGTAATTATACTTTTATACTTACTTTGCTTGATTATTATAATATATTGAAATTTATTAGATTTTTTTTATATTTCATTCCCTGTTTTATATTCATTAAACAAAAATAATGGGCATATTACTTCATCTGAAATTTGAGTAGGCTACCATATATGATAGACAAGATGCAGTCAAAAGATGTATGAAAGCAGACTTTTCATGTCTGTAACATCTAATTTATTTACATTTTATTACATGGAAAGTAGTAGAGCTTTCATATATGTTATTTCATGACATTTTCCCACCCTTTATTACAGACATGAATGCAAAACAAAAATGCAGTGGCCAATCTGATAAGAATATTCGCAATGCTTTGTTGGACAACTCTGGAAGTGAATATGAAGACAATTCTGCAAGTGATGTTAGCTTGGATTCAAGCATACCTGTCGCCTCTACAAGTGCAGCTAAGCAACCAGTATCCATTTCCAATTTATGGCATGAAGTTGATGCCCAGAATGAAAATAACTCAAATTTAGATGGCATCTTTGATTTGCGTGGGCAACATAGTATAAACAGGTTCGAAGGATTGTCTCCCTGTGAGTGTTTTACCAAATTTTTCCCAGTCTATTCATGAGTTAGTTGCTATGAAAATGAATAGGTATTCTAAACAGAGTATGGATAATGCAGGGGAATTGGCATGAAGATCAAGGTACAAGAAGTGGAAGGACATTGAAGGAAAAGATATAAAGGCTTTTGTGGCATTAGAAATTGGGATGGATTAGTATACAAACCAGAGCTACCTTTATATTTTCAGGATAGTTATTGGCTTTCGAGTACACCCGGATTTGGACATATTTTCCCAAGGGATGTGTACCAGCTTATAAGATTATTTTTTTCCTTTGCAAATAATGAGGAAGCTACTGGCTCAACAGATAGACTTTTCAAGATAAGAAATATACTAAATGAAGTAAAAGACACTTACTGTAATGCTTATAATGCCAAAAAAAGTTGTGTGTCGATAAAACTATTCTCAAATTCAAGGGTAGACTCTTTTTCAAACAGTTTCTCCCCACTAAACCAACTGCTAAATGGGGCATCAAACTATGGTCTTTGTGTGATTCTCAAACTGGATTTTTATTAAAATTTGATGTATACACAGGCAAGGATAGTACTACTACAAACACCTCACCCTAGGGATTTGAAGAGAAGGGTCATGTCATTTATCTTGATAATTTCTACTCAAGTGTACAGCTATATAATGACTTCAGGCTGCTGAATATAGATACATGTGGTATAGTACAGGCTAACAGGAAGGGACTACCTCTTCAAATGAGATCATACAAAGGAAAACATGGAGATATTTTTCCTCTTCTTTTTTTTATTTTAGGAGCCTATCTGGCGACTACCCACTTGGGTACAAGTTGCCACACTCACAACAGCCTAGCACTAGGCTACTTTAAAATAAGAATATGCAAAAAACAACAATAAAAAAGGGAAAATGGGAACAAGGAGAAAGCAAGCTCCGGCATCAGGGGGATGTTCACCTCCCACTTGGCGCAGGAACGTGCAACCTACAAAGAAAACAACAAAAAACCTGTTAAATAGAAGGGAGAAGGCCAGCCTCCCCCCCCCGCCCCGAAAGTCTATAAGTTCACCTGTCAATGTGCATGAACTCATGCTGAGTACAAGGGCCAGGCAGTAGCAACCCTGCCCATCCCAGTACCAGGAAGGTAACATGCGCGGAGATCGCCCAGACTGGGACATTCAACAAGAATGTGCCGAACAGTCTGGGGGACAATGCAGTCTTCACAGTAGGGCGATGTCGAGCGCTCCATCAAATGTCGGTGCGTCCCGCAAGTGTGTCCAATTCGGAGATGACAGAAAGCAACCTGAAACCTTTGCGGCAGTGGGGAGTAGGTCCATGGGAACAGTCACAGCGCAATGGCACACAACTTTAAGTTCCCTTCAACCATCTCCCATCTTCTTTGCCAAGCAGCCAGAAGAGCTGCCCATATTCCTGCCATGTAGTCGGTGTGAGGAAGAGCGAAACGCTGGTCCAATCACCGAGTCCTCACAGACTCTTTGGCATGCTCAGTCCCCACAATTCCTACATGTTCAGGAACCCAGCAGAAGATAATCTCGACATCCACCTGGCTCGCCAAAACTGTGGCATCACGGATATCGCGAACCAGGGGATGCGGAGATTCCAATGCCCGAGAGCACTCAGGGTGCTTTGTGAGTCTCTATAGATCACAATCCAGTCTCCGAACCGGGCATGTTGCGTAATCTCCCGTACCGAGTGGTGTATTGCCACCAGCTCGGCTGTGAAGTCAGAGCCCCACTGACTTCAAACAGAGGGGATACACCGTGGAAGCTGATCCCCTCTTCAGACTTGGAGCCATCTGCATACACTGGCACGGTTCCAGCATGACACGCAGTGTGCTCCAAAAAAGTTGAATACAATACTCCCGGCACTGTACAAGCTTTGGGAGCAGAGGCGTGGCGACAAATAGCCAAATGTGGTACCCTCCAGGGTGGCGTCCTGGGTAGAACCAGTGGCGACACCGGCCCGAGGGCTATACCTAGCATAGGAGAGAAATACAGGCTGTCTAAAAGAAGAAGAGGCTAAGCTGGGGCTGGATGGGGCACTGAGTCCTGTCAGTATGGCGACCAGGAAGGCAAATCACTGCGCCCCTTATGGGGGCAAGAGAAAGGGCCTCGGCAACCATGCCAACATGTGGCAGAAGTCCCCTGCGCAAAGTAGGCCCTAGGTGGAATGTAGGCCAAAATAACAGTATACCTCCTATCAAGGTGCAGCTGCACAGGTACTGCCTGAAAGGAGGTATCTAAAGCGAAGAGAACGGAGACATCATGCCAGATGTAAATCGCACATCCTCCACCACAGCCCCCATCCCATCGTGGTGGGGTCGCAAAACCCTTATACCCCGGGAGGGTGGGCAGGGGAAATGTGCCCGGCACGGTCTCCTGCAAAAAGATAGCTAACAGGGAGAGAGGAGACGAACCTCTGCACCTCCTCCCAGTTGGCCCAGAGTCAGTGGCAATCCCATTGAAGGAATAAGCCCTAAAGGCCTAGCTAGGAGATGCGGGGGCCCTCTTTGAAGACAAGACCCTCACGGGAATGACCATACGCTTCCCGGAGGTAGAACTCCGGCCCCTCTGCCTCCCCGGGTGGCTCTGCACCCAGGGAGGTAGAGGGGCCGGATGTGCCGATCTTGGCTTGGTCGCTTACCGAAGTGGCAGCAGACCTATCTGTCCCTGCAGCCCCTGCAGATGGAGAGGAGCCCTGAGTCTTTTTAGTCTTTTTCTTGTTTTTCTTCTTTTCAGGAAAGGAGAGCGGGGAATGAACCCTCTTTCTCATACAGGATTTGAAATACCACATACTTTCACTAGCTTTCAGAGAGATGCATGGTTCTTGCAATGTGACACTGGTTCTAATGACTAAAAGAGAATCTAAATTTTTGCCTCAAATGAGGGCCTTGAAGATTTAAAGAATGCCTCACATTTAGGAATGGATGGCACTTTTAAATTAGCTCCATCTATATGGTATCAGTTGTTCACTATTCACGCTGTTTTAAACGGTAAATTATTTCCTCATGCTTTTACTTTTTTGCCTGACAAGACTGAAGCAACTTATGACAATTTTTTTTAATAAACTAAAAAAATTGGTACCAAATATGAACCCAAAAGAATCAATGATTAATTTTGAAAAAGCACTTTGAAATAGTTACAGATGTAACTTTACTGGTGCCAACAGTGTGGGTTGTCCATTCCATTTTAATCAGAATGTTTATAAGAAAATAAGCCAACTGAGATTTAAGGTCCAATTCAGTACTGATAGCAACTTTGTGACTAAGATAAAAAATTTCTGTGCTTTGCCATTTTTACCACCTGAAGATGTTATTAGTGCCTATGAAGATTTATGCAAGGATGAATTAGTGCTACTAGAATTTATAAGCTATTTTGAATTGATATACATTGGCTCCAAAAGAGGAAGATGTGAGCTTTTGCATCCAGTTCCAGTCGGCTTTGAGGGCATCGGTTACCTACAAGCATCCTAATATTTGAAAGCTCATTGATGCTCTTCGAAAGGAAGAAGAACTAGCGCAAATGAAAATTATTCACATTCAAAGAAGAGATAATCAACAAAAGAAAAGGAAGTATGAGAAAATAGCTGAAAAGTTATTAAAACTTGTACAATCTTATGATAAAGATAACAAATTAGCATTTTTAGAAGCAATTTCTTATAAACTTATTTTAGAAGCAATTTCTTATAAACTTAAATAAGTTTATTTTTCAAGTTCTGTGTAAAACTGAAAATTCTAAGACCAAATTTTTCAAAACCAAATTTTCTCAATTTTCCAAGTACTTTTAATAAAAGCTTATGAGGTAATTGTGTTTTAATTGTTTCTACTCCTTTAGTTTTTTTGAGTTATTCTTTAAAAATTATCATTTTTTTAGTGTTCTTCCATTAATAAGTTGGGGTTCTGGGGAAGTTTTCAAGTATTTAGGATATTAACTCCTTAAATTTAAAGACAGAATTTTCCCGAGACCAAATTTAACTAGCACTGTTGTAAACATACAAGAGAAACAATTCTGTGCTTGGAGGTCACAAAAAGGTAGTAATGGATTTTTACAAGGCTGGGGGGAACTGATGCATATCAAGAAAGGGTAGCAAGCATTTTGGAAATTGTAATTTTTTTTTAAGAAAGCTCAAGATCATATTGAAATTCAGAGGTTGAGACTCCTGAGAAGCTTTGAAGCATAGAAACCTAATAACCTTTATGTGTAAAGGTGGGCCCCAACCCTAGTCAAAAAGGTTTCTGTTTGTTTTTTTTTGTTCAATATGTGGGATTAAACCCAGTACCTTTGTGTTGGAAGCCCAACACCTTAACCACTAAGCTAACAATTGAATAGCAATCATGAGAACTTAATGCAATTAAGAGTTAATCAATGTCAGAATAGAGTGTGACATTTCATCAATTCCAATCTTAATTTTGGTAATGTTTAGCTTCCTTAGGTTAAACTTGAATAAAATGAACTGTATTCCCTAAGATTTAGCAAAATATGAGTCACATGAACTACCAAAATCACTCAGCCCTTAATCATCAAGATATTAGTAGACATGAGCCTTGTGTTGGCATGAATCAATCCCACAGATAGGAAAAAAGCATATTTAGGGGAGGGAGGGAAGAGGGGGGGAATAGAGTAATAACCACTGTCTTATTGCACTCTGCTCAAGGGTGAGATAGAATTGTGGGTAAACATGAAGATCGGCGGCGCAAAATATTTAGTCCCTGTTCCAATATGTTTCACCTTTTTGGAGTAAATTCAAGGGGACTGCTCATGGGGGATTTATCACTATGGGGGGACTTCCCCCCTAGGATGATCCTGAGTTTCAATCAATTAAGGGGGTCTGGGGGGCACAGCCCCCTCCAGTATATAATCATAATTGTTTATAGAATAATGTTCTAACATTTTTTTAACTTTTTTATTTAACCAAACGCGCATGAATATGCATGCACAGGTGAACAAAACATACACGCAAAAAAAATACACTTTTTCGGGGGTACCACCGATCTTCATGTTTACCAAATTATGACCCTACTACCTCACCCAAATACATCCATTACAGATACCAATTCAGTCAAAATATTCATCAGTTCATTTTTTTATGTAAGAGGGGAGTGACCATTGATTGATCTAAATGCATTCCCACTCAGCAAAGCTCTGAGTCAGAGTAGGAAGAAAAAAGAAAGAAAATCAATATTGGGGGATGGAATAGAGATTGCACTCAATGATTGCAAGACAAAGTGTCTATGGGGTAGCTTAGTATGGGTGGAGTGAGGCAGCTCCACTTCTTTATGACAGGAGCAAGGAAAAGATGAGGCTAAATAGCCGAGGAAGGGCATAATGTATTTGGTGAAAGGCTGCATTGCAGCCAGGCAGCAAGCCTATGTCTATTAAGAAGCTTTACATGATGAAGGAGATCAATGAATGGAAGGACTGGGCATGTTGAGGTGAAGGATGCCCCAGCATCTTGTTCAGCCACTTCATTGCCAGGCATCCCAATTTGGGAAGGCATTTGGCATTTCCATGTCATGGGTTAATTCCTAATCAAATAAACCAATGCTAATTTCATTTATATTGCTTTACACAGAAAATTGTCAAATAAAAACAATATTACTATACATAAACATTCTAACTGCTTACTTTATCTCAACTAAAAAAAAATAAATATATTACATAATGATTACTATAGAGAATAAAGACAAAGGTTAAATAAAATAGTAGCATAAGTAACTGGAGTGTTGTCTATTACAATATTTTTCTTCAACAAATGTTAACAGAAAAATTTCTTAAATATTAAATTGGTTCTAGATTTGTTGAATCTTTCATGCTTATTATCACAGACTTCTTTTTATCCAATTGCAATAGACCAAAATGCTTCTAATAAGATTTTAGGAAAGAAAGATACAAGACACAAAATTATCAGAATATATAGTGAAATAAATGCATCTGACAAATAAGTTAAAATAAATATAAACATGAAAGTAGTTGTACCCAATAAAACATATAACTAAGAAAAGAAGAAAGCCACAAAGTAATTTCTATAATTAATAAACTTTAACAAAAGTTATTATTGGTCTTTAAGGAGTGGTATAATTAATGTCTTTAAATATTAAAAACTGTGGCCCAAAATTATATAAGAGAATTGAAGGCACCTTGTCACACTTGACTAAACAGATAATAAATGCATTACTCATTAAATGGCTGTTAAGAAAAAGAGCTAATATAAATTTGAGAAATGGAAGCATACTGCTGCATTATGCTGTATGAAGATCAAGTGAAATGAATCTTTGATATCATTTTTGGAATGCCATTGATATAAAAAACACTTATGCAACTAGAAATTTATATAGATTTTTTTTATAGCATCCATCTGGCATCGATAAATTTATACAGATATTTTTCATAAAATGTCACAAGTGCTACATTCAGCATTGTATTAAATCAATAGTTATGGGGGCAATTTCTGGAATTCATCCATGGTCATTTTAACCAAGCTTTCTTTTCATCAGCATTTAAATCAGCCCTACCCACCAAGTTACCATTTACAACTAATCTTATGCAATAGGAAACTGCCATTAATTTGGATATTCCTAAATTTCTAAAATATTATTTTCCTAAGCCTTGCAGACTTAATGAATGCAAGTATTAATGAGGACTTCTTGAACTAGAGTTTAAGGAAAAATGTATCAAAAGTTTGTTCCATAGAATCGCTATAATAAAAATAGAATAATCATCAGGCAAAACAAATACAATTTGTTATAGGTTTTGTATAATAAATAATTGATCAATGAAAATTTATGCAAAAAATCAAGTTTAAGTGTACATAAATAAAAAAATACTTTGCCAGATATAGGAAACTCAAGCCTTTATTATAATTCCCTCTATGATATTATGGCTACAGCTTAGTAAAGTGCAAACACCTCCTCCGCTTACAGGGAAGTTAACCTACATTAGGTATGATAAGTTGTCAAATGGAGTCCCACAAGGTGTATGAGGTGAATAGCCATGGTTCGGATCACACATTGATCAGTAGGTTCCCACTGAGAAATAAAAGATATCTTAAATTGAGTGTAGATCAGTGATAAAACACCTACCAAATAATTCTTCTTCTTCTATAATGTTGTTTCATGCTTTATAGTTGGCCACAGCCAAAAAAACTGCCTTCATTAAGGAATAAGGACAAGCTTGAGGGAGCTGTATACTATCAGTGTCTGAGTGATCTACTATTTTTTTATTATGCCAATTATGTACCTTTCACGTATTCTCTATAACTTACACAACTTTTTTTACATACCGCTTTTAAATAAAATGATTCATTAATAATTTGAACAATTGTATTTTAAAGAGCTACAACTCAAGCAAGTTAGACAGTAGCAAGAAGAAAAATGTGAAATTTCCAAAACTCTAAAAGAATGAAAAATTGGTTGATACCACTTGTTATACAAGGGAAAGAAAGTTTTAAAAATAGAAAAAAATGACTGTCCACACCCAAACTGAAGATAATTTTTTTAGTTAAGATCTTATTATGGTAGCAACCAACATGGGCATCACAGAGAAAGATCTCAGAGTGAAACTTAGGTCTGATGAAAAAAAGAGCATGAACTCAAAGTTTCAAAGAAAATTGCTTAGAAATGAAAGATAAGCTCAAGTTTCCCCCTTTTTTAAATTTAGAGAGCTCATCAAAGGCAGAATGAAACCTAAGTTACCTATGGGGTAAAGGCTCAGATCACAAAAAAGAACCTATAAGAATATCCTGTTTATTGATGAAAAGCTTATTCATCATTGTGCAACCCTGGTTTAAAGTCACCGTCACTTTTAAGGCCAAGTTTAAATCACAATTGCTGTGGAATGAAAAGGGAAAAGGAGGCAAGCATGATACAAATTAGCTTTTGCCCCTAGAGGAATGAAAGTCAACCAATTCATATCTAGAAACCATTTTGACCAAGTTCATCTGAAACCTTGTGTTTAATTCTACTTCAGCACTATAAGAGAGAGAGAACAACTAGGATTGAACCTTTAAACAAGACTACTCCCATCCACAGAGCAAATGTGTTGCTTGGTGTCAAGAAAATTTTCCTGATTTCATAATAAGAATTAGTCAGCCTACACCCACTAATCTCAATCATGGTATGAGGTAAAGTGAATGCTAATAGATATGTAAAGTTAATTTAAGGCAACTCCTTTAATAAGTGCAAAGAGAATTAAAAAATATCCACATGAAACCTTTATAACACCAATGATAATCTTTCAATATAGAATATTTTGCCTCAAGAATAAAAGTTTTTAACTGTCATTTTGTATTAGATATTAATAAATGTTTCCGGAAATTAAAAATTTTACCGACTACCTGTGCTGTAGAACATAAACTGCTTCTCATAGAAACAAAATAGTACTGTTATTAAGACAATGTACAAGATGGAACATATATTTAAAAAATAAAAGTTACTTGGTTATATACAAAATTATTTATCTACACTATGTACACTGTTTAACACAAATCAGCTTTGGGCTACTTACAATTGATTTATAATAGTCCAATGAATTCTGGCTTTTTCAGAAGTGTCCATCAATGCATCCTGATAAATGATTCAAGATGGACAGGAATCTCGCCTTTATAAACAATGTAATTGGATTGAATGACCTTGGCAGCGAGACATTTAAGGGATGTAAGAGCAACAAGGCTTATTTGACAGTCAGGATTGCGTGCTAATAAAGAGCTTGGACTTTCTCCAGATAAAGTTGCCTGGTCGATGTGAGCTCCCCGGAAAATTAAGGCTTCAACAACCTAAAAAAAAAAGAGGGAGGAAGAATGTACAATTAGTGCGAAAGTTCAACTGAGGTTTACATGAAAAGTATCATTAAATTTGATAAAGAAAGCATATCAAATGCATTGCTGAAAGAATAAAGCTGAAAATGCATATTTACCAAATTATGTCTGGTTTTTCCTTGTTATATGAAGGTTAAATTTATAAAAAAATTAAGTATATGGCAATAATAAAATCTTTAGTAATGAAGGCAAGTTAACAAATATTATGTAAATATTGTGCAAGGGATACTAGAATTCTGGATTTAATCACAATTAACTTATAGAAATTTAATTTTATTCATATGAATTTTAGCAATGTAAACATCTTCACCAATGACTGCAATTCATATTTTATACAAATAAATGTTTCTTACTGGATGTGTCTTATTTACTATATTATGCATGAGCAGTTTCTCTTTTAAAAATTTATTTAACAATCTATTTAATGAAAAGGGAGCAACCAAATGAATGAGAACAAGTGTGGTTATCTTTTAACAAGTAAAATGAAATCATTTAAACTACGAAAACATTTTTTTTTTTTTACATTTTGAGAGCTCATCTGGCGACTACATACTAGGGCAACAGTCACTTTACTCAGATCACAGCCTACTACTAAGCTAGATTTTTAAAAAAGAGGAAAAAAAGGCTAAAAAACACCAACAAATAAAAAAAGAACATAAAGCAAAAATGAAACAAGAATGGAGCACATTCCAGCAACAGGGGCAGGCACACCTGCCCCAAGCACAGGAACATGTGATCCACAACAAAGTCAAATAAAGAGGAGGACATCCAAAAAGTCAGAAAGTCCACAAACCTATCCTGAGTACGAGGGACAAGCGGTAGCCCCCACACGCATCCAGGTACCTACCGGGACAGGTAATGTGCATGAAGATCACCCAGACTGGGACATTTACCAAGAATGTGTCAAACAGACTGAGGGACAACGCAGTCTTCACAGTATGGCACAGGTGAGTACTCCATCAAATGGCTGTGCATCCACAAGTGTGTCCAATTCAGAGATGACAGAAGGCAACATGAAGCCATCAGGGCATTGGGAGGTAGGTCCGTGGGAACAGTCGCAGCGCAATGACACTCAACTTTAAGTTCCCCTCGACCGTCTCCCATCTTCTTTGCCAAGCAGCCCCGGGAACTGCCTGTATTCCTGCCATGTAATCAGTGTGAGGAAGAGCGAAACGCTGGTCTGGTCACCCAGTCCTCGCACTCTCTTTGGTGCCCAATTTGCTAAAACTGTGGCATCACAGATATCGCAAACCAAGGGATGCAGAGATTACAATGCTCCGAGAGTACTCTGGGCGCATTATGAGTCACTAGAAATGACAATCCAGTCTCCGAACAGGGCACATCACGTTATCTCTGGTAGCGAGCGGTGTATTGTAACCAGCTCGTCCATGAAGACAGATGCAGCACCTGGTAGAGCCCCGCTGGCTTCAAACAGAGGGGATTCAACATGGAAACCAACCCCCTCTTGGGACTTGGAGCCAGCCATATACACTGGCATGGTTCCAGCATGACACTTAAAAGTGCTCCAAAAATGACAAACACAATACTCCCGGCACTGTAGAAGCAGAGGCGTGTAACAAATAGTCCAAGATGGTACCCTCCAGGGTGGCGTCTTGGGCAGAACCAGGGGCGTCTTGGGCAGAACCAGGGGCGCCACTGGCCCGAGAGCTATACTTAACTCTCAAAGGAGTTTCCTAGGCCTAAACCCAAAGGGCTTAAGATATGACTGGCGTCTCTCGGCGGCATAGGCACCATCGAGATCAGCTGTGGATGCAGTGAGAGCTGTTGACTACTGAGGAAGGCACCTGGCTCACGCGTAGTTGTGAGTAATGCACTGTGCATGGCGCAGAGTGAGTGGCATATCCCCAACATCGACAAGTAGGCTCTCAATGGGGAAAGGGCGGAAGGCACCGTGTGCTAGACAAAGGCCAGTGTGGAGGATCGAGTCCACCTTCCGCAATACACGCTCGGCTGCAGATGCATAAAACACATCCCTATCAGTAACCCAAGCGATGAACGTCACGGAACAAAGAATATCCATGGCGCGGGTACAAGAGACTCTCAGCCTGCGAATATGAGCCTCCCAGGTCAGGCGTCGGTCAAATACAAGACCAAGGAAACAGTGCGATTCAACCACTTCCAGGCGCACCCCATTAAGAAACAAATCTGGGTCTGGGTGGAGCCGTGGATGGCAGCAGAAATGCACCGCTTTAGTAGCAAGAACATCTTCCGGCAGCACCGAGGTGATGGTGATGATGCTCAGGGCAAAGAGTGTGACACTGAGGACACTTCCCTGTGGGAGCCTCTCTTCTTGCTCCATTGGGATGGAGACAGAATCGATAATCTCACAGAAATTCAGATATAAAGATTGGGAGGTGTCACACTCGCCCCATCATGTGGAGAGTCTCCATGATACCATATCGCTATGGGGTATCATAGGCCTTCTACGGATCCAAAACCACCGCGGTGTAGTGCTCTCTATGAAGGAAGGCATCACAGAGGGCATTTTCCAGTTGGAGCAGAGCATCTGACATGAAGTGGAACTTGCGGAAGCTGCAATGTGCAGAAGACAGATGGCCTCCGCCAGCCAGAAAAAAAACTAATCTAGAAAGATTGGGCTGAAATCAGCCGGGCTAGAGTGATCTTTTTTTCGGTATGTGAAAAGCGAGCACAGTAGCAAATCGTCAGGCATCTGGAAGATACTCTCTGTCCAGATTCTGTTGAACAAATCTAACGAAATGGCCATGCTTCGCTCACCCAGGTGTCTAAGCATGGTTCCGGAAAATTGTCTGGACCAAGGGCAGTGTCCGCACACAAAGCGAGAGCGGAACTCAAATCACTCAGAGTAAACCTGTCATTGAAGGGTTCTCCGCCTCTGGAAGTAAAGTCCAGTTGGCAGCATTCCGCGACATCACAACACACATTGAATGGTGGCAGAGCAGCATCCCGGATAAAGAAAGTGGTCGCAAAGTATTCTGCCACAGAAGCAGTGTCCGAGATCGCGGCCCCATTCTCCTGGAGAAGGACTCAATGGCTTCATCTACAGACCTAAACTCAACTGAGAAAGAGAAATCAGTCATTTCCTGAAATGCAGACCACCACACCCCCACCAAGCACCACCGGGGCAGGGTCTTAGGTGGCAGCAGCCCAGAAAATGATATTTGAATGGAGGTCATCAACCACCTCCACCCAAAAGCAGGCAGTGTATCTGGAGAGCACAAAGTTAGATCAATGCAGGAAAATGAAACAGTTCTCAGGCAGTTATGCGTAAACTCATCCACATTTAAGATACCTATCTCTAACTAGTCGATCAGGTTGGCAAGCACTTGACCCCTAGGATCAAAAGAGTAGTCTCCCCAGAGGAAGGGTGTCTACCGTTAAGATCTTCAAGCAAGAGAAAGGGCCTCAGCAACTGTGCCACGATGCGACAGAATCCCTCTGCATCAAAGTCAGCTGACGGTGGAATGTACACAGAAATAACAGTATACCTCCTATCCAGGTACAGCCGCACAGTTACTTCCTGAAAGGAGGTATCTAATGCAAAGAGAAGAACGGAGCCATCATGCCGGGTGTAAATCCTGCATCCTCCTGCCCAGCACCTATTCTGTGGTAGTAGGGTCGCAAAGCACTTATGCCCCAGGGGGCACACGCCCAGCATTGTTTACTGTAAAAAAATAGCTAAAGAGACGAGACAAGACTCTGCAGCTCCTCCCAGTTTGCCCGGAGTCCACGACAATTCCATTGAAGAATTATGCCCTCCCTGGAGGCCTAGCTCGGAGGAGATGCGGGGGCCCTCTTCAAAGAGAAGACCCTCACAGTAATGGTTGTACATTTCCCGGAGGCAGAACTCCAGGTGTTATTGGTGGACAATACGCTGAAGGTGCTGTCGGCATCAAGGACTTATCGAGGGAGGTTGGGCTCACCATACGAGTCTTTTCCTCCCTCTGCCTAAGGTTCTCAAAACCTTAGGCAGAGGCAGTTGTCCCTCTTTTGGAGGATCCACCATCTCCAAGCAACTCAGCCTACTACTGTGTGTAGGGAAGGAGCACAAGCTCCTTTAGTGCTGTCCTCCTTTCAGGTCAGCTTTAGGAACCCTGGAAGATGGCCTCATGACCAACTTCAGGGGTGTTACCTCCAGTGAGTCTAATGACTTGGTTGAGGCGCACGGACATTTTGCCTTAAGGGAAACGCTCACACTGGGGGAAAGGAGGTGGAGCCCTGGTTTTTGCCGTGGATGGGTGTTAACTCTTTATGATGCCAGCTCTACCAGGGAAGAACCTGGGGTGGGTAGAGCCTGTAGAAGGGTTCCGAATGAGCATGGAAACGACCATGCTCGTAGGCCTGGAGGAGACAGGAGCAGAGGGTGTCTTTTTCTTAACATTGAGGCATAAGACGTCCCAGGCATCGCTGGATGCGTCAGGAACAAGTCCTTAGCCCTGCAAAATGAGAGACGATCGATCCTAGGCCTGAATGGCCTGGATTTCCTTCTCAACGAGATACACACCACATTGCCTTGAAGCGGAGTGCGGCTCTCCGCAATTGATACACTTGGCCACACACAATTTGGACATATCATGTGCAGCCTTGTAGCTACTTACACAGACTTCAAGTAACCCCAACTTGGCCTGTCTACAAGAGCGATTAGTATGGCCAAAGCATTGGCAGTAGTAGCACCTCCACTGAAGTTGCATGAATGCCTTCACACGGTAACGATACCAAGCAGTACACAGGGAGCTTGTCACAGTTAAACATGGCGAAGAGTGTAGGGGTGGGTCTCGAGGTCCCTCCCTTTTTGTGATCACACGTTCAACCTTGACCGCCCTATGGTCGGCCAGCACTAAGGTGATGTCATCTATGGAGTAGTCCATGATTTCCCTCACATAAATTACTCCTTTTGCAAAATTCATGGTAGAGTGTGGCATCACACTCACCGGTGTGCCATTAAGTGTAAGAAGGGCACTAATCATGGCCACCTCAGAGGGATTCAATGCATTCACCAGAAGGCTACCATCCGAGAAATGGATCACCTTCGGCTCTCTACCAATCACACTAGCTAAGGCTCTCCTCTAATGGATTATGTGGCCCCTAACCAACATGCTGCTATCAGTGGAGCAAATAACAAGATTGTGTATGAAGCCAGCAAGCTTGAAAACTCCAGGTAGCCTCTAAATGAAGTCCACCAATGTAATTGAGGCTCCACTCTGCGCACTTTTGGCCTTAGTCTGGGGCTCTCTACCCGGGAGGGAGGGGGGGGCTACAAGGGCCAGACATGCTGATCTTGTCTTGGTCGCTTACCAAATTGGCAACAGGGCTAGATGTACCGATTTTGTCTTGGTTGCTTACTGAATTGGCAGCAGATCCATCCGTCCCTGTGGCTCCTGCGTAACGAGAGGAGCCCTGAGTCTTCTGTCTTTTTCATCTTCTTGTTCCTTTTCTTGTTAGGAGAGGAGGGTGGGGAATGAACCCGCTTCTCTCCCCTGACGGTAGTTGCCCCTAGGCCAAATGGACCAGCCTCAGCCAGATCCTTCTCTTAAATTGAGAAGGACCATGGCCATTCCCCTCCCCAAGAAATCACTGATCCCATTTGAGGAACCATTCGTATCGTCTTCGGCCAGCAAACCGGCACCAGTCGCAGATGAGAGGGGGGCACATACAGTGAACCCTTTTAGACTGCACACATGAGTGCATGTCGTCAGGGGGCACTGACAGATGGGCCATGCCACCCTTTGCCCCCTTAAGGGGGTTGGCACTATTGTGGCACTCCCACCCAGAGTGGTCATTTCCCAGCCACCTGCATGCTTTCTTGGCAGTCCCCTTGGATAGTAAAAGGGGCCTGCTACTAGTAAGAGTGACTACAAAGAAGGGGGTGAGGGGTAGCCCCCTGCACCTGTTGGCATGGAAGGAGAGTAAGTCTCTTGGGTAAAAGAAGTTTGAAGGATCACATGAGAAAGTACAAGGGGGGTAACCTCCTTTTCTGGAGTGGAGCTGCCCAAAGGCGGGTCTGATGGTGGTAGAGGGAGGGTACTTTTTAATTTCTCATCATTGGGCATGATGAGCCTTTTAATACCATGGAACACATAGGCTAATCACCCCACTCATAGCCCACACAGCGAGGGGTGAATACTGGGCTGGCAAAGCCAGCTGCCAGCATTTTTAGATGCTCCTCAACATAGTGGCCTGGCAGCCGATCAGCATGGTGGCTCCACCTTAGGCTTGGCATAAAATTGATAGACTGTGAAAGGAGAGAGAAAGGGGATGTGAGGAAGGGGGTGAAGAAGATTGTTAAAAACCCATCACCCTAAACTGGAGCTCAGGGGTGATGGGGCATTGTCCCCTCCCCCCCCCCTCAGCCCTGATCTGGGATGGTTGGGTGAAAGTAGGCTGGTCGGTGACTACCCCGTGAAATTAGAGGCCAGCCAGAGAAAGTTGTGGGAGAGGTTGTAGGGAAAGTAAGGAAGTAGGGTAAAAAGAGTCTGTCAGAAAGGAGAAGAGGCTAAGCTGGGGCGGGATAGGGTGCTGATTCCAAGCACGGCAGCCAGGAAGACAAATCACTGCTTCCCTCACAGGCTGAGAGGCCCTGCCATCCCTTGCTTCCTTAAGGTGGTTGGGCCACCTGCCTGCTTTTTGGCAGTCTGCTGGAAATTAAAGGGAGAACTGCCGTTGGAGAGAGGAAGTCACTCAAGGGTGTTTCCAGAAAATGGGGTGAAGGGGAGCCCCCTGCACTTGAAGGCATAGGAGAGTAAGCCTCCTCCCCGGTCAAAGAGTTTTGGATGGTCTCCTGTGAAAGCACAGTAGGCGGTACCTCCATTTTTCAGTAGAGCTGCCCGAAGGCAGCTCCAACGATGGTAAAGAGAGAGTTGATGGGAGTTTTTTTATCTTCATCAATGGCATGGTGACCCTATTGTTTCAACAGGATGCAAATGCTATCACCCCACACAGTAGCTCACTCTGCAAGGGGTGAATATGGGGCTAGTAAAACCAGCTGCCGCCATTTGAGGCCACTCCTCCCACCTAGTGACCTGGCAGCTAATCGGCAAGGCGGCTCCACCTTAGGCACGGCATAAAATTGATAGACTGTGAAAAGTGAGAGAAAAGGTATGTGAGGAAGGTAAGGGTGGGGATGAAGCAGGTTGTTAAAAACCCACCACCCCAGAGCTCAAGGGTAAGGGAACATTGTCCCCACTCCCCTCAGCCCTGATCTAGGATGGTTGGGTGAGAGGAGGCTGGTCGGTGACTATCCTGTGAAATTAGAGGCTGACCAGAGAAAGTTGTGGGAGAGGTTGTAGGCAAATGAGGTAGTAGGGTGAAAACAGTCTGTCAGAAAGAAGAAGAGGCTAAGCTGTGGCTGGATGGGGAGCTGAGTCCCGTCAGCACGGCAGCCAGGAAAGCAAATCGCCATGCACCTTACAGGGGGGAGGGAGTGGCTAAGCTGTTGCCGGATGGGGCGCTGAGTCCCATCAGCATAACCACAAAAGAAACATATCACCATGCCCCTTACTGGGTGTACTGTTAGTGGGACGGTTAATGCATGCGAAGAGCCTGATGCTGAGAAATTCAACAAGAATATGACACACTGTTGGGGAAATATGCAGTTATCGCAGTAAGGTTGAGGGGAGCGCATCATCAGATGATGTTGCATTCCTCAATGGTGTCCAATTCAGTGGTGAAAGAAATCAACATGGAGTCCTAGAGGTATTGAGGGGTAGGTCACAAGGAAAGGTTGCATGATAGCATGAATACTTTAAACTGAGGGGTACAAAGATTCCAAAGCCTTGAGGTAACTCAAGGTTTTTATAGATCATAATTCTGGCTGTAAATGCGCACATTATGTAATCTCCCATACTGAGTGATATATTGCAACCGAGTTAACTCACCCAGTGAAGACACACATAGCACCTGGCAGAACCATGTTAGCTTCAAATAGAGGGGAGATGGCGTGAATGCTGGGCACCTCTTTCAATTTAGTCATCCATGTACATTGCACAGTACCAGTATGACAGAGTGTGCTCCCAAAAGTTTTAATACAATACTAACGGCTCTGTAGAAGCTTAGGGGTCAGAGGCAGATTGAAAAGTAGTCAAAGGTGGTATGCAAGCCAGATGATCCACAGGCCAGAGTTACATTGAACTCTCAATCTGAAAGGCTAAAGTTATGATTAGAGTCTAGTGTCAGCAAAGTCAATGGTTACGACAGGCACCGAGTATGCAAAACTTTGCTAGCATCAAACAAGGAATTATCAATAGAGATGTGCGGAAGGGGTAAGTTACTAAACTGACACCAGTGAACTGGCTTAAGTCCACTTTCCACCATATACACTCAGCTGCGAATGCACAAAACTTGCATCTCTAGTCAAGCTTTAAATGAACAACAGATCGGAAGAAAAGTAATCAGTAGACCTATCAGCATCCTGAGTGTTGAATGTCACAAAATGGAGAATGTCCATGGAACAGGTACAAGAGACCCTATGGCTACAAATATGGGCCTCCCAGGTGAGGCACCAGTCAAAAACAAGACCAAAGAAACAGTAGGAATCCACTATCTCTTGACAAGCCATGTTTAGGAACAAGTCTGGGTCAGGGTGGAGCCATGGATGGTGACAGAAGTGCACCAACTTAGGCTTGGCCAAGGAAAACTGAAACCTGTGTGCTTCAGCATTGCCAGAGACATGGTTCAATGCCTGTTGGAGTTGACGCTCCAGAGTTGGCATCTGGGCCACACCAAAAGAGATCAAAAGGTTGTCTATGTAGAGTGTATCTAGAGCATCTTCCAGCAGCACTGATGTGATACCATTGATCCTCAGGACAAAGTGTAACATGAGGACACTTTCCTGTGCAACACCCTCATCCTGCCCTATTGGACTAGGGAGAACTCCCCACACCAGTATGCAGAATCAACAATCTCATAGAAATTCAGACAAAAACTGAGAGACCTCCCCTCGCCTTCATGGTGGGAAGGGTCTTCACAATACTGTAACACCATGCAATATCATAGGCTTTCTCTAAATCAAAACACTGTGGCAAAATTCAATCTATGAAGGAAGTGCCTTGACAGCATTTTTCAGGCTGAAAAGAAAATCCGATGTGGAGTGGAACTTGTGAAAGCCACGCTAAGCAGGAGACAGGTGGCCTCCACTGTCCCCAAAATAAGTTGACCTAATATTAACCAATTTTTTCCATCAATTTACAAGGATAGGAAGTTAGAGAATTCAGCAGGAGTAGAGCGATCTCTCCCTATCTTACAAGAAGCAAGCACAGTAGCCATTCACCAGGATACCCTCTGCCCAGAGCTTGTTGAACAAAGGTAAAAAAAGCCATGCCTTCCTCACTCAAGTGTTGGAGCATGGCATACAGTATATCGTCTGGAGTATGGACAGTATCCATGCATGAAGTGAAAGTGGAGTGCAACTCAAAGTAAATGGATCATTGAAGGGTGCCACACTGGTGGTAAAGTCCAGTCAGCAGCCTATAGCAAGCTCACAAGGTGCTTTAAATATTGGCAGAACATCATCATAGCTAGAGAACGAGGTTGGGAATGTGCTACAAATGCCGGGTCTAAGATTGCAGTCCCATCCTCAAGGAGGATGGGAGGGGTCCTGTGAGAACTTGCCCACATGCTTCCATACCTCTCTGAAAGAGGAGGGGTCTTCCTGTTAAGTGAAGACATCTATGTCCACCAAGAAGAGAGGTGGGCGTGCATTGAAAAAACACTGGAAACTAGCAGTTTCTCAATAAAATTCACCTAGGGTCAAATCCTATGTGCAGTGCTTGTAGTGCATATAGGAATATCACTCTCTTAGGACTGTCTTTCATTCGACTGAGCACTAAGCAAGTGGACAGTGTGCAAAATGGTGTGCCCATTCAAAGCATCACATAAGTAGTTTCTCAGGTGACAGATGCCAAAAAATTATATTTGGATGGGAAAGTGATCACTACCATGAAAGTCATTGCCCACATCCCACCCAAAATCAAGCTGTGCATCTAGAGAACAAAAAGACAGTGATGCATGAATTTATCGCCATTTAAGAAACCAATCTCTAGCTATTCAATTGGGTCAGCAGGGACCTGGCCGCTGGGGACTGAGTGTGTAGTTTCCCAAGAGGGGGTATGTACCATTCAGATTCCAGAAGAGAAAGGGCCTCAGCAACTGTGCAACAATGTGGTGAAAGTCTGCAGCATTGAAGACAGCTGATGCTGTAACTGAACTGGCACTGCTGAAAGGAGATATTTAAAGCAAGGCAAAGCAAAAAAAATAATGGAGAGATGTTGAGTATAAATCACACATCCACCTGCCAAGCCCTCATCTCATGGAGATTGAGTTGCAAAACTCTTATACATTGGGAGGTTTTTTAGCACCAAGGGCATAAGTTGCCATAATTAATTTTTAACTTAATAGTAAGCTAATTCAAAAACAGAAACCAAATCAACAAAAACACAGATTCCTGCCATGAAGCATTCTGGAAAAGCAAAAAGCTGGTCTTCATTTCCCTCAAGTACTTGGTGCAGTCTGTAAGTCATTATTTATTACAAATTGGTCTTCAAACTGGGAACAGTATGTAATTTCCCATACTGAGTAGTGCATTGCAACCAACTATGCTGTGAAGACAAATGCAGCTCCCAAAAGAGTACAATGGCTCCAAACATGATATAGCATGAAAAACAACTTTGAGCCATCTGTATATACTGGCACAGCTCCAGTGTGAGATAATATGTGCTCAAAGAAATATGAAAATATCCTCCAGTGTGATCTGAGGCAGAACCAATGGCACCACTTACCCAAGAACTTCATTAAACTCAAGGAGTTTCCTTCGAGTTTCATCTGCACCCCAAACTCAATGATTGATGATTGGCACCTATTATTAGCATAGGTAATGTTGATATTGAGTGCAGACAAAAAGAGAGCCATTAGCAGCTAGGAAAGATGCTGAACCCTATGTACAAGCAAATAGTGAGTGGTATCACTACCTGCAACAACTTGGAGATTCTCTATAGAGGATGTACAGAAAGCAACACTTGCCAAGTGGAGACTGGTGTGGTGGATTGAATCTACCTTATGCACTAAATGCTTAGATGCGAAGGAGTAAAATTCATGTCTGTAATCAAGCTTTGAACAAACAAAGGAATGATATAAGAAAAAAAGTGTAGCCCTATCAGCACCACATATGCTGAATGTCACAGAGGAAAGAATATGCATAACACAAATACAAGGAAACTTAAGGCTGCTGATATGTGCCACTCAGGTGAGGTGGTAGTCATCAGTCAAAGACATAACCACAGAAATGGTGCAAGTCTACCATCTTCAGGTGAGCCCCATTTAGGACAATGTCCAAGTTGGAGTGATGCTAGTGAAGGTGACAAAAGTGGACACCCTGGAACTGACACTCCAAGGTAGTCATTTGAGCTGTGCCAAAAGATATAAAAAGTCACCTATGTAGAGCATGGCAAAAACATTCACTGGTAGCACTAAGATGATACTGTTGAAACTCACAGCAAAGAGAGTGATCCAGAGGAGTTACTTCCAGGACACTCTCCTCTTGCCCTATGGGCTTGGAGAGAGCTCCCTGACCTCAGAAAAAAATGGCAGGCCTCCTATCTCCCCCAAAGAAACAAGCATCACTATGATACTTTATTACCACATAGTATCATAAGCGTTCTCCAAATCAGAAAACTGTGGTGAAATGCTACATGTATAGAATAGCCTTGTAGATGGTACTTTCCAGCAGAAGCAGAGTATCTAGCATGAAATAGAACTTAAGGAAGATGCAGTACACAGAAGATGGTGACCTCCACTATCCAGGAAATAAGTTAATCTAACATTTACCATTTCTCCAACTAGAAATATTGTGTGGAAACCAGCCAGGGTGGAGTGATTGATCTCTTGCCAGCTTGAGAAAAGTAAGCACAGTAGCCATTTACCAGGAATCTGGCAAGATATTCTCTGACCAGCTTGCATTGGCAAAGCTAAAACAAAGGCCAAGTCTTGCTCACCATGGTGTCAAACAAAGTATTGTGTATGAGATATCATCAAGACCAAGGGCAGTATCTACGGAAGAAGCGGAAAGGAATGCAACTCACTCAGAGAGAACAGGTCATTGAAAGGTTCTCCACCATTGGTGATGAATTCCAGTCAAAAGACTTCAGTGACTAATCGATGTGCTCAGAAAGCTGACTTCTTTTTTTATTATGGGAGCCCATCTAGCGACGCCCAACTAGGGCAAAAGTCATTGTACTCATCACAGCCTACTGCTAAGCTATATTAAAAATAAATATGTGAAAAGCAAATAGCAATGATAAAAAAGAGGACAAAAACTAAAAAAAAACAAGGAAAGATGCTCTGGCATCGGGGGTAGGCTCCCCTCCACTGGCACAGGAAAGATGCAACATACAACAAAAAGTTACAGTGGCCTCCAAAAAGTCATATAGGCCACAAGTCAGTGTGAACAAAACAGTCACGAGTACAAGGGACAAGCGGTAGTGACCCCGCTCATCGTGGTAGCAGGACAGGTAATGAGCGCGAAGATCGCCCAGACTGGGACATTCAATGAGAATGTGTTGAACAGTCTGGGGACAATGCATTGGTCACAATAAGGCACAGGCAAGCGCTCCATCAAATGGTGGTGCATTATGTAAGTGTGCCCAATTCTGAGATGACAGAAAGCCATAGTGGCATTAGGGGGTAGGTCCACAGGAACAGTCGCCCCGCAATGGCACATAACTTTAAGTTCCCCTCGACTGTCTCCCATCTTCTTTGCCAAGCAGCCCAGAGAGCTGCCTGTATCCCTGCCATGTAATCAGTGTGAGGAAGAGTGAAATGCTGGTCTGGTAGCCTAGTCCTCGCAGACACTTTGGCACCCTCAATGGCATGCTCATTCAATGCAATTCCTACATTTCCAGATAGTCACAGCGCCTGGTAGAGCCCCGGTGACTTCAAACAGAGGGGATATGGAATGGAAACTGCCCCCTCCCTTAAGATTTGGATAGCTTTGTATACACTGGCACAGTTCCAGCGTGACAAGAAGTGTGTTTTGGGAGCAGAGTCATGGGTACAAATATTCAAAGGTGGTACACTCCAGGGTGGCATCCTAGACAGAACCAGGGGCGCCAATGTGCAAGAGCTATACCTAGCTTTTGAAGGGGTTTCCTAGCCCTAAGCCCAAAGGGCTTAGGCACCGTTGAGATCAGCTTTGAATGCAGTGAGAGCTGTTGGCAACTGAGGAAGGCTCAGGGCTCACACATACAGGAGAATATACACTGGGCACAGTGCAGAGCGAGTGGCATCTCCCCAGCATCAACAAGTAGGATCTAAATGAGAGATGTGTGGAAGGCAGCTGATGCTAGGCAAAGGCTGGTGTGGTGGATCGAGTCCACCTTCTGCAATACACGCTCATGTGCAGATGGCTAAAACTCACATCCGTAATCAAGCTTCAAAGGAACAAAGGATTAATAAAAAAGTAATGCAGTAGCCCTATCAGCACCCTCATGCTCTGAACATCACAGAACGAAGAATATCCATGGCTGGGGTACATGAGACCCTAAGGCTGCGAATATGAGCCTCCCAGGTGAGGCGCAGGTCAAATACAAGACCAAAGAAATGGTGCGATTCCACCACTTTCAGATGAACTGAGTTAGAAACAAGTCTAGGTCAGGGTGGAGCAGTGGAAGGTGGCAGAAGTGCACCACATTAGTCTGGGCCAAGGAAAACCAAAGCCTGTGCACTTCGGCATAGCGAGAGACGTGGTTCAATCCCTGTTGGAGTCATGGCACCAAAAGAGATTGAAAGGTCATCCACGTAGGATGTAGCGAGAACATCTTCCAGCAGCACCAAGGTGATGCCTTTGATGCTCAGGGCAAAGATTGCAAAACTGAGGACACTTCGCTGCAGGGCCCCCTTTTCCTGCTGGATTGGGCCAGAGAGGGTTCCCCTCACCCTGTAAGTAAAATCAAAGACCTCACAAAAATTTGGATATAAAGATTGGGATGCGTCCCCTCGCTCCTATCTTGTGGAGAGTCTCCATGATACTGTATCACAATACAGTATCAGAGGCCTTTACAGATTGAAAACACCATGCAGTAGTGCTGTCTACAAAGGAAGGCCTCGCAGAAGGCATATTCCAGTTGGAGCAGAGCATGCAGCATGA
Organism: Ceratothoa steindachneri; assembly: GCA_963969495.1. Lineage (NCBI taxonomy): Eukaryota > Metazoa > Arthropoda > Malacostraca > Isopoda > Cymothoidae > Ceratothoa > Ceratothoa steindachneri. Next base: position 19,785,370 of record OZ018325.1, read on the forward strand.
AGTGGAACTTGCGAAAGCCACATTGTATGGGAGACAGGTGGCCTCCGCTGTCCAGAAAAAAATGCTAATCTAACATTTACCAATTTCTCCACCAACTTGCACACTAAGGAGGTTAGAGAGATTGGGTGGAAACTGGCAGGGGTAGATTGATCTCTCCCCAGTTTGCGAAAGGCGAGCACATTTGTGATTTGCCAGAAGTCTGGTAGGATACTATCTTCCCAGATCCTGCTGAAAAAAAATCTAACAGAAAAAACATGCATCACTCACCCAAGTGTTAAAACATGACATACGGGACAATGTTTTGACCAGGTGCGGTGTCCTTGCACAAAGCAAGAGCGGAACACGACTCACTCATTGTAAACTGTCATTGAAGGGTTCATCCATCTTTGGAAGAAAGTTCCGTAGGCAGGTTTCTGTGACATAACAATGTACATTGAATGGTGGTGGAGTAAGATCCAGGCTAGAAAAAGGACACAGAGGACGCTGACATGTATGTGGGATCTGAGATTACAGTCCCATTCAACTAGAGAATGGGGGGGGGCTGTGAGAACATTTCCCGAATAATTTTACTCACTTCCACATTTCAGCTAGACAGGTCTTCCCTTTAAGTGAAGACACGTAAGGCTACCATGAAAAGCGGCGTGCGTGCATCCAAACATACCTGAACCTAGACGAAGCGTGACAAAATTCACCAACAGTGAAATAGTTATATAGTTATATATAGCGTATGTAGGCATAACGCTTCTGTTTGAGGGCTGCCTCACTCAGCAAACCACCATGGGAGCAGTCGGTGTGCAAAACAGCCAGCCAGACATTCTAGGAATAGTAGTTAGGCACACAGCTATGAAGTTGACAGGGAGCTCAATAGCCTCATCTAGAGACCTAAACTCCTCGACTGAGACAGAGAAATCAGTCATTTCCTAAAATGTGGACCACCGCGGCAATGGCACAGAAAATGATATTTGAATGGAAAAGTGCTCACTACCATGGAGGTCATCGACCACCCCTCACCCAAAATCAGTCTGTGCATCCAGAGAGCCCAAAGATAAATCAAGGCTGCAAAATGAAGCGGTTCTTGGGTAGTGATGCGTAAACTCATCCACATTTAGGACACCTATCTCCAGCTCATTGATCAGGTCAGCAAGGACTTGACCATTGGGATTAATCAAGTAGTCTTCCCAGAGGAGGTATCTACCGTTCAGATCTTCAGGCAAGAGAAGGGGCCTCGGCAACCATGCCACGATGCAGCGGAAGTCCCCCACATCAAAGTCGGCTGATGGTGGAATGGTATACCTCCGAACCGGGTGCAGCTGCACAGCTACTGTATTGCCTGAAAAAAGGTATCTAAAGTGAAGAGAACAAAGACATCATGCCGGGTGTAAATTGGGCATCCTGCAGCCTGGTACCCATCCCGTGGGGGTAGGGTCGCAAAACCCTTATACCTGGGAGGGTGGGTAGAGGGCATGCGCCCGGCATGGTCTCCTGCAAAAAGATAGCTAATGGGGAATGGGAGGAGGAGCCTCTGCAGCTCCTCCCAGTTGGCCAGGAGTCTGCAGCAATTCCATTGAAGGAATAAGCCCTCCAGGCTTAGTTCAGAGGATATGCGGGGGCCCTCTTTAAAGAGAAGACACTCATGGGAATAGCCATACAATTCCTGGAGGCAGAACTCAGGGCACCGCTGGCAGGACAATGTGCTGTCACCTTTGAGGACTTATCAGAGAAGGTTGAGCTCGCCATGCAAGTCTTTTCCTCACTATGCCCCAAAACCTTAGGCATGTGAGGAGGGGGGGGGGGTCGGGGGCAATGGTCCCTCCTTTGGAGGATCCTCCACCTTCGAATCACCCAGTCTAGTACTCGGTGTAGGCGTACGAGGCGAAGTTGAAGCTCCTTTAGTGCTGTCCTCCTTTTGGGGTGCAGCTTTAGAAACCCCGGAAGATGGCCAGCCTCGCAAGCAATTTCAGGGGTGTTAGCTCCTGTGAGTCTAATGACTTGGTGGAGGTGGAGGTACATGGCCGTTTCGCTTTACAGGAAAAGGTCATGCTGAGGGAAGCCCTAGTTTTATCCATGGCCTGGTATGAATCTTTTTTGCTGACAGTTCTACCAGGGGAGCACCAGGGGTGGGTAGATTCCGCTGAAGTGTTCCGAATGGAAGGGTAAATAGCCATGTTCAGAGGGTGTCTTTCTTAACATTGAGGCATAAGATGTCCAATTAGCACCGGTGACCCTATTTTTTTCACAGGACGCAAATGCTAATCACCCCACACAGAGGCCTGATATGTGAGGGGTGAACATGGGGTCAGCAAAGCAAGCCAGCTGTCACCATTTGAAGCCACTCCTCCCACCTAGTGGCCTGGCAGCCCATCAGCATGGCAGCTCCACTTTAGGCTCAGCGTAAAATTGATAAGTCTGAAAGGAGAGAGAAAGGGTACGTGAGGAAGGTATGGGTGAGGGTGAAATAGCTTGTTAAAAACCCACCACCACAAACCGGAGCTCAGGGGTGAGGAGATGTCCCCTCCCCCCCTCAGCCCCGATCCGGGATGGTTGGGTGAGAGGAAGTTGGTCGGCGTCTACTATGTGAAATTAGAAACCAACTAGAGGAAGTTGTGGGAGAGGTTGTAGAGAAAGTGAGGAAGTAGGGTAAGAAGACAAGATGTCAGAAAGGAGAAGAAGCTAAGCTAGGACCAGATGGAGTGCTGAGTCCCATCAGCACGGCGGCCATGAAAGCAAATTGCCGTACCCCTTACAGGGCAGAATGCTGATAGCAGCATCTTAAGTGGTGAATATGGAATCCACATTGTGAGGCAACTAGAGGGGATAATTTTACTAAGGACCAGATATTCCATGATTTTGGATGGGGGGGCAGAATAGTGAGATAGGGCAGTATAATTTGGGGTTAGTCGACGGCTTGATTGAACAAGAATAGGGCAGGGGGAGCGTAAATGAATATTAGTTATGAAAGTTTTGTGTGGTTGGTAAGGTGATAGATAGTGGGTGAAGAGAGTATATAGAATTTGCCCTGCTTTTCAGATATCTCAGATGTTGTTATTTGATAATCAATGCCCATAAATTCTGTAATTTGCATTGTTGTGTGAACCTATATTTGTATAGTAACGCATTCAAGCCTTTCTTTTCATACCTATTATACAACCTTCATCTTATTTCCATTAACTTTAATTTATTTGCCTATTTTTATATTTTTTTATATTATTTTTTTATTTTATTAACAATACCCTAAAAAATGAAAAAAAAAAGATTAGTGTTCATTTCTTACTCTGTCTCTATTTTTTTATTATTATTATTATTATTTGAGGTATTTTTATATATTTTTTTCTCCTTAGGTCTATATTACTTATTGTAAGAGTCTGACGGATAATATTACAGATATTTACTTATTTTAATTTTTCTATATTAATAATTTTTTTAAGCATATACATATATATATATATATACTTACTTATTGTAAGAGTCTGACGGGTAATATTACAGATATTTACTTATTTTAATTTTTCTATATTAATAATTTTTTTAAGCATATACATATATATATACAATCTTGGGCTGGGAAATTGCCTTTTCCTGGTGACTTTCTCTCTCTTTTCCGCTGGGATATTTAGTCCCTGAGCCAGTTTGGGTGCCGTTTCATTCAGACTCCTCTCCCATGTTCTTTTTACTCTGCGGTAGAGTTCTCTTTGTGAGATTCTATCTCCCCTCCTGCATTTTTTAATATAGTCACCTTGTTTTGTACCCATTGCAGGCGCTTCAAGCAAGTCAGGCTTAGGGTTTTAGTCACCACCACAGGATATACGAGTATGGCTCGAATATGCATAAGATAGATTTTCCTGATGCTGCTTGAGTTCAGGTTTTTAAATCTGAGTTATGTGAGATAGACTGGTTGAAGATTTGTATGAGTGTCAGTACCTCTTAGGCCTAGGTGTTTTTGGTGCATGATTGAGATGTTGTTAGAGCCAGAGGCTGTGGAGGATTTTGCCTACTATATCCCTTGAGATACCATTACTGTGATGAAATGTGTGGGCAAGTTGTGCTCTTTTGTGACTAGCTATTTGTATCTCTGTGTGCGAGACCAGCAGTTTTGTTACATATTTTTGAAGTTAATTCTGTGTTCAGGTAGAAGGATTCATATGTGTCTTGTTCCTCATTGATAGAAATAGAAAAGTGTACAATTGATGGCATGCATTTAGTTTACCCCTGTCTACTTTACTGGTATTTTCTCCACATCAAACTTTGCACAACAGTGAGAAAATAATTAGGCTAAGAGAGTGTATCTAAAATGTCTAAGAATAAATTTATATAAAAAATACTAAAAAGTAGAAATTTTAGCCTCTTTGCAGGATTCAAGTGCACAAACTAAGAACTATATTCACAAACTAAGAACTATATTCCATGGTTATAGACATGTTTGTTTCAAAAGGTCATATGCATATTTTTCAATTTGCCGAACTCAAGGATTGTAATCTAGGGTAATTCCCTGGAAATCTTATAAACAAAGGACAAAAGAATGGAACAATACTGTTAAATTAAATATTATTTAAATACAAAATTGCATAACCATTACTCACCTCAGTTTTGTAGTTCTTTTGTTGAGAAGCAATATATAAGGGGGAGAGCCCCTTCTCTATTGTAGTTGCATTGACATCAGCCCCACATTTAAGAAAGAAATTAACAACAGCAAGAGATGGGAATGGTGTCATATGTTGATCTTCTAATAGGCTATTACTATAAATGACATTAGTTTTCATGGCTGCAAGGTGCAGCAGAGAGAATCCACCTTGATTAGTTCTAGGATCAAGTCTTAAGATACGGTTAACAACTATACCTACATTGTGCAATTCTTCTTGTGAGAGATTGATATGCAAAAGTACAAAAATCATATGAGTTAAAACTTTCATCATTGTATCAAAATTGCTTTGGTATCTTTTGTGAAGTGGCTCAATCTTTAGCAAATTCATAGACTCAGGTAATTCTGCTGACAGTAACTTGAGGGTGTGATAAGCATCCTCATAATTTACTGTGTTTAATATTTGACCAGCAGTATATTTTTCAATCATATCAAGATATAGTCTAACAAGAGCTTGTGCAGTAAAGCATGTATCAGCAAAGAGAATTGGATCTTTACTTATTTTGAGCTTTAAAGCGTATAACCATAAATTTATACAATTTTGATACTGAAGTGAATCTGCATACGCTGCTCCTCGGTACATCAGTCGAAATATCATGTCTTTGTGTGAAGTACCAAGGATCCTTTCACAAATCAAGAGACTTTGTATCCTCACTAGATCCTGATCTAAAGCTATAGCCTCAAGTTCAGCAAGAGTAGCAAATTCTTTGGAATAATTGAATGCTTTGCAAGGCATTTTGATCTGTTTAGTAATATTGTGTGTTTCCCTAATGCCAACTGCTTTGTGCCAGCACTTCAAGGCAACCTGAAAGTCATGATGTTCATCTAAAAATGTTGAACCTAAAAGTTCATAACCATCTGCTATTCTACTTGGGGGATATTCAACCCGCTCAATTAAACAATGAAATATTTGGTATGCTCCATTTATGCAGGCAGTTTGAAGAGCATCATCATTATATTTACTAGTCAAACATGGCTTAGCTCCATGTTCTAATAAAAGCTTTGTTGTTTCATATCTATGTTCTTGGATAGCATAATGAAGAGCAGTTTTGCTTTGTATGTCTTGAGCATTAACATTGGAACCATGATTAATCAAATATTCACAAAGTTTCACACTTTGAACAGAATTTATCAAGCAAGTGCCTCCATTATAGTTAGGTTTATTGATATTTGCTCCATTCTCAACTAAATATGTTACAATATCATAATGTGTCATGAAACAAGCACTACGTACAGGTGTAGAGCCTGTATCAGAAACAATATTAACATCTGCTCCATGCTGGACAAGACACTTCACTACTGGCAGTTTACCTGCCACAGCAGCACACCAAAGCGGAGTAACATGATGTACAGAATGGTCATCAGAAACTTCATAACGTCCCTTTTGTTCAACATTAGCATTACAGATATTAATTAAGTATTCAACCACTTCAGTATTCCCTCTTTGACAAGCAATAAAGAGAGGAGCACAACCATCATGAGTTCTACTTGCAATCTCTTTACGTTCATCCTTTGAAAACCGTTCAAGTCTATTTCTCAATTTGTAGGATAATAAAGCACCAGGTGGTATAGCGCAACATTCAGTGCAAAGACTTGTAAATATCTGATCCTTTTGGGAACTCTGATCAACTTTACCTGTGATCCACATTTTTCTTTTAAACACACTTATCAAGCTTTCTTTTCTAGAATCCAGCTTTACTGATAAGAGTCAATATTTACCAATATAAAATCCTGAAAAAAGTAAAAATTAAAAATATAAAATCCACTCAGTTAAAAATAAAACTATTTTCATTAGTAGGTAAATGTATTTAGTTTCAATACCTCTCATAAATATTAGTCATGTTAGTCATTTTAAAAGCTACCTATTTACTTAAAAACATTATTTTTATGCATTAGGTACAAAAAAGGTCAAGAAGGTACTTAATCTGAGAAGTTGAAAGGGAAAACTTGCTGTGATTGAAAGCAGTGCAAAGAAAAAATTTGAAAGGAATATTAGGTGCAAGAAAGGTAGATATATATAATGAATAAGCATTATATATAGTATAAGGAAAGCTGTAAACACGTGGTTGTCATCAAGACCTATATGTTGTGTCCCATAAACTGAATCTTTCAGGTAGCCCCCATTCCATAATAAGAATGTCCGCTTGCAGGGATAAACAACAAAGGAAATAGAATTTCACAAAATTTGAGATAAAATATCTATCTGCTATTAAGATTCAAACCCACAATCTTTCAAGAATAGTGTGTTGAAATGGACAAGCCTGAATGTTTTAACTTCTGAGAGTAGATACCAAATTTATATCTACACACTTTTACTCGGAATATTAATATATTATTTAAATAATTTAATAAAATCCTGAGTGCCTGGCATTAGTTTTTTCCTTTGAATGTGAAGCAAAATATCAGTGAGGGTGTATCACACAGTCTGTAAGGAGAGATCTATAAAAAAAAAAGTGAAAATGTGTAAAATACAGACTGTCCCACAAAAAGATTATACTCTTTATAGTATCATATATTTTATTTAACCCATTAGTTGGTGAGCAAATTGCTTTGAAATCGCCTTCAATCAATTTATCCCTGCTACCTTGTTATGGAAAATAATAAAATAAAATATTTAAATCTTTTATTATAAATCAAATAATATTTAAATTGCAAAGAATTATTCTATTGATTTAACCTATTAATAGACATATATATTTAGAATTATGATTGGAAATATTTGCTTGTTGCTAAAGTTATTTCTTATTAACTGAAGAAATTAATTGTTACATTTTAGTTACTGCTTCTAAGCCAACCCCATTTTATAGAAAATGTTGCTTATATCTTATGAATAACATTTTTATATGAAAGGATTTTTAAAATTATGCCAAAAAATAAGGGGAAAATAATTTCACATATTTTGGGGCTGAATAGGCTTTTCTCCCTTAGTCCGCTTTGAATAACATGCTGATTTTAATTGAATGAATTTAAAATGATTTTAATTGGATAAAAAATTAAAAACAAGTGTATTGAACAAAAAAAAAGGAAGTCCTCAAAAAATGGCTGTTTAGCCCCTTTTTTTATAGTCACTTTATGGTGTGGCCTTGAAACCTCGTTTCTAGGTTGACAGTTTAATTAGTGACTGATTTGGACTGTGTTGTGCCTTAAATCTCATTTCGGACTGTTGATTTATTTTTCGGATTTTTCTACAGTTTTTTTTTCACCACATAATCAGCGAAAGCTAAGTTGCACTTCTTTTTTTTCTTATTACTACTTAAGTTCTTCCTTTGTTTGAATAAGTGATGGAGTTGGAGGATGAAAGTGAGCATGAGTGTCGGAATGTATGCATTGGTTGTGGTATAGTTGGTGAGGGGTATACATGTGTTGTATGTGGGCTGCGTGAATCCATTGTAGATTTAGACAGGATATATAGGCTGGAGGGGTTAGTTGCTGAGCTCAGGAGGGAACTTAGTGTTAGGCCTAGAGCTGGGAATAGGTTAGGTGGTGAGGTAGGCCAGTTAGATGTTTCAGGTGAAGGTAGAGGGCCGGTGGAGGAGGTAGGATATGATAGTTCTAGGGAAAGTGAAGTTAGCCCCCTTAGATTAGTTAGAAATAGGCCTAGTGAGGATGGAGGACAGTGGAGAGTAGTTAGGAAACGTGAAGCTAGGGAGGCTTCTCCTGTTCTTTGTGAGAATAGGGTTGCCTCTGATGAGGTGGTTAGCCAGAGGAAGAATAGGTGTGTGAGTCAGAGGGACACAGAATCTATTAGCTTGACTAATAGATTCAGTGCCCTAAGAGAGGAAGTAATTGGAAGTGATATGACTGATGGGGGTGGAGGTAGAGTGACTGGTAGTTTGAATGAGAATAGGAGTGGGGATGGAGTTAGGTCTGTGGGGGTTAGGAATAGGAGTCTGACTGAAGTGCTTGTGATGGGTGATTCGCGAGTTAGATATTTAGATAGGAAGTTGAATGCAAGTAGATTGAATGGTTTGAGGGTGTGTTTGCCGGGTGATGGAGTGAGAGATCTGTCTGATAGGTATGAGGACCAGGTGTCTAGCTGTGCAAGGGATGCGGTTGTGATTACACATGTAGGAGTGAATGATTGAAAGTGGGTGCATGGGAGTTACATGAGAGGTACAAGAGGTTGATTGAAAAGGTGAAAGAAAGTAGAATGAAAGGTGTTGTGACAGGTGTGCTTCCAAGAATGGATGTTGGGGTAGAATGGATGTCTCGTGCGATTGGGCTGAATGATTATGTGAGGAGGATGTGTGAGATGGAAGGTGTCATGTTTGTGGATGTGTGGGATAGGTTTGTTGGAATGAAAGAAATGTATGCGATGGATGGACTGCATTTGAGTAGGAGGTGGGTAGATGTGTTGTGGGAGGAGTATGATCGTGTTATTAGGTCTTTGCGGGTGGGAAACTAGATACTAATAGTGGTCAGGGAATTATGAGAGGACATTATAGTACTGAAAGTAGAATGGACTTGGCAGATAACAGAAATAGGTTCCAAGGCAATAGAGGTGAGGTCATTCAGGTTGGAAGAGGTGCTTCAGGGATAGGGGGGTTAAATTGTTTCTATACAAATGCTCGTAGTCTTAGAAACAAGAAGGATGAGCTATTTAGTTATATTAGCAATGAGGATATAGATATATTATGTGTTACTGAATCATGGGTTAATGAAATAGAATTTAGTGACACTATAAGTGAATTTGATTTACAGGGCTATAATATGTACATTAGTCAAAGGACAGGTAGGCTTGGTGGAGGAATAATTATCTATATAAAAAACAACATTGTTTCAAGTTTAAATACTTCAATAAAGCAGAATGGAGTTGAGTCACTTTGGATAGATATTAGGTTCAGTAAAAATAGAATGGTGCATTTGGGAGCTTTTTACAGGCCACCTGGGAAGACTGATGATATGGATGAACTAATGATAAGGAAAATAAGTAAGGGATGTGAAACAGATGCAGTTATTATTGGGGACTTCAACTTAAACTCTGTGGACTGGGAAAATATGATAGGTAGGGATAGAACAAGTGGCAGGTTCATAGAATGCTTTGAGGATAATTTTTTGAATCAATTTGTTAATGAGCCAATGAGGGGGGACAATATATTAGATTTAGTACTTTCTAACAGTTATCATTTAGTTCAAGAATTGACTATTGGTGAAGCATTGGGAAATAGTGACCATCAGATAGTTCATTTTAACTTGGGAATTGAGAAGGGTAAAATAACCAAAGATGCTATAAAAGTTCCAAATTTTCATAAGGGAGATTATGTAAAACTCAGAAGCTTGCTAAATTTTGTAGACTGAGATGTAGAATTCAGAGATAAAAATGCTTATGGGATGTGGGATACTTTCAAGCATATAATAAATGTAGTCCAAGAACAATGTATCCCAATAAAGGCCATTAGGAACAAAAGTAGGAAACCATTATGGTGGAATCAGGAGATAGCTAGAAAAATTTCAGAGAAGGAAAGGGCATATAAAAAATTACAGGTAGAAAATAATATTCAAAATTTAAGTGATTATAGAATGGCTAGGAATGAGTTAAATAAGATTATAAAGAAGAACAAAAGGGTGTCAGAAATTAAATTAGCTCAGGATAGAAACAAAGATCCTAGAAAGTTCTTTAGTTACTATAAAATTAATAATAAATCTGAGAGAGTTAAAATAGGGCCTATCAAATATGAAAGGGTTGTGAGAAAAACTGATGAGGAAATAGTTGAGGTACTAAATGGTCATTTTGCATCAGTATTTACAAAGAAGAAACTAAATAGTCTTATGTATAGTACTCATGGGTCTAAAAAGGGGATTTGCCATCATCTAGAGAGGGAGGGGTTAATCAGCGATGCTCAGCATGGGTTTAGAACAGGTAGATCATGTTTGACTAATTTACTAGACTTTCTGGAGTTTGTAACAGATCAAGTAGATAAGGGAGAGAATGCAGATATAATTTACTTAGATTTTAGTAAAGCATTTGATAAGGTACCACATAGGAGACTAGTTCATAAATTAAAAATGATTGGGATATGTGGGGGTATTTCAAATTGGATAGCTGAGTGGCTGAAAGATAAGAAGCAAAGGGTAGTGCTAAATGGTGTAAAGTCAGAGTGGAGGGATGTTATCAGTGGGGTTCCTCAGGGATCAGTTCTCGGTCCACTATTATTTGTCATCTATATAAACAATCTTGGGAGGGTAGTTAATAATAAAGTGTCAATTTTTGCGGATGATACCAAATTAGCAGCTGTAGTTAAAGATATTGATGATAATTTTAAAGTGCAGGGGGATTTAAATAAATTGTTATCCTGGGCACATAAGTGGCAAATGACTTTCAACCTTGATAAGTGCAAAGTTATTAACATGGGAAAAGATAATAGAGAATTTAACTATGAAATGGATGGGCATTGGCTGAGCTCAGTAGAGGATGAGAAAGATCTAGTAGTAATAGATAAGTCATTAAGGTTTACTAAGCAGTGTATTGAAGCAAGAAATAGGGCAAATAGAGTGCTGGCTTTCATTAAGAGAAATGTCAGTTACAAAAGTAAGGAGGTTATTCTTAAACTCTAAAACTCTTATGTTAGGCCACATCTAGAGTACTGTATACAGGCATGGTCCCCACATTTTAGACACAATATTAACCTTCTCAAGTCAGTGCAACAAAGATTATTCCTTCCCTGAGGCACCTTGAATATATAGATAGACTGAGGGTATTAAATATGTTCTCGTTCCAAAGGAGGTGTGTGAGAGGGGATATGATTGAGCTCTTTAAAAAAAATTCTGAGATAGATAAATTGGATGTTAGCAAGTTTTTTGAGTTAGATGATGGAAATCAGACTAGAGGTCACCACTTGAAAATTAAAAAGCAAGGGTGTAGGTTGGATTTAAGAAAATATTTTTTTCACCAAGAGAGTGGTAGACTTCTGCAACAAATTGCTGCGGAGGGTAGTAGGTAGTCCAAATTTAAATGTATTTAAGAGTAGGGATGAGTTTATGGGGAGGGAAGGTTGTGATGGTTCCTAAGTTTTGTATATATTAATATTGTTTGTATATATCTATAGCTGCATGATTTAGTTCTTGACAAGCCTTGATTGGTGATACCCTTGTTTGTGGATGCAATCCTCTGGATGTAGTTTTCCTGGGAGTTTGGCTGCCTTAAAAAAGAGGCTGTTTGACTCGGATGACCTATGATGAACCCTTGTAGCTTTTGTCATCTGTTATATTATATTGTGGGGGACTTTGATTTTGTCTTTTCCTGGTGATGGTGCTTTTTGTGGGTGGGTTTTGACGGATGCGGATGACCTTTGATAGGCCCTTGTGGCTTTTGTCATCCGTGAAATTATGTTATGTTATGTTACTCTCATTCATAAATCTCTGTTTACAAACAAAGAAGGACTGACCTAGGCCATTTTTGTATTTTAATTATATGATTACTCACTAACATAAGAGTTTGACAAAAAAAATGATCAAAATAATCATAATAATCAAGGCGAATACAAGTTTAAGAATGAAAGGCCACAAAAGGCCCCCGGGCGTTACATAGCACTGAATCAATCTCATATAAAGCCCTCGGATGACTAATGGGTTAAAAAGAATATATTGTTATAGCAATGAAAGGTAAATTACTGATATTAAAATATCATATGAAATTGTTTGTATATTAAAAATTTAACCTTTCACGCCTATATATGACAAATTTGTCACATAGAAAATAATGGCTTATAGGTAGAGAAATGGCATGTGTGGAGTCTAGCAAGCGAGTGTGAAGAGCACAACACATGTTTTATTTAGGTTCACACAAGGGTTGTATCACATTTGTACACCGTTTGCTACTAACTATTTACCACTTAATAGAAATGATAAATGTAATTAATATTTTTCATTTGTTTAAATAAATTCAAGACATAAAGGGTTAATACTTTAAACCAAGTGCTCAAAATGTTTTCCAATGACATGAATGAAGTGCATTGACTAATGTGGATGATGTAATGGTCTCTTACTTTTTCTAAAATGAATGTTTTAGGTGCTCAAGCATTGTAGGTCTTGTCCCCAAAACTGCATCCTTCAGGTACCCCCCCACAAGTAAAAAATTAAGTGGAACAAGTCTGGTAAATGTTGAAGATACTAAATGCCTTCTCTTCACCCTATCCAAAAGTTAGACAATGTTTCAGCAAGTACCTTCTGATATCACAATGTTAATAAGGGGGGGGGGGAGGCTCCATCTTGTTGAAAGTAAAATCATTTACAAACAGCATCTGAATTGTAGGTATAATTCCAATCTGTCCACAGCATCTCATAAAGAGGCATGTGAGGTGGGCATATTTCTGTAAGCTTGGTTGATAATCCACATATTCTTTAAATTTTGAATATTTCAAGTAGTAATTGTCAATAAAAATTATTTTAACAAAAGATTAACTATTACTAAGTGATTTCCACATTTTAGATCATTAATTTAGTTCCGTTAATTGTTTCTATTTGAATAAGGAATGAAAAATTATCGGCAATCAAACTTGTTTGCCCGATTCGCCACCATACTTGTTTACATTTTAAAATTTGTGACGTGTCCCACATTGAAAGATTGGAAATATATCCTGATATTATATGAATATATGATAGTAATTTCATTCTATTAGATCATTTTCTCTCATTATTCTCACCCTTTTCCTTGGCCTTATACTTATAAAACTAAAAAAAAATGGCGACTGATAAGGGAGATATGAAAAACGAAGGGCCCCAACGGTGCGGCAGCCATTTTCACCACAACCCTATAATAATAATAAAAACAGCATATCTCCAAGCAAAAAAACACAACAATCTGAGCGCCTGAAAATTATAACCAAACCTTTGGCCTTAAAAGTCATCACTACCAACCCCCAGGACACCTAATAACGCCCAACAGGTATGTTCAGGAAGAGATGACAAAGGGATTGACACTGGCAAACCAATGAATGATGAAAATAGTATTAAGGAGGTAACTTATATCAAATGTAAAACTGGTGTGACTGACTCTGACCACAGTTTGGAATGCGAGGTCTGCGAAAATTGGTTTCATGTTGCCTGTGAAAATATCCCTGAAGTTGTTTACAATTTTATGGTACGCAAGGAGGGAAAACAATAGAAATGGAACTGTGGTTTTTGTCAGGTGGGCAGTGCAAAGTTGAATGACTAGATGAAGAAGCTTGAAGAAAAGCAGAAAGAGATAGCAGAAGAACATGTAGCACTTGTAAAATTAGTTGAGGAAGTAAAGGATTATGTAGGAAAAAATGCTGATAAATGGGAAGAATTTAAAGATAGGCTATGAAGCTTAGAAGCCCAAGCCCTCAAGTCTACAGATGCAATGGAATCTAACTCTGTAAACATCCAAGGTATTGGAGCTAGACTCGGGACACTAGAAGCCAAGATGTTGAGCATGGAGGAAGAGATGAACACACAAGTAAGTGACAAAACTACAGAGACGATACAAGCAATGGAAAGAAAATCTTATTACCGTATCAACACCTTCTCCAGTACCTGACACCAGACAATTAAGGCAAGGCCTCATTGAACTTAGGATATAAAGAGGAGACAACTGAATCTCATTATTACCAATCTACCAGAACCAACCCAGGATACTCAGCAAACAGACATTATGCTGGTAGAAGAGCTACTTAGAGAAGAGGATCACCCCACCTTGGTATGGGTCTAAATACCATAATCGGGTAATAAATGACCATACTTAAGGTAAATAAAAGTCTTGCAATATATTTAACTGAGCATATCATAAAAAATCAGAGGGGAATATGTGTTTTATGTGGATTGCATGAGTGCAATGTCGATTTAGAAAGGATGAAAGCTCAGGATTTAGAGAGGATATGTAGGCTCAAGGGGCTAGTTTCTGAGTTCTGGAGGGAGATTATTGTGAGGCCTAGGTCTGGGAACAAGGTAGATAGTGAGGTAGGCCAAGTAGATGTATCAGGTGAGGTAGGACTAGATCTAGAACATGTGGGGTTAGCCCCATTGTATTAGCTAAACGTAAGGCAGAGGGGTAAGATAGTCAGTGGAAAGTAGTTAGGCAGGGTAGGCCTAGTGTACAGTCTGGAGCAAATGAGACAAATGAAGGTGAATTGTGGGTGAATGTAGATAATATGGATAGGGCAAGACAGGTTAGGGGTGTAAGACAAAGGGACACAGAATCTCTTAGCTTACCTAATAGATTCAGTGCCCTGAGAGAGAAAACAACTGTAAGTGATATGATTGGAAGTGAGGATGGAGATGGAAGTGGAGTGACTGTTTATGTAAATGAAACTAGAGGGAAGATAGAGTTAGGTCTAGGGGAATTAGAAATAGGAGTCTGACTGATGTGCTTTTGATGGGTGATTTTCATGTTAGATATTTAGATAGGAAGTTGAGTGGGAGTAGATGGAATGGGTTGAGGGTTTGCTTGCCAGGTGCTAGAGTAAGTGATCTGAGTGACAGGCTGCAGGCTGGTGTCTGGCTGTGCAAATGATGCAATTGCGATTACACATGTAGGAGTGAATGAAGATAAAAGAGTGGGTGCATGTGAGGTATGTGAGAGGGATAAAGGATTGATTGAAAGGGTGAAAGTGGTGTGACAGGTGTGCTTCTGACACAAAGCAACCTAAAGCCATTGCGGCATTAGGGGGTAGGTCAATGAGAACAATTTCAGAACAATGGCATGCATTTTAAGTTCTCCTTGGCCGTCTCCAATCTTCTTTGCCAAACAGCTAAGAGGGCTGCCCTGATTATTGCCCATGTATTCAGTGTGAGAAAGAAGGAAACGCTGGTTTGGTCAGGTACCCTGATTGTCAGGCTCATTCCCCATAATTTCCACATGTCTAGGAACCTTGCACAAGATAATCTACACAACCACCCAGTTTGCGGCAACTGTCATCACAGATACCATGAACCAAGGGGTGGGTAGAGTCCAAAGCCCCAAGAGCAGTCAGGGCATTTTATGAGTCGATAAGATCACAATCTGATGTATCGCAATGAGCTTGGCTGTGAAGACAGACGCAGTGCCTGGTAGAGCCCCACTGACTTCAAACATAGTGGATATGGGATGGAAACCAACCCGCCTCCTGGGACTTGGAGCCATCCATATACAATGGCAGTGATCCAGCTGCCCAGCATGACACAAAGTGTGCTCTAAAAGGTTGAACACAAATACTCCCAGCACTGTGGAAGCTTTGGGAGTAGAGGTGTGGCAACAAATAGTTGAAGGGGGTACCTTCCAGAGTGGCATCCTGGGCAGAACCAGAAGTGCCACCAACCTGAAAGCTACAGCAAGCTCTCAGAGAAGTTTTTAGTCCTAAACACAAGGAGCTTAGGGCAAGACTGACATCTCTCGGGATTATAAGCATTATCAAGATCAGCTGTGGATTCAGTGAGAGCTATTAGTGACAGAGGTGCCAGGCTCACACATAGAAGCACATATTGTACTATGTACAGTGTAGAGTGAGTAGCATCGACAACTAGGCTCTCAATAGGGGATGTGTGGAAGGCACCTGTCACCAAGTGGAGACCAGTGTGGTGGATTAAGACCACCTTTTGCAATACATGTTTAGCTGCAGATGCAAATATAAAACTAGCATCCTTAGTGAAGCTTGCAATGGACAAAAGATCGGTAGAAAAGCAACTACCTTAGGTGCTAAATGTCACAGAACAAAGAATGTCCATGGTGCAGGTACAAGAGACCCTAATGCTGCAAATATGAGCCTCCCAGGTGAGGCATTGGTTGAAAACAAACCAAAGAAATGATACAAATACACCATTTCAAGGCAAACCCCATTTAGGAACAAATCTGGGTCAGGCGAGCTGTGGATGGTGACAGAAGTGCACTACCTTAGTCTTGGCCCAGGAAAACTGAAAGCTGTGGACTTCAGCATAGTGAGTGATGTGGTTCAAGGCCTGTTGAAGTCTACACTTCAGAGTTGCCAACTGGGCCACATCAAAAGAGATCAAAAGGTCATCCATAAAGAATATAGCAAGAACATCTTCTGGCAGCACTGAAATGATACCATTAATGCTCAGGTCAAAGAGTCACAAGATAAATCTCTGGGCAAAGAGTGCAACACTGAGGACACTTCCCTGCAGGACATCCTTTTCCATTGGGCCAGAGAGGGCTCCCCATACCCATATGCAGAATAAGCATTCCCTCACCCTCATCATGTCGAATCTCCATGATACTGTATCATAATGCAGTAACATAGGCCTTCTCTAGATTAAAAAACACTGTGGCGTTGGACCAGGGGCAGTGTCCATGAATGAAGCAAGAGCAGAACAAAGCAATGGAAACCTGTTATTGAAGGGTTCTCTGCCTCTGGATGTAAATTCCAGCTAGCAATCATCAACAACATCACAAACTGCATTAAATGCTGACAGAGCAGCATCCCGGCTAGAGAATGTAATAGTAAAAGAGTGCCACAGATGATGGGTTAGAGATTGTGGTCCCATTCCCCTGAAGAATGGGAGGGTGGTCCTGCAAGAACTTGCCCTGAATCCTTTTGACTTGCTTCCACACTTCTGCAAGAGGGGTCATCCCATCAGGTGAGATGTATACCCACAAGGAAGAGTGGCATGCATGCTTCAAAACATACATGAACCTAGCCCTAGCTCAACAAAATTCACCCACAGCGAAATCTTATATCACATGTAGGCATAGCGCTTCTGTTTGAGGGCTGTCTCACATTTAGCTGACCACCACAGTAGTCGGCATGCAAAATGGCCAGACATTCTAGGAATAGTAATTAGACCCATGGTAATGAGGTTGCCGGAAAAGAACTCAACTGCCTCATCCACCAACCTAATCTCCTTAACTGGGACTGAGAAATCAGTCCTGAAAGGAGGTATTTAAATTAAAGGGAAGAACAGAAACATAATGCCAGTGTAAATCATGCATCCTCCTGCCCAGCCCCCCATCCATGGTTGTGGGGTCTCAAAACCCTTCGTTTAAGAGGCAGAGGTCCCTCCTTTGGAGGGGGTCCATTGTCACCAAGCTACCCAGTCTAGCCTTGGGTGAGGGCATAAAAGCTGAAGCTCCTTTGGTACTGTCCTCCTTTCAGGGGGTAGATTTAGGAACCCTGAAAGATATTTTCACAACCACCTTCAAGGGTGCTGCCTCCTGTGAATCTAACAACTTGGTAGGGGTATGCGGCCATTTCTCCTTACAGGAAATAGTCACATTGGGGGAGGAACTCTGGTTTTAGCTGAGGCTGGGTATGAACCTTTTGTGCTGCCAGCTCTACCAGGAGAGTGCCCAGGGTGAGTAAGAATCCACAGTAGGGTTCCTAATGGGCACAGAAACGACTGTGCTCGTAGTCCTGGAGGAGCCCAGGAAAAGATGCCATTTTTAAAATTGAGCCAGAAGACACCCCAGGCAGTGCCAGGTAATCCAGGACCAAGTCCTTAGCCTTACAAAATAAGAGATAATCCTTAGCTTGAATGCCTAGGATTTCCTTTTCCAGGTAATAACACCACATTGCTCTCTACAATTGACACATTTGTCCATATATAATAGGAACATATCATGTATAACCTTGGAACAACTTATACATACAGACTTTGGGTAAATCCAACTTTGCAAATCTACATGAGTAATCCATATGGCTGAAGCAACGGCAGTAGTAGCACCTCCACGACAGTGGCACAAATGAATTCATGCAATAGCATTACCAACTAGCACACACCGAGTAAGGGAGCTTGTCAGAGCCAAACATGACGAAGAGTGTAGGAGTGGGTCTTGAGGCCCCTTCCTATTTTCTTATTATGACTTGGGCATTCAAAAAGAATGTGCCAAATAGTCTGGGGGACAATACAGTCTTCACAGTAAGGCGCAGGCAAGTGCTCTATCAAATAGCGGTGCATTCTGCGAGTGTGTCCAATTCAGAGATGATAGAAAGCAACCTTAAGCCTTCATGGCATTGGGGGATAGGTCCATGGGAACAGTCATGGCACAAAAGCACACAACTTTAAGTTGTGGTGGGGCGAATGTGAGTGTGTGTAAAAGGGCCATTCTCCCACCCTTTTTCTCAGTACCCTCTCCCTCCCTCTGTAAGAATGTGTGTGAATGGGAATGGGTTTGTTTTATTTTTGTTTATTTCATGTATAAAATGATTACCATGTTTTTCTTTCTTTCCAGGCGTTATTCTGGAAAGATAGTAGCTAATTTTGAGATATCACTATAATAAGATTGTACTTTGTTTAAATTAATCTTTTATCAAAGCGTTATTCTGGAAAGAGAGAGTGGAAGTGTGGACTGGTAGCAAGAGGGGTTCTATAGACGAGTGCTCCACCCAGCCCTGAGAGGAGGGCTTTCGTGCCTCGCTAACCACCTGAACCGCCATACCCGCCTTCGTTGACAATCCTGCCTCCTTCTAAGTTAGCCAACTACCACCCACCTCCAGCAAGTGATAGCGCGTGCCCCCTTTTCGTTCGGTTGTGGTTGTGTTTTTTTGTTTTGTGTAGAATATAAGTAAATTGTTGTATCCGCCGGTTATAAGATTCTCGTTTGGTATCGTATTTTGATTGGGGAATTTAGCCTCATTTTGAAGTGTGCACACTTCCCTAGTAAATATAAACTGTAACTATCATTGTATTTTTTTTTGTAAGTAAAGGGACTGTATATACAATCCGTTTTATTCTCCCTCGATTTCTCACGTCCGGACAGTGTAGGAAGCGGGTTGGATCGATTATCGATTGGGATTAGAGATCTATTTTCGGCCCGCTACATTTGGCGCCCGAATAGGGACATGAGACTTCGAAACTGGGAGCGTGACTGGATTGGATTGCAGTCCATACTCAATTAGTGTGACAAGTAGTTTGATTGATTTTTCCCTTCTCCTATCTTTTTACTAACTTGGGAACAATGGCTGTAGCGGAAACGTTGAATGAAGAAGTAGTGCGATTGAGACTGGAGTTGAGAAAGAAAGAAGAGGAGTGTGAAATGTTGCGGGGAATGATGGAGGGAATGGAGAATAAAATAAAAGGGATGAATGAAAAGACTGATAGGATGAAGAAGGAAATGGGAGACCGACAGGATCAGACGGACCGACGGATGCAGGACCTGTATAACATGATGATAGGGGCTGGATCAGCCCCAGGACCTACAACCCTGACCCCTGCTCCTACTGAAGGGACTCCGCTAAATGGAATGGATGGCAGTAGGATTAAGTCTAAAGAAGATACTGTGAGTGGTAGGAAAGGGGGTGAATGGAAGAGAGTGGAAAGTAAGAGAGGAAGTAAGCATGGTTCTAAGGTTAAGGATAGGAAGGCGAGAGGGAAGAGTGTGGATTCGCTATACTCAGATGAGGGAGAGAGTGACGATATGATTGGAATGAGTGAGACCGAGAGTAGCTCTTCGGAGAGTGAAGTGAATGTGGGAAAAGGAATTTTGATTAGGGAAGTGCCAAGGATTGATAAGTTTAGATTGCATGGGGGAAAGAGTATGGATGAGTTCTTCGGGGATTTTGAGCGGTACTGCAAGCTCAAGTACCCGCAGAACAAGGGTCACTGGGTGAGTGTTCTGGGAGATTGTTTGGATGGGAAAGTGTTGGAGTTCTTGCGAGTGATAACGAGTGTGGGAGAGCCAAAGTACGATGTAGTGAAGAAGAGATTGATTGGGCAGGTGAAACGAATGAAAGAGAGTGCGAAGTATAAGAGGGTGAATGAATTTGAGAAGGCTCGAATGGGGAAGAGTGAAAGTGTGAATATGTATGCACATAGGCTTGAGAGTATGGCAAGAACGAGGTATGGTGATGATGATGTAAATGAATGTAAACCACTCATGAGGAAGTTTTTGGACACGATCCCGCGAAAGGTGAGTGAATGGCTGAGTGGAAAGAGAAAGGAGAGAGTGAGACTGACAGGTGAACGGTTGATGTGGGAGGATGTGTTGGAACTGTTAGAAGATGGACGATTTGATGATGAAAGCGATCTAGAAGAGGATGGATGGTACAGTGTGAATGTTGGAGGTAAGAAGCTCAGGAGCTTTCATCCACCCCAGCAGTTTGTCAGCTACAGGGATGCCCTGAAGGCTGCACCAGCTGGAGTGATGTCAAACTTCCTGGGCCGGCAGAATGGATGGGCAAATGGAGGGTGGTCGAATGGAAGGGGGCAGATGAATTTCAAGCATGGGAACGGATATATGAGAGAGAAACCGAGGTATGTCCCAGCAAACGAGAGACCGAATGGTGGGAGAAAGATTGTGGAATGTCGTCGGTGTGGAAGGAAAGGTCATATGTTGGCAGAATGTAGGTGGACATCTGGTGCGTGTTTTGGGTGTGGTAAGAAAGGGCATATGATAAAGGATTGCCAGGAAAGTGTGAAAGAGTGCTTCGAGTGTAAAGAAATAGGCCATTTGAAGAAAGATTGTCCGAGGTTGAATGGTGGAGCAACTGGTGGGGAAAGTATGAAATATGCATGTGGTAATTGTGGAAAGGCTGGTCATTATGCAAGGATGTGTCGTGACCAGAGGAATGTATGTAGCTATTGTGCGATGGAAGGACATTCAAGTGAAAAGTGTTGGATTAGACTGAGAGCGCAAGGTGTGAATGGAAAGTCTGAAGCAGGAAACTGAATGGTAAGAGGGTACCTGCTGAAGTATCCTCTGGGTGCATGAGTGTGAGTAATGTGTTGGTAAGTCTGTCTAGTGTGAAAGTGCTGTCTGGTAGGAAGTATGAGTGTCTGAGTGTGAAGGTGGAGTTGAATGGAATTGAGTGTTTGGCTTTAATAGATTCTGGATGCAAGGCGAGCTTGGTGTATAAAGATGTGTATGACAAGTTTAGCGAGAAAGCCCTCCTGTCTGAGTGCAAGGGTAGTTTGGTAGGTATTGGTAATAGGAGAGTGCCTGTGATTGGAATGATAAGGTCACCTGTTCGAATGCATGGTATGATGATGAATGAATGTGAATTTTCTGTGATTGATAAGGTGAGTAGTGAGTATGGTGTGATTTTGGGCTATGATTTTATGAAAATGAATCGTATGGTTGTGCATCCTGCGAGTGATCAGATTGAGAAAGATTGGTAAAAATGGGGTGTATAAGTTGTATGTAGGGAAAGATGGTAGCGTTTTGAGGAGTGTGTTTACTGGTATTGAGGTGACTGCTATGGAGAATGTAAGGCTTGTGAAGGGTGAAAGGGTGTCTGTTAGAGTGAGTTGGAGTAAGGATGTTAGTTTGAATGTGAGTGAGAACACTGTGATATTGGATGGAACAGATGCGTGTTATAAGGTAAGGCGTGTTGCTTGTGTGTTTCATGGCTTGATGAGAATGAATGATCCTTTTGTATGTGTGCAGGCGGACCCCAGTGTGAAAGGGCAGGTGAGGGGAATCCAAGTCGGAGATGTACTGGGCCACCTCTCCACTGTCAATGAGGTAGGTATGGATGATAGTACGGATGTCAGGGTGAATGTTGCGAATGAAAAGACATGTGAATGGATGTATAATGAGGTGAAGGACATGGTGAAATTGGATGGATGTTTGACTGAGTATGAAAGGGAGGATGTGTATCGAATGATATTTGAGCGAAAGGGAGCCCTCAGTAAGGGTGATCTGGATTTCGGGGTTGCAAAGCTCCCGGAATTCAAGATTGTCCTGAAGGAGGATTCCCCAATCTATCAGCGGCCAAGGCATTTCCCACGTCCGGTTGCTGATGAGATTGAGGAGCAGTGCTTGGAATTGGAGCAATTGGGGGTGATTGAAGAGAGCGAGAGTGCATGGAATAGTCCAATTGTCCCTGTACGTAAGCCGGATGGAAGATTGCGTCTGTGTGTGGATTATCGAAAGGTGAATGAAAGGACTGTGAAAGAAAGGTTTCCGATGTGTGTGGTATCTGAGTGTGTGTATAGTATGCATGGGATGGAGTGGTTTACGAAGCTGGATCTGGTACGGGGGTATTACCAGATGCCCATTGCTGAGGAGAGCCGGCCAGTAACTGCCTTCTCTTCCTCAAAGAGGCATTACCAGTTCCGGAACCTCAGCTTTGGGTTGGCTAGTGCTCCCGGAGCCTTCCAGCGGGCAATGAATGTTGTGTTGAGTAAGTTTGCGAGTAAGAATGTGATTGCGTTTATAGATGATATTTTGATTATGACTGAGACTTTTGAGGAGCATATGAGATTGGTGAATGATGTGTTGAGAACGTTGGAGAGTGTTGGTGTGAAGGGGAGAGTGTTGGTGTGAAGGTGAAAGTGGCGAAGTGTGAATGGTTTGCGAAAGAAGTGGAATTCCTTGGGCATATGTTGAGTGAGAATGGATTGCGAAAATCATCGAAGTATGTTGAGAAGGTGCGAATGTTTCCTAAACCGGTGACTGTGAAGCAACTGAAGTCATTTTTGGGTTTGATTGAGTTCCAGCGAAAGTTTATACGTGATTGTTCTGGTGTGAGTAAGCCTCTGACTGAGTGGATGGGCAAGAAAGGTAGTACGGTTGTCAAGTGGAATGATAAGATGAATGAGGCGTATGAGAGACTGAAAGAGGCAGCGGCTGAAGATGTTGAATTGGCTTACCCAGATTATAGTGTAAATGCTAAAATGCTTGAATTGTATACAGATGCGAGTGGGTATTGTATGGGAGGTTTTCTGATGCAAGAGCAGCGTTTGAATGGAGAGAATGTCAGGCGAATAATTGGGTATATATCCAAGGCTATGAATGTTGCAGAACGAAAGTATTCAACTGTGGAACGAGAGCTGGCTGCGATAAGATATTGTTTGAAAGTGTTGCGTCCATTTTTGTATGGTGTGAGGTTTGTGATAAAAACCGATCATCAACCTCTTGTGTATCTGCAGCGTATGAAGTGGCCTGATAGTAGGATTGCAAGGACTTTGGAAGATTTGAGTGACTTTGACTATGTGATTGAGTATGTGCCTGGTGAACGGAATGGAGTGGCTGATTTGATGTCAAGGTATCCTGGTACGAATGATGAAAATGTGTGTGGAGTGAGTGATCCTGAGTATTTGCCGAAAGGGATTATGAATGGAAAAGAGAGTAAGGGTGGTGGTGATTCCTTGTTTGAGAGTGTATGGAATGGTTTGCAAGATTTGAAGAGTGATGGAGTAGATGTGAGAGTGCCCGATAGTGTAGATGATTTAAGGAAGGAGGTAATGAATGAAGTGTGTAGGAAGCCTGAAAGCATTGGTATGGCAAAGGTGCGGAACTTCATGAAAGAATTGAGAGCGATGTGTATGCAAGGGGTCCCGCCATTTCAGGAAGTGTTGATTGTAGTGAGTCGTTTGTATGGAGTGATTGTTTATGTGCACTTTGGTGGTGAGAGGCCGATTGTGTACAAGGATGAGAAGATGAAGAGTTTGAATCCTAATGTGGTACATCTGCAATGTTTGAGCGGTGTGCACTACAATTGGGTAATTGAAAAGTGTTCATATATAAGAGAGAAGAATGATTGTCTGGATGAACATGAGTGTGTGGTGAGTGATGATATGGGAGTTAATGACAGTGTGGATATAAGTGCTGATGTTGGTGTGCTTGTTCCTTCGGTGTATTGCGAACATGGTGGACCTGATATGATGGAAGCGAGAGTGAAAGTTGGGGAAAGGTTGTTCTGTGGTTTGATTGATACTGGAGCGCAGGTGTCTTTAGTGAATGAGAAGATTCTGAGTAAGTATGATGAGTTTAAATGTTGCGAGCATAAACCTGTGAAGTTACGGATAAGTGGATTAGGGAATGGCTTGATAGTGGCATGGGAACAGGTTAGTCTGAAAGTGAGTTTGGGTAATGGTGTGAATGTGAGGCATGACTTTGTGATTCTGAAAGGTGAGCAAATGCCTTGTTGTTTCTTGCTTGGTGT
This sequence comes from Ceratothoa steindachneri, assembly GCA_963969495.1. NCBI lineage: Eukaryota > Metazoa > Arthropoda > Malacostraca > Isopoda > Cymothoidae > Ceratothoa > Ceratothoa steindachneri. The sequence continues at coordinate 19,809,784 of OZ018325.1, forward strand.
AGACTTTATGAGATTGAATGATTTGTCTTTGGATGCTGATAAGGATTATCTTATGAAAGGTGAATGTGAGGTGATGAAGTTGAATGAGTGTGCGAAGAATGTTGTCAAATTTTGTGGCATGATTGAGTTGGTCATGGATGATGAGAATGAGATTTTAAGTGATGAGGATATTCTAGAGATGCAAGAGATGTGTCCTTTTGTTAGTGAGTTGAAGAAGTGTGTAATGATGCGTGTTGATTTGAATGAATGGCTAGAGTGTTTAAGTGATTTTAAAAGGTATGCTAAGGATTTTGTTGTTTGTATGGATGTTGTATATTTTGTGAGGCATGTGAAGGGTGGTGATGATATGTATGTACCTGTGATGTCCTTAGTTGGTATGATTGGTCTGGTGAAGGTTGTGCATGACAATTATGGGCATATGGGTAAGTTTAAGCTGTGGGAGTGTATGAAGGAGCGTGTGTTCCACCCGTTTCTGAGAACTGTTGTGAATGATGTTGCAACTACGTGTGAAAGGTGTCAGAAGCGAAAGGTGCAAGGTGTGCAAGTGAAACCACCGATGTTGAAAGTTGATGCGAAAGAACCGTTTGAATTGGTAGTGATTGATTGTGTGTCTTTGCCGCGTACGAGAGCTGGGAATGTTGGTATGGTTGTGATGGTTGACCATAAAAGTAAGTTTGTGTATGCAGCGCCTGTGAGAGATAAAAGGAGTGTGACTATTGCGCGTGTGGTTGAGCAGTTGTTTTTTCCTATGTGTGTATGGAAGCCTAGAAGATGTCTGAGTGATAATGGTCCTGAATTTGTAGGGGAAGTGTTTGAGCAAATGTTGAGAGAGAATGGTGTAGAGCATGTGAGAACAACTCTGTATGTACCGTCTTCAAATGGATTGGCTGAACGGACTATAAGAACCTTGTGTGAGATGTTGAGAATGATGAGTACGACAGTGAATGACTGGGATGTGTGTCTGGGGAGAGTGTTGTGGGCATATAATTCAACTGTGCATAGTGCAACTGGAATGTCCCCATGTCAGTTTGTGATGAATTTTGAAAGGCGAGTGAAAGATAGGTTTCGTTTGAGTGAAAGTGAGCAGAGTGTATGGCGTGAGGCGCATGAAAGGTTCCGTTCATTTGAATTAGGTGCAAAAGTATTGAAGGTGAAAGAAGTGAAGGGTAGGTTGAATGTATCAAAGATGAGTGAGAAGTTTGATGGACCTTATAGAGTTGTGAGAGTTTGGGAAAATGGGGTAACGTATGTTTTGGAGAGTTTGAATGACGGCATGACTGAGAGAGTGCGGGCTCATCAGAGTCAGTTAAGGAGATGGAGAGAACCTCCTGACTACCTGGTGAGCCATCCGGTGTATGGACTGTGTAGAGAGAGAGGTAAAGTGCATGATGATGAGATTGAATGTGATAGTATGGATCTGTCTGGGAAAGAGCTAGTCTTAGTCTCGAGGAGTAGAAAGCGTACAAAGAAGAGTGAAAGGAAGAATGCAAGTACGAATGAAAGAAAGTCTGAGCAGAGTGTTTCTGGTATGGGGGATCTTGAAAGGGAGATTGAGTTTTTGCGTAAACAGGTGAGTGATCTGGCTGGTATAAGTAGACGAGTGAGTGAGCTGCCTGTGCCTGATTTTTCTGGTTTTGGGAACAGTATGAATGATAGTGTGTTTGGGCAGAATGAACCTAGTGTGGCTGATTTTTCGGGTTTTACGAATGGTAATAGTAGGGATGAGTTTGATGTAGTGAATGATGAAGTGGCTGATTTTTCAGGTTTCTGGTGGGAACCAGTCGAAGGGGTTTCTGGTATGCCTGTTGAGAATACAGGGGATGTGAGTGACCTGTCTGTTTCGCAAGAATGTACCTTGAGTTGGATGAGAGCTGTGAGTGAGGAGCTGATGAATGGGGGTATGAAGAGTGAGGGTTCTGAACGGAAGAGTATGAAAGAATTCTGTCGTGAGATGGGAGAACTGGTAATGAGGGCTAAGAGTATGGTTGATGAGATGATAAATAGTCATGATGAGACTGACAGGACGACTGACGAACAACCCCGACTAATTGCTACGCGTAGCCAGGGACCAGTAGAAGAGTGTGAATGGGTGCAGAAGGGTGCGATTGAGCACAAGTGGTACCGTGAAGAGTGATTGAAAGGGTTAAGTGAGTGGCTGGTCGAATGGCTTAAGGAAGGAGGGGTGTGGTGGGGCGAATGTGAGTGTGTGTAAAAGGGCCATTCTTCCACCCCTTTTCTCAGTACCCTCTCCCTCCCTCTGTAAGAATGTGTGTGAATGGGAATGGGTTTGTTTTATTTTTGTTTATTTCATGTATAAAATGATTACCATGTTTTTCTTTCTTTCCAGGCGTTATTCTGGAAAGATAGTAGCTAATTTTGAGATATCACTATAATAAGATTGTACTTTGTTTAAATTAATCTTTTATCAAAGCGTTATTCTGGAAAGAGAGAGTGGAAGTGTGGACTGGTAGCAAGAGGGGTTCTATAGACGAGTGCTCCACCCAGCCCTGAGAGGAGGGCTTTCGTGCCTCGCTAACCACCTGAACCGCCATACCCGCCTTCGTTGACAATCCTGCCTCCTTCTAAGTTAGCCAACTACCACCCACCTCCAGCAAGTGATAGCGCGTGCCCCCTTTTCGTTCAGTTGTGGTTGTGTTTTTTTGTTTTGTGTAGAATATAAGTAAATTGTTGTATCCGCCGGTTATAAGATTCTCGTTTGGTATCGTATTTTGATTGGGGAATTTAGCCTCATTTTGAAGTGTGCACACTTCCCTAGTAAATATAAACTGTAACTATCATTGTATTTTTTTTTGTAAGTAAAGGGACTGTATATACAATCCGTTTTATTCTCCCTCGATTTCTCACGTCCGGACAGTGTAGGAAGCGGGTTGGATCGATTATCGATTGGGATTAGAGATCTATTTTCGGCCCGCTACAAAGTGGTAATACTTCAGATTAGGGGTGCACAGTAAGTGGCACTGTTAGTAGGCTACAATTTGGGGCTACAAAATACGAGGGGCAGCCAATAAGTTTTGCAATTCGGATAAAAGGAAATGAGATATGAGGAAAAGTGTTTTATTATTTTTCAATATAACTACCCTCGACTTCAATGCACTTGCCCCACTTGTCCCTGAGGCTTTGAATTCCCGCCAACCAGAAATCTCCCGACTGCTGTTCAATCCACTCCTGGACGGCGAGCTGGACATCTTCATCGTCCCCAAACCGGCATCCATGCAGTGCAGCCTTGAGCTGGCAGAATAAAAAGTAGTCGCTAGGGGCCAGATCTGGACTGTAGGGGGGATGGTTGAGCTCCTCAAATCCGCACTCACACAGGGCAGCTTGTGCAACTCTGGCCTGGTGGACTTTGACAACGCTTAAGTTGATCATGGAGTGTGAGGTTTCTAGAGACCCAACGGGCACAGACCTTGGTTATGGCCAAATTGTTGTGGATGATGTTGATAACACTTCCATGTGATATTCCAAGTTCTCGCTCAATTTCTTTGACCTTCACCTCCACACAGGCCACATTGTCCTCGTTGGTCACATCTGACGGGCGTCCTGGGCAGGGTCATCTTCAAGGGACTCACGACCATGGCGTACTCCCTATTCCAGCCAGCAATGGTTGCATAGGAAGGGGTGGTGTCGGTGTACACTGCAACCATACGTTCATGGATCTCTTTTGCATTCTTGCCTTCCTTGGTCAAAAATTTGATCACTGCGCGGTGCTCAACCTTCTCCATTGTTGAAAAATTTGTGACTGGCGATCTGCAATCAGCTACTGCTTCTTAAATAGACGAGGCAGGAGCATGCAGCTGCAGGTCCTGACTTGTCCTAACACTCCCACAAACAGCCATCCCCCTTCCTCTGTTTTGCCCTACCGATTCGCAAAACTTATTGACCGTCCCTCATATCTCTTATGATGTCAGACGGTAGCTTCAGATGTGACCAATCACGGCGTTATATTTTTTTTATTGTTTAGGGGATTTGTAACCTTTAGTCTGTATTATTTACTAAATATCTGCGCCTCTGCTCGTTTATAGTTTTTTCTAAGTTAGGTAAGGTTTCTTGATGTCTTTTGTTTTGTTTTTTTGTTTTTATATTTTTTGTTTTGCAGTGAACGATAACAGCTTCTTACTGGCAACATTGTAGCTATAAATAGGAACCGCTTCGCAGAAGTTTCTGTTTCATTATGGCTTTTTCATGCTCTACTTTGGCTTCTTTGTTATTCAAATTCGGGTTTATTTTGCATGACCGCAAAAAACTTTTAGATTATTTAGAGGCGCATAAACTAATCGAGAAACCTATAAAAGTAAGTATTGTTTGTCATTAGGTTAGATTTTTTCTGCCAGTAAAAAAGCTGTTGTTTGCAGCGAAATAAAAATTGGGAAAAAAACAGTAAATTCAAGGGGACTGCTCGTGGGGGAGATATCACTGCAGGGGGAGCATCCTGCAATGATCCTGAGTTTGAATAAATTGAAGGGGGGGTCTGGGAGGCACAGCCCCCCCAGTATATACTCATATACCAAAAAATATAACGTCTTAATTGTTCACATCTGACACTACTGTCTGACGTCATAAGACATATATTGTAGCCCAAAATTGTAGCCTATAAACAGCGCCACCTAATGTGCACACCAAAACTGAAGTATTACCACCTTGTTATCCTCGGCTGTCTGCCATCTTCTTTGGCAAGCAGCCCAGTGTGCCTGTATTCCTGCCATGTAGTCGGCGTAAGGAAGAGTGAAACACCGGTCCAGTCACCCAGTGCTCGCGGACTCTTTGGTGTGCTCATTCACAGCAATTCCTATATATCCAGGAAACCAGCAAAAGATAATCTTGTCATCCACCTGGCTCGCTAATTTATTTTTTTTAATTTTAAGAGCTCATCTGGCGACTGCCTACTTGGGCATTAGTTGCCGTATTCAACACTGCCTAATATTAAGCATCTTTAAAATAAGATGCAAAAAAAACATTAAAAAACAATAAAAATTTTAAAAAGGGGAAAGGCAATAAGCTCAAGCATTGGGGGGAGGTCCGCCTCCCCCAAGCTAGGAGCATGCTACCCAACTAAATAAATAACGGGGAAAAGGCTGGCCTCCTCCAAAAAGTCTATAAATACTACAATGTGCACAAACTCGTCCCACGTATAAGGGACATGCAGTAGTGACCCTGCCCATCCTGGTACCGAGACAGGTAACATGCACGGAGATCACCAAGACTGGGACATTTAAGAAGAATGTGCCAAACAGTCTGGGGGACAATGCAGTCTTCACAGTAGGGTGCTGGCAAGCGCTCCATCAAATGGCAGTGCATCCCGCAAGTGTGTCCAATTCAGAGATTACAGAAAGCAACCTGAAGCCTTCGCACATTGGCGGGTAGGTCTATGGGAACAGTTGCGGCGCAATGAACCACAACTTTAAAGATCCCTTCAACTGTCTCCCCAAAGAGCTGCCCCCATATTCCTGCCATGTAGTCAGTGTGAGGAAGAGCGAAATGCTGGTCCAGTCACAGTGTCCTCGCAGACTCTTTGGCGCGCTGATTCCCTGCAATTCATACATGCCAGGAACACAGCAGAAGATAATCTCAACATCCGCCTGGCTTGCCAAAACCGTAGCATTGCAGATATTGCGAACCAGAGGATGCAGAGATTCCAATGACCTGGTAGCACTAAGGGCGCTCTGTGAGTTGCTATAGATCACAATCCAGTCTCCAAACCGGGCACATTGCGTAATCTCCCGTACCGAGTGATATATGGTCAGCATGGAAGACGACCCTCTCTTGGGACTTGGAGCCATCTGTATACACTGGCACGGTTCCAGTATGAGATGAAATATCCTCCAAAAAGGTCAAACACAATACTTATGGCATTGTAGAAGCTTTGGGAGCAGAGGTGTGGCGACAAATAGCCAACGGTGGTAGGCTGCAGGGTGGAGTCCTGGGCAGAACCAGGGGATTCACCGGCTTGAGAGCTATACCTAGCTCTCGAAGGAATTTCCTAGCCCTAATTTGGGCTCAGGGTATGACTGGCATCTCTCAGCAGCCAAGGCAGTATCGAAGTCAGATGCAGTGAGAGCTGTTAACGACTTGAGGGAGGCGCCAGGGTCATGCATAAAGGCAAATAATGCAGTGTGCACAGCGTAGAGCAAGTGGTATCTCCCCAACATTGACTAGTAGGCTCTCATTGGGGAAAGTGCAGAAGGCACTGGTCGCCAGGCGAAGGCCGGTATGGTGGATCAAGTCCACCTTCCGCGTTACACGCTCAGCTGCGGATTCATAAAACTCACATCCATAGTCGAACTTTGAATGAACAAAGGATCAATAAAAAAGTAAAGCAGTAGCTCTATCAGTACCCCAAGCGCTGAATGTCATGGAATGGAGAATATCCATGGCGTGTGTACAAGACCCTAAGGCTGAGAATATGAGCCTCCCAGGCATAGCATCGGTCAAATACAAGACCAAGGAAACTGTGCGATTCAACCACTTTCAGACGTACCCCATTAAGAAACAAGTCTGGGTCAGGATGGAGCCGTGGATGGCGGCAGAAGTGCACCTTAGTCTTGTCCAAGGAAAACCGAAACCTGTGCTCTTCGGCATAGTGAGAGACACGGTTCAATGCCTGTTGGAGTCGATGCTCCAGAGCTGGCATCTGGGCCGCACCAAAAGAGGGTAAATATGTAGACGAGCGACCCGGCCGATAAAATGTACTATTTCATCCGTGTTCCAAAATGTTTCACATTTTTGGAGTACATTTATAGGGGACGGCTCGTAGGGGGGGGGGGGACACAATGCGTGGACCGTACTACGATGATCTTGAGTTTCATTAAATTGGGGGGTTTCTGGGGGGCACAGCCCCCCAGTATATAATCCTAATTTTTATAATGTTAACATAAGAACATAAGAAAAGAAGGAGACTGCAAAAGACCATTCATGGCCTACACTTGGCAGCTCCTGTTCCAGTCAACACACAAGAGATTTCTTACCAGAGAAAAGTCATCAACATTGTCACCCTTTACAGGAGTTCGTCAGATCTAATCTACAATATACATAAAATGCATCCAGAGGATTATGTCCATTCATGCAACTGCAAAATATAATCTCCCCACTCCTTAGAAAAATATATACATATGTACATAAAAAAGTCAGTCCCATCTAGCAGCTTCATTCATATATTTATCTATCTATTCTTAAAACTACCCAGAGAGGAGGCTTCTATCACATGTCTAGTGAGCCTATTCCATTCATCTACCACACGATTTGTAAACCAATTCCTCCCAATCTCCTTCCTAAACCTATACTTATCAAGCTTAAACCCATTGCTACGTGTCCTGTCATGTTCACTAAGTATAAGAACCTTACCCAGATCCCCTTTATTATATCCTTTTACCCATTTGAAGACTTCAATCAATTCCCCTCTGACTCTTCTCCTTTCCAATGTATGTAGATTTAGTTTTCTGAGCCTTTCACCATAAGGTAAGTTCCTTAGCCCACCAATCATCTTTGTCATCCTTCTCTGCACAGACTCAAGCAAATCAATATCCTTCCTATAATATGGTGACCAAAATTGTACTGCATAGTCTAGATGAGGCCTAACTAGCGCCAGATACAGTTTTAGAATGACTTCAGCACTCTTATTGCTTACACTCCTCCTAATGAATCCCAATATCCTATTAGCTTTATTCTTAGCATTTAGGCATTGCTTTCTAGGACGAAGGTCTGAACTTACCAAAATACCCAAGTCCCTCTCACAATCGGTCCTCCCTAAATTTCTCCCATTTAATTTATAACTATTCAGTGGATTATTTCTACCTATACTAAGTACACTACATTTGTCTATGTTAAACTTCATTTGCCATTTCTCAGCCCAATTGGACAGAATGGTCAATTCCTCCTGCATTACAACAGCATCAGAATCAGCCCTAATGGCCCTACCTAGCTTAGTATCATCAGCAAATTTACTTAGGTCACTACTTATACCTATGTCAAGATCATTAATATAAATTAAGAATAGCAAGGGACCCAAAACAGATCCTTGCGGAACTCCACTGCTAACACACCCCCACTCAGATTTAACTCCATCTATACTAACTCTTTGCTGTCTGTCACCAAGCCATGACTGAATCCACCTAAATATACTGCCATCTATCCCATGTGCTTTAACTTTGCTCAAAAGCCGTAAGTGTGGCACTCGATCAAAAGCCCTACTAAAGTCCAAGTATAAAATATCATAGTTTTCATCATTATCTGCTGCTTCATACACCTTACTATAAAAAGACAGCAAATTAGTCAGGCAGGATTTACCCTTACTAAAGCCATGCTGTGATTCTTTTATCAACTTATGCTTATCCAAGTGATCCCTAATATTCCTTGCTATAATAGATTCCATCATTTTCCCTACCACTGATGTCAAACTTACTGGTCTGTAATTAGACATATTTGTTTTATCCCCTTTCTTAAATATAGGTATCACATTGGCTTTCTTCCATGCCACTGGCACAATGCCACTCTCCAATGATTTTCTAAAGATGCATGCTAGGGGCTCACTTAACACATCCTTACATTCTTTCAAAATTCTAGGAAAGACCTCATCAGGACCGGGTGCTTTACTACTTTTGATTTTATCAATTTCCTTTGTCACTATCTCCTTTGTGATCAAGATAGCCTTTAATTTCTCTTCATCATTACCCCGAAAGATCATTGACACCTCGGGTATATTTAGAGTATCCTCCTCTAGAATTTTGAAAGAATGTAAGGATGTGTTAAGTGAGCCCCTAGCATGCATCTTTAGAAAATCATTGGAGAGTGGCATTGTGCCAGTGGCATGGAAGAAAGCCAATGTGATACCTATATTTAAGAAAGGGGATAAAACAAATATGTCTAATTACAGACCAGTAAGTTTGACATCAGTGGTAGGGAAAATGATGGAATCTATTATAGCAAGGAATATTAGGGATCACTTGGATAAGCATAAGTTGATAAAAGAATCACAGCATGGCTTTAGTAAGGGTAAATCCTGCATGACTAATTTGCTGTCTTTTTATAGTAAGGTGTATGAAGCAGCAGATAATGATGAAAACTATGGGTTTTGACGGAGGCGGATGGGTTTTGACGGAGGCGGATGACCTTTGATAGGCCCTTGTGGCTTTTGTCATCCGTGTAATTATGTTATGTTATGTTATGTTAAATACTGAGAGAAAAAAGTCATTTAGCATTCCAGCCAGAGTCCCTATCACTCACTAATTCTCCATTGGAATCTATAAGTGGGCCTATTTTATCTCTAACCTCAGTTTTGTATAATTGATAAAAACTTTTAGGATCTTCCTTTGCCCTATTTGCCACTTTAATTTCATAATTTCTCCTTGCTACTCTAACTAACTTTTTAACATCTCTTGCTAGTTAACATAACATAACATAATTTAACGGATGACAAAAGCCACAAGGGCCTATCAAAGGTCATCCGTATCCATCAAGTCCCACCCATATAATGCATCCATAGGATTTTGTCAGATCATGCAGCTACAATATACAATTTAACAATCCATAGGAATGTCCAACCATGCATCTACAATATATAATTTAAAGCCTCCATAGGAGTCTGTCAAAAACAAAATCAAAATCCTCCAAAATATACAATAAAAAGAAACTGCATCCACAGGAATGAGTCAAGAGACATATCCACATACCAAAAAGTAAGAAATTAACCCTCCATCCCCATATAATCATCCAATCTGCGCTTGAAAACATTCAAGTTTGGGCTGTCTACAGTCTCAGGTGGCAAACTATTCCAATAATCCACCACTCTGTTAGTGAAAAAATATTTTCTAACATCCAGTCTGCACCTCTGTTTTTTAATCTTTAAGTGGTGGCCTCTAGTTCTATTACTACCTTCTAACTCAAATAACTTGCTGAAATCTAATTTATCCATCCCAGAAAAGATTTTAAAAAGCTCAATCATATCTCCCCTCACACACCTTCTTTCAAATGAAAACATATTTAATACCCTCAGTCTATCTTCATATTCAAGGTGCTTCAGGGATGGTATTATTTTTGTTGCCCTCCTTTGTACTGACTCTAATAAGTTTATATCATGTCTAAAATGTGGTGACCATGCCTGTATACAGTACTCTAAATGTGGCCTGACATAAGAGTTGTATAGTTTAAGGATGACCTCCTTACTCTTGTAGCTAACATTTCTTTTAATGTAACCTAGCACCCTATTTGCTCTATTTTTTGCCTCAATACACTGCTTTGAAAATTTCAGTGACCTATCTACTACCACTCCTAAGTCTTTCTCATCTTCAACTGAATTAAGCCAATATCCATCCATCTCATAGCTAAATTCCCTATTATCTCTCCCCATGTTAATAACTTTGCATTTATTAAGGTTAAAAGTCATCTGCCACTTCTGAGCCCAAGCTAACAGCTTATCTAAGTCACCCTGCACTTTAAAGCTACCCTCAACCTCTTTGACTACAGCTGCCAATTTAGTGTCATCAGCAAAAATTGACACTTTGCTATTTACACCTTGCCCAAGATCATTTACATAGATTATAAATAATAAAGGGCCTAAAACTGATCCCTGAGGTACGCCACTAATAACATTCCTCCACTCTGACCTCACTCCATTCAGTACAACTCTCTGTTTCCTATTTTTCAGCCATTCAGTTATCCAATTTAAAACGTTCCCACATATCCCATGCAGCTTTAATTTATGAACTAGTCTTCTATGTGGAACCTTATCAAAAGCTTTGCTGAAATCTAAGTAGATCACATCAACTTTCTCACCCCTATCTAATTCTTTAGTTACATAATCCATAAAATCCAGTAAATTAGTTAAACACGATCTATCTTTTCTAAAACCATGCTGAGCATCATTAATTAACCTGCTACTCTCTAGATGATCAGAAATTCCCTTCTTAACCATCTTCTCAAGAATTTTACAGACTATAGAAGTTAAGCTTACTGGTCTAAAGTTATTTGGGTCCTCTTTGCTTCCCTTTTTAAAAATTGGCACTACATTTGCCAATTTCCAATCATTTGGTATTTCTCCAGACTCTAGTGATCTAATAAATATCTTCTCGAGAGCTACTGCAATACTTTCTACACCTTCTTTGAGTATCCTAGAATGAATGTTGTCAGGGCCAGATGCCTTACTAGTATTTAACTGAATTATAAGCCCTTTAATTTCTTCTCTGTCTATATTAATAGAATTTATCACTACTTCCCTTGACCTAGAATTATCATCAATTAATCTAACTGGTTTCTCTTCTGTGAATACTGAAGCAAAATGATCATTAAGGACCTCTACTATTTCCTCATCAGATTCTTTCAAAACCCCTTCATATTTAATAGGCCCTATTTTATCACTGTTAGATTGATTATTGATTCTATAATAGCTAAAGAATTTTTTAGGATCTTTATTATTATTTTTAGCTAAATTAATTTCTGCTGTCCTTTTGGTCTTCTTAATAATCTTATTTAGTTCATTTCTGGTTGACCTATAATGGTTTAAATTATCTAAACTACTCTCACTTTGTAATCTCTGGTATGCCCTTTTTTTCTCTGAAACTTTATTAGCTATTTCTTGGTTCCACCATAATGGTTTCCTACATTTCTTCCTAATAGACTTCCTCGGAATACACTGTTCCTGAACCATGTTTAATATAGTCTTAAAAATATCCCACATCTCATAAGTATTCTTTCCATGGAATTCTATATCCCACCTAATCTGATTTAGCATGCTGCGTAATTTATCGTAATCTCCCCTATAAAAATTTGGAATTTTCGTGGAGTTTGTCGTTGTTCTACCCTTAACTATTTGCAAATTAAACCGAACCATCTGATGATCACTGTTTCCCAATGATTCCCCTACACTCAATCCTTGAACTAAGTGATCATCATTTGAAAGAATTAGATCTAATATATTGGCACCCCTTGTTGGCTTATTAACAAATTGGATCAAAAAGTTATCCTCAAAACACTCCATAAACTTACAACTTGCTCTATCTCTTCCTATCATATTTTCCCAGTCTACAGAAGTTAAATTAAAGTCACCAAGAATAACTGTATCTTCTTTGCATCCTTTACTTATTTCCCTAATCATTAACTCATCGATACAATCAGTCTGTCCTGGTGGTCTATAAAAAGCTCCCAAGTGTATTTTCCTATTTTTACCAACCTTAATATCTATCCATAATGATTCACCTTCTCCTTGCTTTATAGAGTTATTTAGATTTGAAGAAATGCTATTTCTGATATAAATAATCAACCCACCACCAGTCCTATCTCTCCTTTGACTAATGTACATAGTATAACCCTCTAGTTCAAATTCACTGACATTATCATTAAATATATTTTCATTAACCCATGATTCAACTATACATATTATATCTATATCTTCATGAATGATATAACTAAATAATTCATCCTTCTTATTTCTAAGACTAGTTCATTATATCTCTGCCTTAAGTGATCCTCTCCATTTTTTATTTTCCTATAAATGCCCTTTTTAATGCCAATATAATGCTTAATTTTATCTGTCATCCATTTGGGGTCATTATTTTTAGTCCTAATCTCCTTATAAGGAATGTTAATCATCTGACCTGTAATTAATTGCTCAATTATTCTTTCATACTCCTCTTCAATTGTAATCTCTTCCTCCTGGTGATTATTGTCTCCACTAACTGATATCATTGAATCTATTCCTGAATTGATTTCATTGCCTGGTTTCTGTACAACTGCCTCCAGGTAAGTCCTTAGCCCATTATAATTTGCTCTTCTAAAGTCAGGAATTTTAACATTGTTCATGCTACTATCAATACCATTCCATTTCATCTTGAATCTAATTTCACAATGGTCACTATTACCCAAATTTCCTCCAATCTCAGTATCCTTAATAACTTCTTCCCTATTTGTCAGAACTAAATCCAGTATATTATTACCTCTAGTGGGTTCGTTAATAAAATGCCTCAGAAAATTATCTTGGACAACATTAAAAAATTCCTCAGCCTCCTGATCACCCACAAGAGCTTCCCAGTCTATATTTCTGTAATTAAAATCGCCCATTATACACACATGCTTACTTCTACATGCCCATTCAATCTCCTGCCACAGAAGATTTGAAGCTTCCTTACTAAGATTTGGTGGTCTGTATAATAATCCTATGACAAGCTTGTTTTTACCTTCCTTTACATTTAGCCATAATGACTCTGTGTTATCATCTAATTTAATTGAACTATTTACACAACACTGGAGATTATCTTTAATATAAATAATAACCCCTCCTCCTCTCTTCCTATTCCTATCTGTATGGAACATGTTAAAGCCCTCAATCTCAACCTCAGGTTTAAAGTGATTTCCTGCCAAATCAAGCCATGATTCTGTTATCGCAATTATATCAAAATTCTCTTCACTCGCTAACGCTCTTAAGAGATCTATCTTATTCCTTATACTCCGACCATTTGTGTAGTATATTTTTAAGGTTTTTTTATTATTCCCATCTTCATTGCATCGTGCTTTTCTATTCCTAGTTATCTGCTCATTCACTTGTGCATTAGTCCCCCTATAACGCATCAGTTTGCCCTCTCCCTTAGCTATTCCTCTATCTCTGCATCCCTTCCATTTCCTACACCTGCCCTCTATTCCTGTTATTCCCTAGAGAGGTGAATGCTTTAACTACATCATGTCAGCGCCTTTAATCGTTTTGCGAATTATAATAGGGGTTGGGGGTGGGGTATGACATTAGAAATCATTTATTCGGGTGAACAATAATATTTACACAAAATATTTTTTCCGGCCGGGCCGCTCTACATGTTTACACAAAAGAGATCGAAAGGTGAAATATATTGGAACATGGATGAAATGTTATGCGACCAGGACTAGGGAAGCTCCCGGGGTATGGATCTTCAGAATTATCCCAAATGCATATACGAATCTACAAATATAAATTAGCCGCCGAGGGGCTTATCTTCAACTTTACCTTTAACCCCCACTTTTTTTGCATTGCCTCTACCCAGTATCAGGTAATTCAATAATTCATTGAAATAAATTTAGGGATAAATAAATAGTTGTTTTCATTTATACCATCAACCCCCCAAAAAAATATTTTTATTGAGCATTTCAGTTTCGAAGGTCGTGTTAGTATGGCCTTTGCAACGGCACGTTAATTAATTATTTTTAAAGGTGCTTATAACCAGTGGGTTATGTGTGTACAACGGCACTTTTGAAATCCATAAGGCCTATCTTTCGAATTATATTGTTGGTGTGATGCATAGCCAAAAAAAAATTGTAATTATTCAGTAAGTCAGTCGTGGAAATAAGGGTAATATGCTAGTTACAATTATCAGTCTTGGACAAAGTCATAGAGGATGAATCAGAACATCAGAGAGAGGCAAGTCGACCGAAATCTGGTAGAAACCTTACAAAGAATCTGGATTTCAATGAGAATACCTGGGCTGAAACCGGCACTTTCCAGCAGTACCTCGAATGTGGATGGAGCACCAATTCTAGATATCTCGGGAAGACAAAAATGAAATGATCAAAGTATCAACAAATCAGGGACAAAAGTATCAAGGGAGGCTCTCCAAAAAACTAATCCTGTTTACATAACAGTTGAAATACGTTACACCAAGTCTCAATCTTGTAAAAACAACGCATGCATGCCTATACCTTAGGGAACAGTCAAGTCAAATTCCAACATGATGTATCTAACCTATCATGAAGACAGAGTCTGGAGGCTACACCCCGTAGCGAGCCGAGAAGTGCAAGTGGGTGATTTATTAACTTGGCCTAAATGAGTCTTTTGGTTATTTACTTAGGGTGGCACAGTAGATTTGTGGCGCCCAAATTGCAAGGTGGAGTAGACCCGACGAGGAACCTCACAAATGAACACCCTGTTGGCCCTATGAAATCTGCCATAGTAGCAATGGACTAATGTATAATACAAAAAAATACTTGTGAATAATGTTAAAATACAATTTAATACGTATTAAAAATACAGAGAATATTGTAAGGATGCAAGCAAAATCGTTAGAGTTCCCACGCGAATGTATAAACATACATACATGAGGAAACATGTGAGCTGAAAGGTCTGGAAACATAACACAGGTAGCTGGCCAAATTTAGGACGGAATCTCATCTGACCAGCCAGATTTTACGTGAACCTGTGAAACGGCGGAATCAACCTTGCTATGAAAGCCGCTGTGATAAAGCCACGATCAGGCGGCCAAATGTAAATAACTCCTAATAGACACGTGTTCACACTGAACACGCACACACCCTTAAGCCGCCCAGCAGTCTTAACAAAGAACGCACGAACACAATTTGACCCGATATGCTCCGCCTCGCGTTCAGATTAAATGAAGAGAAGTCACGCCTCCCTTGAGTGAAGTTGTTATAAATAAGACAGACAATAAACACACTAGATGATTCATAATTTTTGTTTCTCGTTTTGGATTGTACATTAGTAGCATTATTATTATTATTCGCGTCATGAGTCCGTTCCTTGTCCTAGATCCATCCGCCCATAGCCACAACAATCTAACGCAGAAGGAAACTTGCACGAAACACTGAAATTTAAGACTGATAGCCCAGACTCTACTATTTCGCTTACTCAAACAGGTAGTCCTAAACCAAGATTAAAGCCTACAAAAACCGCCATTTTCTCCTGAGTCCTTCTTTAAACCAAGCGATAACCAAATTACCTTTCGAACCCAGCCTATGAGCGGGTTATCCGTTAAGAACATTTGGAGTTAGACCAAACTCTACGGTAAGACCTTAACCGCCTTCGCCCGACACCCACACTCTGGTAACTCATCGTCATCACAAAGGTGGTGACCACCTTCCGTAAAAAGTAACCAATCAGCATACCACCATAAACTAGTTACCTATAAACAAGTGACAACCAACCATAGATTTGTCTCTCACCAAAGTAATCCAGCTACGTAAGAAGTCGTTTGCAACTTGCCTCACGCTTCTTTCATTCTTTATATTTTCATCTACAAAGGTGCACAGACACGGGAGTGGAGCATTACGCCCTGAATAACGTTTCAAAGAAGTGTTATTCGCAGTGGTGGGCAGTCCGTCAGTACCAATGACGGAAGCTCCGTCAGTCCGTCACTGAAGGGCTCCCGTTTCGCTGACAACTGACGGAAACATTATTTGCAGAAGGTTGTCTTTGCTTTTCGGGTTAGTGACGGTTCGGGTGACGGCCGAAAATCGCTTCTGTCGGCGCTTATTCCGTCAGTGTTTCAAAGTTTTCGTCAATCGTCAGTCCGCCAGCGAAACGGGAGTCCATCAGTGACAAAGTGACGGACCTTCTGTCATCGGTACTGACGGACTGCCCACCACTGGACTTATTCGTATCCATTTCTTCAAAATACGCTCTGCCTATAGGGGGGTACTAGGTAACGGGCCGAGAAGTGGGGTTAGGCAGTTTAAAAGCTTCGCTTGAACGATAATTTTTTTGAGAATCAGAAGGGCGCAGTCGATTCGCTAAGCCAATGGTGATGCAGTGACGCATAAAGCCGCACGGACTAGCTTCACGCTACTTTCATTCCTTACTTCCCATCGCTTCTTTTCCTACAACCCCAAAACCTAACATAATTTCTCATGGAAGAGTTATAAATTTATCTATGAAGTATTCGCTCTTGTCATGGGGAACAGGGCTGATGTCTTCAGTTCTGGAAGCGTGCTTTGGCAAGGTAAACAGGTATCCACTGGCAATGGATAGAACCAGGGAAAACTGAAATATGTGAATAACCGAATGCAGAAGAAAAATCAAAGATTGGAAAAAACTGGGAACGAGAAGGAAGGGGGTGAGGGTGAATGAAAATAACTATTTTTTTTGCATATAGATTCTTTCGCTAATCAACTTGGCAGCCTGGAAAAAAGGCGTATAGCTCTGCGCCCACGATAGAGAGGATGCCTGACAACCTGTAGGAGTGCGAAAGCGAGGGTCATTCACGTGAATACATGCGCCAGAGAGCAATATTACCTCATTATACCCTAAGGAGCGAGAACAATCGGGTAAAATTTGGACGGAAAATTCATATTGGGGGGGAGGGGGGGTTAGTACAAGAAACAGTGGTGAAGCATTATATATTTGTTTAGGTTATAGGGGTATTTCCCTGTTGTGGGTGGTTAGTGTAGCAGCTATATATATATATATATATATATATATATATATATATATATATATATATATATATATATAATTGAAATCACGAATTGTGGGTAGATGTAATCGAAAAACAATTGACAATATATATATATATATATATATATATATATATAACAAAAAAATTTAGAAAATTTTTCTTAAATATATATTTGTAAAAAAGTCTTGAAGAAAATTAGCAACATTTTTGGCAACATTTACACGCACGACTAACGCTTCCAAATATTCCGCATGCGAGACAAAAATTGCCACTTGTTCTCTCTCCAGTTCCAACTTAAGGTCAGTTGAATTCTTTCTTTATTTAATCCTTAGGTTTTACAAACAAAAGCACTGTATAATTCCTTATATTTCCTTTTCCAGACTCTCATACATTTTCCCTTTTAGTCATCGTGATTTTAATAGTTACAATTACATTTCAATTACATTTGCCCACAATTCATGATTTCAATAACATTTACCCATAATTCGTATCTCGATTACATTTACTCACAATTCGTGATTTCAATTACATTTGCGCACAATTCGTGATTTCAATTAAATTTACCTACAATACGTGATTTCATTTATTTTAATTACATTTTAATTAGTTGCAATTACATATTAATTAATTACCTATCTACTTTACGCCAAGTTTATTCACGACAAAAATTCAGTGTTAAACTCATGTTCGTTTTGTATAATTAAATCAAATTCAGCCAATATAATTTCAAATATGTTCCATTTTTGTTAATCTATAATAATATATATTTTGTTGCATCCTTGTTGTATTTCATCCATTCCTTAACGATTTCGTGTCCAACCATTAAGCCTAACTTCGTTATAAATTTAGCCGCTCGAGCCATTTTTTTACGATTCAATAACTCTCCTAAAAACTTACAGATATAGGTTTGTTGTGAAGTTTCTATCTAGGTTCATACCAAGATGGCCCTATTCCTTAGTATTGTGTAATTAATTAGTGTTTTATTTAGCCTAGATATCAAACAAGAATCAATACAACAAATTTTGAGAGGAAGATTGACTGACAAATTAAGGCCTAATGAGAGCGTGGATGGACAGTTAACGCGCTAGCGAACTTGAAGGATTTAACGGTAACGAAAATATAATGTATTTAAAAATTACAAATGAAAACAGAATTGATTGAATATAACTTAATACAAATTGGTATACACGAGTTATGGTTTAATGGATATTAATAGGACGTTGAATAGGATGTTATATATGATGTTAAATAAAATAAAATCACAATATGATTTTAAATTGTATATAAAATAATAGAGTTAATAATAGTGGATCATAATGTGATATTAAGTAGGATGATAAATATAATGGGTTAACAATGATATTAAATCAGTTGTAAAATAATAGTATGTTAGCGAATGTTAAATAGGATAATAAATATAATTTGTTTACAATGATATTAAATAGGTTGTAAAATAAGATTATGCTAGTAAAGGTTAAATATGATGATAAATATAATAGGTTCACAATGATATTAAATAGGTTGTAAAATAATAGTATGTTATCGAATTTAAATAGGATGATAAATATAATGTGTTCACAATGATATTTTAAAGGTTGCAAAATAATAGTATGGTAGCAAATCACAATAGTAAATTGGAGCCTGCAATGAAGGAAAAATATCGATAAATACCGTACTCACGTTTGAGGTGAATTTATTAACTAGCTTGGGGAACACTTTTGAACAAACCTTGCGAGTCGGGGGATGCGAACACAATGAGGTAGAGTTAGAATGATTGGAATATATATTTAGCAATGCGGTTCTCAGGGAATATTTTAATATAGGGGGATTATAATTTAAATTATTATATATATATATATATATATATATATATATATATATATATATATATATATATATATATATATATATATATATCAGATTTACAGATATAGTTACATTGAAGTAATCAGAATTACATGATAACATAAATTATTTAAGTTACTTCTGGAGTACTGCAGATTATAAGGATCTGGCAGTGCTACAAATAATCCCCACCAAAGACAGTTCCTCCCCCCCTCCGCGCTTTATTCTTAAATATGGTCTTGCTAGTCCTTATAACGCCGAGGTCTCCATATGACCCTGTCACAGTGCCAGGGGTTTGGCTGTGAACACGGGGACAATCATTCGCTGTTGCAGTGCCAATTGCGTTGGACGAGGCGCCGGCATGAGTGGAGGTTGACGAAGGGAAAGTGACCCGTTTCTTTCTTGCTTCCGAGATGGCGTCAAGTGGGATGTAGGAGTTTAGAGTCCGGTTTTCCGCTGACGGGGTGACCAGTGGTGGAGAGGTTTGCTCCTGACCGACCACCGCTGCTGACAAGGGTTCCTGCAACACAAGAGACGGAGGCAGTAAACCGGATGGTGAAGTTTATGTATCAGGGGTGTTTGTAAGGGTAGTTTGGAGGTTATTATTTTGGAGACATCCTGGACCATAAAGGGTTATAGTGGGAGAAGAAGTGGGAAGAGGTTGTTCAAGGTGAACGTTTTCAATAAGGCAGGTTTCAGGCGGTCTATGGAAACAGTATCTTGCTAGGTGCCAAGCTGAAGGAGGAAGAACTTTGGCTTCATAGAGATGACGAGAAAGGGTCCATCATAGACAGGTTGCAAGGAAGAGCGATTTGAATCGTAAGGGAAAAATCTTTGGAAAAATTTGTCATCTCTTTCGGCAGGAAGGTTTTGAGATTGGCAGGCACTCTAAGGCGTGGTATGCTTAAACTTAGTCATTATCAATACAAAATCGTGTACATATGAAGTAGGATCGAGGTGAGAAGATTAGAGATCGGTCACGAAAAGAAAAAAATTGACCAGGAAGACGAAGTTGAGTACCGTAGACAAGTTCCGCTGCAGAGCAGGCCAAGTCCTCTTTCAAGGATGAACGAATACCCAGGAGAATAAAGGCAGCTTGTCCACCCATTGATGAAGGGATCTGTTGAGCGTAAGCTAGCTTTGAGGGCCCTGTGTAACCGTTCCCCTTTGGCGTTGCTTTGAGGGTGATAGCTAGTAGTACGAATATGAAAGGAGCCAAGCACTGACATGGGTGTATCCCATCGGTGGGATTCAAATTAACTGCCGCGATCAGTCATTATCGTGGACGGAACACCAAAACAGCAACCTGAGACAAAAGCTCTAGGTTTAATGGTTGCTATCTATGCAAGTTTTGTCATTAAGCCCATGTCAATAGATATATCTAGTTCTTTAGCTGGTCACTTACGAGATTTCTTCTTGATTAAGATTCACTATAGAAGATCCGAATATAGTTTGTGCTCAAGAAAATAAATCATTATCATACGGAGAATTTTGAACACTGTATAATATTTATTAGAATATCAAACTTCTAGTTGAAATTAATACATAACAAGATTCTAAAATTTTGTTATCTTAAACTAAAATTATTTTCACAAAGAACAGTGCATTTCTATCCTATGTTAAATTAAAACAGAATTTCGTCCTTCAGTAGCTAAATAAGGAAAATTACAGATATGGATGAGAGAGAGAGAGAGGAGAGATAGACAGATATACCTGGTGTTCTATTATAGTTGGATATCAATAGTTATTAATGTAATTAATTGTCCATAATCTATTAATATCTGAAGGGTACACAATGTATTCAAATAGACGTCTATGTAAATTTAGCATTATTTTTATGCCACCAGTCACATAAAATATGAGTTGAACCATTATGTTAATATTCCTAATGATTACTTAGTTTCTAAGTATCAGAAGATTACTTGTGACTGGAAGCCAGCGTACATAATGGTAGTTCACTTTGTACACTATACAAATAATTTTGATTATTTGATAATTTCCATTTTTTCAGAATTTGAAAATAATTTCCATTCAATAGTACATATTGATCTAAATAATCAACATTGTTATCTAAAAATATTAAATACTGTTATGGTGACAACCTAAAATATTTGGTTCCTTTGGGAGCATGTTAAAGTTGTAAAATTACACTCATATTAAAAAAATTAAATCTGTAAATAAATTATGATCAGCCACTGTTTTTGAACGTCAACTAAGTTATTATACTGAATTTAAAATTGTATCATATAAGGTACATTCGAACGCAACGGTTTAAAAACTTATATATATATATATATATATATATATATATATATATATATATATATATATATATATATATATATATATATATATATATATATATTACATAACTTTCTGAAGAGTAGAATACAAGTATGGCTTTAAAAAAATATGAAAATAAACGGGTTTCAAATTTAGGGAGTGGGACTTAACCCCCGCCACCCTGGATCCGAGCATGACAATAAGAAAAAATGGTCCTGATAATGAAGAAATTGTCATTACCAGGACCATTTTTTCTAATTTGTATTACCCCGATTGGTTCATATCGTCTGCCCATTTTGCAGCTAGGAAAACATTCTATGGTAATAAGCCTTCCCGCACTAACGACTTCAACAAATGTATAACATTGCCATTTAATAATAAATTAAATAGTTTAAAGGACATATTTGGAAAAGCGGGTATTAATCTAGCCTTTAAATATAATAATTCCTTAAACCAATTGATGATGGCCAGGAAACACAAAGAACATCATAACATAGGAGTATATGCAATACCATGCAACGATTGCCATAAAGTTTATATAGGGACAACGGGGAGAAATCTAGACGAGAGATTGTACGAACACAAAAGAGATATTAGAGTGGGCAGCGAAAGCAGTGGAATATTTTGCCATGTTAGAGACAAGAATCATACGATCGATTTCAAAGGAAGTTAAATGGTATTTAAATCGGCTAACTATGTTAAGAGAAGAATCGTAGAATCGAGCTTGATATCGTCAGTTCCTAATTTAAATCTATCTGAGGGTCAATTTTCTTTTAATCTTGTAATAAGAAAGCATATAAAAAAATAGTTAAATGTCAGCCCTTCAATATGTTTAGGCCTGCCCCCCCCCCCCACAGATTAGCCACAAGTAGGGGATTGGGGGAAAAAAGAGGGGATCTTGTGTTATGCTTATATGCACTTCTCTTATCTTTTCTACGCAGTGTTAGTTGAAAAAGGGTGTGAGATACACCGAAACTGTTCTGAATTAAATTGTCTTCGGAGAATATGGTTTAATTCCTCATCTTTTCTTGCGATATTGCATTAATTTTCATCATATATATATATATATATATATATATATATATATATATATATATATATATATATACATATTGTTTTGAGGGAAATAAATATACATTTTGTAGGGGTTAAACCATTACACATCAAAAAAAGTTATTATACAAATTTAGTTATTTAAGTTTAATTAATCCCGAGAGAGATTTTTCGAATGCGTTCGCCAAATTTACCAGTTAACCTATTTAATTAGTTATACCGCAGTTAATGGCCTACAGTCCTACACGTTTCAAAGTATGCTTTATAATTTGAAGATTTTTTTTTACACTTTTATTGATTGTTTAATTAAAGGGTTTTGAAAAGTTTCTGGGTATGGTTGTTGCTTTGGATGAAGTAAGTATGCCTTTTGATGTAAGCATTTGTGTATGTAGTTTGTGATTTTTGTAGTGTTGAAAGAAGAGAAAATATATCTGAATGCCCAGGGCATTATGTGACTAGTGAAAATGTGGCTTTGGTAGAGGCGGTGAGTCGGTTGTACGATGAGTGAAAGAGATTAAGTGAGTTGATGAATGAAGTGAGAAGGGATGCAAGTGTACGCATGAAGAATGTTGCTGGGACCAGGAGGGGGGAAGATAGGCCTAGAATAAGGACTGGAGAAAGTAGTGACGGATGTGAGTGAAGATGAATGGTAGATGGATATGGATAGAATAAATAGATTCGGATAAGTTAGGTGTGTGAGTAAGAGGGACATGGAACCTGTTAGGTTGACTAACCAATTCGATGCCCTGAGAGAGGACGAGGTTAAATGTGATATGTCTGATGTGGGGGTGGAAGCAAGTGAAATAAGTGGGAGTTTGAATGAGAATAGGAATAAGGGAGGGTAATGCTATGCCTAAGGGGACTAGGAGGATGACTGAGGTGCTTGTAATGGTTGACTCTCAGATTAGATAGGAAGTTGAGTGCGAGCAAATGGAAGGGAGTGAGAGTTTGCTTGTCGGGTGCTTGTGTAAATGATGTGTCTGAAAGGTATGATAGTCTGGTGTCTGGGTATGAGAAGGATGCCGTTGTGATTACGCATGTGGGAGTAAATGATGTAAAGAAGGTGGGTTCATATGGGTTACGAGAGAGGTACAAAAGGTTAGCAAAAAGGATGAGTAAAAGTAAAGTGAAAGGCGTTGTTTCATGTGTGCTTCCGAGATTGGATGTGGGGATAGAATGGTTGCCTCGCACAATTGGAATGAATGAGTATGTGAAAGGCCTGTGTGAGGAGTCGGGATTAGTGTTTGTAGATGTTTGGAATCTGTTTTTATGGAAATAAGGCATCGCATGCATTGGATGGACTCCATCTAAGCCGGACTTGAGTTGACCTGTTGTGGCAGGAGTTAGATAGTGTCGTTGGGTCTTTGCAGGCGGGAAACTAGTTACTGACAGTGGTCATGGAAATATAAGAGTACAGGGTGGGGCAGGGAAAGGAAAGAGATGCAGAGGAGATAGAGTGGAATGTATACATTCTAAAAGAGGTGCTTCGGGATAGGAGGGCTGAGTTGTCTTTATATCAATGCTCGTAGTCTTAGAAATAAGAAAGATGAGTTAAATAGTTATATTATTGATGAATATATAGATATAATATGTGTAATAGAATCATGGGTTAATGAAAACAAATTTAATGACAACGTGAGTGAATTTAAACTACAGGGTTATGATATGTACATTAGTCAAAGGAGAGATAGGACGGGTGGTGGGCTGATTATTTATATCAGAAAAAAAGCATTTCTTCAAATCCAAATAATTCTATAAAGCAAGAAGTTGAGTTACTGTGGATAAACATTAGGGTCAGTAAAAATAGGATAATACACTTGGGAGCCTTTTACAGACCACCCGGACAGACTGACTGTGTTGATCAGCTAATGATCAGAGAAATAAGGAAAAGATGTGAAGTAGATAGAGTTATTCATGGTAAAGCGGTTTGTGTGTAGCTTATAAAGTGGTTAATAATAAGTTGAACATTTTTAATCGTAACTAGCCTAGGGAATCTTGAGCACTATCCAAAGTAAGAAATAACTTTGGCAATGAATTGAGCTTGAAAATTAAATGTATGAAATAAAGGCAGTTCTTCAAAAGGGATATTAATTCTAAGTTTTAACAAAATATATATATTTAAGAAATCTAGTATTTAAATATCTTAATTGAGGTAATATAATATGAGGAGAGCTTAAGTTATTTAGGTCCTTTAAATTACAAAATTAAGAATCCTTGCAGTACGACAATTATGGTGTTTTGAAAACAGGCAACGTTATTAATCAATGATATGCCTATTACAATATATGGAAAATAGGGCGAAATTTATAATATACATATAGAGTGAGATAATTAGTTCTAGGGTAAGCGAAAATTCTATGATAATTAGTTCTGGGGTAAGCGAAATATCTATGATAATGGTTATCGTGAATTTTGGCTCTATAATTGGCAAAATACACATAATTAATTTAAGTTTGACAAAAAGTGGGAAAACCAAACCAAGAATTATACTTAAATTTTGACCAACCTTGTTAACGCGGGAACACAAATCAAATCGGCCGATGCCTGGATTTTCGTGCGCATTACGAAAGGAGCTACAAGGAGCGATAAGGAAAATAAATACACTAAAAGACATTACGGTCCATTTAATGAGGAAACCTTTGGATTAGCTGTCGAGAGGGCTCATCCCCACTCAACTGCCTTACGTCCTCCCTAAACGGCCACTTTTCAAGACTTTGTCTAGGCTTGACTTGATTTGGTTAACAGAATTGCTGTTGACAACCTCCACCAGAAGTGCGTTCCACCTACCGCAGATACTGTACGTGAAAATTTTCCCACACAGATCGCGGTTGTAACGCTTCAGCTCAAGCTTAAAGCCGTGATTCCTTGTTCTGCTCTCATTAATGCTGAAAATATCCTTCTAGTCAACATTGTCGAACCCTCGAACGACTTTGAAAACTTCGATGAGCTGACCACGCAGTCTACGGGTTTCCAACAAAAACAGATCTTATTGGCTTAATCTATCTGCATAACTTATGTCTGATAGAGGGAATAAATTTGGTTGCCCTGACTTGCACGCGTTCCAAACTCGCGATGTCCTTTTGAAATGAAGGACTCATAAATTGTACGGCATACTCCAGGTGCGGTCGGACGAAGGAGATGTGCAGACAGAGTACTATTTCCTTGTTCCGATATCCAAATTGTCTTTTTATATAACCTAGCATCCTTTAGGCTTTCTTCTCCGCCTCAATACACTGCCTCGAGAACTTGGGATTACTAGTTATAGTTACACCCAAGTCCTTCTCACTGTCGGTTAATTCAAGAGCAGTGTTCTTAAGGATATAATGAGATTAGGGGTTTCGGTGGCCGATATGCATCACTTTGCATTTGTTCACGCTAAAAGGCATTTGTCACGTGTCCGACCACTCCCCAATCTTCCGAAGATCTTCCTGCAGCCGGGCAGTATTTCCTTCTTATGCAACATTCATACCGAGTTTGGTATCGTCGGCAAATTTGGATTTTTCGCAACTACGTCACCATCCATATCATTAACATAGATGATGAAGAGTAGTGGTCCCAGGACAGAACCTTGGGACACACCACTAGTTACGGGCGCCCACTTAGAAGCTCGACCATTAAACACTACCCATTGCCATCTGCCTCTTAGCCAGTTCTTTATCCAACCTGCTACATTTCCGTCCATGCCCAGCGCACGCAATTTAGGGAGAAGGCGTCGGTGTGGTACCTGGTCAAAGGCTTTCTGAAAGTCTAGGTAGACAACATCCACCTCTTTATCCCGATCATGCTTACTGAAAACGAAGTGGAAGAATTCTACAAGTTTTGTTAGGCATGACTTGTGCCTTCTTCAGAAGCCGTGCTGGGAACTCTTCAATAGCAGATTTGACTCCAAATATGATGTTATATTGTCCACTATAATACTTTCTATGATTTTACCGACTATCGAGGTTAAACTGATAGGTCGGTAGTTGGACGGCTGGCTTTGGTCTCCTTTCTTAAAGATCGGAGTCACCTCCTCCTCACGCCAGGAACGCGCACAGTACGGATTGAAGTGTTGAAGATTGTGGTCAGATGTGGTGCCACCTCATCACGCACTTCCTTAAACACTTCAGGGAGAAACCCGTCCGGACCAGGGGACTTATTCGTCTTTAGGTCGGAGATTTTTTCCTCTACTTCGGCTAGGGTGAAGTCCATTTCTTCCAGCTTCTCACCCAAGTGAGACTCGATATGCTGTGGGGTGGGACCACACTCTTCAGTGAACACTGAAGAGAAGTAGTCGTTTAGGAGGTTTGCATTTTCTTCATCCGAGCGCTTTAATTCACCCTCCTCATTTACCAAAGTGCCAATCGTGCGGCGGGTTGGTTTACGGCTGTTTACATAACCGAAGAACTTCTTGGGATTCTGTTTAGACAGTCTCGCCACTCGGAGCTCCTCGGCAAATTTCCCCGCCCTTATAGTGGACTTCACTCTCTTTGCTAGCCTACGATACTCGTCAAAGTCCCCAGAAATCTTTGACTAACGGTACACAGATCTCTTCTCCCTCAGTAGTTGACCAATTTCTCGATTGAACCACTTTGGTTGAGCGGAAGACCGACGTAAGATTTTCATAAGGATAAATCGTGATTGAAGACTCATGAACTTACTTTTGAAACAGTTCCACAAGTCTTCAACATTATCGCACCCTTCCCATCTGACATCAGTCAGTCCTGCACGGAGACCTACGAAATCTACCCTCCTCAAATCAAGTTGCCTCGATTCTCGTGTCGCGGACTGTACCTTGGGGTCTTTAACTACAAATCTAACTAGTCGGTGGTCACTATCACCGATCTCTTCACCAACAGAGAGGTCCTCAACGATGTCATCCTCAGGGGTGAAAACCAATTCGAGGATATTGTCTCCTCTCGTTGGCTCTCTCACCCATTGAGTCAGGAACTCGTTCGCGAACTCTAGGAGTAGTGCGTTCTCACCACAGGGTTCTTTGGTTTCCCAGTCAACATGGGTATTGAAGTCACCCATGTCGATACACACACTCTCTTGAACAAGTTCACACAGCAGCCGGTATAAATCCCTGTCCTTTTCAACGAGTTGGGTAGGAGGTCTGTAAAGCAACAGGGTTCTGTATCTGGCAGGACCTATCTCTAGGTCAACACCTAGTAGTTCATGGTCAGATACGATGTTGCAATCCGTCGAGTTGAGAGTATCCTTAACATACAACATCACACCGCCACCCTCTCTGTCTGGCCTATCTTTGAGGAAAAGCTGGTAACCGGGAATCGTAAATTCACCTTCAAAATCTCGGCTTGAGGTTTCTATCCACGACTCCGTTATGGCCACCATCTCAGGTTCTTCTGTTGCTACGAGGTCACGGAGCTCAAGAAACTTGTTCCTGATTGACCTCGCATTAAACAGAAGAACTTTCAGGGAGTCTCCGAAAGTAGGACTCCCTACTTTCTTGCGTTTCCTGGCTTATTTTTTGCCCTTGTGGCTTCCCTCTTTGCGACCTCCGAGAAGGTCGTTCCAGGAGTGACACGGGGGTACTGGCGTATGTCCGCCTTCACTCTGGGCCTGACACTCCTTAGGGTCCGTTCCACGACATCCGGTATCATGTTACAGAGTACACCTTTTCCTTTAATGGAAAGATATACTCCATCCCTTTAGTAGAAATCCTTTTTTTATAGAAGGTTCGGTAACGCTCCACAAAAAAGACCCCCTCCGCAGTACACAAATCTGCCAGTCGTCGATTAAAGAAGACGTTCCTCGAGTGAGTGGTCCGAGTTGGACCTCTTCTGGGGAACATCCCGACTACTACACGTCTGCGTGTTTTCAGGCCACAGTCGTCCACAGCACCCATGACCGTGTTGAAAATCTTTACTGTGGGGCCTATCCTTCCTCCTCTGAGGTAAAGGTCGTTGCCACTTACCATGAGGCCAAGGACTGAGTTCTCAGAAATCTGAGATTTCTCCGCCTCTACTCTCATCTGATGGTTTCCCCTTCTTGGTAGGTAACTAACCTTAACACTCGTGCGAAGGCGTGTTGCTAGCAGGGGTTGCAGGCCCCGTGCTAGAGAGTCCCCAATAAGGTTGAGCCTTGCACATTTGTCTGCACTCTTTTCTTTGGCGAGAGACTTAACTCTTTTCTCTTTCGTCTCCGCATTTCCCTTGTTTTTCTTCTTCTTCTTCTTCCTTCTTTTCGATCTTCATTTGTCTTTTTTCTGTTTCTCTTTTCTCTTCTTCTTTTTTCTCTTTGCCTTGCCCACTAGTAACTCTGGAATCCTCTATACTGGGGTAAGCTGCATTAAGGTAATTGTTTTTCTTCTTTATTTCTTTCTCTTCTTAATTTCTCCGCTTGGCTGAAGTGACACTGTCAATGCAGTTTAAGCTCCTTGAGTTGGAGTCTCATCGACGGAACCCCCGAAGTCAGTGGGAGTTTTGTCTCGAGCTTGAGCTGACTGGGCCTCTAGTTTAGAAGCTAGCTCTTGGATTCTCTCCTCGAGACGCCGAATATGAAGCACGTGCTCCGTTTCTAGGGGCCGTAAATTAGTTTCCAGAGCCCTAGATTTTTCTACGGGGTTCTGAAGAGTTCTTTGAGTTCATTGCAGTATGCCGCTGCCTTCCGGGAAGTCCACGCACCACTTGTCCTTCTGGCATATCGCACATGTGTATTTGAGTGCATCTGGTCCTTTTTTTCCCTGTCATTTTTAACACTTTCTCTCTCTTGAAACTTTGCGACCAATCCATAGTAAAAAACGGAGTGGTGACTTCTTTCCTGTGAGTCGTTCCAGCCTATCGATCGGAGACGTTTCGAACTCTTTCAGAAGGCACGCTCCATGTGCTGCTGTTCGTTCGACCGAGTCATCAAACCTCGGCGTGCCGTGGCTTCCAACCAAGCAGCACTGACGGTTCCCGAAGGAGCCATCGATTTCTCACCAGGTGAACAACGGAGAACGCCCCGTACTAAACTCCTACTAGTTCACTTCACAATGGCCAGGATCTCGGAGTAGCGTTCAATGGATATTCCGCCACACCAAGAGACTCGACCCAAGGCTTTTTATTGGCCTGGCAACCAACCTGGGAACAAAGGGCCGTCACCTCGGACCGATGCTATCAGAGGCGCCCGTCAACGGTCACTGGGAATGGTCAATAATTACGTGCCAGGGAAGGGGTTGATGGGGCACTACCCTCATCCCATTCATCGTGCCCCAACGCCTAGGACACCTCTAGTCCTAGTCTCTTGCAACCAGTGAGCGTCGATTGGTGTTGTATATAGAGGTTCCAAAGCCTCTCTTCTAACGAATCAAGTAGCTGATAGGTCCTTATATGTAGATAGAGGGAAAAAGGGTAAGAGTGAAAGATAGGAGTAGGTATTTTTTTGTTATGTCTTCTTTTTGTATAATAAGTGGAAGAGATAGGATAGATGTAAAAAAGAAAGAAGAAGGATATAATAGACAAAAGAAAGGAAGGACGCACTTAGTCTGGAACCTCGTTTCTGACCAAATCGACAAGGGAAGCTCTACCAGGGGTACCCAGAAGAGAGGTAACCCGCCGAAATTTTGGGTTAAGGAATAAGTTCTTGGGGTTTTATCTTATTTATTCATTACCATTAACAATTTTATGAAAAACTTAATTTTTAATTGATAACAATATCCAATTTAATCAATAATGTATTCTCCGTTGTTATTTACGACTTCTTCTCAACGTTCAACTAGTTTTTCGATGACTCTGCAATAAAAATCTCTGGATTTTGACTCGAAGAATTCGCCTAACCAGGTTCTTAATCCCATATCAGCATTGAACGAAACGCCGCGCAAATTGTTGGAGAGCGATCGGAACAGATGGAAATCCGATGGAGCGAAGTCTGGCGAATATGGAGGATGCGGCTGAATTTCCCAATTAAGCGTTTGGATTTCGTCTTTTGTCAGATTGGCAATGTGCGGACGAGCATTGTCGTGTTGCAGAAGGACTCCATAACGCCAATGAGGTCGCTTTTCACGAATAGCTTCGG
Source organism: Ceratothoa steindachneri (assembly GCA_963969495.1). NCBI lineage: Eukaryota > Metazoa > Arthropoda > Malacostraca > Isopoda > Cymothoidae > Ceratothoa > Ceratothoa steindachneri. Next base: position 19,840,116 of record OZ018325.1, read on the forward strand.
CGAGTCGATACATTTGTTGAACGTAGAATTCTGCATTGACAATCTCGTTATTTGCAAGGAGCTAATAAAGAATGATGCCTTTACAATCCCACCACACACACAGCATCGTCTTTCGTGGATGAAGTTCTTGCTTTAATCGCGCAAGTGTTTTTTTATTGGCGCTAAGCCATTGTTTTCGATGGTTCATGTTGACATAAACACACCACTTTTCGTCGCCAGTGATGATGCGGTGAGGAAATCTGTCCTTATATCCACTCGTAGCCTTGTGACGACCAAGCAAACCTGTGGCAATCGTGGAGCGTTGAAGTTTGTTGCTTTCGCTCAAAGCGTGCGGAACCCATGCCCGAGTTTTTTAACTTTCCTGCTCGAATGAAGGTGATTTACTACAGTTTTCTAAACACACGCCAATTGTACAACCAATTCTCTAGTCGATTTAGAATGATTTTCACGAAGAAGGTCGTCTAATCGATCTTCATCCAACTTAATGGGGCGACCAGAACGTTCTTCGTCATTAAGATTGAAATGACCGTTTTTGAAACGTGAAAACCACCATTGAGCTGTCCTTTCTGATAAAGCATTTTCTTCGTACACAGCACAAATATCGCGACGAGCTTTGGCTGCGTTTACATTGGACCCGTCTCGATTTAAATTAATAACAACAGGTGTCGAAAATGCGCCTTTCTTTCAACTTGACATTCCATTTTGAGGGCCCCTAACAAAAATTAAATTGAACACAACTTTGAAATAAACCACAATGACTTATTACTCAACTTCAAGACGTATCCTAAGCAAAAGCCTAAAAGTCTACGTTGTTAAGAGCCGTAGCCTAACCTTTGCAACTTTGCTCTAATTATTTATTATTGTTTCTTAATATGTGCACAAATCACGTCAACAAAACTTAAACCAACTCAACATTAAAAAAAAACCGCAAGAACTTATTCCTCAACCTAATAGCTCTAAAAGTCAAAGGTACACACAAGCTCTCTTCTCGCGACGAGGGGGCATCACCTCTCCTTCTACTTTCTTCCCGATATATATATTGTTTTTTTTCTAAAATTTATATACAACCTTGTAGGGGTGAAACTACTACAATTGCGACGCTAATTTAAATTTTGTGGACTGGGAAAATTTGATAGGAAGGGATAAAGCAAGTTGTAAGTTTATAAAATACTTTGAAGATATTTTTTTGACTAAATTTGTTAATAAGCCAACAAAGAGTTCCAATATATTAGACCTGCTTCTTTCAAATGATGATCACTTGGTTCACAAATTGACGGTCGGGGAAGCATTGGAAAGTAGTGATCATCAGATGGTTCCAAATTTTTATAGGGAAGATTACGATAAATCACGAAACTTGCTAAATAAGATTAGGTGGGATATAGAATTCAGTGTATTCCGATGAAGGCTATTAGGAAGAAATGTAGGAAGCCCTTGATGTAGAATTAGGAGATAGCTAGGAAAATTTCTGAGAAGAAAATGGCATACCAGAAATTACAGAGATAAAGTCCTTAGATAATTTAAATAATTATAGGTCGACCAGAAATGAGTTAAATAAAATTATTAGGAAAAGCAAAAGGGCAGCAGAAATTAATTTAGATGCAAATAACAATAAAGATCCAATAAAATTCTTTAGCTATTATAGAATTAATAACAAATCTAACAGTGATGAAATAGGGCTTATTAGATATTAAGTGGTTTTGAAAGAATCTGATGAGGAAATAGTAGAGGTTCTTAATGATCATTTTTCATCAGTATTTACACAAGAGAATCCAGATAGATTAATTGATGATAATTCTAGGTCAGGGAAGTAGTGTTGAATACCATTAATGGGAACAAGGAAATAATTAAAGGGCTTATATTGGAGTTAAATACTAGTAAGTCATCTGGCCCAGACAACATTCATTCTAGGTTACTCAAAGTTGTAGATAGTATTGCAGTAGCTCTTGGGAAGAAATATACTAGATCACTAGAATTTTGAGAAATACCTAATGATTGGAAATTAGTAAATGTGGTGCCAATTTTTATAAAGGGAAGTAAAGAGGATCTCAAAATCTCTAGGCCAGGGAGATTAATTTCTATCGTTTGTAAAATTCTTGAGAAGATAGTTAAAAAGGGGATTTCTGACCATCTAGACTGTGGTAGGTTAATAAATGATGCTCAGCATGGGTTTAGAAGATGTAAATCGTGTTTAACAAATTGACTAGATTTTATGGATTATGTTACTAAACAATTATATAAGGCAGATAATGTTGATGTAATTTACTTAGATTTTAGCAAAGCTTTTGATAAGGTTCCACATAGGAGACTAGTTCACAAATTAAAAATGCATGGGATATGCGGTAAAATTTTGAATTGGATAACTGAATGGCTGAAAGACAGGAAACAGAGAGTTGTGCTGAATGGCTGAGGTAACAGTTGAGGGACGTTATCACGGGCGTACCTCAGCGATCCGTTTTAGGCGCTTTAGTATCAATAGTTTATATAAATGATCTTGTCGAGGCTGTAAATGGCAAAGTGTCAATTTTTGCTGATGACACAAAATTGGCAGCTGCAATCAAAGAAGTTGAGGGTAGCTTTAAAATTTAGATTGACTTAAATAAGTTATTAGCTTAGGCTCAGAAGTGGCAGATGACTTTTAACTTTAAAAAATACAAAGTTCTTAACATGGGAAGGGATAATAGGGAATTTAGCTATGAAATGGATGGGCATTGGCTGAATTAGTTGAGGATGAGATGGACTTTGGCGTAGTAGTACATAGATCACTGAAGTTTTCAAAGCAGTGTATTGAGGCAAAAAATAGAGTAAATAGGGTGCTAGGATACATTAACAGGAATGTTAGTTACAAGAGTAAAGAGGTTATCCTAAACTATACCACTCTTATTTTAGGTTACATTTAGAGTACTGTATACAGCATGGTCACCACATTTTAGACATGCTATCAATCTGCTAGAGTCAGTACAAAGGAGGGCAACAAAAATAATACCTTTCCTAAAGCACTTTGAATATGTAGATAGACTGAAGGTACTAAATATATTCTCATTTGAGAGAAGATGTGTGAGGAGAGATATGATTGAGGTTTTTAAAATCTGTTCTGGGATGGATAAGTCTGATTTTAGCAAGTTATTTGAGCTGGAAAGTAGTAATCACACTAGGGGTTATAGTGTACGAGAAGTGCAGGCGAGCGGCTTTAAAGCTTCGTTTGAATGAATCTTTTTGAGACTCAAGATGGCCGAGTGGATTCACTGCTGTTAACAGTGGTCCAGCGACGTGGGAAGCTGTTCGCAACTCGCCTACGCTATTATTTTTTCTTTGCCCCTTTTCCTACGCCCCTCTTTTTACAATGGTGGCCAGACCCGGGAGGGGGAGCGTTAGCCCTTGGATAAAATTTCTAAACGGGCTCTCTTCCTTTCTTCAAAATACGCTTCGCTTCTAGGAGGGGGGGGGGTGTATAGCGCACGAGAAGTGCAGGTGAGCGGCTTAAAATCTTCGTTTGAATGATTCTTTTTTTGAGACTCAGGATGGCCGAGTGGATTCGCCGCTGGTTAACAGTAGCCCAGCGACGCGGGAAGCTGTTCGCAACTCGACTACGCTATTATTTTTTCTTTGCCCCTTTTCCTACTCCCCTCTATCTACAGGGTCACCACTTAAAAATGAAAAAAAACGGAGGTGCAGGTTGGATGATATAAAATATTTTTTCACTAATAGTATGGTAGATTACTGGAATAGTTTGCCATCTGAGACAGTAGACAATCCAAACTTGAATGTTTTCAAACGCAGATTAGATGATTATATGGGGTGGGGTGGGGGTATTCTGGATATAATTGCTGTGGATGCAGCTTTCTATTATTTTATATTATGATTGATTTTGATGACTCCTGATGATAATGCCTTTTGTTTTGACACATTCCTGTGGATGATTCTGATTGTATATTGTAGATTCATGATCTGACACAATCCTATGGATTGTTTAAATTGTATATTGTAAATACATGATCTGTCACAATCCTATGGATGCATTTTGTGGGTGGGTTTTGACAGATGTGGATGACCTTTGATAGGCCCTTGTGGCTTTTGCTATCCGTGAAATTATGTTATGTTTTGTTTAAGATTCAATGTATTTACTTGCTATTAAATAATCTCCATATTTATAATACCTTAAAAACGTCTAAAGATTCAATTATACGGGCGTTCTTTCCTGTAGAAAGTGTCATCCGACAATAAGTTATCCAACAGCTCGCAAACAATACCCAACTACCCGCATTGTTACAAACTAATACTAAAATTAAAATAAGATACCTCGGCTGTCACCAATATCTTAATAAAGAACTTTAATATAAGATTTAACTTATTAATAATCAATCCTTTAAAATGATTATATTTTTAAACCTTCACTTCAATAAGCCGATTGAAAGAAGCACCGATCCGATATAGAAGCGCAGGGAGCCGCGTGACTCACCTGTGTATAAAGACGAAACATGTTTAAACACGTACCCAGGAGCGCAAGCTTTATAATTTGCATATCGCATAATAAGGTCCTTAAAATACAGTTGTTTTAGATAGGGATCTCAAACTCATCCTATAATAATAACATTGTTGTACAGTTCTCCGACGACTGAATGTTATAGCGCTTGTATCAGTATCGGAATATATTTTGTGCAATTAACTTGATAGTTGTCTATTAATTTTATGAAAATTGGCAAACTTATTTGGGACAATTTATCTATTTATCGCACCCCTCAATTGAACATTCGTCCACTGAGGGGCGATATTTCCCTCGTTGAGAATGCCTGCTCTATAGAGTTTTTTTTAAAATTAACATAGTTTGCTCTTGATTCACTATCGTAATAAATTAAATGTTTGGCTTTTATACTATATTTTCGTAACTATAGTTATACATTCCAATCGCCTATCCTTAATCTTAGTTGTGTTATATTTATTTTTATACAACTAAGCATAATCCCGGGAATTTTGGTTATATATTAAAGTAGACATACGAGAATACTGTCACATTGAAATCAAATACAGACGGAAAACGAAATCTTTCTCAGAAAATTAACGTGTATGACAATTTCGTAACAGTAAAATTAAATATCAACTTGCATTTGTATCTTTCCGAATATATAACCAGCAAATAATTTCAAACATAACATAAAAGACTGACATTACACCCTATTGCAGTACAGGAACTGTAGCGTGCGAGAAGTTCAGGCGAGCGACTTAAATGCTTTGCTTGAATAAATCTTTTGGGGGGACTCAGGATATCCGAGTGTTTTAGAACTTTTGCTACCGGCTGTCCCACGACGCGGGAAGCGCGTTTGAAACTAGTTTCGCTACTTTTCTCTATTTATTTTTCTTTCCGCCCCTTTCCTACTCTAAGCTATCTACAGAACTACGCGTAGAATCAACATTTACACATATTCAAACTTGAAAATAGGCAGTTCGCCAGAGGTATATTTAGTTTCCCCTTCTCCCTTTTCTACACTATCTATAACAAGCGTTCATGACCTTTTTATCCATGTGGATTCATAAAACCATTAATTAATCATTTTTTTCTTTCTCAAATCCATCCTGCATTTAGTTTTTTTTTTAACTATTCAAACATTGACCCCTTTTTATATCATTAGTCTACAACTTCTTAAAAATTCACTATTTCCAATCTATCAATCCCCTTAAACATTTTAAAAAGCTGTATCATGTCAGCTCTTAAACACATTTTTCAAAGAAAACATGTTATGTGCCCTCAACCTATTTATATAATAAAGGTGCCTCTAGGAAGGCATCACTTTTGTTCTTCTTCTCTGTACTGCCTTCAGAATGTTAAAAATATGCCTGTAATGTGCGGCCTATCCCTGTGTGCAATCTTCCAAGTGTGGTCTAACATACGAGGTATATAGCTGAGAATAATATCCTTACCTAGGTAGTTAACATTTCTATCGATACATCCTAATCAAATAATCATTGTAGCATTTAGCACGATGAGTGTGCTACAAATCTAGGCGTTACTTTCCAACACTAACTAAACTGTCTCCTATAAAAGCAACTATTTTTAACGTTTTTGCTAATTTTGAAGTATTGATGGGTAATAGAAGTCTTGGTAGTGAAGTACTCTGCCAGAAAGAATTTTCCAACTTATATGACCTTAAATTAATATTATTTTAGGTAAAACGTTCCTAGATGCGTAAGACTAAAAGAAATCAATTTTATGGGCATGATAATAAATAACATAATTTCACGGATGACAAAAGCCACACACACAATGCATCCATGTATTGTGTAATCATGGGTAAACATGAAGATCGGCGGCGCGCCCGAAAAAGTTTATTTTTTTTTGCGTATGTTTCGTTCACACTAGCATGCATATTCATGTGCGTTTGGTTAAATAAAAACGTTAAAAAAGACCGTTAGAACATTATTTTCTAAATGTTGATTATATACTGGGCCCCCCCAAACCAACCCCCCAATTGATTGGGTAAATATGTAGATTGGCTGCCCAAATGATGGGACGTAAACTACATATTTACCCCAATATGTTTCACGTTTTGGGAGTAAATTTAAGGGGATGGCTCGTGTGGGGGTAAGCACAATGGGGGGGATGAAATAGTTTATGTCCCATCATTTGAGCCGCCAATCTACATATTTACCATTGAAACAAAGGATCATCGTAGGGGGGGGTCTCCCTGCAGTATTTAAACCCCCCCATGAGCAGTCCCCTTAAATTTACTCCCAAAAAGGGTTGATATTGGAACAACATAGTTTACGTCCCATCATTTGCGCTGCTGATGGTAATATCTACCAGATCATGCATATAACAATATACAGTAACACTTCAGGGTAAATATGTAGATTATCGGCGCGAACGATGGGACGTACTATTTCGTCCGTGTTCCAAAATGTTTCACATTTTTGGAGTACATTTAAGTTAACTGCTCGTGTGGGGGTAAACACAATGGGGGGACTACACTATGATGATCCTGAGTTTCATTAAATTGGGGGGGGTCTGGGGGGGCACAGGCCCTCATATATAATCCTAATTGTTTATAGAATAATAATTCGAAAAGAACTCAAACGCGCATGAATATTCCAACACAAGTGAATGATAATATTTACACCCCAATTTTTTTTTCAGCCGGGCCGCTAATCTACATATTTACCCACTTCAGATTTGGGGCGCACGGGAGATGACGCTGTTAGTCGGCTACAATTTTGGGCTACAACATATCTCTTATGACGTCAGATGTGAACAATATCAGCATAATATATTTTGTATATGAGTATATACTGGGGGGCTGGGCCCCCCAGAACCCCCCTCCCTTGATTGAAACTCAGGATCATCGCAGGGTGGTCCCCCTGCAGTGATATCTTCCCCACGAGCAGTCCCCTTGAATTTACTGGGGGGTTTTTCTTCCCTACAGCTTTTTACTGGCAGAAAAACCTAACCTAATAACAAACAATTCTTACTTTTATAGGTTTCTTGATTGGTTTATGCGCCTCTAAATAATCTAAAAGTTCTTCGCGATCATATAAAGTAAAGCCAAATTCGAATAACAAAGAAGCACATGGAGAGCACGAAAACACAATAACGAAAGAAAAACATTTGCAAAACGGGTCCTATTTATAAGCTACGATGTTGCCAGGAAGAAGCTGTTATCGTTCGCAGTAAACAAAAAATACCAAAACAAAACAAAAAAAACAATAAAAGACATCAAGAAACCTTACCTAACTTAGAAAAAAACTATAAACGAGCAGAACACAGATATTTAGTAAATAATAGACTAAAAGTTACAACTCCCCAAAAGAACAAAAAAAATATAACGCAGTGATTGCCACATCTGACGCTACTGTCTGACATCATAAGAGATATGCTGTAGCCCAAAATTGTAGTCGACTAACAGCGCCATCTACCGTGCGTCCCGAATCTAAAGTATTACCCAATATACAATTTAAACAATCCTTAGGATTTTGTCAGATCATGCAGTAGTTAAGGATATTGAGTTAAAGATATTGATGATAATTTTAAAGTGCAGGGGGACTTAAATAAATTGTTATCCTGGGCACATAAGTGGCAAATGACTTTCAACCTTGATAAGTGCAAAGTTATTAACATGGGAAAAGATAATAGAGAATTTAACTATGAAATGGATGGGCATTGGCTGAGCTCAGTAGAGGATGAGAAAGATCTAGGAGTAGTAATAGATAAGTCATTAAGGTTTTCTAAGCAGTGTATTGAAGCAAGAAATAGGGCAAATAGAGTGCTGGGTTTTATTAAGAGAAATGTCAGTTACAAAAGTAAGGAGGTTATTCTTAAACTCTATAACTCTTATGTTAGGCCACATCTAGAGTACTGTATACAGGCATGGTCCCCACATTTTAGACACGATATTAACCTTCTTGAGTCAGTGCAACGGAGGGCAACAAAGATTATTCCTTCCCTGAGGCACCTTGAATATGAAGATAGACTGAGGGTATTAAATATGTTCTCGTTCGAAAGGAGGTGTGTGAGAGGGGATATGATTGAGCTGTTTAAAATTTTTTCCGGGATAGATAAATTGGATGTTAGCAAGTTTTTTTGAGTTAGATGATGGAAATCGGACTAGAGGTCACCACTTGAAAATTAAAAAGCAAGGGTGTAGGTTGGATTTAAGAAAATATTTTTTCACCAATAGAGTGGTAGACTTCTGGAACAAATTGCCGCAGAGGGTAGTAGGTAGTCCAAATCTAAATGTATTTAAGAGTAGGTTGGATGAGTTTATGGGAAGGGAAGGTTGTGATGGTTCCTAAGTTTTGTATATATTAATATTGTTTGTATATATCTATAGCTGCATGATTTAGTTCTTGACAAGCCTTGATTGGTGATACCCTTGTTTCTGGATGCAATCCTCTGGATGTAGTTTTCCTGGGAGTTTGGGTGCCTTGAAAAAGAGGCCGCTTGACTCGGATGACCTATGATGAGCCCTTGTGGCTTTTGTCATCCGTTATATTATATTGTGGGGGACTTTGATTTTGTCTTCCCCTGGTGATGGTGCTTTTTGTGGGTGGGTTTTGACGGAGGCGGATGACCTTTGATAGGCCCTTGTGGCTTTTGTCATCCGTGTAATTATGTTATGTTATGTTATGTTAATATACACCCCGTAAGGGGCACGGCGATTTGCCATCCTGGCCCGCTGTGCTGACGGGATTCAGCACCCTGTCCGACCCCAGCTTATCCTCTTCTCCTTCCTTCAAAACACTTGTTTCCTTGCCTTTCATACAACCTCTCCCACAACTTTCTCTGGTCAGCCTCTAATTTCACAGGTTAGATGCTTCATCCCCACCCATACCTTCCTCACATCCCTTTTGCTCTCCTCTTCACAATCTATATATTTTTACGCCGTGTCCAAGGTGGAGCCGCCATGCCGATGGACTGCCAGGCCACCAGACGGGAGGGGTGGTCCTGAATGGCGGAACCTGGCTCTGCCAGGGGCTGTACGCACCCCTTGCAGGATGGGCTACTGCGAGGGGTGATGAGCTATTGCATCCCGTAATTAAAAGAGAGTCACCTTGCTCATGGATGAATCTTTAAAAAACCAAACCCCTTTAACTCCCCCTGAAACAACGACGGAGCCGCCCTCGGGCAGCTCCAGCAAAAAAATGTAGGTCCGCCCCCTGTGTTTGCGCAGGGGACCCTCCATATTTCTCTAACCGGAGAGGAGGCTCACTCCTCTCCGCCTACGGGTGCAAGGGACTCCCCCTCGCCCCCTGCTCTGGAGGTGGTTTTGGGCACCCCTTTTTCCAGCGGCAGTCCCCTCTTTTCTTTCCAAGGGGACTGCCAAGAAAGCCAGCAGGCAGCCCATTGTCGACTGCCACTCGTATAAGCGGGTCGGTAGGGCAAATGTCCTTAGGGAGGAGAGGGAAGCCAGGCCCCTTCGGTCGCTTCCCTCAAAAGACCTGCTGGCAAGAATTTTAAACATTGCCGGGGTGAAGGCCTGTGCCTTCCCACACAAGACTGGCGACAATGCCAAGGGGACCTGTGATGTCCTGGGAAGGGATGGCCAATTGGAGGCCCCTCCTGTGATAGACATGGTCCTTGAGGAAACCCAGCCTCAGAGGGTAGGGCCTTCCATGAGGGGGAATCCGGGCTCAATGGCAAACACCGAACCCGAATCCTCCCCTATGCAAGGTCCTCAAACGGCTATGGTTTCTGAGACAGTACAAGGAGGGGAGGGATCTCCTCCGGACAGTGCCTCTGCAACCACCAGGACCTTCTCCATTTTGAGGAGAAGGACCTGGCTGAGGCCAGTCCATCTGGCCTAGGGACTTCTGCCGTGGAGGTGAGAAGCGGGTTCATTACCTGCCCTCCTCTCCAAAAAAGACTAAGACAAAAAGGACAAAGAAGACTCGGGGCTCGTCTCCATGCGCGGGGGCTGCGGGGACGGATGGGTCTGCTGCCACTTTGGCAAGTGACCCCTCTGCTCCCCTGGGTGCAGAGCCACCGAATATGACAAAGACCAAAAGTGCGCAGGGCGGAGCCTCGATAACATTGGGGCCCTTGAGCCTGCTGGCTTCAAACGCTTCCTCGCCATTCGCTCCAATTATGGCAGCATGTTGGCCAAGGGCATTCTGGCCAATCCCGCCAAGATAAGTGCTCTTCAGACACTTCATGGCATCCCAGTGAGTGTGATGCTGCACTCTACCATGAACTTTGTAAAAGGAGTAGTTTATGCGAGGGAACTCATTGACTACTCCATAGAGGACATCACCTTAGAGCTGGCCGACCATGGGGCGGTCAAGGTCGAACGTGTGATGAGAAAATGGGGAGGGACCTCAAGACCCACCCCTACACTCTTTGTCACATTCGACTGTGACAAGTTTCCCTGAGTCGGTGAGTGCCGGGTGGTACCGCTACTGCATGAAGGCATTCGTGCCACTGCCGCGGCGGTGCTATTACTGTCACCGCTCGTTCTTGTAGACGTGCAAAGTCGGGGTCACCCGAAGTCTGTGTAAATTGCTCCAAGGCCGCACACGATAAGTCTAAATCATGTGTGGCCAGGATTGACTCCCATTCGGCGAGGCTAAGGACTTGGTCCTGGCGCGCCTGGCTCTGCCTGGGACGTCGTATGCCTCAATAGTTAGAAAGGCACCCTCTGCTCCTGGCCCATCCAGGTTAACGAGCACGGTTGTTTCCTTAAGAGTGCCCCCGTCTCCGAAGCCGCAACGCCCGCCTAAGGTTTTGAGGCAGAGGGAGGAAAAGACTCGCATGGCGAGCCCAACCTTCCCCAATAAGTCTTCGAAGGGGACAGCGCCTTCAGCACTTTGTACGGCCAACAGCGCCCGGGGTTCTGCCTCCGGGAAGCGTTAGGCCATTCCCGTGAGGGTCTTCTGTTCGAGGAGGGCCCCTGCGTCTCCCCCGAGCTAGGCCTGGAATGCATATTCCTTCAATGGAATAGCCGTGGACTCCGGGACAACTGGGAGGAGCTGCGGAGGCTCATCTCGTCCTGTTCCCCGTTAGCTATCTTTTTGCAGGAGGCCATGCTAGGCGCGTGCCTCCTGCCTGCCCTCCCGTGGTATAAGGATCTTGCGACCCCAGCACCACAGGATGACTGGGCTGGGGGATGCGCGGTTTACACTCGGCATGATGTCGCTGTTCTTCCTTTCTCTTTAGATACCTCCTTTCAGGCAGTGGTTTTGCAGCTGCACCTGGATAGGAGGTATACTATCATTTCTGCGTACATTCTACCGTCAGCTGACTTCGATGCAGGGGACTTCCGCCGCATCGTGGCACGGTTGCCGAGGCCCTTTCTCTTGCTTGAAGATCTGAACGGCAGGCATCCTCTCTGGGGAGATTACTCAATAAATCCCAGGGGACAGGTCCTTGCTGATCTGATCGAAGAGCTTGAGATAGGTGTCCTAAACGTGGATGAGTTTACGCATCACTGTCCAAGAACCGCTTCATTTTCTTGCCTTGATCTATCTTGTGCTCTTCGGATGCACAGCCTGATTTTGATTGGGGGGGGGGGTCGATGACCTCCATGGTAGTGATCACTTTCCCATTCAAATATCATTTTCAAGGCAACTGCCGCCTGAGAACCCATCTCGGTGGTGCTTGGCGAGGGCATGGTGGCCTGCATTTCAGGAAATGACTGAATTCTCTATCTCAGTTGAGGAGTTTAGGTCGGTAGATGAGGCCATTGAGTACTTCTCCAGCAACCTCATCGCCATGGGCCTGACTACTATTCCTAGGATGTCTCGCCATTTTACACACTGACCACTTACATGGTGGTCAACCGAGTGTGAGATGGCCCTCAAACAGAAATGTTATGCCTACACTGTTCGGATGTGAGAAATCGAGGGAGAATGAAACGGATTGTATATACAGTCCCTTTACTTACAAAAAAAGGTACAATGATAATTACAGTAATTTTTATTTACAAGGGAAGTGTGCACACTTCAAAATGAGGCCAAATTCCCCAATCCAAATAAGATACCAAAAGAGAATTTTCTAACAGGCGAATACAACAAATTTACTTAAATATATCTACGCAAAACATAAAAAAACACAATAACAACTGAACAAAAAGGGGCACACGCTATCACTTGTGTGCTGGAGGTGAGTGGTAGTAGGCTAACATAAAAGGAGGCAGGATTGTCAGCCAATGCAGATATGGTGGTCCAGGTGTCTAGCGAGGTATGAAAGCCCTCCGTCTCAGGGCTGGGCGGAGCACTCATCTAGAGAACCCTTCTTGCCGTCCGTCCAAGCTTCCACTCTCTGTAGAAGAGATATATCCTCCATTTATGACCCATTTACTTATATATGGAAGGGAAACTAATAAGTGGGCATTAACCGAGTAAGTTTATCGACTAGCTTACCTCTAAATGTATATCCAAACAATCCTCAAAATATAATCTTTTGATAAAAGATTATTTTAAACAAAGTACAATCTGATAAAAGATTATTTTAAGCAAAGTACAACCTGAGAAAAAACAACCGGTTTTAATACATGAAATCAAATACATATATATACAAAGAGAAAATATAAAAAAAAACCACGAGAGGGTACAGAGAAAAGGGGTGGGAGAATGGCCCTTTTACACACACTCACATTCGCTCCACCACACCCCTCCTTCCTTAAGCCATTCGACCAGCCACTCACAAAACCCTTTCAATCACTCTTCCAGGTACCACTTGTGCTCAATCGCACCTTTCTGCACCCATTCACACTCTTCTACTGGTCCCTGGCTACGCGTAGCAATTGGTCGGGTTTGTTTGTCAGTCATCCTGTCAGTCTCATCTTCTCTATTTATCATATCGTCCACCATACTTTTAGCCCTCATTACCAGTTCTCCCATCTCACGACAGAATTCTTTCATACTCTTCCGTTCAGAACCTTCACTCATCATACCCCCATTCATCAGCTCCTCACTCACAGCTCTCATCCAACTCAAAGTACATTCTTGCGAAACAGACAGGTCACTCACATCCCCTGTATTCTCAACAGGCATACCAGAAACCTCTTCGACTGGTTCCCACCAGAAACCTGAAAAATCAGCCACTTCATCATTCACTACATCAAACTCACCCTTACTATTACCATTCGTAAAACCCGAAAAATCAGCCACACTAGGTTCATTCTGCCCAAACACACTATCATTCATACTGTTCCCAAAACCAGAAAAATCAGGCACAGGCAGCTCACTCACTCGTCTACTTATACCAGCCAAATCACTCACCTGTTTATGCAAAAACTCAATCTCCCTTTCAAGATACCCCATACCAGAAACACTCTGCTCAGACTTACTTTTATTCGTACTTGCATTCTTCCTTTCACTCTTTTTTGTACGCTTTCTACTCCTCAAGACCAAGACAAGCTCTTTCCCAGACAGATCCATACTACCACATTCCTTCTCATCATCATGCACTTTACCCTTCTCTTTGCACAATTCATACACCAGATGGTTCACCAGGTAGTCAGGAGGTTCTCTCCATCTCCTTAACTGACTCTGATGAGCCCGCACTCTCTCAGTCATACCATCATTCAAACTCTCCAAAACATACGTCACCCCATTTTCCCAAACTCTCACAACTCTATAAGGTCCATCAAACTTCTCACTCATCTTTGACACATTCAACCTACCCTTCACTTCTTTCACCTTCAATACTTTTGCACCTAATTCAAATGAACGGAACCTTTCATGTGCCTCACGCCATACACTCTGCTCTCTTTCACTCAAACGAAACCTATCTTTCACTCGCCTTTCAAAATTCATCACAAACTGACATGGGGACATTCCAGTTGTGCTATGCACAGTTGAATTATACGCCCACAACACTCTCCCCAGACATACATCCCAGTCATTCACTGTCGTACTCATCATTCTCAACATCTCAGACAAGGTTCTTATAGTACGTTCAGCCAATCCATTTGAAGACGGTACATACATAGTTGTTCTCACATGCTCCACACCATTCTCTCTCAACATTTGCTCAAACACTTCTCCTACAAATTCAGGCCCATTATCACTCAGACATCTTCTAGGCTTCCATACACACATAGGAAAAAACAACTGCTCAACCACACGCGCAACAGTCACACTCCTTTTATCTCTCACAGGCGCTGCATACACAAACTTACTTTTATGATCAACCATCACAACCATACCAACATTCCCAGCACTCGTATGCGGCAAAGACACACAATCAATCACTACCAATTCAAACGGTTCTTTCGCATCAACTTTCAACATCGGTGGTTTCACTTGCACACCTTGCACCTTTCGCTTCTGACAGCTTTCACAGGTAGTTGCAACATCATTCACAACAGTTCTCAGAAACGGATGGAACACACATTCCTTCATACACTCCCACAGCTTAAACGTACCCATATGCCCATAATTATCATGCACAATCTTCACCAGACCAATCATACCAACTAAGGACATCACAGGTACATACATATCATCACCACCCTTCACATGTCTCACAAAATATACAACATCCATACAAACAACAAAATCCTTAGCATACCTTTTAAAATCACTTAAACACTCTGGCCATTCATTCAAATCAACACGCATCATTACACACTTCTTCAACTCACTAACAAAAGGACATTTCTCCTGCATCTCTAGAATATCCTCATCACTTAAAATCTCATTCTCATCATCCATGACCAACTCAATCATACCGCAAAACTTGACAACATTCTTTGCACACTCATTCAACCTCATCACCTCACATTCACCTTTCATAAGATAATCCTTATCAGCATCCAAAGACAAATCATTCAATCTCATAAAGTCTACACCAAGCAAGAAACAACATGGCATTTGCACATCCTTCAGAATCACAGTCATGCTTCACATTCACACCATTACCCAAACTCACTTTCAGACCAACCTGTTCCCATGCCACTATCATGCCATTTCCTAATCCACTTATCCTTCACAGGTTTATGCTCGCAACTTTTAAACTCATCATACTTACTCAAAATCCTCTCATTTACTAAAGACACTTGCGCTCCAGTATCAATCAAACCACAGAACAACCTTTCACCAACTTTCACTCTCGCTTCCATCATATCAGGTCCACCATGTTCGCAATACACAGAAGGAACAAGCACACCAACATCAGCACTGATATCCACACTGTCATTAACTCCCATATCATCACTCACCACACGACGCTCATCTTCATCCAGACAATCATTCTTCTCCCTTATATACGAACACTTTTCAATTACCCAATTGTAGTGCACACCGCTCAAACATTGTAGATGTACCACATTAGGATTCAAACCCTTCATCTTCTCATCCTTGTACACAATTGGCCTCTCACCACCAAAGTGCACATAAACAATCACTCCATACAAACGACACTACAATCAACACTTCCTGAAATGGAGGGACCCCTTGCATACACATCGCTCTCAATTCTTTCATGAAGTTCCGCACCTTTGCCATACCAATGCTTTCAGGCTTCCTACACTCTTCATTCATTACCTCCTTCCTTAAATCATCCACAATATCGAGCACTCTCACGTCTACTCCATCACTCTTCAAATCTTGCAAACCATTCCATACACTCTCAAACAAGGAATCACCACCACCCTTACTCTCTTTTCCATTCATAATCCCTTTCGGCAAATACTCAGGATCACTCACTCCACACACATTTCATCATTCGTATCAGGATACCTTGACATCAAATCAGCCACTCCATTCCGTTCACCAGGCACATACTCAATCACATAGTCAAAGTCACTCAAATCTTCCAAAGTCCTTGCAATCCTACTATCAGCCCACTTCATACGCTGCAGATACACAAGAGGTTGATGATCTGTTTTTATCACAAACCTCACACCATACAAAAACGGACGCAACACTTTCAAACAATATCTTATCGCAGCCAACTCTCGTTCCACAGTCGAATACTTTCCTTCTGCAACATTCATAGCCTTGGATACATACCCAATTATTCGCCTGACATTCTCTCCATTCAAACGCTGCTCTTGCATCAGAAAACCTCCCATACAATACCCACTCGCATCTGTATACAATTCAAGCATTTTAGCATTTACACTATAATTTGGGTACGCTAATTCAACATCTTCAGCCGCTGCCTCTTTCAGTCTCTTATACGCCTCATTCATCTTATCATTCCACTTGACAACCGTACTACCTTTCTTGCCCATCCACTCAGTCAGAGGCTTACTCACACCAGATCAATCACGTATAAACTTTCGCTGGAACTCAATCAAACCCCAAAACGACTTCAGTTGCTTCACAGTCACCGGTTTAGGAAACATTCGCACCTTCTCAACATACTTTGGTGATTTTCGCAACCCATTCTCACTCACCATATGCCCAAGGAATTTCACTTCTTTTGCAAACCATTCACACTTTGCCACTTTCACCTTCACACCAACACTCTCCAATGTTCTCAACACATCATTCACCAATCTCATATGCTCCTCAAAAGTCTCAGTCATAATCAAAATATCATCTATATACGCAATCACATTCTTACTTGCAAACTTACTCAACACAACATTCATTGCCTGCTGGAAGGCTCCGGGAGCACTAGCCAACCCAAAGCTGAGGTTCCGGAACTGGTAATGCCTCTTTGAGGAAGAGAAGGCAGTTACCGGCTGGCTCTCCTCAGCAATGGGCATCTGGTAATACCCCCGTACCAGATCCAGCTTCATAAACCACTCCATCCCATGCATACTATACACACACTCAGATACCACACACATCGGAAACCTTTCTTTCACAGTCTTTTCATTCACCTTTCTATAATCCACACACAGATGCAATCTTCCATCCGGCTTACGCACAGGTACAATTGGACTATTCCATGCACTCTCGCTCTCTTCAATCACCCCCAATTGCTCCAATTCCAAGCACTGCTCCTCAATCTCATCAGCAACTGGACGTGGGAAATGCCTTGGCTGCTGATAGATTGGGGAGTCCTCCTTCAGGACAATCTTGAATTCCGGGAGCTTTGCAACCCTGAAATCTAGATCACCCTTACTGAGGGCTCCCTTTCGTTCAAATATCATTCGATACACATCCTTTCATACTCACTTAAACATCCATCCAATTCCACCATGCTCTTCACATCATTATATGTCCATTCACACGTCTCTTCACCTGCAACATTCACCCTGACATCCGTACTATCATCCATACCTACCTCATTGACAGTGGAGAGGTGACCCAGTACATCTCTGACTTGGATACCCCTCACCTGCCCTTTCACACTGGGGTCCGCCTGCACACATACAAAAGGATCATTCATTCTCATCAAGCCATGAAACACACAAGCAACACGCCTTACCTTATAACACGCATCCTTTCCATCCAATATCACAGTGTTCTCACCCACATTCAAACTAACATCCTTACTCCAACTCACTCTAACAGACACCCTTTCACCCTTCTCAAGCCTTACATTCTCCATAGCAGTCACCTCAATACCAGTAAACACAATCTCAATCTGATCACTCCTAGGATGCACAACCATACGATTCATTTTCATAAAATCATACTCCAAAATCACACCATACTCACTACTCACCTTATCAATCACAGAAAATTCGCATTCATTCATCATCATACCATGCATTCGAACAGCTGACCTTATCATTCCAATCACAGGCACTCTCCTACTACCAATACCTACCAAACTACCCTTGCACTCAGACAGGAGGGCTTTCCCGCTAACCTTGTCATACACATCTTTATACACCAAGCTCTCCTTGCATCCAGAATCTATTAAAGCCAAACACTCAATTCCATTCAATTCCACCTTCACACTCAGACACTCATACTTCCTACCAGACAGCACTTTCACACTAGACAGACTTACCAACACATTACTCACACTCATGCACCCAGAGGATACTTCAGCAGGTACCCTCTTACCAATAGCTACATACATTCCTCTGGTCACGACACATCCTTGCATAATGACCAGCCTTTCCACAATTACCACATGCATATTTCATACTTTCTCCACCAGTTGCTCCACCATTCAACCTCGGACAATCTTTCTTCAAATGGCCTATTTCTTTACACTCGAAGCACTCTTTCACACTTTCCTTTCAATCCTTTATCATATGCCCTTTCTTACCACACCCAAAACATGCACCAGATGTCCACCTACATTCTGCCAACATATGACCTTTCCTTCCACACCGACGACATTCCACAATCTTTCTCCCACCATTCGGTCTCTCGTTTGCTGGGACATACCTCAGTTTCTCTCTCATATATCCATTCCCACGCTTGAAATTCATCTGCCCCCTTCCATTTGACCACCCTCCATTTGCCCATCCATTCTGTCGGCCCAGGAAGTTCGACATCACTCCAGCTGGTGCAGCCTTCAGGGCATCCCTGTAGCTGACAAACTGCTGGGGTGGATGAAAGCTCCTGGGCTTCTTACCCCCAACATTCACACTGTTCCATCCATCCTCTTCTAGATCGCTTTCATCATCAAATCGTCCATCTTCTAACAGTTCCAACACTTCCTCCCACATCAACCGTTCACCTGTCAGTCTCACTCTCTCCTTTCTCTTTCCACTCAGCCATTCACTCACCTTTCGTGGCATCGTGTCCAAAAACTTTCTCATGAGTGGTTTACATTCATTTACATCATCAACACCATACCTCATTCTTGAAATACTCTCAAGCCTATGTGCATATATATTCACACTTTCACTCTTCCCCATTCGAGCCTTCTCAAATTCATTCACCCTTTTATACTTCACACTCTTTTTCATTTGTTTCACCTGCCCAATCAATCTCTTCTTCACTTCATTGTACTTTGGCTCTCCCACACTCGTTATCATTCGCAAGAACTACAACACTTTCCCATCCAAACAATCTCCCAGAACACTCACCCAGTGACCCTTGTTCTGCGGGTACTTGAGCTTGCAGTACCGCTCAAAATCCCCGAAGAACTCATCCATACTCTTTCCCCCATGCAATCTAAACTTATCAATCCTTGGTACTTCCCTAATCAAAATTCCTTTCCCCACATTCACTTCACTCTCCGAAGAGCTACTCTCGGTCTCACTCATTCCAATCATATCTTCACTCTCTCCCTCATCTGAGTATAGCGAATCCACACTCTTCCCTCTCGCCTTCCTATCCTTAACCTTAGAACCATGCTTACTTCCTCTCTTACTTTCCACTCTCTTCCATTCACCCCCTTTCCTACCACTCACAGTATCTTCTTTAGACTTAATCCTACTGCCATCCATTCCATTTAGCGGAGTCCCTTCAGTAGGAGCAGGGGTCAGGGTTGTAGGTCCTGGGGCTGATCCAGCCCCTATCATCATGTTATACAGGTCCTGCATCCGTCGGTCCGTCTGATCCTGTCGGTCTCCCATTTCCTTCTTCATCCTATCAGTCTTTTCATTCATCCCTTTTATTTTATTCTCCATTCCATCCATCATTCCCCGCAACATTTCACACTCCTCTTCTTTCTTTCTCAACTCCAGTCTCAATTGCACTACTTCTTCATTCAATGTTTCCGCTACAGCCATTGTTCCCAAGTTAGTAAAAAAGATAGGAGGAGGGAAAAATCAGTCAAACTACTTGTCACACTAATTGGGTATGGACTGCAATCCAATCCAGTCACACTCCCGGTTTCGAAGTCTCACGTCCCTATTCGGGCGCCAAATGTATATATCTCTGATCCCAATCGATCCAACCCGCTTCCTACACTGTTCGGACGTGAGAAATTGAGGGAGAATGAAACGGATTGTATATACAGTCCCTTTACTTACAAAAAAAGTACAATGATAATTACAGTAATTTATATTTACAAGGGAAGTGTGCACACTTCAAAATGAGGCCAAATTCCCCAATCCAAATAAGATACCAAAAGATAATTTTCTAACAGGTGAATACAACAAATTTACTGAGGAAAATCCAGATCAGCATGCAGTAAATGATTTAGAAGCAAAGTCTGAAGTGTGTCTAATGTCAGTTATGTCACTGGCATTACTCAATGAACTGCAAGGCCTTATTTTTGATATATTAACTATATCTACATCATATTGTACTTCAGCAGTCTCTTCACTTGGATTAGTTGTTTCTTCCTGTTGTTGCTTAATTTTGCATTTTTCTATGTGCTTCTTGATTCTTTCAATTTTTTACTAATCTTTTCTAGACAAAATTTACATGATACTCTTGTTTTATCTTCCTTTATATCAATGACTTCCTGCCAGCAAGTGTCTCTTTTGCAACCACTTCCAAATGGCATTTTAATAACAAAATATTATTTTATTTGTGAAGTTATCAGTAATATTAAAAAAATCTGAAGAAAGTAAAGATAGTTAATGAAAAATGTAGAATACATATAGAAATATTCTTAAAAACATTTAGCTATTATTAAATTTTCAGCAAAAAGTAAAAAAAAACCCAATAAAACCCACTACTCTTATTTATTAAAACCCCAGGGTTTTTTAAACCATTATTGGGGGGGGGGGGAATGAGTCACGAGGGGAGCCAGTTTTGGGGGAGTGAGAGTAAGGCAGATAGCTCAGAAGCAGTCACGGCAGGAAATACGTTGAGTGGCCAGGGGGGGGGGGGTATCAGGGATAATGTGAAAGGCCTGGTCAAGCAGTCGTGGGAGGGAGGCACGAAGGTTTATGACCTTATCAGCGAAGAATTTCGAGAGGATGGTGGGGCTGATGGGGGTTGTGACTTGGTGTGAGGAGGTAAGAGAAAAGAGCAGGCGGAAAACAGTACGGAAGCTCATTCTTATTGTTGGTGATGGCAAGAGGACGAAGGAATAATAATGGGGGAGTGGGCATAAAGGCAAGTTAGGAGGGATTGCTCCAAGGATGAGAAGATTTGGTCAGGGGAGGCGAGAGCGTTGCGATGGGATGTCAATGGAGGCTGAGAGGGCAAAGAAGTCTGGGTTGAGACATTGAAGTTAATAAGGTAATGGTCAGAAATAGCATTAGACAGGATAGAAGTGGTCAAGTTGGAAATTTGACAGTCGGAAATTACAAAGTTTAAGATGTTACCATGGCAGTGTGTCGGGGAAGAAACATGTTGAGTAAGGGAGAAGAGGTCAAGGATATCAAGGAAGGCAGGTAGATTAGGGTTAGTGACTGGGAGGTTGAAGTCCCCCATGATGAGATTACCCGATGGGAGAGACTAGCAAGAAGGTTACTAAATTCGTCAAGAGAAAGATCAAGGGAGGAGCTGGGGAGGGGGGGGGGGGTAGAGCACAATAGTTGTTAGAGAGGGAACAGAATTAGTCAGAGATAAGGGCCTCAAAAGAAAGAAGAGGGGGGGGGGATGGAAGGGTATTCAAAGAGAGAGAGAGAGAGAGGCACTTTGAATGAGAGTAACCCCTCCGCCACGTTTGTTCTGGGGGTTATGGGAGTAGACATAGCCATCAGGGGTTGCTAGTGATAAGCAGCTATCACTGATCAAGCCAAGTTTCACTGAGACCAAAGAGGGAGATACGCGAATTAGTCAGGGGAGCTGTAGGTCGGGGTAGACGGTTCAATGAAAAATAACTTTTTTAAGACCGAGGATAAACGAAATCTCCTTTTTATAGGAGGAGATTGATTTTGAGCGATTCCTAGTGCTTTAATTCTAGAGCCAACTGAGGGAGATACCTTAAACCCTGTATTAAGGGAAAGAAGTGTGGCTTTGTCCATCATTGAGGGAGGAGAAATATAAGTAGGATAAAAGGGCTAAAAATTTGATAGGGAGACAATAACAAAATTAGGGAAGCAACAGCGAAAATAAAAGTGAGCAGGGAAGAATATGATGTGAAGAAAGAAAAAAAGGGTCATAGAAAAGCAACAAATTCAATAAACATACCTACTAAAAGAAAAAAAAACCCACCGAGAATGGTGAAGTACAAAGCACGTGTCAAGCCAATTATAAAACAGGGCGAAAAATTAGAGGAGGGGGGAATGAAACAAGTCACCACGTGGGTCAGAAAGCAGAATGATCCAGAAGAATATAAGGCTGAGGAAAACAGGGTGAAAAATTAGGGGAGGGGGGAATGAAACATGTGGCCGCGTGAGTCAGAAAGCATAATAATCCAGAAGAAATGGTCTGTTTGCAAGAAAATAAGCTTGGGGCTCGGCACTTCCGAACTTCTGGGTGTTTAATTCCATCTCCCCGGCCAGGGGCGTGTCCCATGGTGGTACTTCGCTTTTAATTTCCTCTTTGCTATTCTCTGCGCCTCTTCCTGTCTGTACTACCTTGCAGACTGTTGCTGCGAGGGTTTTTACTTCCAAGCTTCTAACCATTTGTTCTGTATACATCTCCCTAGATTTTAGTTTGAGTCGACCTGACCTTTTAGAGCTTAAGTCAGTTACCTACCCCATTTTTATTAATTAGTGATTTTAATGCTCGCCACCCATCTTGGGGTGATACTGCCCATAATCCCCAGAGCGGAGTTGTTGAGTCTCTTATTATCTGATTCCCTTTGTCTTCTAAATTCCAGTGACTTTAACTCTTACCATGTTCAAATGGATTTGTTTACTGCTGTCGACTTGTCCTTATGTTCGCCCAACTGTTTCCTCGACTTCCGGTGGTTGATTCGGGACAACCTTTCTGGGAGTGATCACTTCCTGATAGTCCTGTCGGCCGCCCTTTCTGGCCCGTGGCTTTCCCTCCTCATTGGGATCTGTGGCCAGCAAATCGGGTTGGGTTCTGGGAGGCTTCGTTTATTGATGCCTCCCGGGTTTCCTTCGATACCGTAGATTCAGCAGCCTCATATTTTAGAGGCTGCTGAGCGCTTTGTTCCGTGGTGGTGCCCTGTTGTGGGGCGCTCCACCGCCCCCTGATGCTCGAAAGATTGCGCATCAGCTATTTCTGCCTATCAGTTGTCTCATTAACATTATAGGCAGAACCCGACTGTCTCAAATAGGGTCAATCGGAACTGAGCTTGTGCCATCTGCCAAAGGACCCTCCGGCGTGCCCATCGGGAGTCTTGGCGCTAGTACATATCTTCCATTTCTTCATCCATGCCACTGACTCGGGTTTGGGAGCTGGTCAATAAAATTTGTGGTTGCTACACTGGTCATGCCATGCCGTGTTAGTGTATGCGGATGGCTCCAAGTCCCAAGAGGGGGTTGGTTTCCATGCTGGTTCAGAGACCGGATTGTGATATATAGCGATTCACAAAGTGCCCTGAGTGCTCTCGGCGCATTGGAATCTCGGTTCCTGGTTTGCGATATCTGTGATGCCACGGTTTTCGTAAGCCGGGCGGATGTCGAGATTATCTTCTGCTGGGTTCCTGGACATGTAGGAATTGTGGGGAATGATGGCACCAAAGAGTCCACAAAGACTCTGCGACTGGACCAGCGTTTCACTCTTCCGCACACCCACTACATGGCAGGAAACAGGCAGCTCTTCAGGCTGCTTGGCAAAGAAGATGGGAGACGGTTGAAGGGAGCCAAAAGTTGCATTCCATTGCGCTATGATTGTTTCCATGGACCTACCCCCTAATGTTGAGAAGGCTTCAGGTTGCTTTCTGTCATCTTCAAATCAGGCACACTCGTGTGATGTTCTCGCTACGCTCTACATGGATGACTTTTTGATCTCATTTGGCGCGGCCCAGATGCCAACTCTGGAGCGTCGACTCCAACAGGCATTGAACTGCGTCTCATTATGCCGATGCGCACAGGTTTCGGTTTTCCTTGACCAAGGAAATCGCAACATTTCCTTGGTCTTGTATTTTACCAAGCCTTACCTGGGAGGCTCATATTCACAACCTTAGGTCTCTTGTACCCATGCCATGGATATTCTCCATTCCGTGATGTTCAGCGTTTGGGGCGCTGATAGAGCTACTGCCTTAGTTTTTTAGCAATCCTTTGTTTATTACGGAAGGTGGACTCGATCCACCACACCGGCCTTCGCCTAGCGACTGGTGCCTTCCGCACTTTCCCCATTGAGAGCCTACTTGTCGATGCTGAGGAGATGCCACTTGCTCTACGCCATGTACAGTGCATTATTCGCCTGTACGCGCCACCCCGGCTCTGTAGACTAGTAGACTAAGAAGGGCCTTCGCTCTCGTCTTTGTCTCTGCATATGGCTTATTTTCACTGCAAATAGGTTACTTTTCGTGGTAGCTAGGCTCATAAATGTAAAGCTAACTCAATGGTAAGTCTAAAGACATCCAATTTTTTTTTTTTGCCAAAAAATAGTTGTGGGGATGTTCTGGAAATTGAACTTTATGTTTTGGTATTTCTACAAAAAAGTAATCTAATATTAACATTAGAAACAAATGCAGGAGTGTAACTTAAGCGTCACATGGCATTTCAAGATGTGCATGTAGCTTAGTCTGACTCAAACAAATAGTGAAAAGAGAGCATGAATGTGTTTCAGCATCAGGTTGGAATATTGTCTATTTGTGACTTTAATGTGTTATAGATCTTTTCTGCCATCAAAATATTACAGGCCTTAGTAGTCTAAAATACATGTACCACTCTTAGTCAAATTACCTTTATTTGGCGAGGGAAGGGGTATTTCAGGCATTTAAAAATTTTTTTTTGACTTTTTGCCTAGAAAATTATGTTGCCGTTTGTTTGTGCAGTTCATTTAGGTTTAATATACTTATGGTAAGTCAGTAGGTACTGTAATTTGTGGAACTGCTCTTTTATACTGGGGTATTTCTTTAGAAACAGAGCAGCAGTGAGATATCCATCCTTATGTGCTTCTCTGCATCCATATTTTCGCTCATTGGCTCTCGTATCCTTCCAATGACTCTATATTTTAGGTACTTTCCCCAGTTTCAGGATCCACAAAATTCCATAAGTGATTCATTGTTAAATACGTATAACTTTTGGATCTCAAGTTAGGTCTATTTGCTTCCACTAAATGTTTTGTTGCAACAAAATTTTAAATCCTCCCTGAGAGTTAATTCCGATTGACACTTGAGGCACTCCATAATTTGTTTTAACTCAGAAACCTTGTGGAATATTTGATTGAAACTTGGTTCTTTGTCATTACACCCTAGAAGATCCTTTTTGTGAAATCTTCATCAATTGGGTGATTTGGATTTAATGCCTAGTTGGGTGCCAGGCTAACTAATAGTCTTAGTCTGTCATGACATCTTCAGATCCTGGGTATCTTGTCAATAACTAGTATGTTCTAGTATTTATTAGCTGCAGCCTTTGGTGAGTAACTATCCACTATATAACTTTTGTTTGTGTGTTGTCACACAGACACAAATACCCTTTACTGCACCCTGAAGATCCTAGATGAAAAAAATAAAACTAGCTATAATTCATGTTATAATGTTGTTTGAAATAAAACAACCACAAGTTATCTTGGGTTATATAGATTTCAAATTGGCAATTTTTTTGTATTATTTCTCAGCAGCTCCACCTAAAAAAAGGAGCCAGCTCTCACCCCTATCCTCAGGGGTCCCTCCAACCTTCTAGCAGAAAGGTTTCTCCCTTCACCTATGTCTCTAGGTAATGGACTTGGCTCCTACAACTTACATTACAGGAATGGTTGTCCCATATGCCATGATAGTCTGAGCTTCTCCCAAACTTCCCTATTTTCATTCCTCTCTGAGTGCTATCTCCTCCCAGCTCTAATCCTCGCTGTATTTTGCTTAATTTTTTTGTTTTCTGACTGCCCAGAAATCCATAGTTTTACTGTTATATGCACCAATATATAGTTGCAAAACGGTGATAAAAATGAGAAATTTTGGGGGGTCCTAGCCTGCTTATCTTTAAATTCTTAAAACTTGTTTTTTTTTCGCTTGCTGTCTTTGCAACCAATAATAATGTACATATATTGGTTCTTTTAATTTTAGTACATTGCTTTTAATCACATTCATTAATTTCAGTTATTTTGTATAAAAATTAATTTTTTTAGTAAACAAAAATGGAATGATTGAATGAACAGGAAAGTTTTAACCCTGGCTTTAAAGTTAAAAAAAATACTAGCCATTTTTTCAGTGAACTTTGATTTCACTGTACATTTTATACCGCCAAAACGAGTCAAAATAGGAAAATTCATAAATTGGTAAGTCATTACTTGTAAACAGTTTCATTCTTTGTTTCTGTCTTCCCTAGAATGTAAATCGATGTATTTACAGTTCTTTTATTGATGATGCCTGCAAATTTACAATAAAAGCTAAATTTATAGAAACATGGCCATAACACAGAATGACCTTTAGTTTGTAATATTTTGAATTTTTTTTTAAGTAGATTTAATCAATTATATTGTTACTCCATCTTTTTTTGTTTTAAAAAAAATCTTTAGGAAAATAAGAATTGTTATACAAAAAGATTTTTAGGCTAATGATGTATCTCTCCCTAATGAGCCACAAATAAGGGTTAGGTTAGCCTAGTTAGGCTATTAACTAGGACTGGAATAAACTATTATCAGAAATAACTTGATTTTGACAGTGTTAAATTTGTTAAAAAGAGAAGTGATAACCTAACTAGGCTAACCTAGTCCTCATTCGTGGCTCATTAGAAAGATTCATTATTAGCTCAAAATATTTTACATAGCTATTCTTTTTTTTAAGAATTTTTTATTTTTTTCCTAACCAATAAAATAGGAAAAGGTTATAGAACTTTGTGGATGACCTAATATATTGCTATATATCTCTCTATCTCAGAGTTGATTGCAATTGTTTGTCAATAAATTTAGAAAATAGGAAGGTAGTATAGTTTATTTCCTTTTTTTTTCTTTTTCAGCTCCAAATGCCCAATATAAACAGGCCAAGTACAAGTGGAGCAATTCCTAGATCGCCAACCAATGCTACAGGTGGAACATTGGGGTGGAGAGAGATTCACCAAAGGATAAGAGGACTCAGAAAAAAATTTGTCCATCTTTTTGTCAAAACACTCACAGATGTCACATTCAGAAATATTGGGCCAAATTTAATTCGATGTTATTTTCTTCTTGTACCAAGTCAAGGGAGAGAGTCAACATTATATTATGCTGACATTAATCTTGAGCCTGTAAGTATATCTTTGGTTGATTAATTTAAACTCTACTAGATATTTTTATTTGATCCCTCATGAATTGTTTTACATATTAGTTAGATTCTGAGATATACTGCACTGTTCAACTTTGACATTGCAATCACCATATTTACATTAGAGGTATTGTGCGGCATATTGTAAAGTACAGTATTTGTACTAAGTATAAAAAATCCTTGTTTCCTAGTCTATTGATTGTCATCATGATATTCAGCATTATATTCAGTTTTCTCAGGTAAATAAATGCAAATGTTCACATAATTACAAGGTCTATGGCTATGCTACCCATCTGGAATGTATTACTCCCATAAAATGGGGGCTGCCTATATAGCGATTGCATTGAGTTTCTATTTTTAAAGTAGAGGAATTGTGGTTTTATTATAGTCTATAGACATTTATGAAACCAAAACTTTTTTGACTGTCATTAAGTTGCGCATAACTGTAATTATCTATTTCTATAAAATGTAAATCATGCCTTAGTTTGGGGCCATTTTTTATCCAAGATTAATCCTTGTTAAAAAGGAATAACCCTTAGCAGTTTTTTGAGATTTGCTTGCTTTGTTATATACTGATGAGGATATGTGTGTATATATTTATTAAGAAAAAAATAGTTACTGTTGTGGACAAATTAGAATTTCTAAGTGATGTCATCCATGTATTGGTTGTTTGTGATATCAATATGGAGGCTGGTGATTAACTGGTGTGATATCATCCATGTGTAGGTTGGGGAACTGTTGTGGAATAGCTATTTGTCAGGCAGTTGGTAAATATGGCTAGGAACTCAAGGTTGGGCATGAAATTGTAGAGGTAAGTTGAGTTCTGCTGTTGGTTAGGGTTGGATATGGATAACTTATTTGGTAATTGAGAATTGTTGTTGGATTTAGTCATTGTAAACTTTTTTTTAACATTGTCAGTTGTTCTTGTATAAAATTAGACTCATTTATCATATCGTTGAATATACCTATACTTATTACTCAAGGGCTGCAAAGAAAGAGATTGGTTTTTGTTCTTTATTACAGTAAATAATTAACTTAACAATACTAATTATGTGAAAAATATAGCAACATAAAAGATAAAGTATATACTTCAAGTGAAATTGCTAAAGAATTAATTTGCTATTGTTGCACTGAATTTATTCGCTTCACTTTAGGCACTGAAAACACTAATTATATAGGAATTGATAATTATGCTTTCCACCTTATGTTACAATATGAATGCATGGAGTAAATTAAATAGTCATTGAATTTGGTGAAGCTTTGCTAGAAATGTGAGTGGGAACTTATCTTGAAATGTAATGAGGATTGGTTAGCAGAGATCATTACCATGGATATCAGCAAGATATGGAGAGGTCTCAGATGTCAGGTATTACATCATTTTGGAATGTGGAGAATGATATGAACTCTGGCTTGACCTGACAGACTCAATGAATCTCTTGACAATGTGTTTTTGATGTCCCACTCTGATATGTTCCCGGCTTAGAGACATTGCTTTCAATGGTAAGAGAAAGGGCATAAGAACACTCATCAAGCAAAGCACTTTGGGAGGCTCACCACTCTCCCATTCTAAGTGGGAGCTGGAGTTTCCCTTGCTTGCATATGAAGGCCCATATGAGCATCTGCAAGTCATGTGAGAAAAGCCAGAGGCCAGTGTCCACCACAGTTTTAAAATTTAACTGCTGCATGACTAATTATCTTCTATTTCTAGGAAATCTAGTGCACTAGATCATGCCTTAGTTTGCTGGGCCCATTTTTATCCAGATTATGAGGCAATGCACCCTTGTTAAAAAGAAATGACGCTTACACAATTCACTTGTGATTTTCTTGCTTGGGGACAATAATAAAAGCCAAAGATGAGTATACTCCTCTCCCCTCTGATCCTTCCCTTGTTCTAAATGTCAGCTGTCAAAATAGCTTCCATATTTTTAGAAAATTCTAGTTAATGATTGTTTTAAGGGGACTCTTAATATATCTAAACTTCTTTTATAAAGTAGGTATTTATTTGTTGATTCTTTGTAGATATTTAAGGTTGAAGTCACAGATTAGATTTATAATAAAATGGTCTGCCCATTTTCCAGGGAGTGGTCTCTCGTATCATATACCAAGAAGTATTGGATTCTACCAATTCCTTCTTGGGGCGCGGGACATCAAAGGAAGAGCAGTTGCAGAGTGAACGTCGACGCACATCCACATGGGGTATCACAAACTATGAACTCCATCCCTCATCAGGAATGCTCGTCTTTCCTGCAGCCTCCACAATTTTCCAATGTGTCCATCCTGAGAGACCGGTGAGGAAATTGGTAGTTTTTTCATTCATTTTATCTTACTGTCCTCCCTATGTCTATTATAATGATAAACTGGTTTGGAAATTCTTCCCAACATTTAGGTGAGCCTTTAATAATGCTTCTTTTTTTTTAATGCTGGCTCTTTGAAATTTTCCAAGTCCCTCTCTCATGCACTCATTGTTTAGTTCATTCTTTCATTTTTTTCTAATAATTCTCTCTCCCTCCATCAACTATTCCAATGAATCCCATTTTGGGCCTTGCAATGGATTTTGAATTTGTACTTTTAAGGACTTCACCTACGGGTGTAGGGGACTCCCCTTCACCCCCTTATCTAGAGGTGCTTTCGGGTACCTCCCTGTTGCCAGCAGCAGTCCCCCCTTTTCTTTCCAAGGGGACTGCCAAGAAAGCCAGCAGGCAGCCCATAGCTGACCGCTTCCTATTGAAGCGGCTCAGTAGGGCAAACCCCCTTAGGGGGGGGAAGGGAAGCCAGGCCGCTTCGGTCGCTCCCCTCAAAAGACCTGCTGGCAAGAATACTGAGCCTGACTAAGGACGCTTCCAACAGGCCCTGTAATGTCCATGGGGGGGGGGGATGGCCAACTGGAGGCCTTCCTGAGATAGACATGGTCCTTGCGGCATCCCAGCCTCAGAGAGTAGGGCCTTCCATGGGAGCGAATCCGGGCTAGGCGCCAAGCACCAAACCCAAATCTGCCCCTATGTAAGTTCCTTCTAAAATGGCCTGAGTTTCCAAAGCAGTACAAAGAGGGGAGGGATCTCCTCTGACCAGTGCCCTTGCGACTGCCAGGACCTTCTCCATCTTGGAGAAGGACCTGGCTGAGGCTGGTCCATCTGGCCTGGGTTCTCCTGCCGATGGAAGGGAGAAGTGGGTTCATTCCCACACGCCCTCCTCTTCTAAAAAAAAAAAAAAATAAGAAAGAGACTAAGAAGATTCAGGGTTCCTCTCCATCCATGGGGGCTGCAGGGATGGATGGGTCTGCTGCCACTTCGGGAACGACCAAGTTCTGCTCCCCCAGGTGCGGAGCCCCTGACTATGACCTAAGACCAAAAGTGCGGAGATCGGAGCCTCGCTGCAACGCCTGCCTAAGGTTTTGATGCAGAGGGAGGAAAAGACTGGCATGGCAAGGCCAACAGCGCCCGGGGTTCTGCCTCAGAAGCGTACTGCCATTCCGTGAGGGTCTTCGTTCGAAGAGGGCCCCCACATCTCCGAGCTAGGCCTGGAGGGCATATTCCTTCAATGGAATTGCTGTCGACTCCAGGCCAACTGGGAGTAGCTACAGAGGCTCGTCTCATCCCATTAGCTATTTTTCTGCGGGAGACCATGCTATTCGTGTTCATCCTGCCTGCCCTCCCGGGGTATAAGGGAGATGCGCGGTTTACACCCGGCATGATGTCTCCGTTCTTCTTTTCACTTTAGATACCTCCTTTCAGGCAGTGGCTGTGCAGCTTCACCTGGATAGGAGGTATACTATCATTTCTGCGTACATTCCACCATCAACTGACTTCAACGCTGGGGACTTCCGCCGCGTTGTAGCACGGTTGCTGATGCCCTTTCTCTTGCTTGGAGATCTGAACGGCAGGCATCCTCTTTGTGGAGATTACTCAAGAAATCTCAGGGGACAAGTCCTTGCTGATCTGATCGAAGAGCTTGAGATAGGTGTCCTAAATGTTGATGAGTTTATGCATCACTGCCCAAGAACCGCTTCATTTTCTTGTCTTGATCTTTGTGCTCTTCAGATGCACAGCCTGATTTTGATTGGGGCGTGGTCGATGACCTCCATGGTAGTGATCACTTTCCCTTTCAAATCTCATTTTCAGGGCAACTGCCACCTGAGAGCTCACCTCGGTGGTGCTGGGTGCTGGTGCAGTGGCCTGCATTTCAGGAAATGACTGAATTCTGTATCTCAGTCGAGGAGTTTAGGTTTGTAGATGAGGCCATTGAGTTCTCGAGCAACCTCATTGCCGCAGACCTGACCACTATTCTCAGAATGTCTGGCGATTTTGCATACCCACCACTCCCGCGCCCCTCAAACAGAAGCGTTATGCCTACATGTGCTATAAGCTCCGCCCAAACGATTTCACTGATGCTGAATTTTGTAGGGCTAAGGCTAGGTTCCAGTATATTTTGAAGCACGCCTGCCGCTCTTCTTGGCGGGCATACGTGTCTTCACTTAATGGGAAGACCCCTCTAGCAGAGGTGTGGAAATGAGTCAAAAAGATTTGGGGCAATTTCTCGCAGGACCCCCCTCCCATTCTCTAGGAGAATGGGAAGGCAATCTTGGACTCCACATCCATCGCGGAATCCTTCTCGACCGCTTTGTCCGCATTCTGTAGCCGGGATGCTGCTCTGCCAGCAGTAGATGCACGTTGTGATGTCGTGGAAGGCCTCCGACTGGACTTTACCTCGAGAGGCAGAGAACCCTTCAACGACAGGTTTACTGTGAGTGAATTGCACTCCTCTCTTGCTTCATGCACAGGCACCGCACATGGTCCGGACGATGTTCCGTATGCCATGCTTCGACACCTGGGTGAGCAAGGCATGGCCTTTCTGTTAGATTTGTTCAACAAGATCTGGGTGGAGGGTCTCCTCCCAGATTCCTGGCGAATCACTATTGTGCTCGCCTTTCACAAACCGGGGAGATATCACTCTACTCTGTCCGGTTTCCGCCCATACTCTCTAACCTCTTGTGTGTGCAAGTTGATGGAGAAATTGGTAAATCTTAGATTAGTCTTTTTTTCTGGACAGCGGTAGCCATCTGTCTTCTGCACAGTGCGGCTTCCGCAAGTTCCACTCCACGTCGGATGCTCTGCTCTGACTGGAAAATGCCGTCTGCGAGGCCTTCCTTCATAGACAGCACTACGCCACAGTATTTTTCGATCTGGAGAAGGCCTATGATGCCGCATGGTGATACGGTATCATGAAGAATCTGTTTATAACTGAATTTTTGCAAGATCGTCGATTCCAAGTATGGGTGGGGGAGTCCCTCTCCGGCCCAATGGAGAATCACCTCGGTGCAGCTGGAAGATGTTCTCGCTATGCTCTATGTGGACGACCTTTCGATCTCTTTTAACCCAGCCGAGATGCCAACTCTGGAGCATCGACTCCAACAGGCATTGAGCCGCGTCTCTCTCTATGCCAAAGTGCACAGGTTTCATTTTTCTTTGGCCAAGACTAAAGTGGTGCACTTCTGCCTCCATCCACGGCTCCACCCAGACCCAGACTTGTTTCTTAATGGGGTATGCCTGGAAGTGGTTGAATCACACCGTTTCCTTGGTCTTGTATTTGACCGATGCCTCACCTGGGAGGCTCATATTCGCAGCCTTAGAGTCTCTTGTACCCTCGCCATGGATATTCTCCGTTCCATGACATTCACCTCTTAGGATGCTGATAGAGCTACTGCCTTACTATTGGGCCTTTGTTCGTTTGCAGCTCAACTATGGATGTGAGTTTTATGCATCCACAGCCGAGCCCTTATTGCGGAAGGTGGACTTGATCCACTACACCAGCCTTCGCCTTGCGACTGGTACCTTCCGCACTTTCCCCATTCAGAGCCTACTAGTCGATGCTGGGTAGATGCCACTCGCTCTATGCCGTGTACAGTGCTTCATTCGCATGTACGTGCGAGCCCGGCGCCTCTCTAAGGCGGCAACCGCTCTCACTGTATTCGCAGCTGATTTCGGCGGTGCCTATGCCATCGAGAGATGCCAATTATACCCTAAGCCCTTTGAGTTTAGGCCCAGGAAACTCCTTTGAGAGTTACGTATAGCTCTCATGCCGGTTGCTTCCCTGGTTCTGCTCATGATGCCAACCTGGAGGGTACTACATTTGGCTATTTGTCGCCACGCCTCTGCTCCCAAAGCTTGTACAGCGCCGGGAGTATTGCGTTCGACCTTTTTGGAGCACACCTTGTGTCACTCTGGAACCGTGCCAGTGTATACGGATGGCTCCAAGTCCCAAGAGGCGGTCGGCTTCCACGCCGTGTTCCCTCTCTTGAAGTCAGCGGGGCTCTGCCAGGCGCTGCGTCTGTCTTAACGGCTGAGCTGGTGGCAATACACCACTCGGTACGGGAGATTACGCGACGTGCCCGATTCGGAGACCGGATTGTGATCTATAGCGACTCACAAAGCGCCCTGAGTGCTCTCGGGGCATTAGAATCTCCACATCCCCTGGTTCGCGATATCCGTGCCGCCACGGTTTTGGCGAGCCGGGCGGATTATCTTCTGCTGGGTTCCTGGACATGTAGGAATTGAGGGGA
Organism: Ceratothoa steindachneri; assembly: GCA_963969495.1. Taxonomy (NCBI): domain Eukaryota; kingdom Metazoa; phylum Arthropoda; class Malacostraca; order Isopoda; family Cymothoidae; genus Ceratothoa; species Ceratothoa steindachneri. Next base: position 19,874,132 of record OZ018325.1, read on the forward strand.
ATGAGGGTGCCAAAGAGTCTGTTAGGACTCTGCAACCGGACCAGCGTTTCGCTCTTCCTCACACAGACTACATGGCAGGAATATGGGCAGCTCTTCGGACTGCTTGGCAAAGAAGATGGGAGACGGTCGAATGGAACTTAAAGTTGTGTGCCATTGCGCCGCGACTGTTCCCATTAACCCATCCCCCAATTCCGCGACGGCTCCAGGTTGCTTTCTGCCGTATCCGAATCGGACACACTCGTGTGACGCATCGCTTTTTGATGGAGCGCTCGTGTGCGCCCTATTTTGATGACTGCGTCGTACCCCAGACTGTTTGGCATATTCTTGTTGAATGTCCCAGTCTGGGCGATCTTCGCCTTTACCTGTCCTGGTACTGGGATGGGCGGGGTCACTACCACCTGTCCCTTGTATTTGGGATGCGTTTGTGCACATTGACTTGTGGACTTGTTGACTTTTGGGGGGGTGGCCGGGCTTCTCCCCTTTATTTAAGTAGGTTCTATTTTTTTTTGCTATTGTTTTCTTTGTAAGTTTCACGCTCCTATACCGGGGTGAGGCCCCCCCCCCCCCCCGTCTGCTGGAGATTGCTTCCTGGTTGTTTTTCCAATTTATATCATTGTTATGTTTTCATATTTTTATTTTAAACTAGCCTAGTTCTAGGCTGTCGTTTTTCCGGCGACTTATGCCCAAGTGGGGGCAGTTGCCAGATGTGCTAAAAAAAAAAATCATGAAGGCTTTATCTTCATTTTTTATCATAATCAATGCATCTTTGTGAACAATGTCAGAGTTCATTTAAGTCATCACAAAACATTTGTTCCTTCATGTGCTGATTCTCTGAATCTAGCAGATGATTCTTCTTAAGACCTTCGTAACGAGGTCTGTAAGTTACTTTGGGGCATAAAACAGCATTGTTGTAGGGATTGTGGCCTTTCTCTTTTATGAAAAAAACTGCTTCCACAACCTTCTTCACACTCAGTTTTTGTACACGTTGAGTTGAGGTGAGGGTAAAAGAAATGCCGAAGGACTTGACTGTTGGACTGGAGTCAGGAAGCAGTAATCTCTTTCTCAGAATGTCCAATGAGCCAAACTGATGCTGCACTATGTCTAGTCATATCAAAGTTCACCTGCAACAAAAACAGAAGAGAGAATTAGGTGATGAGTCATTGATGAGCTATTTTTCTGCATGAGCTTTAAAAAGTGAACAAATTTAGCAACCTTTAAATCTGCTCTGATCATTACAAAATTTTGTACAAATTCGACTTATATGATTAGGAAACAGGGTGAAATGCAACTGAATGTATATACAAACTTTGAAAATTTACCCTATGACTTTTAAACACCCTACATGGTTGGGATCTGGGGAAGGTTGTTGGTGCACTTTCTCCTCACTCCCACCCAGCAGGCAAGCCTGTGTTTTTTAGAAACTAGCCAGCCTGTGGGACAAGAAAAAAATTAGAGTTGTGGTGTCTAACCACCACACTTGGATGCAATCTGCGGGAGGTTAAGCTGTATTCAAACTCCTACTTCTTAACTGTTCATGAACCGCTAGCATAGGGGGTGCTATAAAATTCCCACAGCATGCAACAGCCTCTCTCCACTCTGACCTGGTTCCTCAGGACATTCTCCCAGAGACCTGTCTCCCCCATAATCTCCCAAGCAATGCAACAACAGCATGCCTTCTTTGCTTTACACCAGTTTTCTTTTCTTATTTATCATGGGAAGCTTGGGCAAACATGGCATCACTCACATCTGAGGGATTGTATATCCTTTCAGTCCCAATGTCCACAAGGATCAGCTTTATTGTTCAGATGAGCCTGTTTCTTAGAAGTTGGGCACTTATCCTGAGCAATCTAGTCTTTATACTATTCCTCACATTTTCACATTCATTGATTTTACTATTTTTTTTTATGAGCATCTTGGAAACATTCTGGTAGAGATGCCATTATTATTTTTTCTTAGTGTTATCTAATAAAACAAACTCATCTGGAAAGGATTTTTAATTTATTTTTATTTTTTTTTACAGACTGGTCCTGTCAGCTTTAGAGAATTGTCAAGTAGCAAAGTACGTCTCAATCCTCAGATATGCCCAGTCAACCCCAATCTTATTGCGTTTTCAGCAAGGAATGACATTTATCTTTACAATACTGTCTCAGGTAATTACAGGACTTGTCTTTATTTTGACATCCTATGCAAGTGCAGCTATGTTGGCTAGATTGGGTATGGTAGTGAGATAAGAGGAAAGGAGATTAGTCAGAATAATTTTCCCCTTGAATTTAAAGAGAAATACTAATGAGTGTGAATCCTGCAGAAGGTTTGTAAGTGGTCTTGCTAGAGAAAGTGAAAATATATGGTGACATATCGACAGATCTACCTGCGTGCATTGAGATTATGAGGGACCAGGAAGGCACATATTCCTTCAGATGTCAGCTGCAGCATGTTTACCTATGCTACACTCGACATCCCTATTATAAATGAGGAAGAAAAATAGGGGGCTTAGAAAGGGAAAAGGGTGCCAGCATATTTTATAACACCACCTCCACCTGGAACCAAGAAGAAGGGGGTAACTCCCATTCCCTTGGCCCCAACCAGAGATGAGTGGGTGGAAGCCAGTCATTGACCAGCCTGGAAAACTAGCCACCAGACAAGAGAAATAGGTGAAAAGGTACTTGTAAAGACTAGAGAAAGGGGGTGGGGGAAGAGATGTTTAGCTAGTTTCAAACTATCTTGTGAGCACTGGGACAGTGCACTACTCATCCAGGTGCCAAGTGTAATGATGTACATGGATCCCCTTGTGAGCAGGTAAGTGATAAACAAATGAACAGGAGCTACTGTGGTGAGGATCAGCTATTTTTCTATGGAAAAAAAATGTAAAATCCATCAAGGCATCTCCCTCAGAAAGCTTTGAAAGGAAATATGCAAATAAAGTGGTAAGTTTGGGTAAAATGAATATCTGGAGAAGCACTGGGGGACTTTCAGGGGTTGTGTAACCTTGTGAAAATATCCTTTTTGGACTGCATACTTCCACTTAGGGCTTGAAGTTGGCTTTTTAAAACTTTGGGTAGTCCAAGGATTGATTTTATAATGATTCCTTAAAGGTGTTTTTCATCAATTCTCTGACCTTCATGGTGCGATTCCTAGGCAATTTTTGAGGTAGTGAAAGGATCGAGGTTTTGTCTTTGACACCAATTTCTGTCTGCATAAATTAGTAGTTGTATTGTGTGACCCATTCGATCACATTATGAAATAATAATAGGTACTTTTTATATGGCAACATGTACTAGGGGTGCAGAGTCAGAATGTAGGGCTCATTTAGGAAGACAAGTAGGAGGTGCTACGATGATTGATATATGTAAGAGCCCTGAAAGTGATTCTGTATTGAATGAGCAGCCAGTGCTGATCACAGAGCCTGGGAGTTGCATGAGAGACAAGAAGAATGTAGGCTACAAAGTTTTAAACAAGTTATTGGGGTTGAATATTGGAGTGGAATATATGATTCAGTGAGAAGAGAGTTAGAGTACACAAATCAGGAGATACCAGGGGTGATCAGAAAGTATTACAGTTGGACTCATGGCAGAGAGACCATGAGTGATGGGAGGGAGGGGAGCACTGGGCATCAAGTGTTGCCTGTAGCCGCTTGGCTGGGTTACATTTTCTCATTCCACTGTGTGATATGCGTAACTTTTTATTTTGCCCTCAAAGCGGAAACATGGATTTCTCAAAAGAAGATTGCAGGTTTTACACATTCATTAGGTGGGAATGAGGGGGGGGGGGAGATCAGAGAGGAATTATTGCAAGTTTTCCCAGACTCTACTCCATCACTGGAAATAGTTTCCTGGTGGATTCAAATTTTTGCAGATGGAAGATGATCATCAGTCTGGATGCCCCCAGACATCCATGACCGAAGCAACAACAGTCTCTGCCCGCTCCATAATTGACGAAGATCCAATTATTACTCTTTGATTCTTATCTTTGGAGCTTGGTGTCAGTTATGGAAGTGCACACCTGTAGTTTAGATCCTACATTGATAAGTAGATTCCCATTGAGAAATATAAGCATCATAAATGAGTGCAAATTGGTGGTAAAACCCTCTGACAGTTCAAAATTTAGTAACATTTACTCTGTATGCTGTTATTTTCCATGAATGTCACACTGGGTTTTGTACAGCATTACTTTGAACATCTCTCTATAACATCAATTAATTGTGGTTGGTTCTCTTAAATTACTGTTATTTATCAAGCAAAACTTGTCTGCTAAATTAATTGACTGAAATGCTCTCATCCAGTCAGATGTTTTTGTTTTTTTAATACAAAATCAGACCCAAATACACAAGAGCTCTTTCTGTTAATTCCTTTTTTTGATAAAATTTCAGGAGAGGAGAAGAGATTAACCTACAATTACACAGGGAATCGAAGGTTGGAATGTGAGCCTAAGAGTGCTGGTTTCCCCTCTTATGTTATGCAAGAGGAATTCTCTCGTTTTCAAGGCTTCTGGTGGCAGCCTGTCTCACACGGTGAGTCTTTTTATTGTATGTTCTCAATGTCTCAACATCCAGGCCTTTTTCACTTGCTATAAGTTAAATTCCTACATTTTATTTCTGATATGTTTATTTGGAGGTATAGACTGGAAATGTCAATTCTCACCGTGGAATAGCCTAAATCTTTCACCATTGGAGAAATCCTGTATTTCTCATTATCCCCTACCCCTTTTTTTAAGGAGTTCAAATTTGTATTTTAACTACAGGAAGCTGGAGCTATATAATATTGACATACCAATGCTCATTCACTGAACATGTTGGTGATTCACTTGGTTATTTTTTTTTATTTTTACAGATGGTATTTATAGGCTTTTGTATGAAGAAGTGGATGAATCCATGGTACCAATAGTAAAATTTATATCACCTGATGATTCCACAGGTATTGAAGAGTTTAGGTAAGTGGGATTTTTATTCACTGATTTTTTAAAGCTTTGCCAATATCTTCTTACCCCCACTAACCATGTGAAACTGATATTGAGTAAAATATTGTTTTTGTTGTTTTGGGGGTCTTGTTGTCTTTTCCAATTTGATTTTTTTCGGTCTTTTTTTTAAATGTATTTTATATCACTGTGTAAGAGCACAAGGTAAGATACCAATTCCTAACATTGCCTTATTTAGATTTCCCAGGGCTGGAATGGCCAATGCTGAATCCACGCTTAAGCTTTTGGAAATTGAGGTGTGTCCAAATGAGGAATTGAGAGTGACGACGCTTCACTTGCGGCATGACCTCAATGAGATCGCATCCTGGCACGAGTATTTAGTTCGTGTTGGGTGGACACCTGATGGAGCTCAGTAAGTATAGGGCAGGATGGTGGGCTATGAAGCTAATGTGAGGATCTCCGGTGTGGACTGTTACACTTGGTATCAGGAGAAGTGGTATGTCCTCCCATCCCATGTTTGGATAGGGAAGGCCTGAGTTATCTTGTGTTCCCATTTCTACTTTCTCTACCTATGATTAAGATCCTGCAGGCTGAGTATGGTAAATGATCCCATTCTGAATGTTTGTGATCCTCTGGGGATTTCCCTTTACTCCCCAACCCATTGGGAGGTCCTAGTATCTAACTAGTTTCCATGCATTTTTTCTTTGTTCAATGTACATTTGGCCCTAACTGAGGGAAACAACAGAATGTGCTCACCAGTGAAAGGAGAGCCACCTCCAACTGCGAGTCCCTCCTCGCCAAGTGCCAGGGAGGGTGAGATGAATCAAGGCACCACTTTGACTGGTGGATGGACTCACCTTCTACCACCCCAGGCAGTAAAAGGGGCTTCCTCTTTCTCATCTGACCTGCCCTCCAGGAACTTCACCTCTAAAAGGGAGATCTCTTCCCTCCCCCTCTGTTCCTTCTCAGGGGCCCCTCCAGGTTTCTTATAGTAGAGAGGCGATTTCCTCCTTTCTGATGTCTACAGTTGAGGATGTTTCCCCATTACCCTCTTGTTCAGACTCTCTGGGCAATTCTTTTGCTTTGTCAGTGACTAGGCCAAGGATGGCACATCCAGCCTCAGAGTGCCTTTGGGTAGTGGTGATAAGTCTTAAACAGCATTGACAAAGTGTAAGGTGGGAAGACCCACGATAATCTTGGGGCCCATCATCGAGAGGTTACTTCACATTTTTGAGCCTGCTGGCTTCAATTGCTTCTTTGTTGTTCACTCCACTGATAGCAGTATGTTGTGGTGAATGTACGTGAAAAGGTGTATGTGGGGGCCATTCTCCATTTTTCCACCCCACATTTGGTACCTGGAGAAGCAGCACGCTGTCCCAGTCTTAATGAAATTAGGGAAGGCCCCTACAACTAGGCTAACTTGAACTCTTTGACTGGGAAAGTGGTGTATGTCCTCCTGGCTCCTCTCAGCGCTCCTTTTTTTTCTATAATCCCTGTTTGCAATACACTGCTTGGTATGGGGAGGGGGATAGTGCATTACACCCAGTTAGTTCAATGACTGGATTGTGATCTAAAATGACTCCATAAGTGCTCTCAGGGCATTGAAATCTCCACACCACCTGGTTCTCATTATCTGGGATGAAACGGCTGTTGAGAGCTGTGTGTATGTTGAGATTGTATTCTTTTGGTTTGGGGACATGTAAGGATTGCTGGAAATGAGTATGTTGATGAGCACACCAAAAACACTGCCAGGACTTGGTGACTGCACCAGCATTTTGCTCTCCCCAACTCTTACTACTTGATGCTAGGAATCAGGCCAGCCCTTCAGCCTGCATGAGAAGATGGTAGACTGCTGATTGAAACCTTAAGTTGCATGCCATTGCACTAAAACCTTTTCTGTGGACCTAACCCATCCAATGCCTTGGCAGCTTCAGGTGGAGAGTCGCCCTAATCCAACAACTGTATGGTCCCCAAGACCGTCAGGCACATTCTTGTCAAATTTTCCTGTCTGCAGATCTTTGCTGCTTTACTTGTCCCAGTACTGGCATGAATGGGATCACTACTGCTTGTCCTTTGTATTTGGAATAGTTTGTGCTCACCAACTTGTGGAATTTCTGAAGGCAGACAAACCTTCTCCATTGTATATAGTTTTTGTGGTTTGGGTGCATAATTGGACTCCTGAGATAGCGGGTCTCTCGCTATGGCCTGATTATGCCTATCCTTTTCTTTGGTTGGTTCTAGGTTTGTTTGTTTTTTAAATACATAGACTATTTGTAGGCTAAATATTTGAAATAATCTTGCAAATTTGTAACTTTGGCAGTTTTTCTCTTGCTGGCAGTCTCCTTTATAGGCCCTATTATTAAAAAAAAAAATTAGGTGAGGACCATTTAGATATTTAACCCTATGGTTTTGGAGTAGGAATGCTCAAGTTATATGACTTGCATAGGATTGTCATCTCATTATACCAGGGTCATGTTTACCAGGACCAAACAGAACCACCGTTATGCTTTCAAATTTGATTTGTTAAATATAAATTCCTATGTACAAAGTTAGTTCTCAAACTATCTATTAGATATAAAGGTAGAATAGTTATGTCAATACTTATGGTGGGTACTCCTCCATTGGGTGGTCATAGTCTCCTCCTGGCTATTCAAGCAATGTACCTTCCACACACTTTCCTTCACCTTGCCACAGAATAATCACACTTCTATCTCACTTTTTCTTACCTATTTTATAACCTCCGGGAGGGTACCCCGTAAGGCCTATTACATTTGGTACCTGGAGGAGCGGCTCATCCTCCTGGCCCGAGTACAAACTAGGGAAACCCTGTCACTGGGTTGATGTAAACTCTGATGGGGCCTGGAAAGTTGTTGGTATGTTTCACCCCCGTTCCCTCTCAGTACTACCTAGTTATTTTTTTTTTACTCTATGACTATCCCATTAATCTTTTGTCTACTTGAACTTGGTACCAGGAGGCACTGTTCTCACTTGGAAGAGTAGTATTAAGGACACCCTGCCACTGGTTTCAATTAAACTCTTTGAAGGCATGGGGTAAGTTGTTGGTGCGCTTCCTCCTCACTCCCTTTCAGCATTCTTTTTTCTCTACTACTATCCCTTCAACCTGGGAGGGTGTGCAATCTGTTAAGTGCCATATTCAGTTCATTTAACATGGTGCCCGGTGGATTGCACACCGTCCTGAGATAACCTAGTGCCAGGGTATTATAATAATAGGGGATCAGCCACCCTACTCATTAGTGGACCTGCCTCTCTCTACTTCTCTTTAATACATACCCACCAATCCCCCTTCTGAACTTGCTCTTCTATCCAAAGAAGTTCTGGCTGTTCAGGACACTTTTCTCCTCTTATCAGACCTTAGTTGATTGGCAGTGTATACCATGAGTTCCCTATCTGCTGCTCAGGGCGAAACCCTGTCTGGTCTTTGACTCTACTCACCATCTTCCACTACTTGTATAAAGTGGCTAAGTTAGCAACATCCTTTATGGTCAAAGCTCAAGGACAAATTCTCCTGAATGATTGGCCGGGTTGTCAAGGCCCATCTTAGCTTGAACCTGTGGGTTAGGTATGTGAAAATGATGACATTACAAAATTTTCTGATCACATGAAGACTTTTATCTTAACTTCCCAAGGCTTTGGAAGGTCATGATTGCAGGCGTATGGAGATCCACTTTCCGGGGGAGGCCTCACCCTCCTGAGAGATGTCTGGGATGACTAGGTAACACTAGACACCCCTTTAACAGGTGGAGGAACTCCTCTCTCACCAATCCAATATGCAAAAGGGCTTCCCCCTTTGCCCTCTTTGGAGCTGCCCTTTTGCACTTCCATCTCAGAAACATAGGTGGCCTCTTGTGCTTTTTCAGGGGCCACTCTAATTTCTTGCTAGCGGAGAGGAGGTTTACCTGTCTGCTATATGTAAGGGCTAGGTAGCTCCCCCTTCACCCCTTTTTTGGAGTTGCCATTGGATGACTTCATCTCTACTATCACAGAAGCCTGCCAAAAAAACAGGCAGGCAGCCCAGAATCGACCACTACCGGTCAGAAGTGCTCAGTGGGGAAGGGATAGTGGGGCCCATTGGGTTGTGCCCCCTACTGTCTTGCAGGCATGTATAATAAGCTTGCAGGGGGCCCGTGTGCCTGACCACCTCTCTTCCCCAATGGAGGCAAAAAGTCTGATGACCACATGGAGGCTCCCCCCTAAGCTGGACATAATCCTGGAGGTGACCCCACTCCAAATGGCGGTCTCTTCCATTGGAGGAAAGCCAATAGCAAAACTTAGTCCACCCCTGCGCATGCTTCTCAAATGGTGACCTCCTCCCCTGAGTGGTGCCATTTCAACATTTTGGAGAAGCTCTTGCTGAGGCTGGTCCATCTGGGCTTGGGTCCCCTTACGTGGTTAGTGATGTGGGTTCATTTCCTGACATCCTATCCAAAAAAGAATAATGGTTCGCTCTCGCTCCACTCCATTTTTTGGCAAGCAAACAGGCCAAGACTAGCACATCCTGCCCATATGCACCCTCAAACAGCGAGGCATTGACTAAAACCAAAGTTGCATGTGCAATGAGTAGAGCCTCAATTATATCTGGGCCCCTCAGCGAGAGACTACCTGGCATTTTTTAACCTGTTGGCTTCTATTGCTGTTTAAGTATTCGCTCCATTGATGGCAGCAATTTAGCCAAAGGCCATTTTCTCCCTCAAAGGAAAGCTTTAGCTAGATTAATTAGTAGCGAGGCTAAGGTGACCCATTTCTCTGATCTGATCCTTCTGCCAAATGTGATGGACCTTTCCGAGGTGGCTATTATTAGTGCCATCTGGACTCTGGCATCCCACAGGAAATGTGATACCTTGCTTTACTATGAACTTGGTGAAAGGAGAGCTTTATGTGAGAGAACACTTGGACTACTCCTTAGAGCTGGCCCACCATGGGACAGTCAAGGTCGCTGTGTGATGAAAAAACAGGGATGGCCCTTGAGACAAAACCCTGCACACATGTTCAACCATTACAGGCTTGCTGTCTAGGTGCCTGTGGGTTGGTATTGCAACAGTGTGATGGCATTTGTGCCACTGCCGTGGAGGTGCTATTACTGCTTCAGCCATACAAATTACTCCTGTAATAGCACTATGGAGGTGCTATTACTGCCAATGCTTTTTGGGACATTCTTTGCCTCATTTCTAAAGATTTTTTTTCAGTGCTGATCTGGTGACTACCTACTATGGCATAAGTCATTGTTATCATCCTACAGCCTAATGTTTTGCTAGATTTAAAAAATGCGCAAAACACCAAAAGAAAACGAAAGCAAAAAAAAAAAAGACTAACAAAACCAAAAGCACAATGAAAAATGCCCCCCAAAAAAGCAAGAAAAAGCAAACATCCTTTGGCCAGCCTCCTAACAAGTCTGTGTACGAATACATCTTGAGTACAAGGGATAAGCGGTAGTGACCCTTCCTGTCCCGGTACCACAACAGGTAATGTGCATGAGGGGACAACATAGTCACTGCTCCATAAAATGGCCATGCATCCCGCAAGGGTAGCAAATTGGAAGATAGCAGAAAGTGACCTGAAGCTGTTGCAGCATTTGGGGATGAGTCCATGCGAACTGCTTCTGTCTTCACCGCTGTGCTGGTTGAAATGTACTGCTCGGTACGAGGGATAACAGGTTGTACCCAGTTTGGAGACTGAATTGTGATCTTCAGAGGCTTATAATGCTCCCTGAGTGCTCTTAAGACATTGGAATCCCACATTCCCTGGTGCTGCAGTTGCCACAAGGTGGGTAGATTTCAAGTTTATCTGCTGGGGGTATTCCTAGACCTACCCACCAATGCTGCAATGGATTCAGGTCACTTTGTCATCTTCAAATTTCAAATTGGGCACCCCTGCAGAATGCACTGCTATTTGATAGGGATACCCCCTTGCACTTCACTGCAATGACTATCCAGCGCTCCGTCCGGCCCCAGCTTAGCCTCTCTTCCTTCCTTCAGATAGCCCGATTTCTCCCCTACCTCGTCGCTTTTCATACATCCTCTCCCACAACTTTCTCTGGTCAGCTCTAATTTCACAGGGTAGATGCTGACCTCCTTCTCAAGCCAACCACCCCGGATCGGGGCTGAGGGGGGAGGGGACATTGTTCCCTAACCCCTGAGCTCCGGTTCAGGATGTTTTTTTTTTAACAACCTGCTTCATCCCCACCCATACCTTCCTCACATCCCTTTACCTCTCCTCTTCACATTCTATCAATTTTACGCTGTGTCCAAGGTGGAGCCGCCATGCCGATGGACTGCCAGGCCACCAGGCAGGAGGGGTGGTCCCGAATGGCGGCACCTGGCTCTGCCGGGCTTGTAAGCACCTCTTGCAGTGCGGGCAACTGCAAGAGGTGATGAGCTATTGCGTCCCGTAGCGCAAATAGGGTCACCATGCCCATGGATGAATCTTTGAAAAACTAAACCCATTATACTCCCCCTGAAACAACGACGGAGCCACCCTCGGGCAGCTCCACCGAAAAAATGGAGGTCTCCCCCCCTGTGCTTGCGCAGGGGACCCTCCATATTTCTCTAACCGGAGAGGAGGCTTACTCCTCTCCTTCGACTATGAGTGCAGGGGACTCCCCCTCACCCCCTTCTCTAGAGGTGCTTTCGGGCACCTCCCCTTTTCTAGCGGCAGTCCCCTCTTTTCTTTCCAAGGGGACTGCCAAGAAAGCCAGCAGGCAGTCCTTAGCCAGCCACTCCACATCAAAGCGGCTCGGTAGGGCAAACCCCCTTAGGGGGGAGAGGGAAGCCAGGCCCCTTCGGTCGCTTCCCTCAAAAGACCTGCTGGCAAGAATCTTAAACCTTGCTGGGGTCAAGGCCTGTGCCTCCCCACTAAAGACTTATGACGCTGCCAAGGGGACCTGCGATGTCCTGGGAGGGGATGGCCAACTGGAGGCCCCTCCTGTGATCGACATGGTCCTTGAGGAAACCCAGCCTCAGAGGGTAGGGCCTTCCATGGGGGGGAATCCGGGCTCGGCGCCAAGCACCGAACCTGAATCCGCCCCTATGCAAGGTCCTCCTCAAACAGCTGGGGCCTCCGAGGCAGCACAAGGAGAGGAGGAATCTCCTCTGACCGGTGCCCCTGTGACCACCAGGACCTTTTCCATTTTGGAGAAGGACCTGGCTGAGGCCGGTCCATCTGGCCTAGGGGCTTCTGTCGGCGGAGGAGAGAAGCGGGTTCATTCCCCGCCCAACCCCTCCTAAAAAGAAGAAAAAGACAAGAAAGACTAAGAAGACTCGGGGCTCCTCTCAATCCGCAGGGGCTGTGGGGACGGATGGGTCTGCTGCCACTTTGGCAAGCGACCAAGCGGAGACCGGCACATCCGGCCCCTCTGCCCCCCCCGGGTACGGAGCTCCTGACTATGACAAAGACGAAAAGTGCACAGGGCAGAGCCTCGATGACATCAGGGCCCCTGATTCAGAGGTTGCCTGGCGTTTTCGAGCCCGCTGGCTTCAAACGCTTCCTCGTTATTCGCTCCACTGATGGTACCATGTTGTCCAAGGGCAACATGATCCATCAGAGGAGAGGATTAGCTAGTGCAATTGGTAGAGAGCCAAAGGTGACCCGTTTCTCGGACGGGAGCCTTCTGGCGAATCCCGCCGAGGCGGCCAAGATAAGTGCTCTTTGGACACTTCATGGCACCCCGGTAAGTGTGACACCGCACTCTACCATGAACTTTGTAAAAGGAGTAGTTTATGCGAGGGAACTCGTTGACTACTCCATTGAGGACATCACCCTAGATCTGGCCGACCATGGGGCGGTCAAGGTCGAACGTGTGATGAGAAAACAGGGAGGGGCCTCGAGACCCACCCCTACACTCTTCGTCACGTTGGACTGTGACAAGCTCCCTGAGTCGGTGCGTGCCGGTTGGTACCGCTACCGCGTAAAGGCATTCGTGCCACTGCCGCGGCGGTGCTATTACTGTCACCGCTTCGGCCATACGAATCGCTCATGTAGACGTGCAAAATCGGGGTCACCCAAAGTCTGTGTAAATTACTCCAAGGTCGCACACGATAAGTCCAAATCGTGTGTGGCCAAGTGTGTCAATTGCGGAGAGCTGCACCCTGCTTCTTCGAAGCAATGTGGTGCATATCTCCTTGAGAAAGAAATCCTGGCTGTTCAGGCCCAGGATCGACTCTCATTCCGCGAGGCAAAGGACTTGGTCCTGGCGCGCCCGGCTCTGCCTAGGACGTCATAGGCCTCAATAGTTAGAAAGGCACCCTCTGCTCCTGGCCGATCCAGGCCAACGAGCATGGTTGTTTCCGCGCCCATTCGGAGCCCTTCTGCGGGCTCTACCCAACCCGGGTGCTCCCCTGGTAAAGCTGGCGGCAAAAAGGGTTCATACCTGCCCCGGCTAAAACCAGGGTTCCCCCCTCTTCCCCCAGCGTGACCGTTTCCCGTAAGGCGAAACGGCCACGCGCCTCCACCGAGTCGTTAGACTCACAGGAGGCAACACCCCTGAAGATGGTCGCTAGGCCATCTTCTGGGGTTCCCAAAGCTGTTCCTCGAAAGGAGGACAGCAACAAAGGAGCTTCGGCCCCTTCTCCCACGCCCCGAGGTGGAGCGAGTGGCTCGGAGACGGTGGTTCCTCGAAAAGAGGGCCCCCGGCCTCCGAAGCCGCAACGCCCGCCTAAGGTTTCGAGGCGGAGGGAGGAAAAGACTCGCATGGCGAGCCCAACCTTCCCCAATAAGTCCTCGAAGGCGACAGCGCCTTCAGCGCTTTGTCCGGCCAACAGCGCCTGGGGTTCTGCCCCCGGGAAGCGTACGGTCATTCCCGTGAGGGTCTTCAGTTCGACGAGGGCCACCACGTCTCCTCCGAGCTAGGCCTGGAAGGCATATTCCTTCAATGGAATTGCTGTGGACTCCGAGCCAACTGGGAGGAGTTGCGGAGGCTCGTCTCATCCCGTTCCCCGTTAGCTATCGTTTTGCAGGAGACCATTCTAGGCGCGTGCCCCCTGCCTTCCGGGTTATAAGGGTCTTGCGACCGCACCACCGCGGGATGGCCGGGCTGGGGGATGCGCGGTTTACACCCGGCATGATGTCTCCATTCTTCCTTTCTCTTTAGATACCTCCTTTCAGGCAGTGGCTGTGCAGCTGCACCTGGATAGGAGGTATACTCTGATTTCTGCGTGCATTCCACCATCAGCTGAATTCGACGCGGGGGACTTCCGCCGCGTCGTGGCACGGTTGCCGAGGCCCTATCTCTTGCTTGGAGATCTGAACGGCAGGCATCCTGCCTGGGGAGATTACTCCATAAATCCCAGGGGAAAAGTCCTTGCTGATCTGATCAAAGAGCTTGAGATGGGTGTCCTAAACGTGGATGAGTTTACGCATCACTGTCCGAGAACCGCTTCATTTTCTTGCCTCGACCTATCTTTGTGCTCTTCGGATGCACAGCCTGATTTTGATTGGGAGGTGGTCGATGACCTCTATGATAGTGATCACTTTCCCATTCAAATATCATTTTCAGGGCAACTGCCTCCTGAGAGACCACCTTGGTGGGGCTTGGCGCGGGCGCGGTGGCCTGCATTTCAGGAAATGACTGAATTCTCTATCTCAGTCGAGGAGTTTAGGTCAGTAGATTAGGCTGTTGAGTTCTTCTCCGGCAACCTCATCGCCGTGGGCCTGACTACTATTCCTAGGACGTCTGGCCATTTTGCACGCCGACCACTCCCATGGTGGTCGGCCGAGTGTGAGACGGCCCTCAAACAGAAGCGTTATGCCTACATGCGCTATAAGCTCCGCCCGAACGATTTCACTTTCGCTGAATTTCGTCGGGCTACGGCTAGGTTCCGGTACATTTCGAAGCACGCCCGCCGCTCATCTTGGCGGGCATACGTGTCTTCACTTAAGGGGAAGACCCCTTAAGCTGAGGTGTGGAAGCAAGTCAAAAGGATTCGGAGCAAGTTCTCGCAGGACCCCCCTCCCGTTCTCCAGGAGAATGGGACCGCAATCTCGGACCCCGCGTCCGTGGCGGAATCCTTAGCGACCGCTTTTTCCGCATTCTCTAGCCGTGATGCTGCTCCGCCAGCATTCAATGCACCTCGTGATGTCGCGGAAGGCGGCTGGCTGGACTTTACCTCCAGAGGCGGAGAACCCTTCAACGACAAGTTTACTGTGAGTGAGTTGCGTTTCGCTCTCGCTTCGTGCGCGGACACCGCCCATGGTCCGGACGATGTCCCGTATGCCATGCTTCGACACCTGGGTGAGCGAGGCATGGCCTTTCTGTTAGATTTGTTCAACAGGATCTGGGTGGAAGGTCTTCTCCCAGACTCCTGGCGAATCGCTACTATACTCGCCTTTCGCAAGCCGGGGAGAGATCACTCTACTCCGACCGGTTTCCGCCCAATCTCTCTAACCTCTTGCGTGTGCAAGTTGATGGAGAAATTGGTAAATGTTAGATTAGCCTTTTTCCTGGACAGCGGAGGCCATCTGTCTTGTGCACAGTGCGGCTTCCGTAAGTTCCACTCCACGTCGGATGCTCTGCTCCGACTGGAAAATGCCGTCCGCGAGGCTTGCCTTCGTAGACAGCACTACGCCACGGTTTTTTTTGATCTGGAGAAGGCCTATGATACCGCATGGCGATACGGTATCATGGAGACTCTCCACACGATAGGGGCGAGGGGACGCCTCCCAATGTTTATATCTGAATTTTTGCGAGATCGTCGATTCCGCGTACGGGTGGGGGGGAGCCCTCTCCGGCCCAAAAGAGCAGGAAGAGGGTGTCCCGCAGGGAAGTGTCCTCAGTGTCACACTCTTTGCCCTGAGTGGCGCGGCCCAGATGCCAACTCTGGAGCGTCGACTCCAACAGGCATTGAACCGCGTCTCTCGCTATGCCGAAGCGCACAGGTTTCGGTTTTCTTTGGCCAAGACTAAGGTGGTGCACTTCTGCCGCCATCCACGGCTTCACCCCGACCCAGATTTGTTTCTTAATGGGGTGCGCCTGGATGTGGTTGAGTCGCACCGTTTCCTTGGTCTTGTATTCGACCGACGCCTCACCTAAGAGGCTCATATTCGCAGCCTTAGGGTCTCTTGTACCCGCGCCATGGACATTCTCCGTTCCGTGACGTTCAGCGCTTGGGGCGCTGATAGGGCTACTGCCCTACTCTTTTATCGATCCTTTGTTCGTTCAAAGCTCGACTACGGATGCGAGTTTTATGCATCCGCAGCCGAGCGTTTATTGCGGAAGGTGGATTCGATCCACCACACTGGCCTTGATGGAGCGCTCGCCTGCGCTCTATTGTAATGACTGCGTCGTCCCCCAGACTGTTCGGCACATTCTTGTCGAATGTCCCAGTCTGGGTGATCTTCGCGCACGACACCTGTCCCAGTACCGGGATGGGCGGGGTCGCTACCGCCTGTCCCTTGTACTCGGGCTGAGTGCGTGTACTTTGACTGGTAGACTTGTTGACTTTTTGGGGGAGGCCGGCCTTCTCCCTTTCATTTAACCAGGTTTAATTGTTGTTGTTTTTGTTATTGTTTTTGTTATTGCTTTGTTATTGCTTTGTTAGTGTTATTTCTTTTTATTGTTGTTTCCTGTTCAATTTTTTAAAGTAGCCTAGAACTAGGCTCTTTGTTTACGGCGACTTATGCCTAAGTCGGCAGTCGCCAGATAGCCCCTTAAATTAAAAAAAAAACAATGACTGCATTGTCCCCCAGACTGTCTGACACATTCTTGTTGAATGTCCTTTTCTGGGCGATCTTCATGTACATTACCTGTCTCACTACTGGGATGGGTGGGGTCACTACTGCTTGTCCCTCATACTTGGGGTTAGTTTTTGCACAAAGATATTTAGACTATTTGGAAGGGGCTGGCTTCCTCCATTTTATTTAACTCATTGGTGTTGGTCACATGAGGCTGCACAGGTCGTGAGGTAGGCCTCTCCCAGATGCCATAGTGTGCTTCCTCCTTCTTGTTGCTTTTGCTCTTTCTTACTTTTTGTTTTTCTTTGTTTGGTTTGGTTTTGGGAATTTGGCAACATATTGTTGCAGGGGGTTGCCAGATAGGTGGTAAAAATAATTTTTAAAAATCCACATATTATAAAAGGGTTACCCATTGATGTGTAATGCCTATCTGGAGTATAGCAAAGTTCACTCAAAGAGAGCTTAAACTTAAGCCAATTTTATTTAGAAAAATCTAGAAGTGAAGTGGAGCATATACAATATTTTTTACAAGTTTGACAAAACTCTTCATGTATATTCTCCTTTACGCTCACTGTATAGGGGGTGGCCAAATTATTAGAGCCAAATCAATAAAATTGCTAATTTTTCATTTTCTGTCTATTATATGGACAACTATTCAAAACTGGTGGACATATCTTTCTATGAGAGTAATCTGTTTCTCTCTCAGTAATGCATGAAATTCGCCCTTCTTTTTAGGTGATATATCGGTAGTTTTACCCATTTTTATAAGGAAATACTGAGTATTAATGAATTTCTGTAGGAAAAAGAAATATCAAATTATTAATGTCAATCACTTTTTAAACACCTATAAACATATATAAATATGTAGTTAACCTATCTATAATATAAACTTTCACAAAAACGGATGATAACAGTACACAACAACCTTCCACTCTCACTGCCACATACATACTGAACTTGGCGGAGCATCCTTGCTTTGGATACTACTCATTATTCCCCAATCCCCATCCCCCTCTGACTAACAGACTGCATATCTTATCGCTCCAAATGACTACTATCATCAAAACCATGTATGGTTAACTATACATGCGGAAGTCATTTAAATTCATAGATTCTTTTACTCGTGCTTCTAATAATTTAGCCTCCGTATATAGTTTTTAAATTAATCTTGTGCATAGAATTTATATTTAACAAATTAAATTTGAAAGCAAAACTGTGGTTCTCTTTGGCTACATAATACAAAATTATTTACAAAATAATAAATCTTAAAATACACTAGGTAATATCAATATACTAATCCCCCCCCCCCTTTTTTTAAAAATTCGCAGCTATCACGCAGAATCTTCCAAACTACAAATAAATGCCTCTGCATTGGTACACTCTTACATCTACTTTTTCTTTTAAATTATTCATATATAATGCGATCAATCTTTTTGTACCAGGAAGTAGTTATAATAGCAATTATATTAAGATCTTTCATAATAATTCTCCCTGAAAAGAAAGATTGAAATAAATAAACATCTATACAAAGCAAATTTTTTAAAAAGCATTCTAACCTCAAATATTATATGCACTAAAATTTTAAGCTAATATTCACACAAAAGGGGCCAAAAGTAGAGGATAGAGACAGACTAAGGCAAAGTGGTGAAAATCTATAGTGGAAAGAATAGCTCATACATAACAAAGTCTATTATTCATTTACTACTTTTTATAGCTTCACTACTTTGCTTCTGATCTTTTTATCAAAACCTTTCTGGTTAAAATAAATTTCTCTTTTTTCTTGAGTGCTAAATATCTGTGCAAGATTTGGTTTTACATATATGTTTGCAAGTATTATAATTGGGTATTGTTCTGCAGCATCTGGTGTCAATTGCTCAATAGGCGTCAACGACATTTGGAATTGATCCTACTCTCCCTGACCGCCTTCACTGGAAGGCATCCCAGAAATCCAATCCAGAGCACTCCGACCTTCTTTCCCTATCCATCTTTCCCCCCTCATAGCCTTGTTGCGCAGACATCCACCATTTGGTTAGATGTAAGTACACTTGCCTTTCTTTATGTTCTTTTCAGTCCAGAGAAGTATACAGTCAGCACTATATTGGAGCCACCTTTTCCTTTCATCAACTAAGAGGGTCACGATCAGAAAAATAAAAGGTAAAATGGTTATCAGGTCATTTCTGCTTGATACACTCCTGGAAATGAATAGGGCCTGACTCTTTGAGGTTTGAGAGCAAAGAGGCCTCATTAACTACACAACTCCTGGTAGTGACTTCTGAGCTTAGGCACAGAAGTAGTGTCTTGTCCCTGTACCTCTTGTAGGATGGACCAGAGGTTCTCAATGGGGTTCAAATCTTCGATGTAGTCCAACTCACATATTAAATCACTCCTTAATGAGCTTAACTGTGTGTGCAGGTGCACCATCCTCCATAAACACCTGACTGGCAAGTATCTAAACAATCCTACAGGTAGTTGCAGAGCAGCAGCAAGTACCTCTCATTGTTTATAGTAACATTCTTTTCCCAGATTATGTTTACTGACACTGATACCCCAAAGCACCCAGACCATAAAACTATTAGGGTGTTTCATGGTGTCTTGGGTGTACCTAGGGTTGAGAGGATCTGACCCCCGATTCACCCTACCCTCTAGGTTCCCAGTAACAGTAAACATGGCCTTGTTCCCCCACAACACCTGCCACATCACTGGGTCCCAAGCTAAGCATTTCTCAGCAAAAGAAACCTGCTTTTTTCTCTGGAAGGAAGTTACAAGCAGTTTCTTGAGGCGTGCATGGTTATGGCAGCTATTTCTTTGTCAGACTTGTTTGCCTTAAACAATGATGCTATGGCTGCAACCTGGTCAGATTTCAACTCTTTACCCCTACCCATAGTCAAAATACAATACAAAACAGGATAGCAGGTCATCCTCCCTCCCCCCAAAAAAATTGTCACCCTCTCACTACAAACAATACAAGCAAACAAGTTTATCTACCTAGCTTCACTCTCCTGTTACGCTACCTGACTTGTGTGTCAAGTAATGTGTCATTTTCCTTAGGTACCTTTTGGGGGTTATGTTAAAAAATGCCATATTAGTTGGTGCACTGTTTTTGTGCCGAGTATTATGGTGCTGACTGTTTATGCTTGATAGGGCATAATGGGTTTGAGTTATGTATTTTTTTTAGTGGTATTGATATGCTCTGACCTCACTTTGTGGGAAAGTGGTTAATGTACAGTACCATCCAAAACTAGAGAACAAAATGCCAAAAATCTACATTTTCTTAAATACTTTTTAGTTTCCATGAAAATTGCACAGAATATGCTTTCAAATTTCTCTCTCATGTCCAAGTTTCATTTCATAGAACAGAAGATGAAAAAAGAATTTAAGAAAGTATGTGTACCAAGCTGGAGAAGGATAACTCAGTTTATAGAT
Source organism: Ceratothoa steindachneri (assembly GCA_963969495.1). Lineage (NCBI taxonomy): Eukaryota > Metazoa > Arthropoda > Malacostraca > Isopoda > Cymothoidae > Ceratothoa > Ceratothoa steindachneri. The sequence continues at coordinate 19,894,148 of OZ018325.1, forward strand.
AAAATTTGTAATGTATGCATGGTGACACTGTCACATGTATTGTAAACTACTACTAATTGTATTACTCATTTATCAGGATGGCACGACAAGTTAAGGTTGACATATCCTTCAGAAAGCAGGTTGTCCAGTAAAAAGGTGAAAGAATGGCATTCTCTGACATTTTGGGGTATTGTAATTGCTAAAAAATAGTGTAATTATATGCATAATAGATCTCTATGAGGATACCAGGTCGTGCAAATTGCTGAAGAAAATAAGCAATCTTTGAAAAATACCCTCCCACACAATGCAATGAAGTAAGGATTTGAAGTAACAGCTAGCATTTCCCAGTAAGCTGCTGAGAACCTGAACCTGACTGCGTTTTGCCAGACTATCTCACATTACTTGACAGGTGGGATCAGCACATTCTCCTGCTAAGAAATTCATTCTTACTAAAAAATAATGAATCTGATGGGTTGCTCTTCCTATTGAGCATGTCTTATGGAGTGCTGAAAATTAGGACAATATTTATCACTAATGAAAACAAATTTAATTTGTTTAGATTTGATGGGAAGCACTACTTAGACCAAGCCCCTATCTGGGATTATTCACCTTTTATGAGATGTGCAGGAAGATAGTATGGTGGACCCATGCTTCACATTGGAGTGCATGATGGAGAGATTTTGAGAGGTTATGTGCTTGGGGCCTGCTACCCAGGGACCAACCCAGCCTGGATGAGATGCCACAGCACCAAACACCACATCAATATGTAGGGTTAATTTGGCGTGGAGTGGCTTTGTGCTTGGTCCGGTATAATAAGAGGGGTATTTAGTGGCATTGATGTGCACAGCTGTCCCTAGGAAATAGTAGATTCTAGAGTTGCAAAGTCTCTAGATAGGTTTTGGAAAAATATGTTCATAAAATATGAAACCGAGGGGTAAGGGGGTGAAACTTTAATGTAAAGTACATAAGCCTGAGTAGATGATTCAAGAAGACTCAATTCCATTTAGCCCATCCTATGAATCCACCCCTTAGAGGATGAGAACCTCTTGGTGCCATGGGCTATGAATTGCCTACTCCTTGTCACATCCAGAAATGTTATCTTGTGAGGGGTATCATGGTTTCCAATCAGAAGTGATTCGGTTTTGTTAATTGGATGTTTATACTTTTCATTTCAGGTTCATGACATGTTGTATTGGTTCCAGTCAGCTGGTGAGCCATCTCAGAAGATGTTAATTTTTGCTAGTGAAGAGAGTGGCTTTAGGCATTTGTACCTTTACATTGTTCAGTTAAGCCCAGCTGTGGGCATTTCCAATTGTTATGAGATTGCCACCGGAACCAGTGATCATAGTAAGCCTTATTGAAGTTTCCTTTTAAAAGTGTAACAGGGCAGGATATTCATGGTTGAATGAGCAGTGTTAGCATGCTGGGGTTTTGTGGGAAGTAGATTAAGTATCTGATCTAGCATCGTTGCCTGCGATATTATTTCAGCTAGGGGTGGATTTGTTGTTTTCCTATGAAGGAATAGGGGCTCATGGGTTATGAGCCAGTCAGTCCTGATTTGGAGTTTTTGAGATGCAATCTACTGTCATTTGGTGTTTGTACCATCAGGAGCTCATTTAGATCATTGAAGATAAATTTCCAGCCTTTTATTTTTTTCATCTCTTTATGGCCTACTGGAAGATTCTGTCTCAGGCTCTTTCGTTCATGCGATTCTTTGTCATTTTTCTGTATTTATTGCCTTTTTTAATGCATTGACCCATGTCCAGCTCATGTAAGAAATCTGACTTCATTATTGAGGTCTTGCCTGGAGATGACCCTTGTAGACTTATATACCTGGCATCTGGAGGAATGGCATGCCCTTCATGTATCAGCACTCCCAGTACTCTGGAACTAGATTGAAACTACCTTAGCATTTTTCCTTTTAGACATTTCCATTTTATCCTTTTTTTCAACACTTTCTTTGCAAACCCCTTTTCACTTTTTTTTTGCTGACAGTTATCTTGAGAAGGGGGGGGGAGGTCACCCCCTCCCTCTTGGCTCCGATGGGGTGTGTCACCCCTTCCCTCATGGCTCTGATGGGGGTGACTTCCTTCTTGGCTCTGATAGGGGTGTCATCCCCTGTCTCTCAGGTCTGATGGGGTGGTGGTGATATTTAGCATGCATGTTTTCATCACATCCTTTCTCCCTTGTAGTACCCCTAACTTTATTTTCTATTATTATTTCCCCCTAATGGGGTGTCAGGTGTAGCATGAAAACCATGCTGCGGCTGACATATCTTGAGGAATGCTTGTCTGTGGGAGATGCTCTTGTTGGTTTGACTTTTAATTGAGGGAAGATTAATATTGTGGCGTTTTTGCAGTCCCAAGTAGTATCCTCCCACACATTCTCTCCTCCTTTTGCCTTGCCACTTCCTATGCAAACATCTTTGACCTCATTGATTTTTTCCCTTTAATTTTAAGTCTAGGAAATACAGAGGTTGGACATAATAATTGGAACACATGTTAAATTCAATGAATATTTATTTAATATGGAGTTGGTCCTCCTTTTGCTTTCTGAACAGCGTCGATGCGTCTTGGAATTGATTCATACAACTTTCTGACTTCATTGAGAAGAATCTTGAGCCATTCTTCATGCAATACCAGCTCCAGCTGTTTCAAACAAGACTTCTAACTTGTCGCTCCAAGACGCACCACAAATGTTTAATAATATTAAGATCTGGAGATTGTGGAGGCCACTCCATGTGTTTTAGCTAACTCCTATGCTCTTCATACCAATTCTTAACTAAATGAGCGGTGTGTATTGGGGCATTGTCATCTTGGAAAAAGTACTCACCATCAGGAGATAATGTCTGGACCATGGGATGTACTTGATCTTCCAAAATATTCAGATATTCGTTGCTGTTGATCCTATCATGCAGAGCAACAATTGGACCAAGAGAATTCCAAGATATGGCTGCCCAAACCATCACTCGCCCTCCTCCGTGCTTCACTGTAGGAAGAAGGCAGTCAAGATTAAAAGCTTCCCCGGGCTGCCTCCATAGACAAACTCGCCCTGAGGTGGAGAAAAAAAGCAAAACTGGACTCGTTGGAGAATATTACTAGCTTCCATTGTACTGTCGACCAGCCTTTGTGATCTCTACACCAATTCAGCTTTTTCTGAATGTTTTGATGAGAAAGCAGAGGTTTCTTGATGTTGGCTCTTCCATGATATCCTGCTTTATTGACCTCACGGCAAACAATCTTGGTTGAAACTGAGCTAGTGAGATGTTGATTCAACTCTGCAGTCACTTTAGGGCAGTTGTCCGGAGATTTTTCATCACAATGCGTTTCAACACTCGTCACTCTTTCAGCGAGCTTCAAACTCCTGCTGGAGGTTTTGCCTTGCTTCTTGAATTCTGTCATGGTCCTTGATATTGTACCTCTTGAGAAAAATCAAGGAGTTTAGCTGTTCAGGTGATGGAAGTTCCTGCAATTCAATCTCAAACAATTTGCCCTTTTTCAAACTCAGTGAGGTCACACATCTTAGCATCTATACCACGATCTGAAAAAGAAATACAAATAATCATTAAGGTTGATAAATAAAATTATGTATCTACAATAAAAAAAACAATCACAATGAAATTTAGATGGATATTCGTAATATAATGGCTCATTGAAATATTGGTGTTAAATTTCTACTGGTCCAATTATTTAGTCCAACCCCTGTATAAGGCCTTAAAAAGAGAGCAGGTTGGAAGTAAATCCCTTATCACTTTTTTTTAAGTATATGATAATAATCGTTGTTCAGTCTTTCATGATTACTTATTTCCCATAAGTATTTCCTATGGTGTTCAAATATCTCTCACGTGGCCCATTGGTTGACCCGAGTCCTCATCATCAGAGTCAGGGAGTTGCCTACAGTTCCCTTGTTGATGTATCAATTGAATGGTATTTTAGATTGTTCTTGGTTTGTCCTTCCATCAGCGTTGGTCTCAGCACAGCTTTTAGAAAAGAGAACATTGACTTGGGGTGATTGGTCTGTGCTAACGAGTGGTCTATGGGTTGATGAGAAGTCTGGACTGGTTTACTTCATGGGGCTAAAAGAGACCCCTCTGGAACAGCACCTCTATGTCATGTCACTTACAAGACCTGGGCTCATTCAGAAGCTTACCTGTTCTGATTTCTCGCACCAAGTATTCATGAATGATGTGAGTATTTTTGAGTTTTTAATCATAATCAAATTGTCCAAGGAGTAGTTGTTGGAATAGGTCGATCTAATAGGATGAGTGGAAAGAGTAGATAAAAATTAAAAGGAGTTCTATATAATTTCTGCTTTGGTTTCTGTGAGTGATTTGCCAATTTTCGTCAAAGACTTTAACAGTCTGTGAATAAGAAGAGGATTGAAATTAATGTGGAGAAAAGTAAGGTGATGTTAGGATGGGGTGGACTGTGACTAAAGCACTGTTTCTCAAGTATGTAGGCTCTGTCATAATTACAGGGAAATGGATGAGGCAGAAATCAGGATGTAGCCTTAGGCTCAGGGTCCTTCCCCTAAACAAATTGCCTTGATGAACTTGTCCAACTGGACAGGGGTTCTTCTATATATCCATCAGCATTCCCTCTAGCTGTAGTTTTGTCTAGGGTATGCTTAGATTTATGGAACCATTTCTTGAGGTTGAAGTATTGTCTTATGGGCATGACCTTGTTTGGAGTGTAGGTGATGTGATTTATTGGCTGCTTCAAATGCATCCTGTGGCAAGGCATACTATTATATCTTTTGTTTGGGCTGTAGCTTACCTAAGTGCAAACACCGATTCTGATTATATTGAAGTTGGGCCATATCAGGTGTGATTAAACCACTGGATGGAGTCCCAATTCAGGTGGACTTTTTGATGGCTGCCATATGCTGTAGATGATACCCTTGGTTCAGATTCTGGACACATGTTTCTTCGGCATCAGACATTAGCTAGGATTCTTGTTGGTGAACCAAAGGTCATCTATTTCTTGGATGGGAGACCCTTCTTGAATGTGTCTGACCCTGCCCAGACTGCCATTGTGAGTGCTCTTTGGGTATTCAATTTCACGCTTCCACAGGTGACCCCACACTTTACTAACCATGAACTTCATAAAGGGAGTAGTTTACACCTGGGAATTCATTAATAACTTAATAGAAGGCATCGCAAATGAGCTGGCTGACCAGGGAGGGGTTAAGGTTTAGTGCGCGATGAGGCAACAGCGAAAGACTATGATCCACCTCTACACCCTTTGTCAATTTGACCATCACAGGTTACCTGAGTCAGTGCAAGCTATCTGGCATCGCTAGTATGTTAAGACATTCATGCAATTACTGCAGTGTTGCCACTGCTTCAGCCTCACTAACATATCTTGTAGGCATGTCATTTCAGGGCACCCTGAAATCTGTGCTAATTGCTCCAGGCCTTACATAATAGCTGTATCATGTAAAGCAAACTGTGTGAAATGTGGCGAGCTACACCTTGCTTCCTCAAAGCACTGACTCATTTGGGTTTGAGACGGCGGTCCTCGACATTTAGGCTGAGAATCTCTTTCAGAGGCCAAGGAATTGGTCATGTCAGTCTGTGCAACCATACACTTCCTACAGCGCTCGAGTACAAAAAAAAATATATTTCACCCTTTTCTTCCAGCCCCTCCCTCCATGCCTACTAGTACAGTAGCCACCATGCAAAATAGGATCCCTTCTCTGGGTTTCATCTCCCTCGTACACATTTATAGTAGAGCTGCCAGCAATTTTGGTTTGTGCCCTAGGGATAACCACCTAGACTAGATGCTACATCACATACCACCTGAGTTATGAAAGGACACTTTGGTGTGTGGAAACTTGTATGTCCACTGTAATGATTTCTGTGGGGGGGGATTTAAAATGTTGTTAGGTAGAGAGTATTCTAGTGCCTAGGTGTGGGAGGTATGGATGTTTTTTAATAGGTTTTGGTTTTCTGGTGGTGGGAGTATGTTACAAAATGGGTGTTGTAACTAGTCTGCTGGGCCTTTTTTATTTCTAGGTTGGGGCGGGATGGGTTGGGTGTTTGTGGAAGTGTTGGATTTTCATCATGTCCAAGTGTACAATGAGTGGGAGTATTTTTGTTTTGATGTGCAGGTGTGGGATGGGTGTGCTTTGAGTGCTTTCTGTGATGACAGTGATTTGGAGTAAGTCTGCATGGGCTACAGCAAGCTCTGCCCTCCATGCTGATATAGCATAGTTAAGGGTGGTGCTAATGAATTGCTTGTATTAGTGTGGTAAGTATCTCCTAATGTCTGAATATAATATTTGATAGTGCTTTGAGGGCATTGGTTTTCTGTGTGGCCTTGTTTGAGTTTTGAATTTTATGAGGGTTTCTAGTGTGATTGCTAGGAGAGTGTGGTTTTTGTTTAGGGGGGGAGGGGGCCGCAATTTAGTCTGATTTGGGGGTGTTTTTATATTTGTGGTAGTTGGGGTGAAGAGTGTGATGGTTGATTTGAGGGCTGAGTCTGTCATGGTTTTGTGTGACCCAGTGTTCCAGGTATTTAAGTATTATTGGATTGCTCCACTTCCTGTATGGGCTCTTTGGTATTTTGCAGTGATTTGATGATTGGGGCTTGTAATTGTAGGATATGTGTGAATGTTAAAAAGTAGGGGTGAGAGTATGGCTCTAGGGGGGATGCCATTGTTAAGTGGTCAGGCGCATGATTTGTCTGTGTGTCACTTATGTGTTGTGTGAGGTCTGTGAAGAGTCTCCTGGTTCAGTGATCTTTTCAGAAACCAAGTTGTGTTTGAGACAGGGGGATATCTTTTGATGTTCCCTTTGTATTGTTTTTTTGTGTTTTGGCTTGTGTGCATAGTAGTGACAGTGAGATAGGGTGGTGCAAGTTGTTTTGTTTGGGTTTTGCTTGGCTTGAGTATCGGTATGATGTGGGCTTTTTCCCAGATTGAGGGATTTTGTTGTTTAGCCTGGAGTGGTTGAATATTTGGACTTTTTGAGGGATTTGATGGCTCAAGTACAATATCTAGTGAATGATGCTGATTGTCTTTTATGTTTTTATTTTTCTGTAGATGTGTCTGTGTGTGGGGAAGAATCTAATCCTTGAATCATGTTTCATGAAAATGCCAGTGTTGTTTAGATTTTCAATTTTGTTATCTTGGGTCACAAGTGGGAACTGGGGTAGCATGTGATGTGAATTTGCTTCAGAGTCCTCCAAAATTGTATTGAGTTTGTCTTTTGGTTTATTGTACTTATGTATTGTTCCAGTTTTCAGTTTGTTGTTGTGAAGTTTGGGATGTTATAACCTTTTGTTAGGATGTTTTGTTTTATACAGCTGGTATTTCTTCTTTAAGGTTGGAGTTGTTAGATCTTGTCCACTGGGGAGTGAATTTTTTGCTTGCTTGGATTCAGTGCTTTTTCCAAGTTTTAGTAGTTGTTTATGGAGAAGTCATGTAATTTGTTTTCAATATGTCTAGTTTTGCCAGTTTGCCTTTTAGTTTAGCTGTGTGTTTTTGAAGGACCTTGATCAGGAGTGGATTGTTTGGAATGTTATGAGGATAGGAAGGTGGTCTGAAGGAAAGTTTACTATTGTGTTCCATGTAGTTCTTATGCACAGATTAGGCGAGCAGAGAATCCTTGGAGGTACAGCTTTGGGGTAGGGGATATGTTGTTTAGTGTGGCTAGGGTGTGTTCTGCCATCTGGGTGCCTCTGTTGTCTGCTGTTTGGTTGGGAGCTAAGTCAAAATGGCTGGTGTTCATTGAGGTCACTGCAGATGAAAAGGTTGGAAAGTTGTGTTTGGTTTAACACTTGACCTGCTATGTATTTTGGGGGTAATTTTGTGGAAGTGGGGAGTATGTATAAGCTTGTAAGTTTGTATTCAGAGCCTTTGATGTTAATTTTGATGGATTGTAATTTTCTGAGTGCATTGTTATTTAGGCGAGTTTCAGTTTGTGTTTCATCTAAGTATGGTCTAGTGGTGGAAACGGGGAAGGTTTTGTTTTGGTGTTAGGTTTGCTTCTTGAATGAGTGCTGTGTGTATGTTATTTGTTATGGAAGTCTTGTTAGCTCGGCATGATTGAAGTAGTGGAGTTTATTATGAGTTGTATGATGTTTAGAGTGTGTTTGTCTGGTGTATTATTTGCGGTGTCTGTGTGGTGTTTGCATGTCCAATTTGTGAGGGTTTTTCTTTGCTCAGGTCATAGCATCATAGGTATATCCGGCAGTTACCCTGGCTTCACTTTACAGTGTCTTTGCCTTCTTCATATTTTGTATTGGCATTTGATTGATTAAGCAAAACGGATGAGAGGTAGTAGGCATTTTATACTGATAACATGATGCATATCGAATCCACCCATTGGAAAGCAGTGGCAGTTAGTCTTAATTAATTCTTAGATTAATCTTTACCCTTGTTACAGGACTGCACGTTGTTTGTGACTGTTTGTAGTAATTTGGAGACGCCATCCAGATGTCAAGTTTTCCAAATCCTGCCAGCATCCCCAAACTCCGAAGTTCTAGTCTTGTCTTCCCTTCTTGGCGATCTTGTCAGCGAGCCGCGTAAGTAGATTGGACAAGAATTCACCAGTACCCTCCTATCTGTGTCATTTCTGATGACATGACAGATGCCTTAACAGGTGCATTAAACCTCTCTACAATTCTTCTACTAGCAATTAAAATTAGTTGTGAAAGTTGCACTAGCCGAGAGATGAAGTGACTGCCTTTCCAGCAATATTCATTTGTATTATTATTCTTAATAGATGTCACCTGTACCTTTTAGTTGCTATATTGTACAAGTATTTACAAAGTTATATTAAAATTTCATCCCACTCAGTGAGATGAAATTTATCTTTGTTTAGTGTATGCAATACTTTTGTGTACCAATTGGGCAGCAACCCACTGGTTACTTACCTTAAACCTTAAACCTTTTGTGTATCATTATAATAATGAGCGATACAAATATATTGTGTATGTGTCTAAATTTGCTGATGACATGCAGACAAAATTTTATGGTAACTGAAAACTGGCAAAAAGTCAAATATAGTAGTAAAATCCTTGCAAAGATGATAGATGCAATTTAACATTGATAAATGAAAGAGATTTTATTGATGCCCAAATTTTAAACAGAGTTGATATGGAAAAAGATTTACGCCTCATAATTTCAAATTATCTGGGTTTGTCACCAAAGGCCAATAGTGCTTGAGGATACATAACTAGATGCATTTAAATCAAAAAATTATTTTTTTCTTTATACAAAATGTTTGTACAACCTCATTTGAAGTATGCAGTACACTTTTGGTCTCCGCTCCATACATGAAAAATGTGATCGTAAAATTGCACTACATCCACCCCTGATCAAAGAAATTAATTCCTAAACTTAGAAATAGATTGTATGAAGGTTGAGGCACTGAAAGATAACACCTGCATGACCAACCTATTGAAATATTTAAAATATTAAATGGGTTTATTAATATAAATTGATTCAATATTTGAGCTAGCTAACTGTGGGGCAACTAAAAATAACTAGTTTCAAACTAGTAATCAAAGATTTACTATGGCATTAAGTACAAATTTTATTTTAGAAAATAACACACTTAGAATAACCTGCCTAAGAATGCTTATTAAAACCATTAGAGTAAATATGCTTAAGAATAAAATTAATAAATATGACCAACAGAAATAGTTGTGAGACTAATTCTTTATCCTCTTGACATCCATCCATTCCCCACTTGCTTGAGCCAGCCACTAGTGGATCATAGGGTCTCTATTAGTTCATAGTTCTGTAATTCCTTGTATACATACAACCCCATCTCCCTCACATCCTAAGCTGCATCTATTAGGCATTTGCAAGTATGCTTCCCTTTTTTCCCACTACAGTCTTGACATTCGTTATTAGCATATGTATAGTACTACAATTCATTTATAGACACTCAGGATTTCATGTGGTTCATGTAGTGGGTAAAGTGTCAGTATTAATTGCCCTAAGGAAAACAATATAAATTGGATAGAAGTTTGAAAGAGTAAGATAGATGGGTTCATCTGAGAAGGTGAATTATTCAAGAGATTAAGCTCACACCTGAGTGCCTCAGGTGTTACTGTTGGTATTTATACTCTTTCCTCAGTAGAGATTTACTTAGAATGGAATCTTTTCATAAACATTTAATGCTCCCATTCTTATTTATATAAAATCCATTTTCATCACAGTATTCATCTTCTCTTTCTCAGTATCTGAGTGCCTACTGGAAATTAAACCACTTGTGGTCCCCGAAATTTTGACTACCTGCATTTCCAGCGGAGATAAAATTTACTCCATGGTGTTCAAACCCCACAATTTTGTTCCTGGCAAAAAGTATCCCACAGTTTTGCATATTTATGGGGGTCCACAAGTGCAACTAGTCTCAAACACATTTAAGGTAAGCATTTGCATCCGTTTTGCTCCAGTTGTCCTGATTGTTTGTTCTTGGAGGTTGGTTATTCGCATCGCATTTCCTCAGTTTATCACAGTATTTTTATGAAGTTTACCCCTTTAAGGCACCTTGGGTCTTCACAAGGGGATATTCTGTGTATACTGCTACACCTGGTACCTGGAGGAGTGGCACAGCATCCTGCCAATAAGGAAGACCTTGCTCACTTTTTTCTAAGAGTATCCCCTCATTTCTTCCTCTATTTAGGTTTAAAGACCTGTCCAGCTACCTTATGCCATGTCACTTGGCACCTGTAAGAGCTGCAGGCCCTCCTGGCTGAGTGCAAATTAGGGGACCCCAGGCACTACACTGACACTGATGGGAGCCAGCACATGCATTCACACCTTTTTTTTTCCAATGCAGGTGAGCATGCCAGCCCCAGTGACGTTTGTGATGGGCTATTAGTCGTATAAGTTCTCGGTTGAGATACCCTACACCTTGAGGGAGGGGGGTTGGGGGACCCTCCTGAGTTGGAGATGGTCCTGGAGGTGCCCTTGCTCCAGAGGGTAGGTTCTATTCAGGTTGCAAACCTGGCTTTGGTGGGAGATAACACTGAACCCGAGTGTCTGCCCCTGTGCAAGATCTTACTGAGGTACGAGTAGCACAGATCCCCTGAGGACTCACAAAAGATGCCAATCATACACTGAGTCCTTTGGGTTTAGAGCTAGGGAACTCTTTCCAGAGTTCAGTGTAGCTATTGGGCCACTGGCACCTCTGGTTCTGCACAGAACACCACCCTGGAGAGTCACACCTTTGGGTATTTGTTTCCCTGCCTCTCTCCCAAAGCTTCCATAGCCCCAGGAGTATTGCATCTAGTTTTTTTGGAGCACACTTCTTGTCAAACTGGATCCGTGCCACTGCACACGAATGGTTCCAAATCCCAAGATGGGGTTGGTGTCCACTTTGTTTGAAATCCGTAGGCTTTACCAGCCACTTTGTCTGTCTTCACAGCTCAACTGGCTGCAATATGGGTGATTACACATCCTGCCTAGTTTGGAGCCAGAATTGTGACTAGGAGTACACTGAATTTACTTGAGGTGTTGGAATCTCTGCACCCCTTGGTTTGCAGTATTTGTGATACCACAACGTTTGAATGCTGGAAGGATGTTTATATTGTCTTCTGACGGGTTACTGGAGATCTAGGTCTCTGCAGGAAATGAGAGCACCAAACAGTGTGTAATGACTGACCAACAGGACCAGCCATTTTCTATTTTCCATTCTGACTACATCGCAGAAATAAGGTCGGCCCTTTGGACTCCATGGCAAAGAATATGGATGACAGACAGCCCGAGGGAATCTAAATTTGCTTGCCATTGCAGTATGACTTTCATGTGGAACTACCTGTTAATGTCTTGATGGTTTCAGGTCTTTTTCTGTCACCTGATTATGGGACACAGTGGCATTTGATGGAGCTCTCCCCCTGAAATTTAATGTGATGCTTGCTTGGTTCCCAGGTCTGTGGAAGCTTTGCATACTCTACTTTTCCCGATACCTGGATGACTGGGGTCTCTACCGCTTAATCTTTGTACTCATGATAGATTTGTGCATTTGATGTGCAGTAGCTGAGTTTCTGGTGAAAGTTGCTCTCTTCCATAGTATTTTGGGTTTTGGTTGCGTGCCCTGACCATCGGTTGGAAGCAGGCATTTTTCCGGTAACTGAGCATGTCCTTTCCCTTTTTTTCTAGTTTTTGTCTTTTTGGGGGGATCTTGGTTTTTTTTTGTTTTTTTTTTTGTTTTTTTAATTCTTAGATTAGCTTGAAGATAGTCTTCGGTCATGCCCATGTTGGTAGCACCCAGAAGAGACTAAAAAAAAAAATCATCCCACTGTCTCCAACCTTTCCTCTCTTACATCACCATTCTCACCCAATGCTCAAAACAGACCAAAGCACTTTATCATTTTTCAACTCAACACGCCTCCTATGTAATTTAATATCCTTGTCAAATGATTACTCATTAGTAAGGTTTATGAGTGATGTCTTTCATCTCATCATAGGGGTTTCGCCATATGAGAACGCACATGCTCACAGCCCATGGATTCTGCGTGGTGAGTATCGATTCCAGAGGCTCAGACAATCGTGGAGTTGACTTCCAGGCTCATATACTCCATCGCTTGGGGACGGTTGAAATTGAAGACCAACTAGAGGTATTACAACAACTTGCTCAAAAGTGCGACTACTTAGACTTGACACGGCTGGCCATCTTTGGATGGTCATATGGCGGATATTTGTCACTTATGGCTTTGGCGCAGAGACCAGACTTTTTCAAGTAAGTTTCTTCTTAGGTTACTATTCAGGCTATCTACTTTTTATATACTTCTCAAATTCACTGCTTCAAATTTTAAAAAGTCACTGTCTGAGTGACTCGTGTTGCTCAGTGAATTAAGATTGCTTTCTATCATCTTCAAAGTGGGCGTTACCCCCGGGACGTACCGCCATTCGATAGAGCGTTCCCTTGCACCTTACCTTGACAATTGCATTGTCCTCGAGAGAGTTGGCCATATTCTTGTTGAGTGTCCCACTCTGGGGAATCTTGCTCATGTTACCTTTCCTGGTACTGGGATGAGCAGGGGCGCCATCGCTTGTCATTCTGCTTGAGTCTGATTTGTGTACACCGGACTGTGGACTATTTGATTTTTTTGAAGGAGAGTGTCCTCCCTCCGACACTGAAGCATGCCTTATGCTTCTTTGGGGTATTTTTTTATTATTACTGTCTTCTGTCGTTTATTGCACTTATAACATAGCCTATTAGTAGGCTTATTTGATTGCAGTGACTTGTGCCCTTGCTGGCAGTCACAAAATACCCATTTAAGGACACCCCCCCTCCCCGAGAGTATTAGTAGTAATGAATAAAGTAGGTGTGACATTGCTTCTAAGTGAAGAATGGCAAGAGGCAAAGGTTGGATGTTTGCCAGCTCAAGAATTTGTTTATAAGGTAAAGGTGAGATTATCAAGGGTGAAACTGTGCTTGGTATTAATACATCAACTGTTTAATGATAGAAGTGAACCTAACTACACTTTAGTTTTTTAGTTGTGTAACATTCAAACATTGTAATCCTGGCTACTGCCTAGCTGAGTGGGAACACCGTCTCCGAGTGGTTAATCACTGCCATTGGTCATTCCCACAAGATACTAAATTGAGATAGAATTTTAAGAGTAATAGAACAGGCCACCATATGGTAGGCTTGGGTGTTTGAATCCTCTGACCCAATCTAAGGCTATTTGAGGCAGTTGTCTTGTTTTTTAATTAATACTTCCCACCGTCTGATGCCCATCTCAGTGGAGACAGAAGTGCCTGTGCAATCAAAACCAGGAGATCACTACAATTATTGTCGCTGCTGCAATGTTGACCTGACTTGTCTCAATCCCATTCAACAACTGAACATACCCAATGTTGTTTAACTTCATGCTTAGTGGAAAGCAATGTTTCCTATTGGCTGTCATATCCCTTTCAGCACATTTTTGGGATGATCTTACAAGAGAAATTCTGCAGTCTCGCCTCTATAGCCATTAATGCAACCATATATAGTTGCTTGACCCGTAGCTGGTATTCTTACTTAGCCTCCGTTTTAAAATTTTAAAGTTAAGGTATATTATCCTTGTGATTGCGTAAGGGGCACATTGATGTGTTTTCCTTGCCATTGTGCTGACAGGAATCAGTACCTCGTCCAGCACCAGCTTAGCCTCTCCTCCTTCTGCTAGCATCTATTTTTGGTCTTTCTCTATCAACTCTCCTCAACCCTTTGTCTAGGCTTAAGGATCTGACCAGCTACTTCAAACTGAATCAGAAGAGAGGCTTTGAAACCTCAATAAACCACTCCCTTTAACACCTGCAGGTCGCAAGAGACCAGGACTTGAGGAGTCCTGGGTGTTATGGTGCATTTAATCAGCAGATCAGTTTTGCCCCCAATAACCCCTTCCCTGCTTGTATTGGGTTGACTACCTGGTAGTATATGGCTGTACTGCTTTGACAGGCAGCACGCCCAACAGGGAAGGCTGTTTTTTTAAACTCTAGCCACCTGTAGGGAAAGAAAAAAGGAGTTGTAGATCGGTCAGTCATTCCTAAGTGGATATGACACAACTATCCCACTTGGATGCAATCTGGATGAGGTTAAGTTGCACTAGAATTTCCACTTCCTAACTATTGCATGAACTGCTAGCGCAGGTGGGTGCTATAAAATTCTCACAGCATGCAAACCCTCCCTCCACTCTAACCTGGTTCCTCGGGACAGTCTCACAGAAGACACAGCCCCTTTTAATTGTGATAACTGATAGGTCCTACAACACACGCTGTAGGATAAAAGGCTCCCTCCCTTAATCTCCGAAGCGGTTAGAGAGAGCAAAGGTCAATTGCTCCTTGAGAGCTAACAACAACATCATCCTTGTGATTATGGAGTAGGAATGACGCCAGTCTGATCTCAGCACATCACTAAGGTAAATTAGTGTGGTCACTGTTTAGTATGAACTGGTGAAGACTGTTATTCACATGTTCTCATATAATATTGTGAAAGCTTACCCCTTAACAGGGCTTTTGGCTCTTGTGTGTTCCCTCTTTTTCCTCTATGAAGACACTTTTTTTTAAAGTATCCCCTCCTTCCTCTATATGAGATTAAGGCCTCAGAGGGAGGTACCCGCTGTAGACTGGTATAACTGGTAACTGGAGAGCACCATGTCCTCAGAGCCCAAGTGTCAATATGGAAGGCCTCAATCGCTGTCTTGAATTAAACTCTTTCACAAGGCTTGGTGAAGTTGGTATACATTCCCCTCTTCCTCTATGTATCCACGTTTTTCTAAGAGTTTTCCCCTGGGGGTTACCCTGTATACCCTGTTACACTTGGTTCCTGATGGAGCTTCACATCCTCCTGGCCTAGGTGCAAATTAGGGTTGATCAGAAGTCTGTGGTGGGGCCTAAGGAAGTTGTTGGTGTGCTTTCCCCTTGCCCCCACTCAGCACTATTTTGCCTTTTTTATTAATATTATTATTAGCTATTATCATTCTTATTATTAATTGTGGTTATCATTATTTATTATGTATTATAATTATAATCTTACTATTAGTGGGTATTATTATGGCTATTACCTTCAACCTTTTCTACCCACACTTTGTACCAGGAGGACTATTCCCACCTGGACAGAGTTCAGTCTAGTAGCCATCCTGGGATCATCTAGTACTAGGGTATGATGATAATAGGTGATCACCCACTTTACTTGTAAGTGGACCCATCTATCTCTACTTCTCTTTATTACATACCCACCTACCCAATTCCAAACTTACTTTTCTATCCACAAAGGTTCTGTTCCCAGTGCAATTTTGTCTTCCTATGAGCCCTAGTTGAGGGGCACTGTATACTGGGATGTCCCTAACTGCAACGAGTGCCAAAAGGCCGCTGGCCAGGACAAGTATTAGGTAGGAAGTTTGCTGGGCTGTCAAATCTGCTCACCTTCCCCCAGTGCACTTATAAGGTAGCTATGCTGGAACATCCTTTATGGTTAAAGCTCCAAGACAATGTTGCCTGGATGGTGGGCTGGCTTGGCAAAGCCCATCAATGCTGGACTGGGACTGATTATATGTATAAATGATTGCATTAAGGAATTTCTTATCTGAGGGAGACTTTTCTCTTGACCTCCCAAGTTATTGGGAGGTCATAGAATCTACTTTCCATGAGTTCCTTTTTCTCTTCTGATACTATGGTCACAAGTGAAAGTAATAGTGGGACTGCACATGGGGATCCGCCTCAAGTGTGGCCTCACACTCCCGAGGTGCCAGGGAGGATGAGGTAATACACGAAACATCCCTTTGACCAGTGGAGAGGCGTCCCCTTTTCCACCTTTGGAGCCACTCTCAGGCAGCTCTCCTACTGCAAATGTAGCCTTCACTATGCTTTCTCTGGGGCACCTCCAACCCTCTTCTACCGGGCAGGCGGATTACTTCTCTCCTAGGCCTACGGGTGTTGGGGGTTTTCCTTCACCCACTTTTGTGGAGTCGCCTATGGACAACTCCATCTTTCAACTAATGGCAGTCCCCCTTATTTTCTAACATAGGAGACTGCCAAGAGAGTAGGCAGGTGACCCAAAATTAATAATTAATTGCTCCCAATACAGCAACCCCCTTACGAGGCAAGGGAAAGCAGGATGCATCAGGCAATGGCTGCTGGAACTCTGCAGTCATGTATTTTGACATTGCTGGGGTTTGGCATACCTGTCCCTTCTCTTCTCCGATGGCTTGGCAAAGCCCATCAATGCTGGACTGGGACTGATTATATGTATAAATGATTGCATTAAGTGGACCCCCCATCCCACCTGAGCTAGACATGATCTCAAAGGCACCGAGGCACAGATGGCAATATTTTCCCCCCGTAAGGAGCATGGCTATTTGCTTTCCTGGCAAGCATGCTGACGGAACTCAGCACCTCGTACAGCCCCAGCTTTGCCTCTTCTTTCTGACACCTTGTTTTTGTACCTTGCTTCCTCAATTTCAATACAACCTCTCCCACAACTTTCTCTGGTTGACCTCTCCTCTAATTTCTCAGGGTAGACTCCAACCAGTTTCTTCTCGCCGAACTACACCTTCCTCACATCCCCTTTCTTTCTCCTTTCAATCTCTATCGCTTTTATGCCGAGCCTAAGATGGAGCCGCCTTGCCAATGGGCTGCCAGGCCACTAGGCAGGTGGTGTGGCCTTAAATGGCGGCAGCTGGTTCTGACGGACGGACCCCTATTCACTCCTCACAGAGCGGACTACTGCGTGGGGTGATTAGCGTATGTATCTTGTGTCCGTAATAGGGTCACCATGCCCAATGATGGAAATACAACCCACCACCATCGGAGCCGCCCTTGCGTAGCTCCACAGTAGAAAAGTGGCCCCCCCCCAATGTACTTTCTCATTGACTCTCCAAACATCTTTTACCGGTGAGGAGGCTCCCCCTCACCCCCTTTGAAGTCGCCGTTGGGTGACTCCTCTTACTATCCCTCTTACTATCCCCCCTTTACTTTCCCAGAGGACTGCCAAGAAAGCATGCCAACGGCCCATAATTGACGGGAGTGACTCGATAGGCCAAACCCCGTAAAAGGGGGTGAGGGATGACAGGGCCTGTCGGCCCGTGCCCTTTAAACTCATGCTGGCGTGCATAGCAAGTTTACAGTTGTCACTGTACCTGCCCCCCTCTCCTGCCTGATGGATGCCGGCTCGCTGCCACAAGAAAGCAAAACAAAACCTGCTCTTCATACGGCTCAGCTCCCTGAGGCCTCACAAGGAGAGGAGGGATCTCCTTTCCCGGCTGGTGTCCCTGTGACAGCCAAGACCTTGCCCATTTCAGAGAAGATCTGGCCTAGGGGCTCCTGTTGGCGGAGGAGAGAAGCGGGTTCATTTCTCCACCCTCCTCTCCTAAAAAGAAAAGACAGAGGAACAAGCCTAAGTGCTCCTCTCTCTCTGCAGGAGCCACGGGAACGGACAGGTCCGCTTACTGCTTTGCCAAGCGACCAAGCGAAGGTCGGCATGACAGGCCCAGTTGCCCTTGACCAAGACAAAACATGCAAGTGTGCAGAGCGTAGCCTCAATTTCGTCTGTGGTCCCTCATTCAGAGATTACCTGGCATTGTTGAGACCGCTGGTTTCAAACGTTTTCACATTATTCACTCCACTGAAAAAGCACGTTGGCTAAGGGCAACATGATCCATCAAAGGAGGGCTTTATCTAGGGTGATTGGTAAAGAGCCGAAGGTGACCTGTTTCTTGGTCGGTAGCCTCCTGGCTAATGCATCAAAATCCCTCCAAGGTAGCCCCCGCAAGGGATACAGCGATTTGCTTTCCTGGTGGCCGTGCTGACGGTACTCAGCACCCCGTCCGGCCCTAGCTTAGCATCTTCTCCTTTCTAACACCCTGTCTTCTTACCCTGGTTCCTCACTTTCCATACAACTTTCTCTCAGTCAACCATCCCGGATCGGGGCCGAGGGGGGAGGGGACAATGCCAGGGTTAGGATGGTGTATTTTTATCAGCCTGCTTCACCCTCACCTCCACCTTTTTCAGGTCTCCTTTCTCCTTACACTATCGTATCATTTTTTACGCCGTGCCTAAGGTGGAGCTGCCAGGTTACTAGGCAGGAGGAGTGGCCTCAAATGGTGGATTCACCCCTTGCAGAGCGGGCTACTGTGTGGGGTGATGAGCCTGTGCATCCTGTGAATTACAAAGGGTCACCATTCCCAATGATGAGTCCATGAAATTAATTCTCTCCCTTTACCTTCACCTCTACCACGATATCCGTGATGCCACGGTTTTGGCGA
This sequence comes from Ceratothoa steindachneri, assembly GCA_963969495.1. Taxonomy (NCBI): domain Eukaryota; kingdom Metazoa; phylum Arthropoda; class Malacostraca; order Isopoda; family Cymothoidae; genus Ceratothoa; species Ceratothoa steindachneri. Next base: position 19,912,832 of record OZ018325.1, read on the forward strand.
GTCGGGTGGATGTCGAGATTATCTTCTGCTGGGTTCCTGGACATGTAGGAATTGCGGGGAATGAGCGTGCCAATGAGGGCACCAAAGAGTCCGCGAGGACTGGGCAACCAAACCAGCGTTTCACTCTTCCTCACACCGATTACATGGCATGAATATGAGCAGCTCTACGGGCTGCTTGGCAAAGAAGATGGAAGATGAAACCTAAAGTTACGTGCCATCGCGCCACGACTGTTCCCATGGACTTAGCCCCCCGAAGCCGCGAGGGCTTCAGGTTGCTTTCTGTCGTCTCCGAATTTGACACAATCGTAGGACGCACCACCATTGGATGGAGCGCTCGCCTGCACCATACTGTGAAGACTGCGTTGTCCCCCAAGACTGTTCGGCACATTCTTGTTGAATGTCCCCGTCTGGGTAATCTCCACGCACGTTAACTGTCCTTGTATCGGGATGAGCGGGGTCGCTACCACTTGTCCTTTGTACTCGGGACGGGTTCCTGCACATAGACTTGTGGACTATACGACCTTTTGAAGGAGGCTGACCTCCTCCCAAAACTCGTAAAGTCCTCCACTTGTTTTTTTTTGTTTGTTTTTTTGTGTAGGTTGCATGTTCTTGTGCCAGGGAGAGGCGGGCCTACCCCCTATGCTGGAGCATGCTTTCCTCTTGCCTATTTGCCTTTTCTCATTGTTGTTATTTTTTCTTAGCCCCTGTTCTTTTTTTTACATATTTTTGTTTTGCTATTTGTTTTTGAATATAGCCTAATAGTAGGTTTTTGTATACAGTGGCTTATGCCCAAGTAGGCAGTCGCCACATGGGCTATTACAATGGGAAGGGGGGGGAAATCATCAGACAGACTACATGAGCAGCCTCCGCGCTGCTCAGCTAAGAAGATGGGAGACAGCCGAGGGAAAGTTAAAATTGCATGCCATTGTGCTGCACAGTTTCCCTGGATCTATTCCCAATGCCACTATAGTTTCAGATTGTTTTCTGTCATCTCCGCATTGGATACTTGCAGGCCACACCGCCATTTGATGAAGTGTTCTCCCACAGCTTATTGTTGCAACTTTATTGGACTGTTCAGCACATTCTTGAATGTCCCAGTTGTGTGATCTTTTCACACATTACCTGCCTCGTTACTGGGATGTTCTTTTTGTTGTTTTTTAGCCTTTTACCTCTTATGATTATTTGTTATTTACATATTATTTGTGTTTTTTAATATAGCCTTGTTGTAGGCTGTGGTGAGTATGGCGACTTCTCTCCTAGTAGGCAGACACCAGATGGGCTCCTAAAATTAAAAAAAAGATTATGCACTGTGCCCCTTGTCTACAGTATCTGTGATGCTATAGATGCTGTGAACTAGCAGGATGGGCAGGTAGCATTCTGATGGATTCCTGTACATGTAGAGATTGTGGGTCATGAGAGCACCAAACATTCTGTAAGGACTGATCAACCCGAACCAGCATTTTGCTCTTCTACACTGTAGATGGCCCGAATTGGAGCTGTCTGGCAAAGAAGATGGTTGACAGCAGATGGTAACTTGAAGTTGCATTTTATTCCGTCCCATCTTTTCCTATTGACTTAACCTGAAGTCCTCTATGGCCTCTGGTCATTTTCCACTGCTCCAAATCAGATACAATCGCAGGATGCTCCATCATCTGATGGAGCACTTCACTGAACCTTACTGTGATGACAGCTTGGGTCCTAGACTCTCCCCCACATTCTTGTTGAATGTCTCAGTCTGGGGATCTTTGGCATTGGGTCGAGCAGGGTTACTACTGCTTTTTTTTTATACTCACTATGGGTACCTGCATTTATGTATGTAGAGTGGGGGCATGCTTAAATTCCAGAGAAAAGCGGCTCTCCATTCACACACTTTTTCCTGTCTTCTTGGTTCTTTTTGTACTCAAGTTGTTTGGGTTTTTTTTTACCATTCTTTGTTATTGTCTAATTTTTTATCTTAGGTTATTTCTTATTTTAAGATTAATTTTGGTTACTTATGGTTTGTTGACCCTGTAAATAAAAAAAATAGTGTAATATATATATATATATATATATATATATATATATATATATATATATATATTAAGGGAAAATCACATGACATGTGATATACAATGGATATTGTTAATAACCCAAAGAAAGGAAAAGTGGTATCAAAACTTGGTAAAATGCAAAGGAATATATTACATGGCCCTTAACCCATTTCGTGGCTGGCTTTTTTTCTTGAACTCACCCTCAGAAAATTACAAATGGTACACATTATCAAAAGTAATTAAAATAAAATATTTAAATCCTTTTTATAAATCAAATAATATCATTTAAATTGAAAAGAATTATTCTATTGATATGATTAAAAAATTATTAATAACCTTCTACCTATTTATAATTATGATTGATAATTCTCAGTTCTTCCACAAATATTTATCAGCACCTGTTTAGTTTATGCTTTTTAAATCAGTTATGCTTTAAAACATTTCTAATTATAGAAAACAGTGCTGCTATTCATGGGAGACTATTTTATATCTTAAATTTTATGAAAATTTTGCTCAGGGCCTATTTTTGACCTATAAAAGTGCATTTTGTAGACAAAATAGGCTTGCTGGTTGTGTGCTTTCAATAACATACTAACTTAAGGCATTTCTTCATTTTAATTGGATGAAAAATGAAAAACATAAATGTATTTAACCCCCAAAAGAGGAAGAGTTATCAAAAATGGCGTGTTTAAACAGATGAGTAACAAATCAGCCTCTTTTCGCCGTTGTGTTGTGGTGAGGCCTAGAACGGAGTCAAGTTATTCTCATTTATAAATCTCTGTTTACAAACAAAGAAGGACTGACCTAAGCCATTTATGTATTTTAATTAGATGCTTAATCACTAACATAAGAGTTTAAAAAAAATTTGACAAATTATCATAATTATCAGGACAAATACAAGTCTATGCATGAAAGGCCACAAAAGGCCCTTGGGCAATTATGTAGCACTGAATTGAGGACGTATAAAGGCCCTCAAGCGACTAATGGGTTAAAAGCTTAAGAAAGAAAATGATAGATTTAGAAATGGAGAAAATAGGTAAAACTTTTAACTACTGTATGAAGATAAAAACCTAGAGGTTGTTATTCAAAGGGCTTCTTAAATTATCCTTTTGGGAGGTTGAGGATGTTGGCTGAGTCAGTAAGCGTTGTGGTTCTGATAGTGATGATTGCTTTATGGCACAGGTATATTCGAATCCATTCCTTTATTTCACCTTCATACAGCGGTTAAAATAGTCTTCCCTATTTTCTCCATTTCTAAATCTCCAATTTTCTTTCTTAAGCTTTTAAGGGTCATGTAATATATTCCTTTGTATTTTACCGGGTTGTGATACCACTTTTCCTTTCCATGGGCCATTAACAACATATATATATTATATTTATTTATATATCAAAGTAATCATGATGTTGAGTAGTTCCATAGATAGTGAGTGATCTGGAATCTAAAAGGAGTACTTATCCTTTCTCATTAGGTTAGCCATAGCAGGAGCTCCAGTCGTATCTTGGAACTTGTATGATACTGGCTACACTGAGCGTTACATGGACCTTCCTACATCCAATGCGAGTGGCTATGAAAGCAGCGCAGTGCTTACACACGTTCACAATTTACCCGATCAGTAAGTACCACACTTGCTGTGTTTTCTTCCTAACCATCCATGTGAGAAGTTCTTTTGAGTTTTATAAATCTTGCATTGGAATTATTTTGTTTGTCCTTTTCAGCTGACAGGGAAGTTTAAGGATAGCCAAATGTGGGACAACCTTTAGTTGATAGTGATTTGTGCCATTCTAAATGATTAGATACTTCTTAGTGCAGATGTGCAAAGACATAGGAGATGAAAAGAGAAGTGAAACAAGTGAATAGTCAGTGTAAGGAAGGAACAAATGAAGCATTTAGAAGAATGATTAATGTTGATCCTGATGGGCACATAATGTAAGTTTATAGAAACCAGTGTCCCTCAGGGGGGCAACCTGTGTAGCCTGTTATGCTCGGTACCTGGAGCAGCTCCACATCTTCCCTGCCTCAGTGCTAATTAAGAAAATCCTATCACTGGTCCACTTTAACTCGGATTGGGCCTGTGAAAGTTGTTAGTGCGTTTTGCTCTTGCCCCCAATCAGCACTACTTTATCTTTTATTATTATTATTCTTATTTTTTAGTATGATTTATATATTAGTATTATGATATATTATGTATTAAATTATTTATTATAATTTTTAATTATTAGTATTTATTATTATATATTAATTATTTCTCATCACTAACTATAATTTAAGAAGGGGAATTTTTTTTAGTATTTGAATAATAATTTCATCTTAGTTTGGTTATGACTTATGTTTTTTATCAAAGTTATTTCTAATAATTCTTTTATAATATCAAAAAACAAAATGGTGAAGTTCAGAAATAAATATAAGTATCAAAATTTTGTGATTTTTTTTAAAACCCAAAGAATTAAAAATGGTGAAGTTCAGAAAATTTATTTTTATATATCTTCTATTCTATAACTATATTTTAGCAAGGTGATATTTTGAAAGGGGGGAAATTTAGTTTAGAGTTACTTTTTAAAATGATTATAATTGGCGAAGTTCAGAAAATTTCTAAAAATTTGACCATGGCTGCTTTTTTTTTAGATCTTAAATTTTAATCTTAGTAGCGAAGCGCAAGCTCCCCCCACTCCCCTGTAGGAGGAAGTGGCAAAGCCATTGCGTGGTTATTAGTATATTATTATTATAAGTATTATTTATTATTATCATTATGGTATCCACTGAACCTTTTCTCCCCACACTTTGTACCTGGATGATTATTTCCACCTGTACAGAGTTCTGTCTAGTAGCCATGGAGCCTTGGTGAACAACATGTCATACTCGGATCACCTAGCACCAGGGTATGATAATAATAGGTGATCACCCACACTACTCATTAGTGGTTCCGCCTATCTCTACTTCTCTTTATTACATACCCTTCCATACCTTTCCACACTTATTCTCCTATCTACAGAGGTTCTGGCTGACTGGCACACTTTCATCCTGTCATGAGCCTTAGTCGAGTGGCAGTGTATAGACTGCTCACCTTCCTCTAGTACCCATAAAAGATGTCTATGTCTACGCCAGCACCATCCTTAATGGTTAAAGCACCAGGACACTATTGACTGAATGATGTGCTGGGTTGGCAAAGCCCATCAATGCTGGGCCGGGACCAATTTTATGTGTAAATGATTATATTCTGGAATTTCTGATCCTATGGAGACTTTTCTCTAAATCTCCCAACTCATAGTATCTACTTTCCATGAAGGTAATAGTGAGAAAGAGAACAGAGATCCACCTCCACACGTGGCCTCACCCTCCCTAGGTGTCTGGGAGGAGGAGGAAAATTGAGGCAACCTTTGGACCAGTAGAGGGGCTGCCCTCTCAGCATCGTCATGCAGCAAGTGGGTCTTTCCCTTTGCTGTCTTTAGAGCCATTCTCGGGCAGCTCCACATCTGAAAAGGAGGTGCGCCTGCCCCCCCCTCATCTGCTTTCTCAAGGAACCCTCCAACCCTCTTCTACAGGAGATTTACTCCTCTCCTAAGCCTATGGGTTCCAGGTTTTCCCTCATGCCTCCTTTTGTGGAGTCATTCATGGATGATTCCATCTTTCGAACAATTACAGTCCCCCCTATTCTATTTCAGAGGACTGCAAAGAGAGTAGGCAGGCAGCCCAAAATCGACCACTCCCAGTGGGAGCGCTCAATAGGCTGCATCTCTTTGTGCTCCCTGCAGTCCTACAATCATGTATTTTGATATTGCGGGATTGTCAGCGTGACTCCCCCCCCCCACCTTCCCCAATGGACAACGCACTTCAACACATTGGGTGAATTTTGGCATATCTCCTTCTTCCTTTGCCTTTCGCTGGCCAGAGACATGACTCGAATCGGATCTGTGACATCTTGGAGGGAGGGGGCCACATGGAGACGCCCATGAGATAGACATGGTCCCAGATGTGACCCAGCCTCAGGCGGCAAGATCTTCCATGTGGTCGAACTTGGGCCCAGTGTCAAACTTTGAACCTGACTCCACCCCTGTGCAAGCTTCTCCTCAGACGGCTCTGGCCCCCGATGACTCACAAATAGAGGAGGGACCTCCTTCCCCGCTGGTGCCCCTTTGACAGCTAAGACCTTCTCCATCTGGAGAAGTATCTTGCTGAGGTCAGTCCATTTAGACTAGGGGCTCTTTTCGGTGGTGGAGGGAAGTGGGTTCATTCCCCACCCTATTCTCAAAAAAAGAACAAGAAGACAAAGGGAATCAAAAGTTCCTCTCCCTCCTCATGGACTCCATAGACGGACGTGTTCGCTTCCGTTTCGGCTAGCGACTGGGCCAAGATCGGCACATCCAGCCCTCAGGCGCCCTTGGGTGGAGGGCCCAGACGAAGACCAAAGTTTTAAGTGCGCTGAGTTGAGCCCGCTGGCTTCAAACGCTTCCTTGTTATTTGCTCCACTGATGGCAGCATGTTGGCTAAGGGCAACATAATCCATCAGAGGAGAGTATTAACTAGCTTGATTGGTAGAGAGCCGAAGGTGTCCCGTTTCTCGGACAGGAGCCTTCTCGAGAGTGTGGCCGATCCCTCCAAGACGGCCACGATTAGTGCACTTCGGACACTTAATGGCAAACCGGTGAGTGTGATGTCGCACTCTCCTTTGAACTTCGCGAAAGGAGTAGTTTATGCGAGGGAACTCATGGACTACTCCATAGATGGCATCACCTTAGAGCTGGCCGACCATGGAGCAGTCAAAGTCGAACATGTGATGAAAAAACAGGGAGGGGCCTCGAGACACACCCCTACATTCTTCATCACGTTTGACCGTGACAGGCTCCCTGAGTCGGGATGTGTCGTTGTAACTTGCTTCAAGGCCGCACACGATAAGTCCAAATCGTATATGGCCAAGTGTGTCATTTGCAGAGAGCCGCACCCCGCTTCTTCGAAGCAATGTGGTACGTCTCTCCTGGAGAAGGAAATCATGGCTGTTCAGGCTATGGATCGTCTCTGATTTTGCGAGGCTAAGGAGTTGGTCCTGGCGTCCCTGGCCGTGCCTAGGACATCTTATGCCTCAATTTTTTAAGTAGGCACCATCTAGCCCCTCAGGCCTACGACCGTGATCGTTTCCGTGTCCATTTGGAACCTTTCTGTGTGTTCTGCTCACCCCATGCGCTCCCCTGGTAGAGCTGGGACCCCTCATTGACGTGTTACCCTGTCTATTTGCCTGTCAACTTTAAGCTATGTCTTGTTATTTGTTTGACTCATTGAAAGATGTTGATCAAAGGACACATGTTCCATCAGCGTCAGCCTCTCGCTAGGATACTTAGTAGAGAACCGAAGGTTACCCGTTTCTCGGACAGCACCCACCCTTCTGGTGAACGCGGTTGACTGTGCCCTCTGGACACTTAATGGCTCGCCAATAATAGTAGCACTGCACTGTACTATGAATTTGGTAACTGGGGCAGATTATGCGATGGAAAGCGTGAGCTACTCCATAAAAGACATCACCCAAGAGCTTGCTGACCAGAGAGAAGCCAAGGTTGAGCGTGTGATAGGAATCAGGGAACGGCCTCGAGACCTACTTCTACACTATTCACCCTGTACAGTGCACTATGTGCTTGTATGTGTGGGCCCGGTGTCTCCTTCAGTCGCGAACAGCTCTCATCGTATCCTTGGCTGATTGCGACGGTACCTATGCAGCCTAGAGAGGTCAGCTATACCCTAAGCCCTTTGGGTTCAGGACCAGATGACTCCTTCTAGACCTTATGTAGCTCTCGGGCGCTTCTGGTTCTGCCCAGGACGCCGCACCTTAGTACGACGACTGCGTTGTCCCACAAACTGTTCGGCACATTCTTGTTGAATGGCCCGTAAGGGGCGCAGTAATTTGCCATCCTGGCCGCCGTGCTGACGGGACTCAGCACCCCGTCCGACCCCAGCTTAGCCTCTTCTTCCTTCAAAACACTTGTTTCCTCGCTTTTCATACAACCTCTCCCACAACTTTCTCTGGTCAGCCTCTAATTTCACAGGGTAGATGCTGACCTTCCTCTCAGCCAACCGTCCCTCATCGGGGCTGAGAGGGGAGGGGGACAATGTTCCCTAACCCCTGAGCTCCGGTCTGGGGTGGCTGGTTTTTAACAACCTGCTTCATCCCCACCCATACCTTCCTCACATCCCTTTTCCTCTCCTCTTCACATTCTATCAATTCTACGCCGTGTTCAAGGTGGAGCCGCCATGCCAATGGACTGCCAGGCCACCAGGCGGGAGGGGTGGTCCGAAATGGCGGCCCCTGGCTCTGCCAGGCCTGTAAGCACCTCTTGCAGTGCGGGCAACTGCAAGAGGTGATGAGCTATTGCGTCCTGTATAAAAAAGAGGGTCACCATGCCCAATGATGGAAAAAAAACACAAAAAAACCCAACTTCCCCAAGAACATCAAAGGAGCCGCCCTCGGGCAGCTCCACCGAATAAATGGAGGTCCCCCCCCTTGTGCTTGCGCAGGGGACCCTCCATACTTCTTTAATCGGAGAGGAGGCTTACTCATCTCCTATGCCTATGGGTGTAGGGGACTCCCCCTCACCCCCTTCTCTGGAGGTGCTTTCTGGCACCTCCCTATTTCAAGCGGCAGTCCCTCCTTTAAGTGGCTCGGTAGGGCAAACCCCCTTAGGGGGAAGAGGGAAAGCCAGGCCCCTTCGGTCGCTTCCCTCAAAAGACCTGCTAGCAAGAATATTAAACCTTGCCGGGGTCAAGGCCTGTGCCTTCCCACAAAAGACTCATGACGCTGCCAAGGGGGGAATCCAGGCTCAGCGCCAAGCTCCGAACCCGAATCCACCCCTATGCAAGGTCCTCCTCAAACGGCTGGGGATTCTGAGGCAGTACAAGGAGGGAAAGGATCTCCTACAGATGATGCCCCTGCAACCACCAGGAACTTCTCCATTTCGGAGAAGGACCTGGCTGAGGCCAGTACATCTGGCCTAGGGGCTTCTACCGGTGGGGGTGAGAAGCGGGTTCATTCCCGCCCTCCTCTCCAAAAAAGACCAAGACCAAAAAGACAAAGAAGACTCTGGGCTCCTCTCCATCCGCCGGGGCTGCGGGGACGGATGGGTCTGCTGCCACTCTGGCAAGCGACCAAGCCAGGATCGGCACATCCGGCCCCTCTGCCCCCCCAGTTGCGGAGCCCCTGACCAAGACCAAAACTGCACAGGGCGGAGCCTCGATGACATCGGGGCCCTTGATTCAGAGGTTACCTGGCGTTTTCGAGCCCACTGGCTTCAAACGCTTCCTCGTTATTCGCTCCACTGATGGCACCATGTTGTTCAAGGGCAACATGATCCATCAGAGGAGAGGATTAGCTAGTGCAATTAGTAGAGAGCCGAAGGTGACCCGTTTCTCGGACGGGAGCCTTCTGGCGAATGCGGCGAATCCCGCCGAGGCGGCCAAGATAAGTGCTCTTCGGACACTTCATGGCACCCCGGTGAGTGTGACGCCGCACTCTACCATGAACTTTGTTAAAGGAGTAGTTTATACGAGGGAACTCGTTGACTACTCCATTGAGGACATCACCCTAGAGCTGGCCGACCATGGGGTGGTGAAGGTCGAACGTGTGATGAGATAACAGGGAGGGGCCTCGAGACCCACTCCTACACTCTTCGTCACGTTCGACTGTGACAAGCTCCCTGAGTCGGTGCGTGCCTGTTGGTACCGCTACCGCGTGAAGGCATTCGTGCCACTTCCGCGGCGGTGCTACTACTGTCACCGCTTCGGCCATACAAATCGCTCATGTAGACGTGCAAAGTTGGGGTCACCCGAAATCTGTGTAAATTGCTCCAAGGTCGCACACAATAAGTCCAAATCGTGTGTGGCCAAGTGTGTCAATTGCGGAGAGCCGCACCCCGCTTCTTCGAAGCAATGTGGTCCATATCTCCTTGAGAAAGAAATCCTGGCCGTTCAGGCCCAGGATAGACTCTCATTCCGCGAGGCTAAGGAATTGGTCCTGGCGCGCCTGGCTCTGCCTGGGACGTCATATGTCTCAATAGTTAGAAAGGTACCCTCTGCTCCTGGCCCATCCAGGCTAACGAGCACGGTTGTTTCCGCGCCCATTCGGAGCCCTTCTGCGGGCTCTAGTCAACCCGAGCGCTCCCCTGGTAAAGCTGGCGGCAAAAAGGGTTTATACCCAGCCCCGGCTAAAACCAGAGCTTTCCCCTCTTCCCCCAGCGTGACCGTTTCCCATAAGGCGAAACGGCCACGCGCCTCCACCGAGTCGTTAGACTCACAGGAGGAAACACACCTGAAGATGGTCGCTAGGCCATCTTTGGGGGTTCCTAAAGCTGTCCCCCGAAAGGAGGACAGCAACAAAGGAGCTTCGGCTCCTTCGCCCACGCCCCGAGGTGGAGCGAGTGGCTCGGAGACAGTGGTTCCTCGAAAAGAGGGCCCCCCGCCTCCGAAGCCACAACGCCCGCCTAAGGTTTCGAGGCAGAGGGAGGAAAAGACTCGCACGGCGAGCCCAACCTGCCCCAATATGTCCTCGAAGGCGACAGCGCCTTCAGCGCTTTGTCCGGCCAACAGCGCTCGGGGTTCTGCCCCCGGGAAGCGTACGGCCATTCCCGTGAGGGTCTTCAGTTCGAGGAGGGCCCCCGCGTCTCCTCCGAGCTAGGCCTGGAGGGCATATTCCTTCAATGGAATTGCCGTGGACTCCGGGCCAACTGGGAGGAGCTTCGGAGGCTCGTCTCGTCCCGTTCCCCGTTAGCTATCTTTTTGCAGGAGACCATGCTAGGCGCGTGCCCGCTGCATGCCCTCCCGGGGTATAAGGGTCTTGCGACCCCACCACCGCGGGATGGCTGGGCTGGGGGATGCGCGGTTTACACCCGCCATGATGTCTCCGTTCTTCCTTTCTCTTTAGATACCTCCTTTCAGGCAGTGGCTGTGCAGCTGCACCTGGATAGGAGGTATACTATCATTTCTGCATACATTCCACCGTCAGCTGACTTCGACGCGGGGGACTTCCGCCGCGTCGTGGCACGGTTGCCGAGGCCCTATCTCTTGCTTGGAGATCTGAACGACAGACATCCTCTCTGGGGAGATTACTCCATAAATCCCAGGGGACAAGTCCTTGCCGATCTGATCGAAGAGCTTGAGATGGGTGTCCTAAACGTGGATGAGTTTACGCATCACTGTCCGAGAACCGCTTCATTTTCTTGCCTTGACCTATCTTTGTGCTCTTCGGATGCACAGCCTGATTTTGATTGGGGGGTGGTCGATGACCTTCATGGTAGTGATCACTTTCCCATTCAAATATCATTTTCAGGGCAACTGCCGCCTGAGGGACCTTTCGGTGGTGCTTGGCGCGGGCGCGGTGGCCTGCATTTCAGGAAATGAATGAATTCTCTATCTCAGTCGAGGAGTTTAGGTCAGTAGATGAGGCCGTTGAGTTCTTCTCCGGCAACCTCATCGCCGTGGGCCTGACTACTATTCCTAGGACGTCTGGCCGTTTTGCACGCCGACCACTCCCATGGTGGTCGGCTGAGTGTGAGGCGTCCCTCAAACAGAAGCGTTATGCCTACATGCGCTATAAGCCCCGCCCGAACGTTTTCACTGTCGCTGAATTTCGTCGGGCTAGGTTCCGGTATATTTCGAAGCACGCCCGCTGCTCTTCTTAGCGGGCATACGTGTCTTCACTTAACGGGAAGACCCCTTTAGCTGAGGTGTGGAAGTGAGTCAAAAGGATTCGGGGCAAGTTCTCGCAGGACCTCCCTCGCGTTCTCCAGGAGAATGGGACCGCAATCTCGGACCCCACGTCCGTGGCGGAATCCTTAGAGACCGCTTTTTCCGCATTCTCTAGCCGTGATGCTGCTCCGCCAGCATTCAATGCACGTCGTGATGTTGCGGAAGGCCGCCGGCTGGACTTTACCTCCAGAGGCGGAGAACCCTTCAACGACAGGTTTACTGTGAGTGAGTTGCGTTCCGCTCTCGCTTCTTGCGCGGACACCGCCCATGGACCGGACGATGTCCCGTACGCCATGCTTCGACACCTGGGTGAGCGAGGCATGGCCTTTCTGTTAGATTTGTTCAACAGGATCTGGGTGGAAGGTCTTCTCCCAGACTCCTGGCGAATCGCTACTGTGCTCGCCTTTCGCAAACCGGGGAGAGATCACTCTACTCCGACCGGTTTCCGCCCAATCTCTCTAACCTCTTGCGTGTGCAAGTTGATGGAGAAATTGGTAAATGTTAGATTAGCCTTTTTCCTGGACAGCGGAGGCCATCTGTCTTCCGCAAGTTCCACTCCACGTCGGATGCTCTGCTCCGACTGGAAAATGCCGGCTGCGAGGCTTTCCTTCGTAGACAGCACTACGCCACGGTGTTTTTCGATCTGGAGAAGGCCTATGATACCGCATGGCGATACGGTATCATGGAGACTCTCCACACGATGGGGGCGAGGGGACGCCTCCCAATGTTTATATCTGAATTTTTGTGTGATCGTCGATTCCGCGTACGGGGGGGGGGGCCTCTCCGGCCCAAAGAAGCAGGAAGATGGTGTCCCGCAGGGAAGTGTCCTCAGTGTCACACTCTTTGCCCTGAACATCAACGGCATCACCTCGGTGCTGCCGAAAGATGTTCTCGCTACGCTCTACTCGGACGACCTTTCGATCTCTTTTGGCGCGGCCCAGATGCCAACTCTGGAGCGTCGACTCCAACAGGCATTGAACCGCGTCTCTCGCTATGCCGAAGCGCACAGGTTTCGGTTTTCTTTGGCCAAGACTAAGGTAGTGCACTTCTGCCGCCATCCACGGCACCCTGACCCAGATTTGTTTCTTAATGGGGTGCGCCTGGATGTGGTTGAGTCGCACCGTTTCCTTGGACTTGTATTCGACCGACGCCTCACCTGGGAGGCTCATATTCGCAGCCTTAGGGTCTCTTGTACCCGCGCCATGGACATTCTCCGTTCCGTGACGTTCAGTGCTTGGGGGCGCTGATAGGGCTACTGCCCTACTTTTTTATCGATCTTTTGTTCGTTCGAAGCTCGACTAGGGATGCGAGTTTTATGCATCCGCAGCCGAGCGTTTATTGCGGAAGGTGGATTCGATCCACCACACCGGCCTTCGCCTTGCGACCGGTGCCTTCCGCACTTCCCCCATTGAGAGCATGTTGGTCGATGCTGGGTTGATGCCACTCGCTCTGCGCCGCGTGCAGTGCATCACTCGCCTGTACGCGCGAGCCCGGCGTCTCCCTCAGTCGCCAACAGCTCTCACTGCATCCGCAGCTGATCTCGATGGTGCCTATGCCGCCGAGAGACGCCAGTCATACTCTAAGCCCTTTGGGTTTAGGGCCAGGAAACTCCTTCGAGAGGTAGATATAGCTCTCGGGCCGGTGGCGCCCCTGGTTCTGCCCAGGACGCCACCCTGGAGGGTACCACATTTGGCTATTTGTCGCCACGCCTCTGCTCCCAAAGCTTGTACTGCGCTGGGAGTATTGCGTTCGACCTTTTTGGAGCACACATCGTGTCACGCTGGAACCGTGCCAGTGTATACGGATGGCTCCAAGTCCCAAGAGGGGGTCGGCTTCAACGCCGTATCCCCTTTGTTTGAAGTCAGCGGGGCTCTACCAGGCGCTGCGTCTGTCTTCACGGCCAAGCTGGTTGCAATACACCACTCGGTACGGGAGATTCCGCGACGTGCAAGGTTCGGGGACCGGATTGTGATCTATAGCGACTCACAAAGCGCCCTGAGTGCTCTCGAGGCATTGGAATCTCCGCATCCCCTGGTTCGCGATATCCTTGACGCCACGGTTTTTGGCGAGCCGGGTGGATGTCGAGATTATCTTCTGCTGGGTTCCTGGACATGTAGGAATTGCGGGGAATGAGCGCGTCAAAGAGTCCGCGAGGACTCTGCGACCGGACCAGCGTTTCGCTCTTCCTCACACCGACTACATGGCAGGAATACGGGCAGCTCTTCGGACTGCTTGGCAAAGAAGATGGGAGACGGTCGAAGGGAACTTAAAGTTGCGTGCCATTGCTCCGCGACTGTTCCCATGGACCTATCCCCCAATGCCGCGGCGGCTTCAGGTTGCTTTCTGTCGTCTCCGAATCGGACACACTCGTGTGACGCATCGCTATTTGGTGGAGCCCTCGCCTGCGCCGTATTGCAACGACTGCGTAGTCCCCAGACTGTTCGGCACATTCTTGTCGAATGTCCCAGTCTGGGTGATCTTCGCGCACGATACCTGTCCCGGTACCGGGATGGGCGGGGTCGCTACCGCCTGTCCCGGGACCGGGATGGGCGGGGTCGCTACCGCCTGTCCCTTGTACTCGGGACGAGTGCGTGCATCATGACTGGTGGACTTGTTGACTTTTGGGGGAGGCCGGCCTTCTTCCTTGTATTTAACTTGTTTTTTGTAGGTCGCAGGCTCCTGCGCCGGGAAGAGGGGGACGCAGAAGCTTGCTTCCTGATTGTTATCCCCTTTTTATTGTTGTTTCTGTTAATTTTTTTTATTTTAAAGTAGCCTAGAACTGGTCTGTTTTTTTTCGGCGACTTATGCCCAAGTGGGCAGTCGCCAGATAGCCCCTTAAAAAAAAATAAAATAAAATAAAATTCTTGTTGAATGTCCCAATCTGGGTGATGTTGTTCGCTCACGTTACAGGGACGAGCTGAGTCGCTACTGCTTGTCCCTTAAACTCGAGATGGTTCCGTGCACAGAGGCCCGTCTACTATTTCACTTGTTGGAGGAGGCTAGCCTCTGCTTCTTTTTTGACTCTGGTGTTGGTCGCATGCTCCAGCGTTGGGTGAAGGTGGGCATCTCCCCGACATTGGAGAGTATTTCCTTTTTGTTTTTGTTGTTTCATTGGTTTGGTTTGCTTTGAGGCTTCTCTTTAATTTAGCCTAGTAATAGGCTAATTTATTATTACGACTTATGGCGTTGGTCTCAGTCGCCAGATGGGTAATTTAAAAAAATCGTAAGATAGATTGATTTTGTGAGTGCTTAAATAAAAAGCTCAAAGGTACATGTGGAGATTGTGTATAGTAGGTGTGCATGGAAGGGGTTTGATAAGCTGTACACATTCACTGCTATTCCATTTTAGATGTCTAATGAAACGAAAGTCAGTGTTATTAGCATCGTCTTAAATCTATAATTAATCAGTCAACTTCATAATTTTCTGAACCTCTTTCTCCCTCTCTCAGAGAGAACCGACTCCTGATTGTGCAAGGAATGATTGATGAAAATGTTCATTTCTCTCACACGAACAAGCTTGTGCAGGCGCTCATAAAAGCTTCCAAGCCCTACCAACTTCAGGTAATCTTTTGTACTTTGTTTTTCCATAAAATTACTATCTTCCACGAAAGATCGTTAAAATTCTCACTTTTGTGCGCCTGTTGCTGCTTGTACGGCCTACCTGTTTTTTGTGCCTCCTTCCAGCCACAGCATTTAAGGTCGACAAGGTTGGCTACCTCATAACACTATACCTCTATACCCTGAACCCTTTCCTATGTCATGTAGTGTCTAGTACTGAAAAAAATATCAGTCACCACCTCGCACTAAATGCCTCCAAACACGAATGCCACTCAACAATCTTCCTACTCATGATCATGGTTTAAAAACTCAGACTTGTACATAAAATTGCTATGGCAACGATATAAGTAAAACCTCGCGCACCACCAACTCGCGTCATCTACTAAATACCCCACCTGGAACCCATCTACAAATTAATGTCTTGCCAACTCCCTCACAGACCAACATGCTAAAGTATTATTACAAGACGATCCAAACACATTGCATACACACCATACTTTGTCCTACCATCTTCAGCCTCTTGCTTTCCGACAACACTGCAAAGAAGAGCACAGCGTTCACTGTTGCACCTCATACCTGGAGGAGCATCACGCCATACGGGGCTCAGTGCCTCTTCGCTCTGGTTGGGGATGGTGATTTTAACTCTGCCCTCCTATTTTTCTTTTCGTTCCCTATCATTTTATGCCTAACTCACAATGGCATGCCATCCTGTGGAATGGTACTGTGCCCCCAAAATTGTCGTTAATGGTCCCCAGCCAGTTCAACTGGGCTGTTATAAACCCGCTGCAGAGCGGCTGGCTAGCATTTGCATCCCATTTAAAAACAAGGATGGGACTGGCTCGCGATGTAGGAGTTTCTCCTTCACCAGAACGTTTGGGGTGAAGGAGTTGCCGCTTTACAACCCCTTACTCTCTCGGAGCCCCTCACAAGTGGCTCACTATCTAGGCCGAATGCCCACCTCCTTCCTCCCTTATACTTTCTCAGGAGCCACTCGATAGTAAATCGACCCTAACAGGCTCCCTAAGTCGGGACGTGCTACCGTTTCCGCCATACAAATTGTCCATGTAGATGTATAAAATCGGTTTACCCTAAGTCTTTGTAGGTTGCTCCAAGGCCGTACATGATAAGTCCTTATCGTGTATGGTCAAGTGTGTCAATTTCGAAGAGCTGCACTCCGCTTCTTTGAAGCAAAGTTTTGCATATCTCCTGGAGAAGGAAATCCTGGCTGTTCGGGCTACGGATCGTCCCTCACTTCACTAGGCTATAACCTTGGTCCAGACGCGGCCGACGTTGCTTGGGAGTTCTTATGCCTTAATTTTTATAAAGCACCCTCTGATCCTGGCCCCTCGACGCCCTCGAGCGTTGTCGTTTCCGCGGCCATCGGAACCCTTCTGCGAGTTGTACTCACCCCAGGCGCCCCCTGGTAGAGCTGGCGGCACAATGGGCTCACACCCAACCTTGTTCAAAACAAGGGATTCCACCTCGCTCCCCCAGTGTGCCTGTTTCCCGTAAGGTGAAATCGCCACGCGCCTCCACCGAGTCGTTAAACTCACAGGAAGCAACACCCCTGAAGGTAGTTGTGAGGCTGTCTTCCGGTGTTCCTAAATCTGCCGCCCGAAAGGAGGACAGCACCAAAGCTGTTGCTTCGGCTTTTACGCCCCCATCCAAGGCTGGACTGTCTCTCTCATATCATGGATCCTCCAAAGAACCCCCCAAGCCGCCCAAAGATTCGAGGCGGGGGGAGGAAAAAGACTCGCATAGTAAGCCCAACCTCACCAACAGTACCTCAATTTTGCCTCCTGAAAACGCACAGCCATTTCCGTGAGGGTCTTCTCAAAGAGGATCCCGCATCTCCTCCGAGTTAGGTCTGCAGGGCACATTCCTTCAATTAATTTCTTCTGAGTAGGCTAAAGAAGAGCTACGGAGGCGAGCCTCCGTAGCTTCCCGTTAGCTATCTTTTTGCACGAGACAATACTGGGCGCGTGCCCCATGCCCATCCACCCGTTTCTTGACGACGGGAAGACCCCCTCTGGCACAGGTGTGGAAGCGAATCATAAGCATTAGTCCAAGTTATCACAGGATGCATCCCCTCCTGTTCTCAAGCTGAATGGGACCGCAATCTTGGACCTCGAGTCCGTGATTGAAACCTTCGGGACTGCTTTATCTGCATTCTCTAGCTCGCATGATGCTCCCCCAGCATTTAATGCGCGTCGTGATGTCGCTTAAGGTCGTTGACTCGATTTTACCTCCAGAGGCGGAGATCTCAACATATTAAGTCCATTGTGTTCTGCTCTCACTTCATGGTCCGTCGATGACCCGTATGCCATACTTCGACACCTAGGTGATCGAGGTTAGATTTGTTCAAGAGAATCTGGATAGAGGGTATCCTCCTAGAGTCCTTGCGAATAACTACTGTGCTCGCCTTTCGCAAACAGGGGACGGAGGGATCACTCTAGCCCGGCCGGTTCCCGCCCAATCTCTCTTAAACTCCTGCGTATGCAAGTTGATCGATAAATTGGTAAATGTTCGACTAGCCTTTTTCCGCACAGTGCGGCTTCAGCAAGTTCCACTCCACGTCTGCGATACTTTCCTTCGTAGACAGCGATACTCCACAGTGTTTTTCGATCTGGAGAAGGCCTATGATACCGCATGGCGATAGTGTATCATGGAGACTCTTCGCTTAAAGGGGGGGGGGGGCTCCGAATCTTTATTTCGCAGTTTTGGGGATATCGTCGATTCCGCGTATGGCTGGTGGCAGCCCTCTCTTGACCAATTAAGCAAGAAGAGAGAGAGGGTGTGTCGAAGGCAAGTCTCCTCATTGTCACCCTCTTAGCCCTAAGCATCAATGGTATCACCTTGGTGCTGCCAGAAGATGTTCTCACTACTATCTACGTGGAAGACCTTTCGATCTCTTGGTCCAGCCCAACAGGCATTGAACCGCCCATCTGGCACCGTCCACGGTTCCACCATGACCCAGACTTTTACCTAAACGAAGTTCTCCTGGAAGTGGTGGATTTGCACTAGGTCTTATTTTCGACCGACTCCTAATCTGGTAGGCTCATATTGCAGCCGCGCCATGGATATTCTTCGTTCCGTGACGTTCAGCGCCTTGAGTGCTGATAGGCCTTACCTTTTTATTGATCCCTTGTTCGTTCGAAGTTCGACTACGGATGCGAGTTTTATGTATACACAGTCGATCCACCATCATTCTCCGCCTGGCAACCGGTGCCATCCGCACGTCCCCAATTGAGATGTCGATGCTGGGGAGATGCCACTCGCTCTGAGCCGTGTAAAGTGCATTCTGCGCCTGTACGCGTGAGCCTGGCGCCTCCCTCAGTCGTCATCGGCTCTTACTGCATCCGCAGCCGAACTCGACGGTGTCTATGCCGCCGAGAGATAGCATTGCTCGGGAACGCCTTCCTTAGCCCTCGGTCCGGTGGACGCCTCTGGTTGTGTCAAGGACGCTACCCTAGATGCTACCACCTCTGACTATTTCTCGCCACGCCTCTGCTCCCAAAGCTTCCACAGTGCTGGGAGTATTGCGTTCTACCTCTTTGGATCATACTTAGTGTCACGCTGGATCCGTGAGTGTATAGAGATAGCTCCAAGTCCCAGGAGTGGGTCGGTTTCCACGCCGTATCCCCTCTGTTTGAAGTCAGGCGCTTCTTCTGTCTTCACGGCCGAGCTCGTTGCAATACCCCGCTCGGTACGGGAGATAAAGCGTCGTGCCCGTTCCGGAGACCGGATTGTGATCTATATAGTGATACACAAAGCGCCTCGAGTGCTCTCGGGGCATTAGAATCTCCTTACCCCCTGTTTCGCGGTATTCGTAACTCCATGGTCGTCGCGTGGATGTCTGGATTATCTTCTGATGGGTTCCTGGGCATGTAGGAATTGCGGAGAATGAGCAGGGCCAATGAGGGAACCAGAGATTCCGCGAGGACTGGGCGACCAGATCAGTCTTTCACTTTTCCTTACACCGACCTTATGGCAGGAATCATTGTAGCCTACCAGGTTGCCTGACAAAGAAGATGGGAGACGGTCGAGGGTAATTTAAAGTCGAGCGCCATTGCGCCGCAACCATTCCCAATCCTGCGACGGCTTCAGGTCGCTTTCTGTCGTCTCCGAATTGGACACACTTGCGGGACGCACCACCATTTGATGGAGCGCTCACCTGCGCCTTACTGTGACGACTGCGTTGTACCCCAGACTGTTCGGCTCATTCTCGTAGAATGTACTAGTTGTGTTATCTTCGCGCACGTTACCTGTCCCCATATCGGGACGGGTTCGTGTACACAGACTTGCGGACTATCTGACTTTTTGGAGCTGCTGGCCTCCTCCATTTTATTTGGACGTTCTTGTGTTTAAGTTAACCCCATCAAGTGTTTCCCAACCGATCTAAAATATCACAAATGCGGCTTTTATTAATGATTTCCTTTGTGTTTTCCCTCGCCAGATTTACCCGACCGAGCGGCACTGCGTTCGCCAACTAGAGTCGAATGAGCACTACGAGACGAAGCTGCTGTGTTTCCTCCTCCAACACTTATGATCCTTTGGAACTCTAGTCGATCTTTGTCATTTCTTCTCCGGAGAACACTCACCGTACTCCTCTACTACCCCCTCCGTCTACACACTGCGAGAGCGACTGTCGTTCTCCTCCCGTTGGTCTCTGCGTGAGGTCGTAGTCTCATCGGTCGCCTTTTCCTTCCCTTTTTGCGTTTGTCTCGTCATTATCGCCATGCATCTCAATTGCCTCTACTGCTCATGGTTTCCGCTCAGTTCTGGTGTACATTCGTGGTTAAGAGAGTACAGCAACACTTGTCCGCGATGGCAATGAGTTTATCTCCTTTTATTACTATGATTATATTGCCACTTCAACTCGTCACCATTGCAACCAGTTGTCTCAGCTGTATCAAACACAGCCTAGGAATGTAGCACTCGGTGGACTGTTTCTCATGTTTGTTGTTCTACGAGCGGTGCCCAAGTTTGTGGATATGTGTGTAATTATGAATTAAATGTAATTTCAAGTATTTTTTTTTATTTTCTAATGGCTTGTTTTTTTATCGCTTTTTTATTCTAATTGTAAATGAAATTTCTGTTGCTAGATTTATAAATTGTTGAAGATTCGGTTGTAAATTGTAAAATAAATATACATACACACACATATGTGTGTGTGCATTTCTAAATGCATTTTATAGTTTCATTGTTCTCTTACTACTTGCTTCTTCCCTCGCAATAGACTATCAATTATTAAAAGGTCCTTTAAGATCCACTCTTCATTCGGCCATGTAAATATAACCCCATTTTTGTATATAGCTTGTATGTAAACTGTTCAATTTATTAAAAAGAATAAAATGTATAGTTATATAAATGCTTGTTGGTAAGATAAGAATTATGGCTCATGTATATCCACAAGGTCAATGAAAAACCATGCCTCGAATTTTACAGCTCTTTAATAGATTTGAGTATTGACACATCCGCGTTATACCACATCGGCGCTCCTTTCCGATCAGCATGTAGGAAGTCTGTTTACGAGAGGTTGCGCTTCAGCTTTCCAAATAAAAGCGTGTTTTGGCATCTCATTCGTGGGATTAAAGTTGATTGTTTTCACTTTTGAGTTACATCAAATGGAAATTCTGTGGTGTTTATAGGATGTTTGGTATCCTACCACCCTCCCTTTCGCTTTTCAACCAGATAATGAAATTCACATAAAGATCAACATGCCATCTACGGCAAGTCCGAAGGCACGAGGAGCCGCTCCGCGTTGAGGCTAAAGTGTAGGAAGAGCTCTAGTACTGCGTTTTGTCAAGAACCCTTCGTTGCCCATCGGAAGACTGCCACCCTTTCGGGGGCAGAGCAACGTATATGGAAACTTGTTCAGCGTGTTTCGAAAGGGAAGAGTGATGTTTCGTGTGGAAGAAGAAAGGGCAATGGAAGAGGTCAGGACTAAGGGTGCCCCAATAGATAACTACCCGAACGCAGAATCTTTTGTGCCCGCCTTTTGGGATGGTCGTGTGCATGGTTCATGGAAGTCCAACACGCTATGAGTAACTGGTTCAAGAATGAGAAACACGGGATTTTGTCTAATTCTTGGTGACAAAGTCTCAACACACCGCCACTTCGAAAGTTGCTATTACACTCCCTCATTATTGCGTGTACTGTGTCATAGTTTCAATCTATTGATGAGTTCTAAAATCATAGGCATAACTTTTCATGTGCATATTTACATATGTAAAATGGTATTATTTTCGTTTTCCCTACCTCCCCTTGTCCGCAACCTGCAAAGCCCTTTGCAGACTCATTAATGGTAGTTGCAAATATCTGACGATTGTTTAAATTTTTTTGGCTACGGCCTAGCCGAGTGCAAACACTGATTAATGCCACAGCAAAGTTATGCCGCATCGAGTTTCGTTAGTCGTTGGATGGTGTCCCGATTCGGGTCGACTCAAACTGTCCTCACAGAGAAATAAGATCTCAAAAAAAGATGTAGATTGGTGGTATATCGCCTACCAAATTTTTATTATGGTTAAAAAAATTGAATATGCCACTAATATATGAGGGTCATTGCCCCAGGTTTCTATGGGGTATGTGAGTTAGGAAGTGACCTAAAATGATTATCGGGCTGCCATGATTTATGTATTATATCCCAAGTGCAAATTTACTTGGTGATAAATGAGTATTTTGAGACATACTCAGGATTGTTTTCTCATTTCTTTTACGGATTTATTCCGACAAATTTTCTTTTAAAGATTACATTGTGGATTTGAAGGACTTATATAAAACATATTGGAATTTTGTGTTGGAGATGTATTCAAAATTAATGCGGTTGTGTAAGATGTTCTTTCTCAGCCCTATTTCCACCCACGCGATCCATTATTCAGGAAATTTTGTGCCATATTTTTATTAGACTACAAAAAAATCGATCCAATAGCATATCCATGCAGGCTTACGTGCTATTATCCTCCATGCTGGAGGATAATAGCAGGCCTTTCTCTGGCTCACACACACGCCTGACTAGAGTCGGGTTTAGGTTCTTATTTGTGAGTTTTTTTCACTTTTCACCTGAGCGGTCAGACCGTTGGATTAAACAAGTTTCTTCTCCATAAGTACCCTCTTTTTGATATCTCATTCACCCTTTATCCATTCTCTCACTTTCCCATGCCCGAGCCTGGCCTCTCGAAGCTCATCTCCGTCAAGTGTGCTTAGCCACATTGAGTGGGGTGAGTAGTGGAATGGAGTCCATTTCGGTTGACTTTGTGGCGATTGCCTTAATTACGCACTTAAGTCAATCGATGCCCGCCCCCCCCTTAAAAAGTTCTATCTATCCATGTTTCTGATCTAACACCAAATAGTCGCCCCCTCGTAGGTGTCATTGGGTGGATATTGCTGGGGGGGGGGGGAACCAATATCCGAGTTATCTTTGTTTTCATTTATATTTCTTCACTCAAACTCGCATCTGCTAAGCCTTACTATACACATGATCGCGTACACGATAAAGGCCTAATACATATACCATTCGAATATAGTTAAGTGCTCAGTGTACCCCTTGGGGGGGGGGGGCAACGCAGCCGTTAAAATTCAAACCTAATGTAGTCTGGATAAGTTCTTTAGTTCAAATATAATCAAAATCTACCATAGATTATAAAGTGGTAACCAAACTAACGATAATCTGGTGGTTTCATCCTTTTTGGTAGACCGTCAATGTCAGATGTAAATAATTGTAGCATTATTGGGGAATATCTTTTGACAAGGTTGTGATAAGTTGATTATGAAAATAACCTTCGAATTTAGGGAAACCTAACTTAAGTAGAAAATACAGAAATTCGTTATGGAATGTGCCCCCAAAAGAAATCCTACAAGAAGTAAGAAATCAATGAGAGTTTAGCCTAATAATGTGTTTTTTTTTAGTTGCAAATTTTATTTACATCGCTAAAAAAATTAGTATTCGAAATCAGTGAACACTTCTCTCAAACTTTGCCTTATTTTCGTACTAAATTGTTACTGCTTCCATGTGCCAAAATTTAACTTCCTTAATTGGCAATTAGCAATGTGAAGAAGTGCCCTGACAATAAAAATATAAGCAAGGCGAATATTTCGTGCAACAAATATGAAATTTTTATCTTTTGGACAACGATCTTCATTTGTCGGGTGTTGGCTATATGGTTACAAATTTTTATACTCGCTGAAGATGGTGAATGATATCGGCTCTTAAGTCACATTTGAAACATAAATGTGGTCGAGCGTTCATTCCTCTACGCCATTAAAACTTCAAACACAGTATACAAGATTCTTGCCCCCTTCTCGTGCGATCATTTATTTCTGGTTACTTTTGTCGAGCGTGAGTTAATCGAATATGGGGGCAAGACCTTTACAACTGCGTAATATAGTAGATTGTAGTTAGCAAAATGTTCTTGTGTATATAACCCGCATAAATCCCCTCCTCATAATTCCAGCATACTTTCGGTGCTAGCTGACGAACGAGTTGCCTGAGATGGATATTTCTTAGTTATGTTTAGGTGCTACTTTTTTTTTTTATTCATAAAATGTGAGCGATTAATGAGTACACATCTTTGGATTTCCTTTTGCAATTCGGGAGTCCAGCATATGTCCAGTCCTCAAGTATAATTTGATTTGTAAGAAGGGCGATTTATGGAGACTACTTTGTCTCCTGAGTTGAGTGTGTCAAATTCACCCTGACGCGCCCGTCTCTCAACTAAATACGGTTTTCAAACAAGATTGAATATCGCGTTAACTTTGCAGTTGCTAACATTTTCAGAAGTCTAGTCACGCAATGGCCAATACAACTGACAAAAAGCTTGTTTTTCTTTCTCTTAATATTCACTTTTTAATCAGTTAGCCTATTCTAGTGTCAGGTTGTTAAAAAAAAAAAAAAAAAACCCAAACCCCATTTTTTTTATTGTAATAGAAACGATAAATATTTGACAATTTACTTAAACCTTGGAGATTCCATCTGTATTATTAATTCAATGGATTGAACTGCATTTGCATACTTTTAGTTCTAAAACGAGATAATGTGATGCTTCTTGTAAATAAGTGTAAAAGAAATACTAAATTTGTACATAACTTCTTTAACATTAACTGCATGAGATCCCTGTGGCAAACATCATATTGGTGGAAAAACCCATTATATTCTATAATAATCCCACGAATGCATTAAATGGCTCCTTGGGGTCGATTTTTCTGGTCAAGGTGAATTTGCTCAGATCGCTCTTAGAAGCAAAATCACTTTTGTCCTAGTTCTATCTTGTGGCATTGAGTCTTGCCACTCCATAGTTACTTAGCTGACTGGTTGTTATTATTTGGAGCAGGGTATACGCCACTAAAATCTAAAAAGATTATGGAGCGGCAAGACATAAAAGGGTGCGACTCCCTAAAATACAAAAAGTGGTAAAGGATTAAAAAATAAAGGGGGGCGGTCACAGGGGCAATAAACAAATGACATTCGTTTACTAATATTTACATTTCTAGTTAATTAAAAAGGTGTATTTACAAGCTATAAAAGAGGAAAAAACGTATTAAAAACCGGAAGTGGGAATTAGTGCTAAAAGAAGGGCCCCTCGGCTAAGAGTCAGCGCAGTTTATCGTTACATGGTAGGCATTCCATACGTAAGGCAGACAGGAGCTGGCAGTCGACCAAAAGATGAAAAACTGATGAGGGGGATGGGGGGCGGCGATGTGGGGCTCATCGCTACTCATTAATGCCCGTGTGTGTGGCCGATTCGCGGACGAACGACAAAAGACCACCTCAGAGGTCCGACGAGGTTTATAACAAGTGTCCTAAATAGGAAACTTGTTCAATTACACGAAGCCCCAAGGGCCGGTGTAAAGATGGTGATCCGTCATAGGCGGCGACAAATCCTGGGGGAAAAGTCACTTGTAAGCCCCTGAGAAAGGGAGCTGCTGAATACGGAAAATATACCGTAGACAGACCTCGAGGCAATGGTGTTGGAGCGGAAAAATGCCAGC
The DNA here is from genome assembly GCA_963969495.1 of Ceratothoa steindachneri. Classification (NCBI taxonomy): domain Eukaryota; kingdom Metazoa; phylum Arthropoda; class Malacostraca; order Isopoda; family Cymothoidae; genus Ceratothoa; species Ceratothoa steindachneri. Next base: position 19,938,128 of record OZ018325.1, read on the forward strand.
CTCATCATAAATGTCGGGTATAGGGAAAGAGCGGAAAGCGCCACTGGACAGACGGAAAACCATGCTGCGGATAGGATCTAGGATACGGAGAAATGAGGAATACACCTCACTACCATAGTCCAACTGTAGGAGCATCTTTACTAGGCCCATCTTCGAAGACATCTACGTCAGATGCTCTGCTCAGACGGGAAAATGCAGTATGCAAGGCCTTCCTTCATAGACAGAATTATGCCGCGGTGTTTTTCGATCTGGAGAAGGCTTACGGTATCATGACTCCATACGATGGGGGCGAGGGGACGCCTAATCTTTATTTCCGAGTTTTTGCGAGATAGTCGATTCCGCATACGGGTGGGGTGTGGTGGAAAACCCTCTCCGGCACAATGGAGTAGGAAGAGGGTGTCCCGCAAGGAAGTCTCAGTGTCACTCTACCCTGAGCATTACAGGTGCTGCCGGAGAATGTTCTCGTTACGCTCTACGTGGACGACCGTTCGATCTCTTAGTGCGACCCGGATACCAACTCTCGAGCGTCGACCCCAACAGGCATTGAACCTTCCGGGAAGGTTGTTGTATGAGCGTCTTCGATTGCCTCGACGATCAATTACATTTCCAAAGCTCTTGATCGGCATTCTTATCATCAGTCTCCCGATTCATCGTTCTTGTTATTTAGTGCTCTTTAATCAGTGTTGTCGCGTTGTGATCTTAGTGCTTTTTAATTAATTTTATTGTGTGAACTATAATTACCGCATTGTTTAATGCTTTTCAATTAATTAGTGTTGTGCTCCGCATTCACTGGTAGTCTCGCTTGCAGGTACCAAATTTTATTTGTAACTCATTGCTCATTTCGGTTTCAATATTAACTTCCTTCTCACTCCATTGATTCATTTGTTGTCACGCGTGTCTTCCTTCCTGGCTAACCCTCCCCCACTCCCCCGCCTCGCGTCGGCGAACCCACCCCCAATTTCTATGAGGTCAAGTTAGGGTTGTCTTCCAGTCTGCTGCGTTCATAATTCGCCTTTGTTCCCTCCTTTCTCCCCTACTATGTATGATAGGAAATTTTTATTGTCTCTATCCTTTTTTCTAGTCCATGTTCCGTTATATGTATTTTTTTTGTGTCCTTTTCTCTAAAATTGTTTCCTCTCGCTCAACTCTTTAAATTATCGTCTTTCGCCAACTATATACTAGGAGGGGACCGAGACTTTCCGCGTCCCTTAGGAGCCTCGTTCGCCCTACCATTCTTCCTTTACCCAACACCTCTAAATCTTCCCCTTCCTCCTGTGTTCATCAGCACTCATTGCTGTCTCACGTGCTGTGCCTGCTGCTTAAGTGCCTGAGTATTCTCGGGGCATTGTAATCTCCGCATCCCCTGGTTCGCGATATCTGTGGCGCCACGATTTTGGAGAGCCGGGCAGATGTCAAGTTATCTTTTGCTGGGTTCCTGGGCATATAGGAATTACGGAGAATGAGGGCACCAAAGAGTCCGCGATGACTTGGCGACCAAACCAGAGTTTCGCTCTTCCTTACACCGATTCCATGGCAGGAATACGAACAACTTGGCAGAGATAGGAGACGGTCGCGGGGAACTTAAAGTTGCGTGCCATTGCGCCGCGACCATTCCTATGGACCTACCGCCCAATGCCACAACGGCTTCAGGTGGCTTTCTGTCGCTCCGAATTGGACACACTGGCGGGACGTACCGCCATTTGATGGGGCGCTCGTCTGCGACAATTGTGAAGACTGCGTGGTACCCCAGACGGCTCGACACATTCTTGTTGAGTGTCCCAGTCTGGGTGATCTCCGCGCACGTTACCTGTTCCGGTACCGAATCGAGCGGGGTCGCTACTGCTTGTCCCTTGTACTCGGGAGGATCGTGCACACCGACTTGTGGACTTTACACATTTTGGAGGATACTGGCCTCCACTTTATTTTACCTTTGTGTTTCTTTTTGTAGGTCGCATGTTCCTGCGCCGCCGGGGGAAGGGGGGTGGATAAGCTATCCCCGACGCCGTAGCACGCTTCCTTCTTGCCTTTTTTTGCTTTTTCGCGTTGTAATTTTTTTTAGCCTTTTATCCTTTTTTGTCGATGTTATTTGTTTTTTTAATATAACCTAATAGTAGGCTGTTGTGTACGGAGACTTATGCCAATTAGGCAGTCGCCAGATGGGCTACCACAAGGCAAAAAAATTCACGAAGATGGGGTCACCAAGTGAGTTTGGGTTCTAGGATCATTCCCACCTGCAGGAACAATGAGGGATTAACTTGCTGCCCCCCGCCCTTCCAGTTAAAGTGCATCGCTTTTGTCTTTGACGCAGGAAGCGGAGCAATAAAGAGCGAGGTCATCTACAAATAAGGTTGCAGACACCCGTTCAGGCAGAGAGGATACCAGGCTATTTATCGCAATAGTAAATAAAGTAACACTTAATACTTTCCTGGGGAACACCCTACTCCTGGACATAAGAGATCAGAATAAATTTTACCAACGCGGAAATTGAGAGTAGCTAAAAAAACTGGATAAAAACTGGCAAAAGTCACCCCCCCCCCCAATCCCCATTCCTACAATTGACGGAGGAAGAAGACAGCCATTCCATTAGCAGCCGCGAGCAATTTTTTTTTTTTTTTTAATTAAGGGGCTATCTGGCAACTGCCGACTAAGGCATAAGTTGCCGTAAACAAACAGCCTAGTTCTAGGCTACTTTAAAAAATTGAACAGGAAACAATAAAAAGAAATAACAATAACAAAGCAATAACAAAAACAATAACAAAAACAACAACAATTAAACCGGGTTAAAAGTCAATAAGTCCACCAGTCAAAGTACACGCACTCGTCCCGAGTACAAGGGACAGGCGGTAGCGACCCCGCCCATCCCGGTACCGGGACAGGTGTCGTGCGCGAAGATCACCCAGACTAAGACATTCGACAAGAATGTGCCGAACAGTCTGGGGGACGACGCATTCGTTGCAATAGGGCGCAGGCGAGCGCTCCATCAAATAGCGATGCGTCACACGAGTGTGGCCGATTCGGAGACGACAGAAAGCAACCTGAAGCCGCCGCGGCATTGGGGGATAGGTCCATGGGAACAGTCGCGGCGCAATGGCACGCAACTTTAAATTCCCTTCGACCATCTCCCATCTTCTTTGCCAAGCAGTCCGAAGAGCTGCCCGTATTCCTGCCATGTAGTCAGTGTGAGGAAGAGCGAAACGCTGGTCCGGTCGCAGGGTCCTCGCGGACTCTTTGCGCGCTCATTCCCCGCAATTCCTACATGTCCAGGAACCCAGCAGAAGATAATCTCGACATCTGCCCGGCTCGCCAAAACCGTGGCGTCACGGATTTCGCGAACCAGGGGATGCGGAGATTCCAATGCCCCGAGAGCACTCAGGGCGCTTTGTGAGTCGATATAGATCACAATCCGGTCTCCGAACCGGGCACGTCGCGTAATCTCCCGTACCGAGTGGTATATTGCCACCAGCTCGGCCGTGAAGACAGACGCAGCGCCTGGTAGAGCCCCGCTGACTTCAAACAGAGGGGATACGGCGTGGAAGCCGACCCCCTCTTGGGACTTGGAGCCATCCGTATACACTGGCACGGTACCAGCGTGACACGATGTGTGCTCCAAAAAGGTCGAACGCAATACTCCCGGCGCAGTACAAGCTTTGGGAGCAGAGGCGTGGCGACAAATAGCCAAATGTGGTACCCTCCAGGGTGGTGTCCTGGGCAGAACCAGGGGCGCCACCGGCCCGAGAGCTATATCTACCTCTCGAAGGAGTTTCCTGGCCCTAAACCCAAAGGGCTTAGGGTATGACTGGCGTCTCTCGGCGGCATAGGTACCATCGAGATCAGCTGCGGATGCAGTGAGAGCTGTTGGCGACTGAGGGAGGCGCCGGGCTCGCGCGTACAGGCGAGTGATGCACTGCACGCGGCGCAGAGCGAGTGGCATCTCCCCAGAGTCGACCAACAGGCTCTCAATGGGGAAAGTGCGGAAGGCACCGATCGCAAGGCGAAGGCCGGTTTGGTGGATCGAATCCACCTTCCGCAATAAACGCTCGGCTGCGGATGCATAAAACTCACATCCGTAGTCGAGCTTCGAGCGAACAAAGGATCGATAGAAAAGTAAGGCAGTAGCCCTATCAGCGCCCCAAGCGCTGAACGTCACGGAACGGAGAATGTCCATGGCGCGGGTACAAGAGACCATAAGGCTGCGAATATGAGCCTCCCAGGTGAGGCGTCGGTCGAATACAAGACCAAGGAAACGGTGCGACTCAACCACATCCAGGCGCACCCCATTAAGAAACAAATCTGGGTCGGGGTGAAGCCGTGGATGGCGGCAGAAGTGCACCACCTTAGTCTTGGCCAAAGAAAACCGAAACCTGTGCGCTTCGGCATAGCGAGAGACGCGGTTCAATGCCTGTTGGAGTCGACGCTCCAGAGTTGGCATCTGGGCCGCGCCAAAAGAGATCGAAAGGTCGTCCAAGTAGAGCGTAGCGAGAACATCTTACGGCAGCAGCGAGCTGATGCCGTTGATGCTCAGAGCAAAGAGTGTGACACTGAGGACACTTCCCTGCGGGACACCCTCTTCCTGCTCCTTTGGGGCAGAGAGGGCTCCCCCCACCCGTACGCGGAATGGACGATCTCGCAAAAATTCAGATATAAAAATTGGGAGGCTTCCCCTCGCCCCCATCGTGTGGAGAGTCTCCATGATACCGTATCGCCATGCGGTATCATAGGCCTTCTCCAGATCAAAAAACACCGTGGCGTAGTGCTGTCTACGAAGGAAAGCCTCGCATACGGCATTTTCCAGTCGGAGCAGAGCATCCGACGTGGAGTGAAACTTACGGAAGCCGCACTGTGCAGAAGACAGATGGCCTCCGCTGTCCAGGAAAAAGGCTAATCTAACATTTACCAATTTCTCCATCAACTTGCACACGCAAGAGGTTAGAGAGATTGGGCGGAAACCGGTCGGAGTAGAGTGATCTCTTCCCGGCTTGCGAAAGGCGAGCACAGTAGCGATTCGCCAGGAGTCTGGGAGAAGACCTTCCACCCAGATCCTGTTGAACAAATCTAAGAGAAAGGCCATGCCTTGCTCACCCAGGTGTCGAAGCATGGCGTACGGGACATCGTCCGGACCATGGGCGGTGTCCGCGCACGAAGCGAGAGCGGAACGCAACTCACTCACAGTAAACCTGTCGTTGAAGGGTTCTCCGCCTCTGGAGGTAAAGTCCAGTCAGCGGCCTTTCGCGACATCACGACGTGCATTGAATGCTGGCGGAGCAGCATCACAGCTAGAGAATGCGGAAATAGCAGTCGCTAAGGATTCCGCCACGGACGCGGGGTCCGAGATTGCGGTCCCATTCTCCTGGAGAACGGGAGGGGGGTCCTGCGAGAACTTGCCCCGAATCCTTTTGACTCGCTTCAACACCTCAGCTAAAGGGGTCTTCCCGTTAAGTGAAGACACGTATGCCCAACAAGAAGAGCGGCGGGCGTGCTTCGAAATATACCGGAACCTAGCCCTAGTCCGACGAAATTCAGCGACAGTGAAATCGTTCGGGCGGCGCTTATAGCGCATGTAGGCATAACGCTTCTGTTTCAGGGCCGTCTCACACTCGGCCGACCACCATGGGAGTGGTCGGCGTGCAAAACGGCCAGACGTCCTAGGAATTGTAGTCAGGCCCACGGCGATGAGGTTTCCGGAGAAGAACTCAACGGCCTCCTCTACCGACCTAAACTCCTCGACTGAGATAGAGAATTCAGTCATTTCCTGAAATGCAGGCCACCGCGCCCGCGCCAAGCACCACCGAGGTGGTCTCTCATGCGGCAGTTGCCCTAAAAATGATATTTGAATGGGAAAGTGATCACTACCATGGAGGTCATCGACCACCCCCCAATCAAAATCAGGCTGTGCATCCGAAGAGCACAAAGATAGGTCAAGGCAAGAAAATGAAGCGGTTCTCGGACAGTAATGCGTAAACTCATCCACGTTTAGGACACCCATCTCAAGCTCTTCGATCAGATCGGCAAGGACTTGTCCCCTGGGATTTATGGAGTAATCTCCCCAGAGAGGATGCCTGCCGTTCAGATCTCCAAGCAAGAGATAGGGCCTCGGCAACCGTGCCACGACGCGGCGGAAGTCCCCCGCGTCGAAGTCAGCTGACGGTGGAATGTACGCAGAAATGATAGTATACCTCCTATCCAGGTGCAGCTGCACAGCCACTGCCTGAAAGGAGGTATCTAAAGAGAAAGGAAGAACGGAGACATCATGCCGGGTGTAAACCACGCATCCCCCAGCCCGGCCATACCGCGGTGGTGGGGTCGCAAGACCCTTATACCCCGGGAGGGCAGGCTGCGGGCACGCGCCTAGCATGGTCTCCTGCAAAAAAATAGCTAACGGGGAACGGGACGAGACGAGCCTCCGCAGCTCCTCCCAGTTGGCCCGGAGTCCACGGCAATTCCATGGAAGGAATATGCCCTCCAGGCCTAGCTCGGAGGAGACGCGGGGGCCCTCCTCGAATTGAAGACCCTCACGGGAATGGCCGTACGCTTCCCGGGGGCAGAACCCCGGGCGCTGTCGCCTTCGAGGACTTATTGGGGGAGGTTGGGCTCGCCATGCGAGTCTTTTCCTCCCTCCGCCTCGAAACCTTAGGCGGGCGTTGCGGCTTGGGAGGCGGGGGGCCCTCTTTTCGAGGAACCACCGTCTCCGAGCCACTCGCTTCACCTCGGGGCGTGGGCGAAGGGGCCGAAGCTCCTTTGTTGCTGTCCTCCTTTCGAGGAACAGCTTTAGGAACCCCGGAAGATGGCCTAGCGATCATCTTCAGGGGTGTTGCCTCCTGTGAGTCTAACGACTCGGTGGAGGCGGAAGAGGGGGGAGCCCTGGTTTTAGCCGGGGCAGGGTATGAACCCTTTTTGCCGCCAGCTTTACCAGGGGAGCACCCAGGTTGGGTAGAGCCCGCCAGAAGGGCTCCGAATGGGCGCGGAAACAACCGTGCTCGTTGGCCTGGATGGGCCAGGAGCAGAGAGTGCTTTTCTAACTATTGAGGCATATGACGTCCCAGGCAGAGCCGGGCGCGCCAGGACCAAGTCCTTTGCCTCGCAGAATGAGAGTCGATCCTGGGCCTGAACGGCCAGGATTTCTTTCTCAAGGATATGCACCACATTGCTTCGAAGATGCAGGGTGCGGCTCTCCGCAATTGACACACTTGGCCACACACGATTTGGACTTATCGTGTGCGACCTTGGAGCAATTTACACATACTTCGGGTGACCCCGACTTTGCACGTCTACATGAGCGATTCGTATGGCCGAAGCGGTGACAGTAATAGCACCGCCGCGGCAGTGGCACGAATGCCTTCACGCGGTAGCGGTACCGACCGGCACGCACCGACTCAGGGAGCTTGTCACAGTCGAACGTGACGAAGAGTGTAGGGGTGGGTCTCAAAGCCCCTCCCTGTTTTCTCATCACACGTTCAACCTTGACCGCCCCATGGTCGGCCAGCTCTAGGGTGATGTCTTCAATGGAGTAGTCAACGAGTTCCCTCGCATAAACTACTCCTTTCACAAAGTTCATGGTAGAGTGCGGCGTCACACTCACCGGGGTGCCATGAAGTGTCCGAAGAGCACTTATCTTGGCCGCCTCAGCGGGATTCGCCGCATTCGCCAGAAGGCTCCCGTCCGAGAAACGGGTCACCTTAGGCTCTCTACCAATTGCACTAGCTAATCCTCTCCTCTGATGGATCATGTTGCCCTTGGACAACATGGTGCCATCAGTGGAGCGAATAACGAGGAAGCGTTTGAAGCCAGCGGGCTCGAAAACGCCAGGTAACCTCTGAATCAGGGGCCCCGATGTCATCAAGGCTCCGCCCTGTGCACTTTTGGTCTTTGTCATCGTCAGGAGCTCCGTACCCGGGGGGGGGGGGCAGAGTAGCCGGATGTGCCGATGTTGGCTTGGTCGCTTGCCAAAGTGGCAGCAGACCCATCCGTCCCCGTAGCCCCCACGGATGGAGAGGAGCCCCGAGTCTTCTTCGTCCTTTTCTTTTTTGGAGAGGAGGGCGGGGAATGAACCCGCTTCTCACCTCCGCCGGCAGAAGCCCCCATGCCAGATGGGCCGGCCTCAGCCAGGTCCCTCTCCGAAATGGAGAAGTTCCTGGTAGTCGTGGGGGCACCTGTCGGAGGAGATCCCTCCCCTCCTTGTATTGCCTACGAGCCCTCAGCCGTTTGAGGGGGACCTTGCATAGGGGCGGACTCGGGTTCGGTGCTTGGCGCCGAGCCCTGATTCCCCCCAATGGAAGGCCCTACCCTCTGAGGCTGGGTTTCCTCAAGGACCATGTCTATCACAGGAGGGGCCTCCAGTTGGCCATCCCCTCCCAGGACATCGCAGGTCCCCTTGGCAGCGTCAAGAGTCATTTGTGGGGAGGCACAAGCCTTAACCCCGGCAAGGTTTAATATCCTTGCCAGGAGGTCTTTTGAGGGAAGCGACCGAAGGGGCCTGGCTTCCCTCTCCCCCCTAAGGGGGTTTGCCCTACCGAGCCGCTTACGCGAGGGGCGGTCGGCAATGGGCTGCCTGCTGGCTTTCTTGGCAGTCCCCTTAGAAAGAAAAGGAGGGACTGCCGCTGGAAATAGGGAGGTGCCCGAAAGCACCTCCAGAGAAGGGAGTGAGGGGGAGTCCCCTACACCCGTAGGCGTAGGAGAGGAGTAAGCCTCCTCTCCGGTTAAAGAAGTATGGAGGGTCCCCTGCGCAAGCACAAGCACAAGGGGAGAGACCTCCATTTTTTTGGTGGAGCTGCCCGAGGGCGGCTCCTTTGATGTTCTTGGGGAAGTTGGGGGTTGGGGTTTTTTTTATACTCATTATTGGGCATGGTGACCCTCTTATTTACACGGGACGCAACAGCTCACCACCTCTCACAGTTGCCCGCACTGCAAGAGGTGCTTGCAGGCCCGGCAGAGCCAGGCGCCGCCATTTGGGACCACCCCCCGCCTGGTGGCCTGGCAGTCCATCGGCATGGCGGCTCCACCTTAGACACGGCGTAAAAAGATAGATTTTGAAGACGAAAGGAAAAGGTATGTGAGGAAGGTATGGGTGGGGATGAAGCAGGTTGTTAAAAACCAACCACCTCAGACCGGCTCAGGGGTTAGGGAACATTGTCCCCTCCCCCCTCAGCCCCGATCCAGGACGGTTGGCCGAGAAGGTCAGCATCTACCCTTTGAAATTAGAGGCTGACCAGAGAAAGTTGTGGGAGAGGTTGTATGAAAAGAGAGGAAACAAGTGTTTTGAAGGAAGGAAGAGAGGCTAAGCTGAGGCCGGACGGGGTGCTGAGTCCCGTCAGCACGGTGGCCAGGATGGCAAATCGCTGCGCCCCTTACGGGGCAGCCGCGAGCAAAGGTCTCACAGAGAGTGCTCTCCATGCGGACAAGAATATGTGTCGTACTCGCTTCTTATGGAAGCCACACTGGTATGGAGTTAGTAGGCCATGGTATTCCAAAAACCATTGCAAGCGAGCATTCACCATTTTGTCCATTTGTCCAACAACTTACCAAGACAGCTGGCGAGGCCTATTGGTGGCCTATGATGGGAAGGAGACAATCCGTGTCTACTTGGTTTCAGAAATGGTAGGACTAACGCCGTTCTCTATGTAGTAGGGTAGAATCCCTGGATCAAAATCCAGTTAAAAATGTCTAATAGGAGTGATTCTGTATGGAGATCAAGATGCCCGAGAAAATCGTATCGGATATTGTCTAGGCCGGGAGAGGTGGTGAGGCAACGAGACGGCGTTGAGCGCATCTCGGTAGTAGTGTCAGAGTTGTAGGACACCTGTCCACGTGGTGAGAAACGCAGGGCTTCGCCCTCCAGCCCGAGTCTGATAAGTCTAAACTCGGCCGGGTAGCGCTCAACGCTGCTAACATCGGCAAAAGAGGGTGCCAATATATCTGCGACGCTGGCGGGATCACAGATGATTGAGCTATTTATCTCAAATCCAGGGGTGGAATGACCAGCATACCTACCCGTGATTTTGTTAATTCTCTTCCACACCTGAGCTGAAGCGGTAGTGGAAGGTGAGGACACATATGTCCTCGAGGAGTCAATTTGCGCCTGACGTAAAGTTCACTGACGAATGGCTCTAGTTCGATTTCGGTCAATACGGTTCAGAAGAGTTGGGTTCCGGCGGAACCGAGTATGATTCTTTTTATAGGCCTCCACCACAAGAGATTCAAGGAGACGACCTTCACGATTGTTCACTTTATCACCCCATACAGTGTGTCTGGCATTAAAGTCACCTAGAACTAGAAATGGGGTAGGAATCCAAGATAAAAGATCTAAAAACTGAGCCCTTGAGGGAGGGGGCTTGTCTGGGAGAATATAAATTCAACAAAAAGTATATATTCTATTCGCAAGATGGACACGAGCTGCGAATTCTTGAAGAATAGTCCGCAGAATTGAAGGCGGCAAACGTGGTTAGTGCTCACCAGGAGCGAGACACCACCATGAGCCACCCCACCAGGGGGTGGCAGAGAGTTAAAAAGTGAAATGACGAAACTTGGTAGGGGTGGGGGTGCAACACACGTCTAAAGGGAGATCAGAAGTAGTAGTTTCAGAGGGTTTCAAAGGGGCAAGGCTAACAGGAAGGGGAGATGGGGTATGGTCTTGGTCGGAAGGTAGTGGTATGGGTAAGATTAAGATTTAAGATAAGTTATCGGTGGGTTGCTGCCCAAACCAAGTGGATTCTATATGGCTGCTAGGGTGAAACGAGAAATATCATCTATAAAAGGTGGAGGAGACCACTTTGTGATAAAAATTTAAAAAACGACGAGTTAAAAGATTCCTCCGCCAATATGAATCGAAGACGGGTGTGTTGAGGAATAGTTAAAAGGGTCGGGAAACAGGACAACCGGAGAATGGTAAAATGACTACAATCCAATAAAAGGTGGGCAACCGATTGGTCCCCACCGCAAAAACGACAGCAAGTGCTGATATGAGCATCACCCGAAACAAGATGGCCGTGAGTTAGTCTCGTGTGGCCAATGCGAACTCGGCAAAGGGCCACCTCCAACGACCGCATTCTATGACGACTCGAGGGCCAAGAGTGAATAGAATTTTTTATTTTGTATAGTTTGGATGATAAACAGTCATCCCATTCATTCTGCCACAGTTGAAAAATATATTTTCTTATTGAAGGAAAGTAGTCCCTAAAAGGCAGAGCCGAGTTCTCAGGGGACACAGAATGTGCTGAGCGGGCCAGCCGATCAGCCTTCCCGTTGCCCAGGACCCCCACATGCCCAGGGACCCAGCAAAAAATAATTCTATATCGGGATGCATTTGGGATCAGCCAGTTGCAAATTTCTGTGACCAGGGGATGGGACGTATTAAAAGATCTAATTGACTGTAAGACACTCCTTGAGTCGGAAAAAATGACAAAATCACTAAAAGGTAAAATTTGGATGACTCTAAAAGCTAAAAGGATTGCTGAAAGTTCAGCAATAAAAATGGATGCTGCTCGTGGCAAAGATAGAGTTAGGAATTCTCCTCCTGGGTAGATGGCTGCGGCGCCCACGCCACCGTCCAACTTAGAGCCATCCGTGTATAGTGGGCAGCATTGTTTGTGGGAGATCGAATGCTCTAAGAACAGGCTTTTAATGATGCGAGGGTCCATGGAGGACTTCTCCAGGCTCCACATGTTGGTACATACTGTGGGGGGAGGAGCACGCCACCTAGGGGTCAGTAAGGATGGAAGGGTAAGGACCCTTGGAGCACCCAGGTTAGAGAGATGATCTCCTATGCGAAGGTTCAAAGGGCGGGGTAAAGATGGCAACTTATCATATGCCGCCGTTGATTCGGCAGCATACAGGCATCTGTAGACCTCTGATACAGGGGCTTGCTGTACTCGGCAGAGGTATCGCATGCAGATTTGAAGTCTATGGTAGGGCAAAGGGAGTACCCCACTCTCGCAGTAAAGGCTGATGACAGGAGAAGTACGGAAGGCTCCACTAGAAAGGCGAACTCCAAGGTTTCGAATGGGGTTCAGCATTTTAAGGGCTGAAGGGAAAGCCGATGAGTAAATTTGACAGCCATAATCCAATTTGGATTCAACGAGGGCTGTGTATAATATCCACAATGTTTGTCGGTCACTGCCCCACGAAGTGTGAGAGGACTTTCAAAATGTCTAGAGCCCGCAGACAGCCTGTCGAAGTCGGCGTAGGTGTGGTAACCAGGATAACTTTGGATCGAGAGTTACGCCAAGGAACCGAAACTCGGAGACAAACTCTATATCTTCGCCTTGTAGAGAGATAGATGGCGAAACAAGAACCCCTCTGCCTCGGTGGAAATACATTGCTTTGGTTTTGGTCGTGGAAAAGCGGAATTCCTTAAGTTGTGCTCTTTTGGATACAGCATCGACCGCCAGTTGTAGCCGACGCGCTGCTGATGGAAGGCGAGGTGAGGAACAGTATAGTGCTAAATCATCGACAAACAGAGTTGCCGATACACCTTCTGGTAGAGACGAAATAATATCATTGATGGCAATTATAAAACATAAGACACTTAAAACACTGCCCGACAAACAGAGTTGCCGATACACCTTCTGGTAGAGACGAAATAATATCATTGATGGCAATTATAAAACATAAGACACTTAAAACACTGCCCTGAGGAACTCCCTCCTCTTGGGGTTGCAGGTCAGAGTATGCGTCTCCAACACGTACCTTGAAGGATCGAGATGCTAAAAACTTTGAATAAATGAAGGTAAAAGGCCTCTCATCCCCCAGACGTATAACTGCTTCAAGATGCCGTATCTCCATGTTGTGTCGTAGGCTTTCTCAATATCGAAAAATATGGCCAGGACTCGGTGCTTTAAGGAGAAAGCCTTCCGGACCGATCCCTCGAAACGTACTAGTAGGTCAAGGGTACTATGACCTTTGCGGAAGCCACATTGAAATGGAGAGAGAAGGTGATTGGCTTCTAGGAATCAGTTTAGGCGCTCCAATATAATTTTTTCCAGCAACTTACTCAAACAGCTGGTGAGAGCTATAGGGCGGTAGTGATCTGCATCCAACCCGTCCCTGCCCGGTTTGACAAAGGGAAGGATGATCCCAATGTGCCATGATGACGGGTAAAAACCCTTCACCCATATAAGGTTGTACAAATCAAGCAGGAAGAGAGTAGAGTGTGGATGTAGGTGCCGAATCATGTCGAAATGGATCTCATCAAGGCCAGGGGAAGTAGATCTGCAAAGTGACAAAGCGCTTTGCAGCTCATAGATGCTGAATAGAGCGTTATACGGAAGGTTAGATTTTGTTGTGAAGTTGAGAGAATGAGATTCTTATCTGATTTGTAGGATTGAAAAGCCTTATCGTAACGGCTGACACGTCTGAAGGCGCGGAAATGGTCAGCAAAAGCATTGCTGACCGCCAGGCCGTCATTCTCCAAGGAACCGTCTAAGTTGAGTGTGGGGGTATGATGATTAGCATAACGGCCCCTGATCTTATTAATCCTCTTCCAGATCTTAGCAGTAGGTGTCATAGAGGAAATCGATGAAACGTATCTGCGCCATGAATTTCGGCGAGCTTGACGAAGGGTTCTTTGGCGAAGCGCACGAGCTCGGTTTCGGTCGACCTTGTTGCACAAAGTTGGGTTCTTTCGGAATCTGGCATGGGCTAACTTGTAATTTTTGATAGCTGTTGCACACGTCGAGGTCTACCAGGGCACGGTTGAGCGGCCCGTGACAGGTCGCCTCCGTGGGATGGTCTGTGTTGCTGCATTGTAGATAGTCGATGTAAAGTATTCTACTGCCGCGTCCACTCCATTGAAGGTCCCCAAAGATGCATTTGTGAAGGACGCCTCTTGGAAACCTTCCCAATCTGCATGACCTAAGTCCCATTTAAGGGGCATGGTTGTATGAAGGCTAACTTGAAGGGCCGACAAGACAATAGGGAAGTGGTCACTCCCATGGAGATCGTCAAGAATTGACCATCGAAACTCCGTGAAGCAATCAGGGGAACAAACAGACAGGTCAACACAGCTAAAAGAGTCCGTCTGGACATGATAAGAGGTAAAATCGCCAGTATTTAAAACACAAAGAAGGTCAGATAATAAAAGAGACTCTAAAACACTTCCTTTGCATTTCGAGTGATGTCACCCCAGTATGGGTGACGGGCGTTAAAATCTCCTAGTAATAAGAATGGGGAGGGCAACTGGTCTATAAGTTCTAAAAGGTCGGATCTTGACAATGATAAACAAGGGGGTAGGTAAATAGAGCAAACGGTAAAAAGCTTAGTAAGAAAAACCCTAACAGCAACAGCTTGGAGGGTAGTATGTAGGGAGATGAGAGAAACATGGTAGGATGAAGATACCATGATTGACACCCCTCCATGAGAGGGGCTTCCAGCAGGAGCAATAGTTGAAAATGAGAAAACCGGGTACCGGCGGAAAGGGCCGTATACCCAGTTTATTCTCCTGGAGACAAATAACAGCGGGGTGGATAGTCGTCAAAAGAATTTTGAGTTCTTCCCACTTTGGAAGAACTCCTTGACAATTCCATTGTAATATGAAAGATATTATGTGTGACGATTAGATACCACTGTGGATATCTTTTTCTCTTTTGGGGCCGATATTGTATTTGAGGTTCGTCCCAAAGAGCTTGGGAGACGGAGAGCTGATTTTGAGGAGCCTGCTTTTGCAGGGGGAGAGATCCTATATGGAGCAGTAACTGAGGTTTTTTTCGTGGGTTTTGGAGAACCGACCGAGGCCCTTGATTGTAATTCGGGCTCGCAACCTGGCGGAAAAGGAAGATCAAGAAGGGATTTTCGGCCGGTAGATCCGGATTCATGGGTCGATGGTATTTTCGGTGTCTGAATAGTTGGTCCAACCGCGGCAGTTGGTGATGTTGGAGTATCAACTGCTTCCATCGGATCTTGGGTTGAAGGGTGAGCGGAACGAACAGGTGATCTGAGCGAGGTGTGTGGAGCTGGGTGTATATCTGCCATCGTTTGGATCAGGATGGGGCCTACGTCCTGTGAAGGGCGAGACGGACTTAAGGGCAGAGAATGTTCAACCATAGGGAAGGAGTCCATTGGAGATTCTCGGGGTTCGGCCGAGTCAGCTCCAGAGGCTGCCCGCTTATTGGTGGTCGATGACCCAGGTGAGGAATCCTTTCTCTTAGCACTGGGCTTTGGGTCTCGTGGCCGGGTGGATGAACCTTCACTGGTCGATGTTGAGGATTCTTTCAAATAGCGTCTGATGTCTTCAAGTGTCTCACCCTGAGCGTCTCTCCCAGCTAGAGCTGCTGGAGAGAGGGGGTCTACATTGGTTATCTCGGTGTGAGAGCGATGCTTCGACTGCATATTCTGAATGTTTTCGACGCTGCGAGTAGATCTAGGGTGAAGTGCTTCAGGCTGGTCGGAACTCACGCGTGATGGTCGGTTTCGTCCAGCGTCACGTAAAACGTCAGAGAAGAGCCGCCCGAGTGGCGAGGTTTGTGCTCGAGCACGCTGGCGGCCTCTCTTATATCTAGACGTAGGGAGTCGCGCAAAGCGAGAACTTCCTTTTCATATAAAAATATAGAGCAGAGTTTCGACGCAGCACTGTGGGTACCTCCGCAGTTGGCACAGTGGGGTGTTTTGGTGCATTCGGGGCCATGGTAGTCAGAGCTACAATTCACGCAGGAGCGAGGGTGCCCACAGGCTCGGCCAACATGTTCAAATTGATTGCAATTGAAGCAGCGTCTGGGTAGTTCGATGTAGGGACTTACCGGGACACGAAGGTACCCAGCTTTAATATACTGCGGCAGTTCTTGTCGTTCAAATGTTAAAATCAGTGTGGCGGTTGGGACTTTAGTGGAGCCTAATGCTTTAGTCACCCTGTGTACGTGTGTGACACTTTGGGTACTGAGCTTACTCTGAAGGCGGGTGAGGTCGTAGTCCTTTAGTTCGTTTGAACGGACGACACCTTTGACGAAATTCAGACGCGGATGGGGCGAGACAGTTATTTGAATTTCAGCTATCGAAGATAGATTTCGCACAAGGTTGTGTTGAGAGTGGGATGATACCTCGACTACGACATCACCACTTCCTCTTGACCACATCCGGCGGGGTTCACCACAGCGGGACTCAAAAGATTGATTGACATCCCACTTGCAAAAATCGATGTGTTTGACACACATCAATTTTTGCAAGTGGGATGTCAGATGATGAATTCATGACAAGAAAGCGAGGATAATCAAGATCTGGATCTACTTCGTTGGAATAGGGGTCCAACGAGCGAGGGAAGGCTGAAAGGGGAGCTAAGGAACGTTTGGCACGAGAACCCTTACGAGAAGGGGAGGTTTTTGGTTTATGGCTAGCCATTGCAAAAAGAAAAAAAAAACTTTGCATTCTCCCTCGGGGCTCCCCACCATGGAGGCCTACAAGGGCCCGGCACTACTGCAACTATACAATCAGTTACGTCCGGTATGTCCTCTTGGAGAATGGATACGGATCCACCACACCATCTTTATAACCCTAAGAGGCTGCCCGAGTTCTCCTACGCACGGAGAAAAGGGGCCAACGATGGGTTTCTCCTTGGGCATTCGGTAGACGAAGGCGGTGGAGTTGCTCAGCCTCTTTCACCTTCATGAAAGAACAATTCGGAATCAATCCATTAAACGAGCAGAGGTCGGGTATTGATAAGGACCACTAGATAGGAGAAGGAAGTGGGGGAAATAAAGGGCAGTGGAAGAGCGTAATAGAGGAGGAAATAAAGAGGGGCATGTTAAAAGTCTTGTTGGCAGCACCATGGGTCCCCTAGGGGGCCCAGGGCTGACCCCCCCTCGCCACGAGAAGGCCAGAGCCTCTCTGGGAACAACCCCTGAAGAAAAGATCCCAGAGAGGGAGGGGAATGGTATGGGTAAAGGAGACTTGGACGCATCGTTACCTTCTGGAAGTGGGGTTATATCAGTATGGGCGAAGAATACACCACCTCCTCGGAAGTTTCAGTTACAGGTGTTAAAGGAAGAGAGGAAGAGAGAGGGTATACCTCAACCGAGGAAGAGATTTGAGTTTTTATCTAGGTAGATTGCCCGCCTACTTTTCGAAGTTAGCTTCCTAGTCATGACGACGTTAGATCGGGGCGCCTCAGTAAACTCGATAGAGGCTTAAATGGTATCCAGTCTCCGGAGTGGAATCCGGAGATTGGGCACGCTCTGCCGGCGCAGGGGCAATAATGGGGGGGGGGGCATACTAGGGGTACCAGACTTAGGTCTGGGTAGAAGAGGGTGATACAGCGGAGGGTGGTGGTGCTGCATCCCGGAACGCTGGAGGAAGAGATGTGGTAGTGTACGGGATGCGGGCGAGCGGAACGAGAATCCGCTGCCATGTATATGACATCGGTGAACCTGACCGTGGGGAAGATGACCTTTTCCCGTACTAATGGACGGGCTTCCCGCATATCCACCTTAGCAAAGACCTCTTTCTCAAAGAGAAATATGCGACACGTTGAAGGAAGCACTATGGGGCTCTCCACAGTTGCTACAGCGGCGGGGATAGTCGCAGGAATGGCCATGGTAGGTCTGCGCGCAATCCACGCATACACAGGGGTGTCGGGAGGGAGTGCTCACATGAACAAACATATGGCAATTAAAGCAGCGTCTCGGATTAAATATATAGGGTTTGACTTGTATTCGTATGTAACCCGCATTAATATGCGTTCAGAGATCTCGATGACGATCAAACGTTAGTAACACCGTTGGTGTGTTCACCCGGATCCCACACCAACGGTTTGCTGTGGTCTATGAATGTCAATAATCCGCTGGCTAGCCAGCTTTGACTGAAGCATCTTAAGGCCATAATCCATTAATTCATTAGAACGGATAACACCTTTCACTGTGTTGAAAGTTGGGTGGGATGAGACAGCAATCTCAGAGCGAGCAAGGGTCTTGAGGGCTTGCACGGAATCATGTTGGGGGTGGGAAGTGACCTCCACTACAAGGGCTCCATCATTACAGGACCACATGCGGCGTGGTTCGCCGGACCGTTCATCAGTTTTCGCTGACATCAAAAATATTAAGTTTTGATAGGGGAATGTCAGATTTCGTTCTAAGGACCAAAAAGCGATGGTAGTCCAAGTCAGGGTCTACCTCTGAGGAAAACGAATCTGCCGCGAGAAAGCGAGAAGTGAAAAGAGATCCAGAAGCCAGAAGAGCAGAAGTCGAAAACTTCTGCGAAGTAGTATTTTGTTTATTTTTCACCATAGCCTTGCGTCACCAGATGCGCACCCTCAAAGGCAGGGAGGGACCCATGCACTCCTCAACCAGGACCGTTGTTTCTGGATTTTCCCTTCGAGGGCGTTTTGTCGGCAGTCGCCAGATAGCCCCTTAAATAAAAAAAAAAAAAAACCTTCGAGGGCGCAAAGGCCATCGCGCTAGGGGGCCGCGGTCCGGGTACTCACACCATCCAACTCAGCGCGGTTCGGCCACGTAACGAGGCCTCCCGGTTTGGCAGGATCGATACACCGAGACTGTAAAAAATCCTAACTTAAACCTAGAACATGAACTAGCAACCACACATTCATTCAGTCATACACTACAACCGACCACACAGATACGCTCAGGCGCAATCAATCACACGTGAAAAAGAAAGTAAAAAGGGGAAGGAGATAGAGAGGAACGGGAGACCATGAATAACATAAAAATTAGACCATAAATGAAGGTCGAGGAAGAGAAGAGGTAGAAAACTCCACTTCGTAGTCCGTTCTAATGAGCGGGCTGAGTCCCCGTTTTCAACGACAAGTCAGAGCACTCCCGCGACGAGCGTGGCGGGGGCAGCTGCTGTTAACAGTTATTCTTTCTTGCTTTTTAGATTCAATGATAATCTGTAGGAAGGTGTTTCATGGCTGCTTCAAGCAAAACGTGGAATTATCTTCCCAACCATTTTGGTGAATATAGTGAACTATATTTTAATTTAATTCCTGATTTTCTATTTAATTCAGTTATTTATATTACAGTTAATTGGATTTTATTTTATTTTTATGTATATTTTAAGAAGTTATAGATAAAAAAATGAATTGTTTTAATCGTATTCTGGAATAAAGAGCGTGCATAGGGTAGGTGACTGGTTAACATGGAGGTCTAGCTAAAGAAGTTTGCATTCTGACAATACCAATAAAAATTGTTGGATCGAACTAATTGCCTTCAAGGTCTTCCACTTTAAGGATCGTCCCAGCATACTCCTTGCTATTGAAGTGGTTGAATTGTGGAGTTCCTTTGATGCGCTCTACAACTTTCAACCCTCCTATGAAAGGTTGAAGCACTTCAGGAATAGCCATCGTGCCATCGGGTCGCTGATTAGATGCCAATGTAGTCATAAGCAGACGCGGGACAGCGCAGGCGGTTCCGTTCACCGTATGCGCGAATCTAAAAGAAATGGACTTGAAATAAGAATGTGGCCAATTAAGTATTGGTGTTAAAACAAACTGAAAAGGGGGTAAATTTGTAAGGCAAATAGTGGATTTTGAAGAAATGATCTTTGGAAGCAACATAGAGAGCCCCAATAATGAACTAATGGGGTGGGGGAGACTATTTAAGGCACTCTAGTAGCATTTTCAAAATAAAGCATTAATATATATATATATATATGATAGTGAAACCACTGTATAGGACCCAAAATTGTAATTTACGAGACTAGTTTCGCTATGTAGTTAATACATACCGAAACTAGCCTCGTAAATTAAACTTTTGGCTCCTATACAGTGGCTTCACTACCATATACCATAACTCACCATTGAGTTCTTTTATATATATATATATATATATATATATATATATATATATATATATATATATATATATACATGTACGTTTGTACATTTAATAATAGGTTTAGCACTATTCCAATTAATAGTATGATCCTGACTATAGATATGTAAAAATAATGTTCATAATTTTTGTCAACAATCTGCATTATTTTTACATATCTAGAGTCAGGATACTACTATTAATTGGAATAGTGCTAAACCTGTTATTAAATGTACAAACTACATTTCAAGAAATACTTTGGAATGTATCTCTATTAATACTTTCCAAAATTTTAATATTAGCCCTGGATTGTTTGGCCTAGATCCTATCATATCTAATTATATTAAATCACAAATTAAAGTGTTTAAAGAATTTGTACCCCCTAGTTAGGGTTTTGAGATGCAGGTAGCCGTTTTAACCCCCAACTCCTTACTATTTAAAACATTGTCTGTCCTGACCTACGTTATTCAATGAAGGTCTTTTAGGATACAGAAGAAAGCGTTCTGAATCATTTTTCCATTTTCCTTGTAGGTTTCTATATATATATATATCTCGCCATGGTAGCTCTGGTCATATAAGCGATGAGCGCTTAATGATACAGGTTCAAATCCAACTTCTTTATTTATTTTCATATAACGGTTAAAATAGTTTGTCCTATCTTTCCGTTCTCTACATCTCCCATTTTTCTTCTTAAGCTTTGATTGGTTTGTGTGATATTCTCCTAAGTGTTTTTCCGGGTTGTGTCACCAATTTTCATTTCCTTGGGCCTTTAATATATATATATATATATATATATATATATATATATATATATATATATATATATATATATATATATATATATATATATATACACACACACACACACACATACACGAGGGGCGGTTAATAAGGAAACGAGATATGAGGAAAAGTGTTTTATTATTTTTCAATATAACTACCCTCGACTTCAATGCACTTGCGCCACTTGTCCCTGAGGCTTCGAATTCCCGACAACCAGAAATCTCCCGACTGCTGTTCGATCCACTCCTGGACGGCGAGCTGGACATCTTCATCGTCCCAAAAACGGCGTCCACGCAGTGGGGCCATGAGCTGGCGCAATAAAAAGTAGTCACTAGGGGCCAGATCTGGACTGCAGGGATGATGGTTGAGCTCCTCGAATCCGAACTCGCGCAGGGCAGCTTGTGCAACTCTGGCTTTGTGGACAGGGGGACAGGGCAGCTTGTGCAACTCTGGCTTTGTTGGCAGGGGCATTGTTGTGGAGGAGCAGGACACCGCGTGTCAAATTGCCGCGCCGCTTCTGACGGATGCACTTCTTCAACCTAGCCAGTTCCTCGGCGTAATATTGGCCTGTGATGGTCCTTCCACGAGGCGCATAGTCGACCATCAACACTCCCTCAGAATCCCAGAAGATGGTGGCCATGATCTTTCCGGCTGAGGGTTGGGTCCGGAACTTGATGGGGGTCGGAGAGCCCCTGTGCTTCTAGGCTATGCTTTCGAGCTTGGTCTCGAGAACCCAGTGATGGACCCACGTTTCATCACCTGTCACTATGCGTGACTCGAATCCCGCCGGGTCTTGGTTGTACAGGAGCAGCAGCTCCTCCGAACCTTGACGACGTTGAAGTCGATCATGGGGCGTGAGGTTTCGTTAGGTTTCTAGAGACCCAACGGGCAGAAACCTTGGTCATGGCCAAATTGTCGTGGATGATGTTGATAACACTTCCATGTGATATTCCAAGTTCTCGCTCGATTTCTTAGACCTTCACCCGTCGATTTTCGAAGATCGTCCTCGTTGGTCACGTCTGACGGGCGTCCTGGACGGGGGGTCAGTCTCAAGAGCTTGAGCCCTGGGATTCCTAAATATACCAAGGATCACCTGGGTTATATCATCCACAAACTGGAGATATAATGAGTCCTCCTTTACCGGTGTTGGTAAATCTATTGTGTAGATTAAATAGAGGGGGCTCAGACAACTTCCCTGTGAGGCTCCGGCCTCAAGGAGGAACTCTGGTCCTTGGTGATCCTCTATCATGATCCGGGTGCGCCGTTCCATGACAAAGTTGCAGATAATTCGTTCCAGGATCGGGTCTAGCTGAATATTCAGGATCTTATGTTGAAGGCCCCTCAGCCAGATCTTATCGAAGGCTTTTTGCACGTCTCTTAGTACAATGCAAAGTGTACTTTCCATCCACTTGGCACTTGGTGATTTTCTCAGTTAGGAGCGGGAGGGCGGTGTCCATTCCATGCTTCTTCCGGAACCCGTGAATTTGATTTTTTTAAAAGGTTGAACTAGAAACCCTGTTGAAATTACAAGAACAATCAATCATTGAAATTAAACCCAACCTAAAAGACCAATTACGCGCGGAAGCCACCAAACGAGGTGCTTTAATGGCAGCAAACTCATAACACCAGAGAAAAGAAAAGCCATCAGCTCTCTAAAAAACAACGAAGAAATAGTCATAAGAAAAGATGACAATCTAACATATACGTCATTTTAAACAAAGATGAATATAAGAGTAAAGTGAATGAATACCATCTTAAGCGACACCACTAAATTTAAGCGAATAACAAAAGATCCAACAGAAGACTTAAAAAAGAAAATAAATGGACAAATAACTAAAGCTAATGTACTCGAGATTGAAGCAAAGTGATGGGCTAAGCTTCTCAGCAACGACTCCTTTGAAGAAATGTGAGTCACCATCATTGACATCAGATTAGGACGATGGGGCTGGTGCACGTGCAAGGCCGCAAACCTGATACCAGATGTCGTTAGGGAAGGAGGAGTTTGAGGTTTTGGGATACAGCCTTCCAGGGGAAACGGCGGGCTTCTTTGAGGCAGCCAAGGAGAACAGCTTGCGCATAGTTTATTCTGACCTTATGTTGGGGAATACGGTAGAATCGGCGAGTTGCACGCTTCACCACACTCAGGATACTGCACGAGGGTGGACTTACCTAGATTTTTTTTTTTAATTCCCCAATCTGGCTACTGCCATCAAGGGCATGAGACACCGTAATTAAAATTCCAGCCTATTAGTAAGCTATTCTAAAATTCGCCAAAAAACAAACAAGGCAGCACATTTTTTTTTTTTTTAAGAGCTCATCTGGCGACTGCCTACTTGGGCATTAGTCGCCGTATTAAAACTGGCCTAGTTCTAGGCTACTTTAAAATAAAATTAAAGAGAGAAAAAAAAAAAAACAACACCCCAAAAGGGGAAAAGGAAGCAAGCTGGTGCGTCGGGGAGAGGTCCTCCCGGCGCAGGAGGGTGCAACCAAAGGAAAAAAACAAACAAAAAACAAAACAAAAAAAAAAACAAATGCAAAAAAACAACAAAACAAAACAAAAAAAAACAAACAAACCTTGCATAAATAATAGGGAGAAGGCCGGCCTCCCCCAAGAAGTCAACAAGTCCACAAGTCAATGTGCACGAATCTGTCCCGAGCACAAGGGACAGGCGGTAGCGACCCCGCCCATCCCGGTACTGGGACAGGTATCGTGCGCGAAGATCACCCAGACTGGGACATTCGACAAGAATGTACCGAACAGTCTGGGGGACGACGCAGTCGTTGCAATAGGGCGCAGGCGAGCGCTCCATCAGATAGCGATGCGTCACACGAGTGTGTCCGATTCGGAGACGACAGAAAGCAACCTGAAGCCGCCGCGGCATTGGGGGATAGGTCCATGGGAACAGTCGCGGCGCAATGGCACGCAACTTTAAGTTCCCTTCGACCGTCTCCCATCTTCTTTGCCAAGCAGTCCGAAGAGCTGCCCGTATTCCTGCCATGTAGTCGGTGTGAGGAAGAGCGAAACGCTGGTCCGGTCGCAGAGTCCTCACGGACTCTTTGGCGCGCTCATTCCCCGCAATTCCTACATGTCCAGGAACCCAGCAGAAGATAATCTCGACATCTGCCCGGCTCGCCAAAACCGTGGCGTCACGGATATCGCGAACCAGGGGATGCGGAGATTCCAATGCCCCGAGAGCACTCAGGGCGCTTTGTGAGTCGATATAGATCACAATCAGGTCTCCGAGCCGGGCACGTCGCGTAATCTCCCGTACCGAGTGGTGTATGGCCACCAGCTCGGCCGTGAAGACAGACGCAGCGCCTGGTAGAGCCCTGCTGACTTCAAACAGAGGGGACACGGCGTGGAAGCCGACCCCCTCTTGGGACTTGGAGCCATCCGTATACACTGGCACGGTACCAGCGTGACACGATGTGTGCTCCAAAAAGGTCGAACGCAATACTCCCGGCGCAGTACAAACTTTGGGAGCAGAGGCGTGGCGACAAATAGCCAAATGTGGTACTCTCCAGGGTGGCGTCCTGGGCAGAACCAGGGGCGCCACCGGCCCGAGAGCTATATCTACCTCTCGAAGGAGTTTCCTGGCCCTAAACCCAAAGGGCTTAGGGTATGACTGGCGTCTCTCGGCGGCATAGGCACCATCGAGATCAGCTGCGGATGCAGTGAGAGCTGTTGGCGACTGAGGGAGGCGCCGGGCTCGCGCGTACAGGCAAGTGATGCACTGCACGCGGCGCAGAGCGAGTGGCATCTCCCCAGCATCGACCAACATGCTCTCAATGGGGGAAGTGCGGAAGGCACCGGTCGCAAGGCGAAGGCCGGTGTGGTGGATTGAATCCACCTTCCGCAATAAACGCTCGGCTGCGGATGCATAAAACTCGCATCCGTAGTCGAGCTTCGAGCGAACAAAGGATCGATAAAAAAGTAAGGCGGTAGCCCTATCAGCGCCCCAAGCGCTGAACGTCACGGAACGGAGAATGTCCATGGCGCGGGTACAAGAGACCCTAAGTCTGCGAATATGAGCCTCCCAGGTGAGGCGTCGGTCGAATACAAGACCAAGGAAACGGTGCGACTCAACCACATCCAGGCGCACCCCATTAAGAAACAAATCTGGGTCGGGGTGAAGCCGTGGATGGCGGCAGAAGTGCACCACCTTAGTCTTGGCCAAAGAAAACCGAAACCTGTGCGCTTCGGCATAGCGAGAGACGCGGTTCAATGCATGTTGGAGTCGACGCTCCAGAGTTGGCATCTGGGCCGCGCCAAAAGAGATCGAAAGGTCGTCCACGTAGAGCGTAGCGAGAACATCTTCTGGCAGCACCGAGGTGATGCCGTTGATGCTCAGGGAAACGAGTGTGACACTGAGGACATTTCCCTGCGGGACACCCTCTTCCTGCTCCTTTGGGGCAGAGAGGGCTCCACCCACCCGTACGCGGAATCGACGATCTCGCAAAAATTCAGATATAAACATTGGGAGGCGTCCCCTCGCCCCCATCGTGTGGAGAGTCTCCATGATACCGTATCGCCATGCGGTATCATAGGCCTTCTCCAGATCAAAAAACACCGTGGCGTAGTGCTGTCTACGAAGGAAAGCCTCGCAAACGGCATTTTCCAGTCGAAGCAGAGCTTTCGACGTGAAGTGAAACTTACGGAAGCCGCACTGTGCAGAAGACAGATGGCCTCCGCTGTCCAGGAAATAGGCTAATCTAACATTTACCAATTTCTCCATCAATTTGCACACGCAAGAGGTTAGAGAGATTGGGCGGAAACCGGTCGGAGTAGAGTGATCTCTCCCCGGCTTGCGAAAGGCGAGCACAGTAGCGATTCGCCAGGAGTCTGGGAGAAGACCTTCCACCCAGATCCTGTTGAACAGATCTAACAGAAAGGCCATGCCTCGCTCACCCAGGTGTCGAAGCATGGCGTACGGGACATCGTCCGGACCATGGGCGGTGTCCGCGCACGAAGCGAGAGCGGAACGCAACTCACTCACAGTAAACTTGTCGTTGAAGGGTTCTCCGCCTCTGGAGGTAAAGTCCAGCCGGCGGCCTTCCGCGACATCACGACGTGCATTGAATGCTGGCGGAGCAGCATCACGGCTAGAGAATGCGGAGAAAGCGGTCGCTAAGGATTCCGCCACGGATGCGGGGTCCGAGATTGCGGTCCCATTCTCCTGGAGAACGGGAGGGGGGTCCTGCGAGAACTTGCCCCGAATCCTTTTGACTCGCTTCCACACCTCGGCTAAAGGGGTCTTCCCGTTAAGTGAAGACACGTATGCCCCCGCCAAGAAGAGCGGCGGGCGTGCTTCGAAATATACCGGAACCTAGCCCTAGCCCGACGAAATTCAGCGACAGTGAAATCGTTCGGGCGGCGCTTATAGCGCATGTAGGCATAACGCTTCTGTTTCAGGGCCGTCTCACACTCGGCCGACCACCATGGGAGTGGTCGGCGTGCAAAATGGCCAGACGTCCTAGGAATAGTAGTCAGGCCCACGGCGATGAGGTTGCCGGAGAAGAACTCAACGGCCTCATCTACCGACCTAAACTCCTCGACTGAGATAGAGAATTCAGTCATTTCCTGAAATGCAGGCCACCGCGCCCGCGCCAAGCACCACCGAGGTGGTCTCTCAGGCCGCAGTTGCCCTGAAAATGATATTTGAATGGGAAAGTGATCACTACCATGGAGGTTATCGACCCCCCCCCCCCCAATCAAAATCAGGCTGTGCATCCGAAGAGCACAAAGATAGGTCAAGGCAAGAAAATGAAGCGGTTCTCGGACAGTGATGCGTAAACTCATCCACGTTTAGGACGCCCATCTCAAGCTCTTCGATCAGATCGGCAAGGACTTGTCCCCTGGGATTTAAGGAGTAATCTCCCCAGAGAGGATGCCTGCCGTTCAGATCTCCAAGCAAGAGATAGGGCCTCGGCAACCGTGCCACGACGCGGCGGAAGTCCCCCGCGTCGAAGTCAGCTGACGGTGGAATGTACGCAGAAATGATAGTATACCTCCTATCCAGGTGCAGCTGCACAGCCACTGCCTGAAAGGAGGTATCTAAAGAGAAAGGAAGAACGGAGACATCATGCCGGGTGTAAACCGCGCATCCCCCAGCCCGGCCATCCCGCGGTGGTGGGGTCGAAAGACCCTTATACCCCGGGAGGGCAGGCAGCGGGCACGCGCCTAGCATGGTCTCCTGCAAAAAAATAGCTAACGGGGAACGGGACGAGACGAGCCTCCGCAGCTCCTCCCAGTTGGCCCGGAGTCCACGGCAATTCCATTGAAGGAATATGCCCTCCAGGCCTAGCTCGGAGGAGACGCGGGGGCCCTCCTCGAATTGAAGACCCTCACGGGAATGGCCGTACGCTTCCCGGGGGCAGAACCCCGGGCGCTGTTGGCCGGACAAAGCGCTGAAGGCGCTGTCGCCTTCGAGGACTTATTGGGGGAGGTTGGGCTCGCCATGCGAGTCTTTTCCTCCCTCCGCCTCGAAACCTTAGGCGGGCGTTGCGGCTTGGGAGGCGGGGGGCCCTCTTTTCGAGGAACCACCGTCTCCGAGCCACTCGCTCCACCTCAGGGCGTGGGCGAAGGGGCCGAAGCTCCTTTGTTGCTGTCCTCCTTTCGGGGAACAGCTTTAGGAACCCCGGAAGATGGCCTAGCGACCATCTTCAGGGGTGTTGCCTCCTGTGAGTCTAACGACTCGGTGGAGGCGCGTGGCCGTTTTGCCTTACGGGAAACGGTCACGCTGGGGGAAGAGGGGGGAGCCCTGGTTTTAGCCGGGGCTGGGTGTGAACCCTTTTTGCCGCCAGCTCTACCAGGGGAGCGCCCGGGTGTAGTAGAGCCCGCAGAAGGGCTCCGAATGGGCGCGGAAACAACCGTGCTCGTTAGCCTGGATGGGCCAGGAGCAGAGGGTGCTTTTCTAACTATTGAGGCATATGACATCCCAGGCAGAGCCGGGCGCGCCAGGACCAAGTCCTTAGCCTCGCGGAATGAGAGTCGATCCTGGGCCTGAACGGCCAGGATTTCTTTCTCAAGGAGATATGCACCACATTGCTTCGAAGAAGCAGGGTGCGGCTCTCCGCAATTGACACACTTGGCCACACACGATTTGGACTTATCGTGTGCGACCTTGGAGCAATTTACACAGACTTCGGGTGACCCCGATTTTGCACGTCTACATGATCGATTCGTGTGGCCGAAGCGGTGACAGTAATAGCACCGCCGCGGCAGTGGCACGAATGCCTTCACGCGGTAGCGGTACCAACCGTCACGCACCGACTCAGGGAGCTTGTCACAGTCGAACGTGACGAAGAGTGTAGGGGTGGGTCTCGAGGCCCCTCCCTGTTTTCTCATCACACGTTCGACCTTGACCGCCCCATGGTCGGCCAGCTCTAGGGTGATGTCCTCTATGGAGTAGTCAACGAGTTCCCTCGCATAAACTACTCCTTTCACAAAGTTCATGGTAGAGTGCGGCGTCACACTCACCGGGGTGCCATGAAGTGTCCGAAGAGCATCAGTAGAGCGAATAACGAGGAAGCGCTTGAAGCCAGCGGGCTCGAAAACGCCAGGTAACCTCTGAATCAGGGGCCCCGATGTCATCGAGGCTCCGCCCTGTGCATTCTTGGTGTTAGTCTTAGTCAGGGGCTCCGCACACGAGGGGGTAGAGGGGCCGGATGTGCCGATCTTGGCTAGGTCGCCTACCAAAGTGGCAGCAGACCCATCCGTCCCCGCAGCCCCCGCGGATGGAGAGGAGCCCCGAGTCTTCTTCGTCTTTTTAGTATTTTTCTTTTTAGGAGAGGAGGGCGGGGAATGAACACGCTTCTCACCTCCGCCGGCAGAAGCCCCCATGCCAGATGGGACGGCCTCAGCCAGGTCCCTCTCCGAAATGGAGAAGGTCCTGGTCATCGTAGGGGCACCTGTCGGAGGAGATCCCTCCCCTCCTTTTACTGCCTCGGAGCCCTCGGCCGTTTGAGGGGGACCTTGCATAGGGGCGGATTCGGGTTCGGTGTTTGGCGCCGAGCCCGGTTTCCCCCCCATGGAAGGCCCTACCGTCTGAGGCTGGGTCTCCTCAAGGACCATGTCTATCACAGGAGGGGCCTCCAGTTGGCCATCCCCTCCCAGGACATCGCAGGTCCCCTTGGCAGTGTCGCCAGTCTTGTGTGGGGAGGCACAGGCCTTGACCCCAGCAAGGTTTAAAATTCTTGCCAGCAGGTCTTTTGAGGGAAGCGACCGAAGGGGCCTGGCTTCCCTCTCCCCCCTAAGGGTGTTTGCCCTACCGAGCCGCTTGCACGAGGGGCGGTCGGCAATGGGCTGCCTGCTGGCTTTCTTGGCAGTCCCCTTAGAAAGCAAAGGAGGGACTGCCGCTGGAGATAGGGAGGTGCCCGAAAGCACCTCCAGAGAAGGGGGTGAGGGGGAGTCCACTACACCCGTAGGCGTAGGAGAGGAGTAAGCCTCCTCTCCGGTTAAAGAATTATGGAGGGTCCCTTGCACAAGCACAAGGGGGTGGACCTCCATTTTCTCGGTGGAGCTGCCCGAGGGCGGCTCCGTTGATTTTCTTGGGGAAGTTGGGGATTGGGTTTTTTGTTTTTTTTTTGTCATACATGGGCATGGTGACCCTCTTTTTAATACGGGACGCAATAGCTCATCATCTCTCGCAGTTGCCCGCACTGCGAGAGGTGCTTACAAGCCCGGCAGAGCCAGGCGCCGCCATTCGGGACCACCCCTCCCGCCTGGTGGCCTGGCAGTCCTTCGGCATGGCGGCTCCACCTTGAACACGGCGTAAAAAATATAGGTTGTGAAGAGGAGAGGAAAAGGGATGTGAGGAAGGTATGGGTGGGGATGAAGCAGATTGTTAAAAAAAACCCATCCCGAACCGGAGCTGAGGGGTTAGGGAACAATGTCCCCTCCCCCCCCAGCCCCGATCCGGGGTGGTTGGCTTGAGAAGGTCAGCATTCTACCCTGTGAAATTAGAGGCTGACCAGAGAAAGTTGTGGGAGAGGTTGTATGAAAAGCGACGAGGTAGGGGATAAATCGGGCTATCTGAAGGAAGGAAGAGGACGGAGCGCTGGATCCCGTCAGCACGGCGGCCAGGATGGCAAATCGCCGCGCCCCTTACGGGGACAAGGCAGCACAGTCCGACATCGGGGGGGTCGGGGCCCGCCTCCCCCGAAGCAGGAACATGTGACCTACAACATAATCAAATAAAATGGAGGAGACAGGGACAGGTAATGTGCGCGAAGATCACCCAGACTGGGATATTCAACAAGAATGTGCTGAACAGTCTGGGTGACACTGCAGTAGTTGCAATAAAGTGCAGGCGAGCACTCCATCAAATGGCAGTGTGTCCCGCGAGTGTGCCCAATTCAAGACAACAGTCTTGAATTGGGATTTTTTTTTTTTTTTTAAGAGCTCATATGGGGACTGCCTACTTGGGCATTAGTCGCAGTATTCAACATTGCCTAATATTAGGCATATTTAAAAGAGGATGCTTAAAAAAAAACAAATAAAAAAACCATCAATAAAAATAAAACAAAGAAAAAAGGCAAAAAGCAGTGAGCAAGCTCCGGCCTCAGGGTAGGTTGGCCTCCCCCAAGCGCAGGAAGATGCAACCTACTAAAATAACAAAAAATATTTTTAAAAAACTAGTTAAATAAAGGGAAAAAGGCCGGCCTCCCCCCAAAAGTCCACCACTCAATGTGCACGAAGTCGTCCCGAGTAAAAGGGACAGGCGGTGGCGACCCTGCCCATCCCGGTACCGGGACAGGTAACGTGCGCAGAGATCGCCCAGACTGGGACATTCAACAAGAATGTGCCAAACAGTCTAGGGGAAAACGCAGTCTTCACAGTAGGGCACTGGCGAGTGCTCCATCAAATGGCGGTGCGTCCCGCGAATGTGTCCAATTCGGAGACGACAGAAAGCAACCTGAAGCCTTCGCGGCATTGAGAGGTAGGTCCATGGGAACAGTCGCGGCACAATGGCACGCAACTTTAGTTCCCTTCGACTGTCTCCCATCTTCTTTGCTAAGCAGCCCGAAGAGAGGCCGTATTTCAGCCATGTAGTCGGTGTGAGGAAGAACGAAACGCTGGTCCGGTCGCAGAGTCCTCGCGGACTTTTTGGTGCGCTCATTCCCTGCAATTCCTACATGTCCAGGAATCTAGCAGAAGATAATTTCTACATGCGCCCGGTTTGCCAAAACCGTGGCATCACGGATATCCCGAATCAGGGGATGCGGAGATTCCAATGCCCCGAGAGCACTCAGGGCACCTTTTAAGTCGCTATAGATCACAATTCGGTCTCTGAACCTGGCACGTCGCGTAATCTCCGGTACCGAGTGGTGTATTGCCACCAGCTCGGCCGTGAAGACAGACGCAGCGCCTGGTAGAGCCCCGCTGACTTCAATACAGAGGGGATACGGCGTGGAAGCCGAGCCCTTCTTGGGGCTTGGAGCCATCCGTATCACTAGCACGGTTCCAGCGTGACACGAGGTGTGCTCTAAAAAAGGTCGAACGCAATACTCCCGGCGCTGTACAAGCTTTGTGAGCAGAGGCGTGGCGACAAATAGCCAAATGTGTTACCCTCCAGGGTCACATATTAGCCAGAATCAGGGGTGTCACCAGCCCGAGAGCTATACCTATCTCTCGAAGGAGTTTCCTAGCCCTAAACCCAAAGGGCTTAGGGTATGACTGGCGTCTCTCGGCGGGATAGGCACCGTCGAAATCAGCTGCGGATGCAGTGAGAGCTGTTGGCGACTGAGGGAGGCACCGGGCTCGCGTGTAGAGGAGAATAATTCACTGTCCACGGCGTAGAGCGAGTGGCATCTCCCCAGCATCGATTAGTAGGCTTTCAATGGGGGAAGTGCGGAAGGCACCGGTGTGGTGGATCGTGTCCACCTTCCGCAATACACGCTCGGCTGCGCATGCATAAAACTCGCATCCGTAGTCGAACTTCGAACGGACAAAGGATCGATAAAAAAGTAAGGCAGTAGCCCTATCAGCGCCTCAAGCGATGAACGTCACGGAACGGAGAATATCCATGGCGCGGGTACAACAGACTCTAAGGCTGCGAATATGAGCCTCCCAGGTGAAGCGTCGGTCAAATACAAGACCAAAGAAACGATGCGATTCAACTACTTCAAGGCGTAACCCATTAAGTAACAAGTCTGGGTCAGGGTGGAGCCGTGCATGACGGCAGAAGTGCAGCACCTTAGTCTTGGCCAAGGAAAACCGAAACCTGTACACTTCGGCATAGCGAGAGACGCGGTTCAATGACTGTTGGAGTCGACGCTACAAAAGAGATCGAAAGGTCGTCCATGTATAGCGTAACGAGAACATCTTCCATCAGCACAGAGCTGATGCCGTTGAGATCGAAAGGTAGTCCACGTATAGCGTAACGAGAACATCTTCTATCAGCACCGAGCTGATGCCGTTGATACTCAGGGCAAAGAGTATGACACTGAGGACACTTCCCTGCGGGACATCCTCTTCCTGCTCCATTGGGCTAGAGAGGGCTCCCCCCACCTGTACGCAGAATCGACGATCTCGCAAAAATTCAGATATAAAGATTGGGAGGCGTCCCCCCGCCCCCATCGTGTGAAGAGTTTCCATGATACCGTATCGCCGGCCTTCTCCAGATCGATATAAACCGTGGCGTATGCTGTCTACGAAGGAAGACCTCGCAGACGGCATTTTCCAGTCTAGCAGAGCATCCAACGTGGAGTGGACCTAGCAAAAGCTGCACTGTGGAGAAGACAGATTGCCTCCGCTGCCCAGAAAAAAAAGCTAATCTAGCATTGATTAATTTCTCCATTAACTTGCACACGCAGGAGGTTAGAGAGATTGGGCAAAAACGGCTAGGGTAGTGTGATCTCTTCACAGTTTGCAAGAAGCGAGCAGAGTAGCAATTCGTTAGGAGTCTGACAGGATACCCTCTACCAGATCTTGTTGAACAAATCTAATAGAAAGGCCATGCCTCGCACACCCAGGTGTCGAAGAATGGCGTACGGGACATCGTCCGGATCAGGGGCGGTGTCCCCGCACGAAGCGAGAGCGGAACGCAACTCACTCAGATTAAACTTGTCGTTGAAGGGTTCTCCACCTCTGGATGTAAAGTCCAGTTGGCGGCCTTCCGCGACATCACGATGTGCATTAAATGTTGGCGGAGCAGCATCCCGGCTAGAGAATGTGGAGAAAGCGATTGCGAAGGACTCCACTACAGACGCGGGTCCAAGATTGCGGAATCCCGGAAGAAAGCCTCACGAACAGCTTCAGCCGTGTTGCATCCTTGAATCTAACGACTTGTTCGAAGCGATCAGCCGTTTCGCCTTACGGAAAACGGTCACGCTGGGCTCTCTACCAATCACACTAGCTAATGCTCTTCTTTGATGGATCATGTTGCCTTTGGCCAACATGATGCCATTAGTGGAGCGAATAACCAGAAAGCGTTTGAAGCCAGTTGACTCAAAAACGCCAGGTAGTCTCTCAATGAGCGGCCCAGACGTATTCCAGGCTACGCTCAGCGCACTTGCTACTTTGGTTTTGGTCTAGGTCTTCCAGTTTGTGGGCACCTGGGGGATCAAAATGCCGATCTTTGCCTCGTCGCTTGCCAAAACGGCTGCGGACACGTACTTCCCCCAAACCCACCTGGAGGAAGAGCAACCCCTAGTCCTATTTAACTATTTGTTCCTTTTCTTTTTAGTAGAGGAGTGTGGGGAGTAAACCAGTTTCACTCCACCCCAGAAAGGCGCTCCTAGACCAGATGGACCACCCACAGCAAGATCCTTATCTGAGATAGAGAAGGGCTTGCCTATCAAAGAGGCAGGATTTGGAGGAGAGGTCCCTCCGCTACTTGAGTCCTATGAGGCCCGTTCCGCCTGAGGAAAAGCTTGCGCAGGACTCAGCTTCGGTGTTTGGCATAGAGCCAGGGTTCGAACCCATGGAAGATCCTCCCATCGTGGGCTGGGTCATCTCCAGGTCCATATAATTCTCAGTGGAGGCTGCCAAATAGTTATGATGTTATTTACAAAACAATATAATTCCCAAGCTAACATGGGAGGACTTTGCTAAGTGTATCATTCAAAAGAGAATGTAAAACAACATAAGGGTTTCAAATTTCATTAGAATTGGCTGAATCTTTACAATGTTATTAAAAAGAAAAAGAAAAATGTGGATCAACCGACATAGTGAGATATAGAGTCGCCTGTGACTAAAAGGTCACAACTTTCTAAAGGCTTATAAAAAGCAGAACTAAATTATACTAAAATATATATATTTTTAATTAAAATGGCGGGCCTTAACTTTTTGTCACACCTCATTTATGGAATTGGAAGGGCAAAAAAATGGTCACACCCTAATTGTATAGTTTAGAATAGTATTAGTATAACATAGCATATTATTGCATAGTGGTGCTTATCATATTATAGCATAGCATAGCAAAACATAGTATAGTATATGTAGTATAGTATCTCTTATCTTAGTATAGCCTGGTATTGTCTAGAATAGTAGCCTGGCATAATGTAGACTAGCCTAGATTGCCTAACATAGTATAACAGAGTAGATTATATCATAGCATAGCCTAGCATAGTACAACCAAGTCTAACCTATGATTTCCTATAATAGTAGAACTTACCATGCCATACTCTAGCGTAGCTAGCATAGTATAGCTTAGCCCGGCATAGTATGAGTTAGCCTAGAGTAATCTAGCCTAGCCTAACAGAGAAATATAGTATGGCCTAGCCTAACATATATAGGATAGTGAAGCTTATCATAGTATAGCCTAGGCTAGAATAGTATAGTATAGCATAGCTTAACCTAATACAGTTTAGAATAGTTTAACATACCTATCCTATCCTCATATAACTTAGACTAACCTTGCAAAGCCTAGCATAGTATAGCCTACCTTACCCTAATCTAGCTTAGCATAGTATAAACTAGTCTAGCATAGTATATCCTAGTATGATATCTCTTGGCATAGCACACCCAACCATAGTCTAGCCTAGCCGGGTAGACTATAATCTAGTCTAGTCCAGCATAGCCTTGCATAGCATAGCATACCCTTGTATAGCCCAGCTTAGTATATTATAGCATAGAATAGTCTAGTATACCTTAGCCTAGCCTAGTATAGACTTGCATATATAGCGTAGCATAGTATATATTAGAAGAACCTAGCTTAGTATAGCATACCTGAGCCTATCACAGTGTATCCTACCTAGCTTATCAAAGTATAGCCTAGCCTGCCTAGCAGAGTATAACCTAGCCTAAGTTAGCGCAGCCTAAAATTGTATATTAAAACTTAGTCTAGTGCAGCCTAGCCTAGTTAGTATATTCTAGCCTAGCCTATTAAAGTATATCATAGCCTATTTTACACTACCCTATCCTAGTTAGTATAGTATATCATAGTATTGCATAGGTTAGACTAGACCTTAGCCTAGGCTTGCATAGCATGCATAACATAGCCTAGCCTACCTTAGCAAAGCCTTGCTTATCCTAGCCCTGTATAGCGAAGACTAGCCTAGTGTAGCATAGCTTAGTATATCACAGCCTAACCTAGCATACCATAGCATAGCCTTTCATGCCCTGCCTAGCCTAGAATAGCATAACTTAGCCTAGCATTAACTATCCTAGACATGTATAGCCTATACTATACTAATATACCCTAGTCAAGCATAGCTTATTATTGTCAAGTCTAACATACTATATGCTATCCTAGCATATTATAGCCTAAATTAGCATAGTATATCTTACCCTTGTACATTATGTCATGTATTTCACTCCAGAAATTGCGGAAAGGAGAATAGTAGATTTATTATTTTATTTTGGATGGTTAAAATACTCCCAGAATTTACATTTTATAAATATTGGCTAATATGTGCATTACTCAAGACAAACACCTTGTGAAGTACAAACCCAAAGAAAACGAGGAGCAAACTAGGTTCTTGCAGGTAAAACTTTGTGTGAGGCATTCGTTGTCCGTTAGCCATACTGACCATTGCACGACACTCGCTCTATTTCATATCAATCAACACTTAAACCGTTGATAATTCCTGTATATAAAACTTCTTCAGTGTTGTATAGAGCACAGAACCTTCTGTATTTGCCATAACTACTTATATTGATTTATGTGCAGGTAAGATTCCGTATGACCTTGTCTTCATCCTGACCAGCGGAAGTTAGCCCCCACAGCAAGAAACTGCCACCATCGTTCACATAAGTATTCTCTTTATATGTTGATTTCCGTTGTGTTATAGCTAATAAGCTTCTCACTGAACCCTAGTGCATTTGGTAGGATTTCAATATAGTTTTAAGGGATGCTATTATTTCCATCATTATAAATACCTCAAGTGAGTAACTTATATTATACAGTCCACAATTTTCTTAGTTTATCATTTATTTCTTTTTGTGTTGGGGAAGTGGTTACCAGTGATCACATTTTTCATTTAAATCCACAACAGCTTGCCTAGCAGAGTATAACCTAGCCTAGTCTACAGAGTATCATCAAAAAAGTTATAATGTTAATGCCAAAACAAAATAATTCCCAGGATAACCTTGATAGGACTTTAGCAATTATATCATTTGAAAGAGAATGTAAAACAACATAATGGTTTTGAATTTCGTTAGAATCGGCCGAATAGTTATGATGCTATTGCCCACAAAAAAAATTATTGCCAGGATAACCTTGGCAATTATAGCATTGAAAAGAGAATGTAAACAACATAAGGGTTTCAAATCTCGTTAGAATTAGCTGAATAGTTACAATGTTATTACAAAAACAAAAACGGGGACCTGACTCACACGCAACTAAAAATGATAATGGTCAAGATTTAAACTTAAAAAGGGTTGGAAAATGTGGTTTAAACAAAAAAAAACTCCAAGAACAGATATAAAATTAATACAACAAGCTCTTAAGAACAGAAGAACATCTTGCAGGATGATTACTATTGAGCTGGCAGCAGAGGTTGTTAGCCTTAACCCAAGAACAGTGAATGACAGGCTTTAGGAAGCTGGATTGAAATCATATCGCCCAAGAAGGAAGCTTCTACTCGGGGAAACAATGATGAAAGAATGACATCTAGCTAACCAGTTACCTTTAATTCATAAAAAAGCACTAATACCTACTAACTTTAACAGTGCTGCATTTTTGTAATAGCTCCTATCTTTTCAAACCAGATGATTCATTACTTCAATGGCTTTTCCAATACTTTTATGGCTGTTCAACTACTTATGTTGTATTTTCTACTATTGCATAGTTTTCTCTGATGAATCAAACATTGTAGTGCTAGATCACGCATGCAGAATGTAAGAAGGCAGCATGGAGAAGAAAATAAAGCTGAATGTCTGAGGAAAACAGTAAAATTTACAATGAAAATCATTGTATGTGGAGCCATTTTGGTGCATGGAACAAGTTGTTTGCACATTGTTGAGAAAACTATGAACCAAGGTAAGTATATAGAAGTTCTTAAAGGTCGTTTACTGCCTCAAATAAGTGAAAGGTATGGCGACAGACCTTAGATACAGTAGAATAAGTTCAGCTGCTTCCATGGCCCAGAAATTCCTCCAACAAGTATCTGATTAAGAGTTTATGGTGTGTGTTGAAAGATGAAATACACACATAGCCCATTACGACCAAACAGTAACTCAACTCATATGCTGTCTCATTGAAGTTTGGTTCAGATCTAAGCAAATCCAGGAAATGTACAAAACATTGATCAATGTCATGTCAAGACGTGTTAAAGCACTCAGGGATCCTAAGTGTGGCCAAACTGTTTACTAATGATTGTAGAAGACTTAACACTGTGCCAATGTGTCAAAATAAATTTATTTGCAATCAATAAAATTAGTTTTATTTGCATTTTTGTAGAATTTTTTTGGGGGGAAAAATCCATAATAATTCAGCCAGTACTGTATATGCATACTGGAAGAAGTTGAGCAGAGTTGACAGCCCAACACAACTTGCCTTAGGCAGTGGACTTTTGGCCCTAGCGGAAGGTAGGATGCTCACATTATACACTGCCACTCAACTAAGGCACATAACGAGGACAAAAGTGAGCTAGGTAACCGAAACCTCTCTGGCTAGAAGAGTAAGTTTAGAAGGGGTAGGTTCGCATGTAATCTAGAAATAGGCAGATGCACTAATGAGTAGGGTGGGTGATCGCCTATTATCATCATACCCTGGTACTAGGTAATCCCAGGATAGCAGCAGTCAACCAAGGCACCATGGCTACTGAACTGAACTCTGTGAGGGTGAGATCAGTCCTCCTGGTACAAAGTTCAGGTAGAAAAGGTTGAGGGGACAGCTGCAATAATAATAATAATAAACAATAACACTGATCAACAACAAAAGAAATTCTCATGATATTGGATCGAAATAGTCTGATTCTAGGTTAATTGTATGTTCTGAATTCAATAATGACATTCATATAGCTGTATCGGGCTCCAGTTTTCCAGAACCAGCATCTCTATATATTTAGTGCACAATTATTCATACACTAATTTATATGTTCATTGGTTCCACTTATGCAATAGTTTTTTCCTAATTTGTGCTTTTTTGTTTGGTTCAGATTGCTGGTTCATGATAGCACATATCTAAAACTGCCTAATTTCTAATTACTCTGAACTTAACAAAACATGGAACGTGGCAAGTGCGTGAATGATGCTGATCAAGAAACTAATCACAAAAGCTGTCCGACTGAACTACAAAAGTTACTTCAAAGGTCACATGGGTGACCAAGACAAGAAATGGGCACCTCATATAGCTTGTAAGTCTTGTGTCAACCACCAGAGCGAGTGGATGTGTGGTAAGCGAAGCTCAGGGATGCCATTTGCTGTACCAATGATATGGCGTGAACCCAAAGACCACATCAGGAACTGGTACTTCTGTCTCACAAACATCAAGGAAATAACCATCAAAAGACGAGGCAAGGTGCAGTACCCCAATATTGCTTCTGCAATCCGACCAATTTCGCACAGCGTTGAACTCCCAGTCCCAAATTCACTGACTGAACAAGAATTGATGAGTGATTCCGATTCTAATTCTACCTCAAATGAAGACAACTGCCAGAATGACTGAAAATACGAGGCCTAAACTCTTTACTCAAGAAGCGCTTCATGATCACTCAAGGACCTACCTAGACTTGTGCAAAGAAAAGACCGAACTTCTGGGATCCATACTAAAGCAGTGTAACCTGCTGGAAGCTGGAGTGTATATCACTACAGCTCATTACTGACATAGAGAGCTGTCTGCATTTTTCAAGATGGCAATCAACCTTTGTTAGTGTGGAGACACAGTATCTACCATACAACAATTCTGCAGCAAGTCTAAAAGCTGTTCTTTTACACAATGGCAATCAGATTCCATCTGTCCCAATAGCACATGCAGCAAAGATGGCTGAGAGCTATGAAACAATGAAGATTTTGTTAGCCGCTATAGAGTACGAGACACACCAGTCGAAGATATGTGGGGATCTCAGTCATCCGTGTACTACTGGGCCTTCAATGTGGCTACACAAAGCACATGGGCTTTTTGTGTTTGTGGGATAGCAGAGCTGATGCAGAGCACTATGTGAGAAAGGAATGGCCGACAAGACCGAGATGTGCCTGGAAGGTTCAAATGTATTCACAATCGTCTTGTAGATCCAGAAAATATATTTTTGCCTCCACTCGATCTAAAGCTCTGTTTAGCTAAAAATTTCATCAGGGCTATAGATCAATCTGGTGCTGAGTTTTGATACTTAAGTCAGAAACTAAAGTGGTGTGGTCTCAGAAGCCAAGTTGAAAGCAGGTGTCTTGAATGGACCAGAGATTCGCATACTAGTTCATGATAGTGAATTCACCAAGATCTTGAACCCACTGGAGAAAAACTCATGGGAATCATTTGTCAATGTGTCAAAGCTTTTTCTTGTAAACTATCGTGCTGACAACTACAAAGACATCGTTACAACCATGCTGCAGAATGATCATGCATTGGGAGCAAGGATATCCTTGAAATTGCTTTTTTTTCCACTCTAATATTGATTTTTTCCCAGATAACCTTGGAGACATTAGTGATGAATATGGTGAAAGATCTCACCAAGACATCACTATAATGGAGAGCAGATATCAGGGACAATTCAGTCCTAACATGATGGGTGACTATTGCTGGATGCTTCAACGAGAAGAAATGAAAGGGCAAAGTTCAGAAGCACTTTTAGAAATACATATTTTGTCAATAATAAAGGATTTGAACTTATGCTTTCTGGTACAATTTCTTATGAGCTTATCTGTGACATGTTTAATATTGTTATCTTGTGTGAGACAATTAATGTCATTATATTTACTATTTTTCTGATTGTTTAAGAAAGTAGATCTGATTGTAGAATAAAATATCTAAATCATACTCAACAATGTGAAATTAGTCATGTAAGCACAGTCACATAAGAGACAAGCTGGTCTGTTTTGGGTTAAATCTCTGTTGCACGACACAAGTGACAAAATATTGAATATTTGTACCTATTGATTTTTTTATAAAACCGAGTCTGATAGAACAAAACAAATATCAGATTCAAATTCAGCATTATGAAATTAGTTGTGTGAGCATAATCTCATATGTGAATCATTTTGGCTGTTGATCAGTGTAATAGGGCGACTAATGGAAGTGTGAGTGAGCAGTATGGGAGACTGAAAGATAACCTTCTAAAAGCCACTGAAAGATTTGTGGATGGTCAAGAGGTCCACCTAGACACAAGGCATCTTGGTGGTGTAATGAAGAAGTTGAGGCTACAGTGAAGGAGAAAAGAAGATCGTTTATGGCATGGAAGCAGGGTTGAAATAAGGGCAAGTCGGGAAATGCATAGGGCAAGTCAGAGGCCCAAAAAACCTCTTCTTGAGAGCCTCAATGGTGCTTAGGGCAGAAAAAGGGTGTTTACACTGGTTAGGAAGATTAAAAAGGAAAATAGTGATATAGGGGGGTGAACAGTGCAGTAAAATTGATGATGGTAGAGTTGTGGTTGCGCAGGACAATATAAAAAAGGCTTGGAGGGAGCACTAAAATCGTTTATTAAATGTAGTTTTTGACTAAGACAGGAGACTTGTGGATTCCGCAGAACCTGTGGCTGGACTGTGGCCATCAATTGAGGACAAAATTGTGAGCAGAGCCATTAATCACATGCCAGAAGGTAAGGCGGCGGGTATTTCCGAGATAAGTGTCAAGATGTTGAAAGCCTCTGGAGATATCGGTGTGCAGTTAGTCATGGACCTTATAAATGCTGTCATATATGAATGTGCTGTACCAGAAGACTGGCTGAAGTGATTGTGAATGTGTATAAAGGTAAAGGTGATATACTAGAAAGGAAGAGCTACAGATGCATAAAGCTACTCAATCATGTTATGAAAGTTATGGAGCGCGTTCTAGAAGAAATGATTAGGAAAAGGATAAACTTTGACGACATGCAGTTTGGGTTCATTCCTGGAAAAGGAACCACGGATGCTATATTTATAGTTAGACAGCTCCAGGAGAAGTACATCGCTAGGAAATTAGCATTCTATTATATTTTTATTGACCTGGAAAAGGTTTTTGATAAGGTACCAAGAGATGTGGTGAGGTGGGCAATGAAAAAAAATTAGGGATCAAAGAGTGGTTGGTTAGGGTGGTCATGGCCATGTACGAAGGTTCGACAACTCAGGTGAGGGTAAATGGAGAAGTGAGTGATAACTTCTTTGTGAAGGTTGGTGTGCATCAGGAATCCGTTTTGAGTCTTTTTTATGGTCCTTGAAGTGCTGTCACAGAATTTTAGAACAAGATTGCCATTCGAGTTGTTGTACACTGACAACTAGTGCTGATTGCTGAGGATGGCACTTGAGAAGTTCAGGTTGTGGAGGGAAGGGATGAATTCCATGGGGCTGAGAGTGAAGTTGGATAAAACAAGGATGATGATTTCAAGAGTGGGTGGTGGTAATGACATCATTGAGGGTAAGTGGCCATGTGCAGTCTGTCACAGAAGGGGAGGAAATAACTATCCTGTGTAATGGATGTGGTTTGTGGGTGCATAAAAGATGTAGTGGTATAAGGGGTAGGATGATGGAGAGTTTCAGTGCACTGTGTGTAGAGGAGAGGAGCCAGGAGAGGATTGTAATTGATGGTGTGTCGCTTGAATGTGTAGAGAAGTTCTGCTATTTGGGAGATCAGTGTAGGGGGAGGTGCTGCGGCGAGTTCCGTGGCAAGGGTTAGAAGTGGTTGGAAAAAGTTCAGAGCTGCTTCCTCTTTGATGCTGAGGGTTTTTTTCCCGCCAAGCTAAGAACCGTCTGTACACTGCGTGCGGGCGAAGTGCCAAGTCGTACAGCAGCAAAACTTGAGCTGTGAAAAAAAAGCACATCCAGAGGCTCAAGCGTACTGAGATGAGAATGGTGAGATGGATGTGCGGAGCATCTCTGAATTTGAGGCCTGGAGGTGACAGAGTTGCGAACTGTGAATTAAGGGATTGATTGGGGATAGAATGCATTAGTCTAGCACTAAGAAGAGGCAGACTGAGGTGGTTCAGTCATGGGAAAAAGATGTAGGATAATAATCGTGTGAAGGGCGTTAGGAGTTAGGAGGGTGGGGGTGTAGCTGCCAGAGGGAGACTAGGAAAGATGTGGAATGAGGTCATACAGAGGGACTGCAGAGATATGAGTTTGAATAGAGAAACGGCCAGAGATCGAGCAGCATGGAAAGCTGCCATTAGGTAAATAAGGCAGACACATGCAAGCATGTATGGAGCCTAGAAAAATGATGATGATAATGAGTAATAATTACACAATTATAATATATAATAAATAAAAAAATAATAATAATAAACTAAATAATAGTAATAACTAGTAAATACTGCTACTAAATAATAACAGTGGCCTGTGTTTCAAAACCTTTTTTCAAAGGACAAGGGTTTTCCAAATGATTTAGGATCCTTTTTGGGTGCTGAATTCAAAAATATCATTCATTTTCTTTGGTCAGGTCTGGTTTCTAAGATACACTCGATTTTTATTACAGCATATTTTTCCCAAATGGTGCTATCATCCAACTGTATATGGGCTTTGTTAATGCCACAGCTGGTCATGGGTTACCTTAAATAACTAGCTATTCTTTCTCTTTTCAGGTCTAGTTGTGCTGTACGATGGATCGGAAGTGTAAGAACCATCCTAACAAATTTTGTTTCATCTGCGGACACGTGGTT
Organism: Ceratothoa steindachneri; assembly: GCA_963969495.1. Lineage (NCBI taxonomy): Eukaryota > Metazoa > Arthropoda > Malacostraca > Isopoda > Cymothoidae > Ceratothoa > Ceratothoa steindachneri. The sequence continues at coordinate 19,980,820 of OZ018325.1, forward strand.
CAAGCGAAAATCAGGGATTTTGTGAAGAAGGCTTATTATGCTTATTTTGGAGTCAAACTAGGGGACCAGGATAAGGCATTTGCTCCCCATATCTGCTGCGAAACATGTGTGGAGAACTTATGGGATTGGAGGAATAGGAGAAAAAACAGAGAATGCCATTTGGTGTCCCAATGGTGTGGAGGGAAGGAAAAGATCACGTTACCGACTGCTACTTCTGCATGACAAATTTAAAAGGCCTCAATCGCAAGAACAAGCACCCTGTTCAATACCCTGATGTTCCTTCTTCCATAAAGCCAATCCCCCATGGACCAGATGTTCCTGTTCCTGAGCCGGATGTCATCATGGAATCTAGTTCTGATTCTGAATCTACTGACATGACTGATACAAGTGAGTGTAGTGCATACAAGCCAGAAGAGGACGACCGATCGGTGCCATTGACCCAAGCTGAACTCAATGACTTGACACGAGACCTGAACCTATCTAAGGAGTCTGCCCAGCTGCTGGGATCTCGTCTTCGAGAGAAACATCTACTTGCTCCAGGAACAACGTTCTATTTGTATCAGGAACACAAGAGCGAATTCAGAAAATTCTTTATGTTCGATGAAGCGTCTTCACTGATCTACTGTAACAATATTGCTGAACTGATGAAATTAATGGGTATGAAGTATGTTGCCATGGAATGGAGACTTTTTATTGACTTATCTAACAGAAGTCTCAAGGCAGTTCTTGTGAATAATGGAAATAAGGTTTCATCAATCCCTGTTGGACACTCGGCTGAAATGAAAGAATCCCACAACAGCATGGAACGTCTGTTGTCTGCTCTCAATTACCAGGAACATAAATGGTTGATTTGTGGAGATCTTAAAGCTGTCGGATTCATCCTAGGACTTCAAGGTGGGTACACAAAGTATCCATGCTTTTTGTGCTTGTGGGATAGTCGGGCTCACGACCAGCATTATGTCAGACAAGAGTGGCCATCAAGACAAGGATTAGAACCTAGGTCACACAATGTTCTGTCCCACCTTCTGGTTGAACCGAGCAAGGTGTTACTTCCACCCCTACACATCAAACTCGGCCTAATGAAGAACTTTGTAAAAGCACTGGAAAGGGAAGCTGGAGGATTTGCCTCCATCCACCACAAGTTCAAACGAATCAGCATGGAGAAGCTTAAGTCAGGTATATTTGATGTCCTCAGATAAGAGAACTTATAAAAGACTAGTTATGAAGATTCATTAAATCCTACTGAACTCTCTGCCTGGCTGTCCCTTAAGTTAGTCATTGCAAACTTCCTTGGTAACCACAGAAGTCCTCAGTACCAGAAGATGGTTGATGACTTATGGAGAATTTTCGCAAACTTGGTGCGCGTATGTCAGTGAAAATGCACTTTCTTCTGTCCCATCTGGACTATTTTCCAGAAAATTGCAGAGACTTCAGTGAAGAACAAGGTGAACGCTTTCACCAAGACATCCGTGTCATAGAGGAACGCTATCAAGGCCAATGGGATGTGAACTTTCTGGCTGACTACTGTTGGTGCCTTAAGAGGGATGTGGTGTCTGCTCGGCCCAATTGGAGGTCACTGAAGAGACCATTCATCCATGAGTAGCTTATTTTGTGCATTGTACCATTCATTCTATCTATTAAAAATATTCTGTAAACCTTCTGTGAGTAAATCAATCCAATATTTGCTATTATGTGTTTCATTCACAACAAATATTTGGAAATATAGTTTTTGGTATGTGCTCATATTTCAAAAACCTGACCTGATTGGGTAAAATGAGCATGATTTTCAGATTCAGTGCAAAAAACTGAAATAAAATCAGGTATTATATATTTGACCTTGAAAACAACGCAGACCAGTGTAATAGATTATAATAGGAATGATAATAATAATGCACATAACTTGGGCATTAGTCGCAGTATTCAACATTGCCTAAAATTAGGCATATTTAAAAGAGGATGCTAAAAAAAAAAGAAAAAAAAAGAATAAAAATAAAACAAAGAAAAAAGGTATTAAGCAGGAAGCAAGCTTTGGCATCGGGATGAAGATCGTAAGGTCTTCTAGGGTACTTATTTTCCTTGTAGCTGCTTGTAGCTACCCTCGGCGCAGGAACATGTGACCTACTAAAATAAGAAAAAACAAGGGACAGGCGGTAGCGACCCCACCCATCCTGGCACTGGGACAATTAACATGCGCGGAGATTGCCCAGACTGGGACATTCAACAAGAATGTGCCTAACAGTATGGGGGACAATGCAGTCTTCACAGTAGGGCGCAGGCGAGCGCTCCATCAAATGGCAGTGCATCCCGCGAGTGTGTCCAATTCGGAGACACGACAGAAAGCAACCTGAAGCTTTCGCGGCATTGAGAGGTAGGTCCATGGGAACAGTCGCGGCGCAATGGCACGCAACTTTTAGTTCCCTTCAACCGGCTTCCATCTTCTTTGCCAAGCAGCCTGAAGAGCTGCACGTATTCCTGGCATGTAGTCAATGTGAGGAAGAGCAAAATGCTGGTCCAGTCATAGACTCTTTGGCTCCCTCATTCCCTGCAATTCCTACATGTCCAGGAACCCAGCAGAAAATAATCTCGACATCGCTATAGATCATAATCCGGTCTCCAAACCGGGCACGTATTGCCACTAGATCGGCCATGGAGACAGACAGAGCGCCTGGAAGAGCCCGACTGACTTCAAACAGAGGGGATACAGGGTGGAAGCTGACCCCCCCTCTTCAGGCTTGGAGCCATCCGTATACACTGGCACAGTTCAAGCATGACATGAGGTGTGCTCCAAAAAGGTTTAACGCAATACTCTCAGGGCTATATAAGCTTTGGGAGCAGAGGCGTGGCGACAAATAGCCAAATGTGGTACCCTCCAGGGTGGCGTTCTGGTTAGAACCAGGGGCGCCACCAGCCTGAGAGCTATATCTAGCTGTCGAAGGAGTTTCCTAGCCCTAAACCCAAACGGCTTAGGGTATGACTTGAGTCTCTCCACGGCATAGGCACCGTCGAGATCAGCTGCGGATGCTTCGAGAGCCGTTGGCTACAAAGTGAGACACTGCGCTCGTGCGTACAGGCGAGTAATGCACTGTGCACGACGCATAGATAATGGCATCTCTCCAGCATTGACAAGCAGGCTCTCAATAGGGGAAGTGCGGAAGGCACCGGTCGCCAAGCAAAAGCCGGTGTGGTGGATCGAGTTCACCTTCCGCAATAAACGCTCGACTGTGGATGCATAAAACTCGCATCCATAGTCCAGCTTCGAACGGACAAAGGATCGATAAAAAAGTAAGGCAGTAGCCCTTTTAGCATCCCAAGAGATGAACGTCACGGAACGAAGAATATCCATGGCGCGGGTACAAGAAACTCTAAAAACTGCGAATATGAGCCTCCAAGGTAAGGCGTCTGTCAAACACAAGACCAAGGAAACGGTGCGATTCAACCACTTCCAGACGCACCCTATTAAGAAACAAATCTGGGTCGGGGTCGAGCCGTGGATGGCGGCAGAAGTGCACCACCTTAGTCTTGGACAAGGAAACCCGAAACCTGTGCGCTTCGGCATAGCGAGAGACGCGGTTCAATGCATGTTGGAGTCAACGCTCCAGAGTTGGCATCTGGGCCGCGCCAAAAGAGATCGAAAGGTCGTCCACGTGGAGCGTAGCGAGAACATCTTCCGGCAGCATCGAGGTGATGCCGTTGATGCTCAGGGCAAAGTGTGCGACACTGAGGACACTTCCCTGCGGGACACCCTCTTCCTGCTCCATTGGGCCTGAGAGGACTACCCCCAACCGTACACAGAATCAACAATCTCGCAAAAATTCAGATAAACATTGGGAGGCGTCCCCCCCGCCACCATCGTGTGGAGAGTCTACATGATACCAAATCGCCATGCGGTATCATAGGCATTCTCCGGATCGAAAAATACCGTGGCGTAGTGCTGTCTACGAAGGAAGGCCTCGCAGACGGCATTTTCCAGTCGGAGCAGAGCATCTGACGTGAAGTGGAACTTGCGGAAGCCGCACTGTGCAGAAGACAGATGGCCGCCGCTGTCCAGAAAAAAGGCTAATCTAACATTTACCAATTTCTCCATCAACTTGCACATACAAGAGCTTAGAGAGATTGGGCGGAAACTGGTCGGAGTAGAGTGATCTCTCCCCGGTTTGCGAAAGGTGAGCACAATAGCCATTCACCCGGAATCTGGGAGGAGACCCTCCACCCAGATCCTGTGGAACAAATCTAAGAGAAAGGTCAGGCCTCGCTCACCCAGGTGTTGAAGCATGGCGTACGGGACATCCCGGATCATGGCCGCAAGAGCGGAACGCAACTCACTCACAGTAAACTTGTCATTGAAAGGTTCTCGGCCTCTGGAGGTAAAGCCAGTTGGCGGCCTTCCGCGACATCAAGACTTGCATTGAATTCTGGCGGAGCAGCATCTCGGCTAAAGAATGTGGAGAAAGCGATCGAGAAGGATTCCGCCACGGACGCGGGGTCCAACATTAATGTCCCATTCTCCTAGAGAACGGGAGGGGGGTCCTGCGAGAAATTGCCTGGAATCTTTTTGACTCGCTTCCACACCTCTGCTAGAGGGGTCTTTCCCATTAAGTGAAGACACGTATGCCCGCCAAGAAGAACGGCGGGCGTGCTTCGAAATATACCAGAACCTAGCCCTAGCCTGAAAAAGTTCACCGACAGTGAAATCGTTCGGGCGGCGCTTATAGTGCATGTAGGCATAACGCTTCTGTTTGAGGGCCGTCTCACTCAGCCGACCACCACGGGAGTGGTCGGCGTGCAAAACGACCAGACGTTCTGGGAATAGTAGTCAGGCCTGCGGCGATGAGGTTGCCGGAGAACTCAACGGCTTCATCTACCGACCTAAACTCCTCGACTGAGAGAGAGAATCCAGTCATTTCCTGAAATGCAGGCCACCGCGCCAAGCACCACCGAGGTGGGCTCTCAGGCGCCAGCCGCCCAGAAAATGATATTTGAAGGCTGTTTATCCGGAGAGCACAGAGATAGATCAAGACAAGACAATGAAGGGGTTCTCGGGCAGTGATGCGTAAACTCATCCAAATTTAGGACACCTATCTCAAGCTCTTCAATCAGATCGGCAAGGACTTGTCCGCAGAGAGGATGTCTGCCATTCAGATCTCCAAACAAGAGAAAGGGCCTCGGCAAACGTGCCACGACACGGCAGAAGTCCCCCACATCGATGTCAGCTGACGGTGGAATGTACGCAGAAATAACAGTATACTTCCTATCCAGGTGAAGCTGCACAGCCACAGCCTGAAAGGAGGTATCTAAAGTGAAAAGAAGAACGGAGACATCATGACGGGTGTAAACCGCGCATCCCCCAGCCTGGCCCCCATCTCGTGGTGGTGGGGTCACAAAACCCTTATACCCCGGGAGGGTGGGCAGGGGGCACGCGGCAGCATGGTCTCCTGCAGAAAAATAGCTAACAGGGAAGGGGACGAGACGAGCCTCCGCAGCTCCTCCCAGTTGGCCCAGAGTTCGGGGCAATTGCATTGAAAAGGAACATTCACTCCAGGCCTATCTCGGAGGAGACGCGGGGGCCCTCTGCGAAGAGAAGACCCTCACGGGAATAGCCGTAAACTTCCTGGAGGCAGAACCCTGGGCGCTGTCGCCTTCGAGGACTTATTGGGCGAGTTTGGGCTGGCCAAGCGAGTCTTTTTCTCCCCCCGCCTCAAAATCTTAGGCCGGGGTTGCAGCTTCGGAGGTGGGGGACGGGGGGCCTCTTTTCGAGGATCCACTGTCTCCGAGCCACCCAGCCCACCACTAGGCATGGGCGAAGGAGCCGAAGCTCCTTTGTTGCTGTCCTCCTTTCGGGGGGCAGCTTTAGGAACCCCACAAGATGGCCTGGCGACCAACTTCAGAGGTCCAAATGGGCGCAGAAACAACCATGCTCATTGGCCTAGATGGGCCAGGAGCACAGGGTGTCTTTCTAAGCATTAAGGCATAAGACGTCCCAGGCAGAGCCGGGCACATCAGGACCAAGTCCTTAGCCTCACGGAATGAGAGACAATCCTGGGCCTGAATGGTCCCATTGGCAGCGCTGTCATGAGTCGAGTTTTGGGAGGCACAGGCCTTGACCCTGACAAGGTTCAATATTCTCGCCAGCAGGTCTTTTGAGGGAAGCAACCGATGGGGCCTGGCTTCCCTCTCTCCCACTAAGGGGGTTTGCCCTACCTAACCACTTCAATGGGGTGGTCAGCTATGGGCTGCCTGCTGGCTTTCTTGGCAGTCCACTTGGAAAGTAAAGGGGGGACTGCCGCTGGGAAGAGGGAGGTGCCCGAAAGCACGTCCAGACAAGGGAGTGATGGGGAGTCCCCTATACCCATAGGCGAAGGGTAGGAGTAAGCCTCCTCTCCGGTTTGAGAGATTTGGAGGGTCCCCTGCGAGGGCACAGGGGAAGGGGCTCCATTTTTTTGTGGAGCTGCCCTCAGGCAGCTCCGATGATGGAAAAAGGGAAATTGAGGGGAGATTTTGGGGGGTATCATCATTGGGCATGGTTACCCTATTTTTTTACAGGAAGCAATCGCTCATCACCCCTCACAGTAACCCGCCCTGCAAAGGGTGCGCACAGGGCTGGCAGAACCAGGTGATGCCATTCAAGGCCACCCCTCTCGCCTGGTGGCCTGGCAGTCCCTCAGCATGGCGGCTCCACCTTGGACACAGCTAAAATGTATAGTGGTTGAAAATATAAAGGAAGAGGAGGTGAGGAAGATGTGGGTGGGGATAAAGCAAGTTATTTAAAAATCCACCATCTCAAACCGGAGCTCAAGGGTGAGGGATCATTGTCCCCTCCCCCCTCAGCCCCGATCCATAATAGTTGGCTGAGAAGAAGGTCAACATCTACCCTGAGAAAATAGAGGATGACCAGAGAAAGCTGTGGGAGAGGTGGAAGGGGAGAAATACAGGCTGTCTGAAAGAAGGAGAAGAGGCTAACCTGGGGCCGGACGGGGCGCTGAATCCCGTCAGCACGGTGGCCTGGAAGGAAAATTGTAGCATCCCTTACAGGAAATCCACATAACATAATAATAATGATGATAATAAAAAAAATGGTAATGTAGTTAGTGCTGAGATTGAGTTAAGGAAAGCGCACCAACAACTTTCCCAGGCCCCATCAGGGTGTTCAAGTCAACCCAGTGTCAGGAAAGGCTTCCCTAATTTGCACTCAGGCTGGGAGAATGTGCAGTTCTACTGGGTACCAAATGTAACAGGCTACATAGGGTACTCCCCTACAGGGCTCTGCTGAGGAAAGATCCATCTGCAGGGGGTAGCTGGGTGAGTATGTATTTTTTTTTGTTTGTCAGAGTTTGGAGCTGTGTTTTGTATTTAATTGTTTGAAACCATTGTTTTCACATTTTCTTGTTATTTTGAGAGATTTTTTTATGCTCTGTTCTGGCAGCCATCAAAATTAATAACAAGCCTATTTCTAGGCTGGTTTAAAATAAATAAGAGACAAAAATCCCCACTTACCTAGCTGCTTGAGGGAGGGATTCTCCTTCAGTCATCAAGCATGCAGAAACATGGCGTAGATAAGAATATTGATTCGCATGGATTTGCGAAAGTTGTTACAGTGGGGGGTTTTCCGCTTTATTATATGCGCCCTTCTTTATTTTACGAGGTTATCAATTTTGGGGACAAAATTATGCTTGAAACCTTTCTCATCTTTGGGGGATATATTTCTTGCTTGCCTGTTTGAATGTGTTGGTGAAATGGGAGAGGGCTTGGTAGAAGTTGGATAGGGTGGCTTTTTTATGTGTCCTATGAATTCAGGCTACTAGGCTCTTTAATAGGTGAATGTTATTTTGTTTGAGCTGTGGATAGATTTAGTTGGTTGGTATGTGATAAGGATTGGGAGGTGATCAGAATGGAGTGAGGGGAATGTTTACTAGGTAGTTCTAGTGTGGATGTGAAGTGAGCAGACGGTTATGTCTGGAGAAGTGAGATTGTAATGTGGGCTCAATCTTATTGGTTGATTTCTATTGCTCAGTATGTTCATTGTTTAGTGAGTGTAGTTGGAGGATGATGGAAGTACCTCTTAATTTGTTAAGACTATGTCAAGGAAAAAGACGTCTTCAGCACACATGTTTGCACAGATGATACTGCTGTTAATGGACATCACTCCATTGTCCTTTCTCTTTCTCAATAATGGCACAAGGATTTAAAACAATAGTCAATAAACGCTTTAAATAAGACTGACCCACTTACTTCAAATCACCAGCCTTATTTTTATATTTTAAATTAAGTCTTCGGCTTTGGTAATCCAAACAGACAGAAGCTGAGGAAATCTCGCCGTAATGGCGTCGAACAGGTATCCATGCCTCAATATCTGTTTTGGAATAGGCTGGCTTGCCCAATTCATTTAGGGGCATGTCTAGAACCTGCAAGAAAACTTAGCATCAAAACATCGCTAGTGATTAATTGTGTGCTGTCAAGCATCAATGCCATAAGATGAATAAATACAAATGAACTTGAAAAAGAAAGAAAAAGTTGCCTAAAGTTTCATCAGATGCTATTATTATCTGATAGGTCCTCACCAAAATTTGAGACCATGCATAAATGCTATTATTATAGCATAACCTCTGCCAGTACATACAATTTAGTGCCCTTTTATGCATGGTTGGCCAATTTAAATCATGATGATTTAAATCAATATTTACTTCTGCCCAAACCAACATAGAATATAAAGGAAAAATATAAAAACAAACACAATTACATTTGCTTTATATATTTCTGAAGAATAGAACACTAAAAGCTTCCTTTTACAATACAACAAAAATTTCCACATTCCATCAAAAAATTAAATCAAAGGGTTTTACTTATAATGAACTGTACTTATTTCTGAGGATTAGCATACTAAAGCACTTCTTTTTACAATATAGTATAACAAAAAATTCTACATGCTATTAAAAAAAGGAAATCAAAGAGGTTTACTTATAATGATCTGTACTTATTTCCTGAAGTAATGAATTTAAAAAAGAAAATTATTATAGCCTCTATTTAAAAAAAAAGCACATTGAATTTATATTGTAAAAACAGTCTTCTTTGAAAAATAATGATACACTTCTTTGAAAGTAATTCCTAAAAATTTTTGAAATCGAAATTCAAAATCTTTAAAAAACAAGTTTTTTTTCATTCTTATGACAATAAATATGGTCACAAGTTAGTCCAGTAAAAGGGAGAAGAGAGGAATAGAACAAGAAAGGGACAGATGGAGTAAAAATGGGAGGGCCAATGCTCCCCAAATCAACAGAAAAAGCAAAGAAGGTTGATGCAGATAGTAAGAGGACATAAATGAAGACTAATTAAACACCAAGATAAATATATAAAGAATAAGCAAAATAAATATAAAAGAAAAGAAGGAACACGGGACATGATAAAAATCCACTTCATCACTAAAAGGTATGAGCGCTTCCATAGCAAGCACCTCAAAACACAGTGGCTAGGGAGGGGGTCAACAAATATACTGAAATATTTTTCTACCCATGTAAAACTCCTCTTCTATGACCAAATATCTATATTTTTTACTAGTAGTTAACTATATTTTTTTCAAAAGTTTAAATCTTTCAGGCTTTATAAATTAAAGAATTATTACAAACCTTAAAATGAAATCCAAGAGGTTTGTATATTTCCATCTGAATATCAATTAGATCCTGATAAAGTTGAATGCTCTCTTCTGTGGTTTCATTCGCAGTCACACCAAACATTTCCACTTTTGTGAATTCTGAAACTCTATCAAATAAAGATGTTGGGCCATTGATAGTTTCAAATAATTTGCTCTTATTGTGTTGTGAAATATTGTACTTAAGTTTTAAAACATTAAAGGCAACATTCGCACCATTTGGTACATAAATATATAAGTTTCATTTTACAACTAATCATAGTGTTAGTTTGACTCTGCCTGTGCTAGATGGCTAGGACTACTACTTATTAGTATCAAATAAACATCATAGAGTCCAACTAAATACAATGGCACCCAAATGTGAAATAGAAAGATGCTGAGCTAGAAAGCCTAAGATTATAATAATCCTATGAAAACAAATGGATTAGGTTAGAAAGTTCCCTATTTCTGAATTGACATTAGGCACCCCTTTTTATCTCTTATCCTCTGTGTTTATTTTTTATCCCAATACCCAAGTAGTGGGCAGGATCAGTAATTATTTATTAAGCAGATGTGGCCACACAGTTTTCAACCAGCATTCTCCTGACAAAACAAAGGGAAAGCTACATTTAAAATGGGTATACTAAGTTACTCATAGTCATGGGAAGTGACTCTTTAGATCATCAACCGATATTTTAATATGACTATTTTGTTTGGCTAGTTGTGGAATGTGAGTTGCTTATAGTCATAAGACTGAGTGACTCTTTAGACCATCAAGCAAAATTATAAGGTGACTGCTACATTTTCTTTGGGTGAGTGTAATGACAATCACATATAGTCATGAAAAGAAGCAACTTTGAAGACCATGCACAATTTATGAACATATGCAAGCACACTCAATAGCACTGGCATTTACTCACTTAGTCAGGGCATGCAATAAAAGGCACTTTGTCTAGCAGTGACCTTAACCATATGTCACAGGCACTTGCTCATCACAAGTGCAGGACTATTATTATTATAGGTTAAATGTTATATATAATGCAGTGCATTTCAATAACAACAGGCACTATGGCATGTGACATACCGATATATTCCTCTTTCTTTTGAATCTTCTCCAATTTCCTCTCGATAGCATCTGGATACTGCAGCCAATTTCAAAGGCATTTCCTTGATATCTAGCTCTTTATTTTTCAAATACCCTGCTAAGGCCATCTCTGCAGTGCCTGATAAACAAACATCTTCATCCTTAAAACTGTCTATATGATATACCTAAAAAAAAAAATTATATATATATATATATATATATATATATGTTCAACTGTCTCCAGTTTTCACAGAATAACTACCCAAATTCTATAATATCTTTACAAACTTTAAGCATTATCATTTAGTTAAAATTAAAAGGCAAAAACAAACACGAATATCTCTGCTAAAAAATCTTTCAACAAATTTTAAAGTAAGTAGTGAGGGTGAAGGAAGTGAAAATGCATGGCATATATAATATATAGCCGAAGTAGCCTAAACTCAAATCAAGCCCTACAAAGAACTCATGTAGGCAAATGAATTAATTATAAAGACAATAAACTTAATCTCTCTTGTTTCAGAAATTAGTTCAACTAATAAAGTATAAGCTTTATACAAATATTAATGATATGAAAAGTATCAATGTTATATCTGGTGGTTAGAAAAAATTACTAAATTCAAATTGAATAATTGAAACAATTCAGATCTTTCCCATGCAATATTTGTTTCTTATTAACTCTCATATAAACTTTATATTTACTTCAAACTTTAATGATCTTGCTATTGTAATTTTATCACAGTGAAACAAAAAAAAATTATATATCCCCCCAAAATTATTTTGATTTTGAATCTGGTAGGGATTCTGTTACTGTAGGAAAAGTAATGTACATTTTTAGTTATGTACTAAAACTACTATAGTTTTGACTAAAAGTAACAAAATCATCATAAAAACATGCTTCAAGGAAAATGATTGGAATGGAAATAGAATTGTTCGTGAATTTCCAACTAAGAATTGGACTCAAAAGTGTTTATAATTTAATAAGAAAAATAAAATGTAGCAGTTCAATAGCTTGTGATGGCAAGCTACAGACTACCTGCTTTCACTCTAACTGCCACCCAACTAGAGCTGCCTGGGTGTTTGAAGAGAGGACAATGAGGGATACTCTAATTCTAACTTTATTTATTACCAAGAAACAGGGAACAGAATATAATGACAAAAAAATGACAAACCAGACTAATACAATATATACAAAGCAATAGCCCCAAAAGATATATACAGTAAAACCTCGATATAACGAACTATATGGGGCGGGGAGGGGGGGTCATTCGTTAAAGCTGAAAGTTTTTTAAACCCTATGGGCGTTAAAAGCAATGGAAACAATGAACCAAGTTTGTTATGGATATGTAATAAGTATGTAATTACTAATAAAGTTAAGTGGACTACACAACATAGTATCGATACAAACCTCGCACTGTAGGAGACATTGTAGCGGGCCGAAAATAGATCTCTAATCCCAATCGATAATCGATCCAACCCGCTTCCTACACTGTCCGGACGTGAGAAATCGAGGGAGAATAAAACGGATTGTATATACAGTCCCTTTACTTACAAAAAAAATACAATGATAGCTACAGTTTATATTTACAAAAATTTTATATTTTACTAGGGAAGTGTGCACACTTCAAAATGAGGCTAAATTCCCAAATAGAAATAATGATATCAAACGAGAATCTTATAACGGGCGGATACAACAATTTACATAAATTCTAGACAAAACAAAAAAACACAACCACAACCGAACGAAAAGGGGACACGCGCTATGTCTTGCTGGAGGTGGGTGGTAGTTGGTTAACTAGAAGGAGGCAGTATTGTCAACGAAGGCAGGTATGGCGGTTCAGGTGGATAGAGACACGAAAGCCCTCCTCTCAGGGCTGGGTGGAGCACTCTTCTACAGAACCCCTCTTGCTTCCAGTCCACACTTCCACTCTCTCTGAAGAAGAGATATATCCTCCTTCAGTGACCCATTTATTTTTACATGGATGGCGAAACTAATAAGTGGGCATTACCCGAAAATACATTGACTAGCTTACCTCTTTCCAGAATAACGCTTCGTTAAATTTTCTTAATATCTTAGTAATATCTTATTATTAGCTATTATCTTTCCAGAATAACGCCTGGAAAGAAAGAAAAACATGGTAATCATTTTATACATGAATTAAACAAAAAATAAAACAAACCCATTCCCATTCACACACATTCTTACAGAGGGAGGGAGAGGGTACTGAGAAAAGGGGTGGGAGAATGGCCCTTTTACACACACTCACATTCGCCCCACCACACCCCTCCTTCCTTAAGCCATTCGACCAGCCACTCACTAAACCCTTTCAATCACTCTTCACGGTACCACTTGTGCTCAATCGCACCCTTCTGCACCCATTCACACTCGTCTACTGGTCCCTGGCTACGCGTAGCAATTAGTCGGGGTTGTTCGTCAGTCGTCCTGTCAGTCTCATCGTCACTATTTATCATCTCATCAACCATACTCTTAGCCCTCATTACCAGTTCTCCCATCTCACGACAGAATTCTTTCATACTCTTCCGTTCAGAACCCTCACTCTTCATACCCCCATTCATCAGCTCCTCACTCACAGCTCTCATCCAACTCAAGGTACATTCTTGCGAAACAGACAGGTCATTCACATCCCCTGTATTCTCAACAGGCATACCAGAAACCCCTTCGACTGGTTCCCACCAGAAACCTGAAAAATCAGCCACTTCATCATTCACTACATCAAACTCACCCCTACTATTACCATTCATAAAACCCGAAAAATCAGCCACACTAGGTTCATTCTGCCCAAACACACTATCATTCATACTGTTCCCAAAACCAGAAAAATCAGGCACAGGCAGCTCACTCACTCGTCTACTTATACCAGCCAAATCACTCACCTGTTTACGCAAAAACTCAATCTCCCTTTCAAGATCCCCCATACCAGAAACACTCTGCTCAGACTTACTTTCATTCGTACTTGCATTCTTCCTTTCACCCTTCTTTGTACGCTTTCTACTCCTCGAGACTAAGACTAGCTCTTTCCCAGACAGATCCATTCTATCACATTCAATCTCATCATCATGCACTTTACCTCTTTCTCTACACAGTCCATACACTGGATGGCTCACCAGGTAGTCAGGAGGTTCTCTCCATCTCCTTAACTGACTCTGATGAGCCCGCACTCTCTCAGTCATGCCGTCATTCAAACTCTCCAAAACATATGTCACTCCATTTTCCCAAAGCCTCACAACTCTATAAGGTCCATCAAACTTCTCACTCATCTTTGCTACATTCAACCTACCCTTCACTTCTTTCACCTTCAATACTTTTGTACCTAATTCAAATGAACGGAACCTTTCATGCGCCTCACGCCATACACTCTGCTCACTTTCACTCAAACGAAACCTATCTTTCACTCGCCTTTTAAAATTCATCACAAACTGACATGGGGACATTCCAGTTGCACTATGCACAGTTGAATTATACGCCCACAACACTCTCCCCAGACACACATCCCAGTCATTCACTGTCGTACTCATCATTCTCAACATCTCACACAAGGTTCTTATAGTCCATTCAGCCAATCCATTTGAAGACGGTACATACGGAGTTGTTCTCACATGCTCCACACCATTCTCTCTCAACATTTGCTCAAACACTTCCCCTACAAATTCAGGCCCATTATCACTCAGACATCTTCTAGGCTTCCATACACACATAGGAAAAAACAACTGCTCAACCACACGCGCAACAGTCACACTCCTTTTATCTCTCACAGGCGCTGCATACACAAACTTACTTTTATGGTCAACCATCACAACCATACCAACATTCCCAGCACTCGTACGCGGCAAAGACACACAATCAATCACTACCAATTCAAACGGTTCTTTCGCATCAACTTTCAACATCGGTGGTTTCACTTGCACACCTTGCACCTTTCGCTTCTGACACCTTTCACACGTAGTTGCAACATCATTCACAACAGTTCTCAGAAACGGGTGGAACACATGCTCCTTCATACACTCCCACAGCTTAAACTTACCAATATGCCCATAATTATCATGCACAACCTTCACCAGACCAATCATACCAACTAAGGACATCACAGGTACATACATATCATCACCACCCTTCACATGCCTCACAAAATATACAACATCCATACAAACAACAAAATCCTTAGCATACCTTTTAAAATCACTTAAACACTCTGGCCATTCATTCAAATCAACACGCATCATTACACACCTCTTCAACTCACTAACAAAAGGACACATCTCTTGCATCTCTAGAATATCATCATCACTTAAAATCTCATTCTCATCATCCATGACCAACTCAATCATACCGCAAAACTTGACAACATTCTTTGCACACTCATTCAACTTCATCACCTCACATTCACCTTTCATAAGACAATCCTTATCAGCATCCAAAGACAAAACATTTAATCTCATAAAGTCTACACCAAGCAAGAAACAACAAGGCATTTGCTCACCTTTCAGAATCACAAAGTCATGCTTCACATTCACACCATTACCCAAACTCACTTTCAGACTAACCTGTTCCCATGCCACTATCATGCCATTCCCTAATCCACTTATCCGTAACTTCACAGGTTTATGCTCGCAACATCTAAACTCTTCATACTTACTCAGAATATTCTCATTCACTAAAGACACTTGCGCTCCAGTATCAATCAAACCACAGAACAACCTTTCACTAACTTTCACTCTCGCTTCCATCATATCAGGTCCACCATGTTCGCAATACACAGAAGGAACAAGCACACCAACATCAGCACTGATATCCACACTGTCATTAACTCCCATATCATCACTCAACACACACTCATCTTCATCCAGATAATCATTCTTCTCTCTTATATATGAACACTTTTCAATTACCCAATTGTAGTGCACACCGCTCAAACATTGCAGATGTACCACATTAGGATTCAAACCCTTCATCTTCTCATCCTTGTACACAATCGGCCTCTCACCACCAAAGTGCACATAAACAATCACTCCATACAAACGACTCACTACAATCAACACTTCCTGAAATGGCGGGACCCCTTGCATACACATCGCTCTCAATTCTTTCATGAAGTTCCGCACCTTTGCCATACCAATGCTTTCAGGCTTACTACACACTTCATTCATTACCTCCTTCCTTAAATCATCTACACTATCGGGCACTCTCACATCTACTCCATCACTCTTCAAATCTTGCAAACCATTCCATACACTCTCAAACAAGGAATCACCACCACCCTTACTCTCTTTTCCATTCATAATTCCTTTCGGCAAATACTCAGGATCACTCACTCCACACACATTTTCATCATTCGTACCAGGATACCTTGACATCAAATCAGCCACTCCATTCCGTTCACCAGGCACATACTCAATCACATAGTCAAAGTCACTCAAATCTTCCAAAGTCCTTGCAATCCTACTATCAGCCCACTTCATACGCTGCAGATACACAAGAGGTTGATGATCGGTTTTTATCACAAACCTCACACCATACAAAAATGGACGCAACACTTTCAAACAATATCTTATCGCAGCCAGCTCTCGTTCCACAGTCGAATACTTTCGTTCTGCAACATTCATAGCCTTGGATACATACCCAATTATTCGCCTGACATTCTCTCCATTCAAACGCTGCTCTTGCATCAGAAAACCTCCCATACAATACCCACTCGCATCTGTATACAATTCAACATCTTCAGCCGCTGCCTCCTTCAGTCTCTCATACGCCTCATTCATCTTATCATTCCACTTGACAACCGTACTACCTTTCTTGCCCATCCACTCAGTCAGAGGCTTACTCACACCAGAACAATCACGTATAAACTTTCGCTGGAACTCAATCAAACCCCAAAATGACTTCAGTTGCTTCACAGTCACCGGTTTAGGAAACATTCGCACCTTCTCAACATACTTCGATGATTTACGCAATCCATTCTCACTCACCATATGCCCAAGGAATTCCACTTCTTTCGCAAACCATTCACACTTCGCCACTTTCACCTTCACACCAACACTCTCCAACGTTCTCAACACATCATTCACCAATCTCATATGCTCCTCAAAAGTCTCAGTCATAATCAAAATATCATCTATAAACGCAATCACATTCTTACTCGCAAACTTACTCAACACAACATTCATTGCCCGCTGGAAGGCTCCGGGAGCATTAGCCAACCCAAAGCTGAGGTTCCGGAACTGGTAATGCCTCTTTGAGGAAGAGAAGGCAGTTACTGGCCGGCTCTCCTCAGCAATGGGCATCTGGTAATACCCCCGTACCAGATCCAGCTTCGTAAACCACTCCATCCCATGCATACTATACACACACTCAGATACCACACACATCGGAAACCTTTCTTTCACAGTCCTTTCATTCACCTTTCGATAATCCACACACAGACGCAATCTTCCATCCGGCTTACGTACAGGTACAATTGGACTATTCCATGCACTCTCACTCTCCTCAATCACCCCCAATTGCTCCAATTCCAAACACTGCTCCTCAATCTCTTCAGCAACCGGACGTGGGAAATGCCTCGGCCGCTGATAGATTGGGGAGTCCTCCTGCAGGACAATCTTGAATTCCGGGAGCTTTGCAACCCCGAAATCCAGATCACCCTTACTGAGGGCTCCCTTTCGCTCAAATATCATTCGATACACATCCTCCCTTTCATACTCAGTCAAACATCCATCCAATTTCACCATGTCCTTCACCTCATTATACATCCATTCACATGTCTTTTCATTCGCAACATTCACCCTGATATCCGTACTATCATCCATACCTACCTCATTGACAGTGGAGAGGTGGCCCAGTACATCTCCGACTTGGATTCCCCTCACCTGCCCTTTCACACTGGGGTCTGCCTGCACAGATACAAAAGGATCATTCATTCTCATCAAGCCATCAAACACACAAGCAACACGCCTTACCTTATAACACGCATCCTTTCCATCCAATATCACAGTGTTCTCACTCACATTCAAACTAACATCCTTACTCCAACTCACTCTAACAGACACCCTTTCACCCTTCACAAGCCTTACACTCTCCATAGCAGTCACCTCAATACCAGTAAACACACTCCTCAAAACGCTACCATCTTTCCCTACATACAACTTATACACCCCATTTTTACCAATCTTTCTCTCAATCTGATCACTCGCAGGATGCACAACCATACGATTCATTTTCATAAAATCATAGCCCAAAATCACACCATACTCACTACTCACCTTATCAATCACAGAAAATTCACATTCATTCATCATCATACCATGCATTCGAACAGGTGACCTTATCATTCCAATCACAGGCACTCTCCTATTACCAATACCTACTAAACTACCCTTGCACTCAGACAGGAGGGCTTTCTCGCTAAACTTGTCATACACATCTTTATACACCAAGCTCGCCTTGCATCCAGAATCTATTAAAGCCAAACACTCAATTCCATTCAACTCCACCTTCACACTCAGACACTCATACTTCCTACCAGACAGCACTTTCACACTAGACAGACTTACCAACACATTACTCACACTCATGCACCCAGAGGATACTTCAGCAGGTACCCTCTTACCATTCAGTTTCCCGCTTCAGACTTTCCATTCACACCTTGCGCTCTCAGTCTAATCCAACACTTTTCCCTTGAATGTCCTTCCATCGCACAATAGCTACATACATTCCTCTGGTCACGACACATCCTTGCATAATGACCAGCCTTTCCACAATTACCACATGCATATTTCATGCTTTCCCCAGCAGTTGCTCCACCATTCAACCTCGGACAATCTTTCTTCAAATGGCCTATTTCTTTACACTCGAAGCACTCTTTCACACTTTCCTGGCAATCCTTTATCATATGCCCTTTCTTACCACACCCAAAACACGCACCAGATGTCCACCTACATTCTGCCAACATATGACCTTTCCTTCCACACCGACGACATTCCACAATCTTTCTCACACCATTCGGTCTCTCATTTGCTGGGACATACCTCGGTTTCTCTCTCATATATCTGTTCCCACGCTTGAAATTCATCTGCCCCCTTCCATTCGACCACCCTCCATTTGCCCATCCATTCTGCCGGCCCAGGAAGTTTGACATCACTCCAGCTGGTGCAGCCTTCAGGGCATCCCTGTAGCTGACAAACTGCTGGGGTGGATGAAAGCTCCTGGGCTTCTTACCCCCAACATTCACACTGTACCATCCATCCTCTTCTAGATCGCTTTCATCATCAAATCGTCCATCTTCTAACAGTTCCAACACATCCTCCCACATCAACCGTTCACCTGTCAGTCTCACTCTCTCCTTTCTCTTTCCACCCAGCCATTCACTCACCTTTCGTGGGATCGTGTCCAAAAACTTCCTCATGAGTGGTTTACATTCATTTACATCATCATCACCATACCTCGTTCTTGCCATACTCTCAAGCCTATGTGCATACATATTCACACTTTCACTCTTCCCCATTCGAGCCTTCTCAAATTCATTTACCCTTTTATACTTCACACTCTCTTTCATTCGTTTCACCTGTCCAATCATCCGCTTCTTCACCACATCGTACCTTGGTTCCCCCACACTTGTAATCACGCGGAAAAACTCCAATACTTTTCCCTCCAAACATTCCCCCAAAACATTCATCCAGTATCCCTTATTCTCCGGGTACTTGAGCTTACAATATTGCTCAAATTCCCCGAAGAATTCTTCCACACTTTTCCCACCATGTAACCTAAATCTATCTATCTTTGGCACTTCCCTTATCAAAATACCCTTTCCCACATTCACTTCACTCTCACTTGAGCTGCCTTCACTCTCACTCATATCAATCATACCATCACTCTCTCCTTCATCCGAGTACAATGAGTCCACACTCTTGCCTCTTACCTTCCTATCCTTCCCCTTTGCACCACTCTTCCTTCTTCTCTTGCATTCAACTCTCTTCCATTCTCCGTCCTTCCTATCACTCATAATCACCCTATCCTCTCTAGACTCGCACACACTCCCATTGATCCCATTAGTCTTATCACCTTCAGTCGGAGCAGGGGTCAAGGTCGAGGGTCCTAGGGCCGGTCCTGACCCCTTCATCATGTCATACAGGTCCTGCATCCGTCGGTCCGTCTGATCCTGTCGGTCTCCCATTTCCTTCTTCATCCTATCAGTCTTTTCATTCATCCCTT
Source organism: Ceratothoa steindachneri (assembly GCA_963969495.1). Classification (NCBI taxonomy): domain Eukaryota; kingdom Metazoa; phylum Arthropoda; class Malacostraca; order Isopoda; family Cymothoidae; genus Ceratothoa; species Ceratothoa steindachneri. Next base: position 20,000,743 of record OZ018325.1, read on the forward strand.
TTATTTTATTCTCCATTCCCTCCATCATTCCCCGTAACATTTCACACTCCTCTTCTTTCTTTCTCAACTCCAGTCTCAATCGCACTACTTCTTCATTCAATGTTTCCGCTACAGCCATTGTTCCCAAGTTAGTAAAAAGATAGGAGGAGGGAAAAATCAATCAAACTACTTGTCACACTAATTGGGTATGGACTGCAATCCAATCCAGTCACGCTCCCAGTTTCGAAGTCTCACGTCCCTATTCGGGCGCCAAATGTAGCGGGCCGAAAATAGATCTCTAATCCCAATCGATAATCGATCCAACCCGCTTCCTACACTGTCCGGACGTGAGAAATCGAGGGAGAATAAAACGGATTGTATATACAGTCCCTTTACTTACAAAAAAAATACAATGATAGCTACAGTTTATATTTACAAAAATTTTATATTTTACTAGGGAAGTGTGCACACTTCAAAATGAGGCTAAATTCCCAAATAAAAATAATGATATCAAACGAGAATCTTATAACGGGCGGATACAACAATTTACGTAAATTCTAGACAAAACAAAAAAACACAACCACAACCGAACGAAAAGGGGACACGCGCTATGTCTTGCTGGAGGTGGGTGGTAGTTGGTTAACTAGAAGGAGGCAGTATTGTCAACGAAGGCAGGTATGGCGGTTCAGGTGGATAGAGACACGAAAGCCCTCCTCTCAGGGCTGGGTGGAGCACTCTTCTACAGAACCCCTCTTGCTTCCAGTCCACACTTCCACTCTCTCTGAAGAAGAGATATATCCTCCTTCAGTGACCCATTTATTTTTACATGGATGGCGAAACTAATAAGTGGGCATTACCCGAAAATACATTGACTAGCTTACCTCTTTCCAGAATAACGCTTCGTTAAATTTTCTTAATATCTTAGTAATATCTTATTATTAGCTATTATCTTTCCAGAATAACGCCTGGAAAGAAAGAAAAACATGGTAATCATTTTATACATGAATTAAACAAAAAATAAAACAAACCCATTCCCATTCACACACATTCTTACAGAGGGAGGGAGAGGGTACTGAGAAAAGGGGTGGGAGAATGGCCCTTTTACACACACTCACATTCGCCCCACCACAACATGTGACACACCACCACTCACTCAGGCGGGTCATAACGCTTGCCTGTTAAACCCGATGGAGTTCGGCCAGGAAATTTGGTTTGTTATATCCAAAATTCGTTATATTGAGGTTCGTTATATCAAGGGTTTACTGTATATACAAAAAACAGTCAGGCAATATACAGTGGAGACTCAATACTCAAACTTAATTCATTCCAAATGGCTGTTCAAATATCAAAAAGTTTGACTACCGATACCTATAAATCAGTTCAGGTCTGGGGAGTTGCCCGGCCAGTCCAACACACTATTATTATTCTCTGTTAGAAAGTTTTTCACAGTCTTGATCTTGTGGGCATGGGCACCATCGTGCATGAAAGAGTCACACTCGTGGAGGGGCCAAAACCATAACAGAATCAGGGTGCTTGATGGTATATTTAGGGTTATACCGCGACAGACGACGCGGACGCCGTTCATTTTTGGAGACGCCCCTGATGAGTCAGAAGGTGCTTTCAACGTTAAACATTACCTTCTTCCACTGCTCCGATGTCCAGCCCCAGTATTGCTTACAAAATGCTAGCAGTTTCTTCTTCATTGCGTCTGTCAACATGGGTTTCTTGGCAGGGCGTCGACTAGGTATTTTTAAGTACTTCTGCAAGCGATGTTGAATCGTGAGGACAGCAATGTCTTTCAGCAAATCCGGGTGTTTTGTTTTGAGTTCAGATGCAGCCAGAGCAGGATTTGATACCACTTCTCATTGCAGGATCCTGTCTGTCCGCTCAGAAGTCTTTCTCGGGGCACCAGAGCCAGGTTCCTTGGTGGAATGGTACCCAGTGTCAGTGACGCTTGAGCATTCTTGAGCTTATAAATTACGAGAGGCGTGACTTTAATATCCGCAGCAACACGTATCACAGACATCCCTTTGTCTAGGAGGGCAAAGGCACAGCTCTTCTCTTCCCTTGAAAGCTTACGGCGCCCCATTATCACTAGTAGAAGCAAGAGATACAAGGGTCCAAAGTTGGTGAGAAAGTAGGAAGGGGTGCTACAGACGAGGCAAATAATTAAACTCTTGATACAAGCTCTGCATGAGCACTAACTTTTGGATAGATTTCAGAACTTGAGCGAGGGAACTACAGCAGGATTGTACAACAACACACACACTTCTCATAATGTAGAGAGACAATTATAATGTACCTGTATGGGTACATGGCTACTTTTTATTGCGCAAACATTGTATACATTTTTTTGCGGCCACTGTATATGCAATTTTCTCAAGGATACACCAGTCTCGGATGAGGGGAATAAGGGAGAGGGAGATAGGCCCACTTTCTTCTGAGGAATTCAATAAAGTTCTGGACTTGATGGAGCATTCCAAGATTACAAGGAACTGAGAGGCGCAAACATTCCCCTACCACTTGAGATTGAAAATGATGTGGCTCAGATTGTCCTTGCTTGTTACATCACTTGTCACAACTTGTCTAAGTAGTCCCAAGGAGTTGAAAAGGAGAAGGCATTTCAGTTAGATTCACTGCCATAATCGAACATCCCTATCACTAACACAGACTAACTACTACAAGCTGAGAAAGCAAGGTAGTGGCAATCCTAAAAATGCTACATAAGAGAATAACACAGTCACTGTGGAGGAACTTATTCAATCTCAGGAGGATATATGAGGAACTTGTCAATCCCAAAGAGGGATGATGTACAACCTAGGCATTTCCTAGTCCCCTATACAAGGAATTTTCTAGTTTGGAAATGAAGGCATACAAGAGAATCTGAGTTTCTTGGCATGATCAGAATGCAAGAAAGTCACTTTACAATGACTAATCCATCTGTTATGATTGGTATTGTCATTGTCTAAAATTATATGACCCTGATATTAATTGATTTTAAGCAAGAAAACAAACTTGCTAATCTTCAGTGCTCACAGATCAAATTCACAAATTATATAGATAATTGAAAACTACTTAATTTCTGGGTCCAGATAAAATTATTCCAAGGTATATTTAAGGAGCTTAAAAAAAAAAGAGAATTAAAGAACCAATCACCAAAAATTTTTAACATCTTTATAAGACATTATTATCCTTCTGAAGATTTTTACCCAATTTTAAAAAGGAAAGAAAAGAGTGATCCCACAAATTATAGATCTATTAGCTCAAGGTCAGTTAAAGGTAAACTTTTTGAGTCAATTATGAGTGAGAAAATTGTAGATTGCTTATATGAACAATTTAATTAAATATAGCTAATATGGATTCAGAAGATATCATTGGTTTAATGAATTGGTTAAAAATTATTCACAAAATGATAGAAAAATATGATTTATAAAGCGAAGACATTTACCTTGATTTTAAGAAGGCATTCAATTTGGTTCCATATAAGAGACTATTGGAAAAGGCTGCAGTGTACAGTTTAAGAGGTAGCCTACCACAATGGATCATGAACTGGCTGACAGATCATAAACTGCTGTAATAAATGCTGAATCATATGAATGGGCCAAAGTCACTAGTAGCATACCTTAGGGGTCAGTCTTGGGTCCTACATTATTTGTTATTTTCATAAATGACTTAGATTTAAGACTATTAAGCAAAATTGCTAAGTTTGAAGATGAGACTAAGCTAGGCCATATATTAGAACATAACTCAGATTGAAAGAAAATACAGCAAGATTTAAACAAGATATTTAATTAATCAGTTATATAGAAGGTAAATTTTAATCTCAATATATGCAAAGCATTTAATGGAAGCTCACTTGGATTAATGTTAGTGGTCATCGATTTGAAAATGTGTCAGAAGAACAAGTGCATTAATTTCAAGAGGTATAAAATTTTCAACAGGCATCCAAATACCTAAAAAAGTAAATAGAACACTGTTTATGAGAAATTTTGAATATAGGATTAGAGTAATAGTAGTTCCATTGTTAAAATCAATCTTCAATCCACAGCTGGAATATGAAGCTTAGTTCTGGGTCCTTAACTGCACAAGGATATCTTAGCATTGAAGAGCAACAAAGTTCATTCCAGAACTGTGACACAAACCCTATGAAAACAGAAATAAAGAATTGAAATTGCTCTTGCTTGTAGATAGATGCCTTCACAGCCAAATAATAGAAGTCTTCCAAATTTTGAATGGCCATGATAATATAAACTTTAACTCACTTTTGAAAACATACAAATAACCAGTCATATACAAAAAATACTGTAATTTAGTTTATATTGGCAATCATTATACTGGGTTTTGCAAAAGTTCTGTTAGACAAGGGTGCCAAACATAGTTAAAGTTCTGCTTATCCAGCATGTGTCATTAAAACATCTTTTCCATTGTATACAGGTGTATTGAGATGCAAGTGAAAAGAATCAAGATCTGTGCTCTACAGCATACCTGCCACAAGTCTGACAGTGCCAAGCAGCTCAACATCAGTTGGATGAACATCCATAGTCGCAGAGAGGCTCAAAAAATGGGGAAGGCCTCAAAGATCGACCTCAAATTGGCTGTGAGAAAGGCTTTCATAAGTGCTCCGAAGCTTAAAATGATAACACTTGTGAAGAATATCTTGGTATCTAGTGTCCAGATCTATCAAAGAGAAGGGTGGCAAGAGCTTGAGGTGGATGTAAAGGCCTCTGCTCACCAACCATATTCGAGAACGTCAAGAGCATTGTCATCGCCTTCTCAATGATTTGAAGAGTCATAGCAATCAAATTCTCATTTTTTCTGATGAAAAAAACGTCATGGTGGATCTGGTCATTAACAAGCAGAACAACTGCATGCTAAGCTTCAGCCAGGACATCTCTGAGGTCCACAATGTGTGTGTCTATGACCAAGCATCCTGCTTCAATGACGCTGCTCGGCATTGTGGCAGATTACAGGGACATCTTTGCCATGAAAGTCATGTTTTGTTTGAGAAATATCACAAAGAAAGCAGACTACGTCTTTTCTCAGCAGAACAGTACCCTGACCCAGACAGCCAAGAAAATGCGAGAGTGGTTGGGGTTAACATAACATAACATAATTACACGGATGACAAAAGCCACAAGGGCCTATCAAAGGTCATCCGACTCCGTCAAAACCCACCCACAAAAAGCACCATCACCAGGGGAAGACAAAATCAAAGTCCACCACAATATAATATAACGGATGACAAAAGCCACAAGGGCTCATCATAGGTCATCCGAGTCAAGCGGCCTCCCCTTCAAGGCACCCAAACTCCCAGGAAAACCACATCCAGAGGATTGCATCCAGAAACAAGGGTATCACCAATCAAGGCTTGTCAACAACTAAATCATGCAGCTATAGATATATACAAACAATATTAATATATACAAAACTTAGGAACCATTTTCTTATGTTCTTAACCTTCCCTTCCCATAAACTCATCCAACCTACTCTTAAATACATTTAGATTTGGACTACCTACTACCCTCTGCGGCAATTTGTTCCAGAAGTCTACCACTCTATTGGTGAAAAAATATTTTCTTAAATCCAACCTACACCCTTGCTTTTTAATTTTCAAGTGGTGACCTCTAGTCCGATTTCCATCATCTAACTCAAAAAACTTGCTAACATCCAATTTATCTATCCCGGAAAAATTTTTAAACAGCTCAATCATATCCCCTCTCACACACCTCCTTTCGAACGAGAACATATTTAATACCCTCAGTCTATCTTCATATTCAAGGTGCCTCAGGGAAGGAATAATCTTTGTTGCCCTCCGTTGCACTGACTCAAGAAGGTTAATATCGTGTCTAAAATGTGGGGACCATGCCTGTATACAGTACTCTAGATGTGGCCTAACATAAGAGTTATAGAGTTTAAGAATAACCTCCTTACTTTTGTAACTGACATTTCTCTTAATAAAACCCAGCACTCTATTTGCCCTATTTCTTGCTTCAATACACTGCTTAGAAAACCTTAATGACTTATCTATTACTACTCCTAGATCTTTCTCATCCTCTACTGAGCTCAGCCAATGCCCATCCATTTCATAGTTAAATTCTCTATTATCTTTTCCCGCATTGTCCATAACATTGCTATCAAATAAACCGACCTACCTCGGTTCTAAACTACAATTAAATGTTAGAAATATATTGACTTAGATCTAAACTTCATACCCCTAGAGTTAAAATAAAATATGGTAAACGTTGTTTTCGATATGCTGCCCGTAATGTTTACAATAGTCTGCTATTACATCTGACAAACATTAAAAATACACACCAATTTAAGAAGAAGTTGAAGACCCATTTATTCTATATTGCCTATGATTTGGAAACTGCCACCATAATAAATAACTTTAAAGTCTAACATGACATTAAATGCTGAACAAGTCTAATTCAATCAAATTAGTCCTATAATAGAAGGTCCGCCCCTGAATATTCTGCTTCAAATATTGACCCCAGTGCCTCGTATTAAACCTGTAGAAGTAAGTGAGTAAGTATGATTTTATTTATGTTTATTGTTATTTTAGTGTTTTGACGATTCTACTACATTTTAATGGCCGATGTAAACTCGAGTGAAACTACCTAGGGCGAGTTTTATTTTTCCATATAATATTTAAGAAAACCGACGTATCTTCTAAAACGACCAAGTCGAGCTATACCTGTATTACCGATTCCCTCTGTAGACTTTCTTCCGAAAGGTTGTATTGCTCCACGCTTTCCAAATCTTGTTTGATATAAGTGATTAATCGTTAGGCACTTTAGTGAGAATTTTGCTTAACCTAGGTTATCTCCTTATATCTACTGCCTTAATAACCTAAGACCTTTTCCTTAACGAAAGTCGCCCGTGCCCTAGGGCACGGGGGTATTCTCCTCTCGAGATGTCTCAAAAGGACAAATCTCGAGTTAAACTAAAATGACCTAATTCTAATACTGATCTCGAATTGTCTAACATTGATCCTACTCTAAAACAACTACACAAAGTGATTAAAGAGACTGACCAAGCTGTCTCACGTTTCTCTTCACAGCCATCAACTTCTGGTTCAGAGAAATGAAACACCTACCCGAATTACTCTGCTATATATCATAACCCAACGCACAGTAATAAAGCTCCTGTAACATCACAAAGTAAGACCAATGATACAGGTAGTATAAATGTGACTTCCATAAACAAAAATGACCCCAAATTGAATATTGATCCCAAATTTGTTTCTTGGGTATATTTAAGTTCTCCAACAGTTAATTTGACAAAATTAAGTCCATTAACAATTAAAACAGTTGTTGAATCGATTTGTCATGGCCCTGTCATCGAGGTTAAATATTGCAGAACAGGATCCTCTTAATACATACAAAATCCTCAGATCAGACAACAGCCCTTTTAAAAACAAAAACCATTATCAATGGACAATATGATGTAGAGTGCTCAGTTGCACAAAATTTAAACACTATTCAAGGTATCATATATGCACCTGATCTACTATACTTTGAGGAAGAATTATTACTTAATGAATTAAAAATTCAAAATGAGTCTGTTATGAAAATTAGACGCCTCAATAAAGGCCCTTCCCGAATCCCCACCCCCTTGTTAGTATTAACTTTTGCTGGAAATGTCTTGCCTTCTAAATTATATCATGGATACCTTACGTTAAGTATTGATGACCACTACCCTAATCCCTTGATGTGCTTTAATTGCTGGCATTTTGGACATGGAAGTAGGACCTGTACAAATAAATCTAGATGTCTTTATGGTAATGAGCAACATAATTCTCAAGATTGTATCGCTCCAAGGGAGCTCCTAAATGTATTCACTGTTCCTCTCCCAACCATTTAGGAAATTCTAAGGAATGTCCTGTGTGGATCAGGGAGAAAGAAATTATTCATTTAAAAATTGATAAAAAATTATCCTTCTTGGAAGCTCGAAAGGTATATTTCAAAAATCATCCTATAAATGCAAGTGACATATATACAAATAACAAGAAAAAAAATATAACTGAAAAAGCTACAAAAGAAACACAATGCGACCTACCATTACTAGACCACAAACTCTACCTGCAAAAAGTATTAATAATGAAGATAAAAAAAACTCTCATAATGTTGATAATGTTGATGTCTTAAATGAATACCTATGGTCTATCCTTAAAGAATATAAGAAAATCATGGAAGCAAACATTGCCCCTAAACAGGCAGTTAACAAAATGGCTATAGTGTTTAATAAAATGGGCTTTACAAAAAAAATTGATTCAAGGGATGGTTACAGAATATTATTTGGTGATTAATAGTTCAAATTATATATAGATAATGAACTTTAGAATATGTCAGTGGAATATACGTAGTTATACAACAAGGTTACCATTCTTGCAGATGATCTTAAATGAGTATTCCCCATCAATTGTAATGTTACAAGAAACAAGGTTAGGAATAGAGCAAAACATTTCTTTAAAACGATATTCCATCTTAAGAAAAGATAGAAGCCCTAATGGAGGAGGAGTTCTACTTGCCATAGCATCCTGGGTACCATTTGTAACTTTAAATATCACCTCCTGATCTGGAAGCTATAGCAGCTAGAATTAATTTACCATCTTTAAAATTCATAATTTGTTCAATCTATATAACTCCAAGATTTCCTTTAACTACACAAGACTTAATGAATCTTTATAGCCAACTTCCTCCACCAGTATTAATATCTGGAGATTCGAATGGACATCACTACCTGTGGGGCTCATCAGAATGCTGTCAGAGAGGAAATAAAATCACAGATTTTATTGAAGAAGCAAATTTATACATCCTAAACTCCCCAAATTATTGCAATGAATTTATAGGACACTCTTCTCATATAGATATATCTCTATGCTCCCATTCTTTAAAACTAAACTTAGAGTGGAAAGTACTACCAGATCTTTATGATAGTGACCACTTCCCCATAATTATGGAAACGATGTATGAAATGAAGTATAATACCAGGCCCAAATGGCTATATAAAGGTAATTTAAAAAAATTTCATCAAGAGCTACAAATTCCAAAAGTCAATATTTCACTTAATGCAAATGATGCTTGCCTTCTAGTAACCTCTGCTATCACCAAATGTGCAGCAAAAACCATACCAAAGTCATCATCAAGAATATTCCCTAAATATAACAATCCCTGGTGGAATGATAGTTGTGCCTATGCAATAAAAGTTAAAAAAAGCCTATAAACTATTTAAGAAGTACATGAATCCAGTCTTTACTGTTATATCATAAAGCTAAAGCCTTAGCCAGAAGGGTAATTAGATTATCGAAACATCTCTCTTGGAGAAGGTTTGTACAAACTATTAATCATAACACTCATACAGCAGAAGTTTGGGATAAGATAGGGAGACTTACAAAAGGACATAAACCCCATCCACTCATCACATTAAAATCTGGCAGTAACTTTACTTCTGACCCATTTGTGACTGCCCAAATATTAGCTTGCCGCTTTGCTACTATTAGCAGTATTCACTCCTACATAGAACCCCTTGTATACACTATGGTGGAGGCTGAATTTAATGAAATTTCATTTGGGGTATCTAATAATGAGGAATATAACTGCCCAATCACATTATATGAATTAGAAAAAGCTATTCCCCAAAACAAGCCAAGCTCTCTTGGCATGGATGACATAATATATCCCTTCCTAGCAAATCTTAGTAATCCAAATTAACATAATCTCTTAAATTTCTACAATCACCTATTTCTAAATAATACCTATCCAGATACATGGAAAGAGAGTTTACTCATCCCTATTTTAAAGCCAGGGAAACCAAGTCAGGAACCATCTTCTTACCACCCTATAGCCTTGACAAGTTGCTTATGCAAGACATTAGAGAGAATATTGACCATTAGATTACAGAAATACCTTAATGAAAAAAAGTACTTATCATACTACCAAAGTGTATTCAGAAAGCATTTCTCAACTATGGATAGTTTGGTACGCTTAGAATGTGACATAAGGGAAACGTTCCTCCGCAATAAATATGTAATGGTAATCTTTCTGGACATTGAAAAAGCAAAACATGAATTTGGGTTGAACATGAATTTCTGTTCAAAGGACTTTTGGCTGCCGCAGCGACCCAACCTCAATTCCATTGACTACAGTGTGTGGAAACATGTAGAGGGCAAGGCCTGCTAGGTCCACAATGACATCGATAAGCTGATGTCATCCATCAACCATGTGTGGACAGCATGAGGATGGCCTTCATCTGAAGTTTGAGCGCAGCCTTCAGGTCTCAACTAGAGTGGCTACCACTGAGGGTAACCACATTGATTAATATTAAAATTTAAATACATATTTCTGTCAAAACAATAAAAATGTGTCTAACTGTAGCAAAACTATCATTGTGTCCCTTGTTGAGAGGGTTGTTACGAGTATAAAAGGATTTTTGCAATACCGGTAACAATATAGATATGATTTTATAAAAATATTTAAGAAGTTATTATAAGCATTGGTTTTGATAAACATTTTATAACCTTCGCATATTTGGGAGGGGGGCTGTTCTTAGTAGGGACTTACAATTTATTTTGAGATCTAAATCACATGTCATTACACCATATGCAAGCTGCTACCCAGATTAAGACTTAATTGAACTATTAATTATATCTGACATGGCATAACTTTGCTCAACTGGTAAGCAATTTCTACTAAGCTAGGTTATAATCCACTATTAATATCCATAATTTGAATTCAGAAAAGAAGGAAAAGGTTTAACCAATTTTTGTATTTTTATTGAATTCAGTGAATGAGGAAAGGGACAGAATAGAAAGTGCATCCATTACAATGGCAAAACTCAGTGTAAATACTGAATATAGAAGTTGTAGGCCTCTAGGGACTAATACATAAAAATAAATGCTTAAAAGGACACACTTGAGCAACCTTGCAGGGTTCTATATGTATAGTGAATACAAAGGATTTCTCCTACCTGAGATGGCACAGTTTTAGTTTGCATACCACAGCCTTCGATTATATGACTATAAAGAAGATCAGGAACTGAAATCAGAGTAAATCCTTTTTTAAGTAATATGGAAACTGTGTACCTGAAAAACAGAATAAGCCATATTGAATGCTACACTTGAATTGTGATGAAGCTATAGTACCTTGACTAATGTTCCATAGCACATGGGTACAATTCAATAGCTCAATTTTTTTACTTACTTCCACACCTCTGCAATAGGGCTCTTCCCATTAAGTAAAGACATGTATGCTCACCATGAAGAGCAGTAAAAAGGTTCTGAATGGGTGCAGAAGCAACCATGCTCATAGGTGAAGGGGCCAGGAGCAGAGGATGTGGTAGTTTATTTTTCTATTCACATCAACTCACATGTGCCCACTCTTAATGCCCACACTTTGTTTCAGGTTGAGGTGAAAGATGGAGGACAAATCAACCTGGAAGCAGTTTCAGACCTCTATCTTTCGCCAAAGAGTATTTTTTTTTTCCCCCTAGGATTACTAGTATAAAGATATTGTGCATGAGGTGACATAAACAAAAGAGACATTTGAAGTTGCAGTTAAGGCCATTTGATGTGTGAAGGAAAAGCACAACTGGAAGAGGGGGCCAGGTACGAGTATGTATAAGTGAGAAATGTGTGTGTGTGTGGGGTGGGGGTATACATATTTAACACCCTTGAGAATGAGAGCAGGAGGTAATTCCCGCCCCCCCTTTAGCTCCTAAGGTCCTGCATCATCTTGAAGTGAGGAGACAGAAGCGGTCTGGAGATTTGGAGCTCAAACCCATCAGTCTGTGGCATGATTTGGGGAGCCCAGAGCTGTCCATCCCCCTAGTTCTTTGTGAGAGAGAAAGAGACTACAAGACCAATTTTTTCCCACCATATACCCAGGAAGAGTGAGGGTGCCGCCACTAATGCATGAAAAGAAAATGCCCCAGGAAACTTAGTGACCATCTAACAATGAGCCAGCTCGATTAAGGGTTTTGTAATGGCCATGGGGGTGGGAAAGAGGGAAGCATCCAAGTGGTGCTTTTGTAAGCCAATAGGTTTGGGAGGGAAGAGGTTATGAATTTTTATTGAAAGGTTACACAATGAATTTTGCATTATTGTTGTGTTGCATTGGTATATGGGTGTCCCCAAAAGATGTATACACACTTTAAATAATAATGTTTATAGATTCTATTAAATTTTGAAAATTAAATGTATTTTAATAAGCACCTACTTTACAATTATTTAAAGTATACATTTTTGGGGGACACCCTATATTTGTTCAAATTATATGCACATTGTATCTTTCTTAATCAATATTTACTGTAGTTGAAAAACGCATATATTTGCTCTCATAGGTGATAAGATTGGGTGGTGGGGTTATATATATATATTTGTTCTTTCAAGTATTCACATCTTCTTGAGCGTCTTCTAATCCAGTGGTCGCCAGATGGGTTCACAAAAAAAAAAAAAACAATCTAGTGAGCATCTCACAAACAAATGAGAGAACCTTTGTGGTGGGTGGTTACCAGAACCATCCACTACATAGCTTTGCGCCTGAATAGGGAGGCCTGTTGGATTTGGAGGAGACAAGGGACAATTTTTGTCCATTTCTTACCCTTAAAGAAAAAAAAAGTAGATAAAATAAAATGGAGAATGAAAGTTACAAAAGTATGTAATTGAAGCAATTGCGGGATGTGTTGTGTCAGAAAGACAGTGAGAATGCACAACTGAGAGAGGAGAGTAACTGTTTGAAAAGGGAAATGGAAGCTAGGATTGAAGAGAGAATCAGAGATTTAGTGAAAGTTGGATTGAGGAGAAGATGTCAGCGCAAATGGAATGAAAATGGAGAACTGGGCGAGGTTGAGAGAAAAGAGGATTGGGGAACAGAGTGTAATTGGTGTGAAAATGGCCTCAACTCCAGTAGCCAGAGGGGTCAAGAAGAAAAGATCAGAAAGGAAGTAGTAACATCAGATATAGATGAGCCAAAGGTCAGTATAAAGGGGGAGAAGACTTCTAATAAGCGACAGACTAGTACAGACAAAGCCAATGAGTATAGATCTAGATGTACTCTAGTATTAATAAAAGTGACATCTGAGTAAGAGAGAGAAGGTGAAGAGAGTGAGAGTGGAAATGAGGTGGAAGTGCATAGGAGCATTTTTATAAGAGGTCTCCATGTGACTAAGTTTAGTGTATATGGGCCAAAGGATACTAAATTTTTCAAGGAATATGAAGGTTATTGTGGGGAAAAGTTTGGAGAGAATAGTCATTACTGCGTTAAAGAATTAGGTGAATTTTTTAAATATAGATTACATGAATTTTATGACTATTGTGAGCATAGGTGAACCGAGGTATAAGGTGGTGAAGGAATGGAGGATTTGTTATTTTTAATTTAAAGAGCACATCTGGTGACTCCCAACTAGGGCAAAAGTCATTGTAATTAGCAGAAAGCCTAATACTAGACTATATTAAAAAACAAGGGTAAAAACGGAAACAGGCAGGACATAAGCTAAGAAAAAATAAAAGCAACAAGGAGACTCACTTCAGCATCGGGGTTAGCATGCCAGTCCCCGGTGCAGGAACATGTGACCTACAACAGAGTCAAATAAAATAGGAGGGGGGCGAGCCTCTTCTAAAAAGTAGTATAATTCACAAGACTGTATGCATGAGCCAGTCCCGAGTACAAGGGACAAGCAGAAGCAACCCTGCTCATCCTGGTACCAGAACAGGTAAGGTGTGCGAAGATCACCCAGACTGGGACATTCAACAAGAATATGCAGAACAGTCTGGGGAAAAGTGCAGTTATCACAATAAGGGGCATGCAAGCGCTCCATCAAATGGCGGTGCGTCTCACAGTGTGTCCAATTCGAAGATGACAGAAAGCAACCTGAAGCCGTCACAGCATTATGGGGTAGGCCCATGGAAACAGTCGCAGTGCAATGGTATTCAACTTTAAGTTCCCCTCGACTGTCTCCCAACTTCTTTGCCAAGGAGCATGGAGAGCTGCCTGAATTCCTGCCATGTAATCGGTGTGAGGAAGAGCAAAACACTGGTCTGGTCACCCAGTCCTCACAGACTCTTTGGCGCCTTCATCAGAGCGCTCATTCTCCACAATTCCTACATGTCAAAGAAGCCAGCAGAAGATAAATCTCAATATCACAAACCAGAGCATGTCAAGATTCCAATGCCCCAAGAGCACTCAGGGTGCTTTGTCAGTCACAATCCGGTCTCCGAACCAGGCATGTCACGTTATCTCCCGTACCGAGGTGTATTACAAACAGCTCAGCCGTGAAGACAGATGGAGAGGGAATACAGTATGGAAACTGACCTCCTCTTGGGACTTGAAGCCATCCATATACACTGGCATTGTTCCAATGTGACACAGAGTGTGTGCTCCAAAAAGGTCAGACACAATATTCGCTGCGCTGTAGAAACTTTGGGAGCTATACTGAACTCTCAACAGAGTTTCCTAGCCCTAACCCCTTGGTATGACTGGCATCTCTCGCCAGCATAGGCACCATCAAGATCAACTGCTGATGCAGTAAGATCTGTTGGTGACTGAGGGAGGCACCGGGTTTGCACATACAGGCAAATAATGCAATGGGCATAGCGCAAAGTAAGTAGAATCTCCCCAGAATGGAGAACTTGCGGAAGGCAAGTATGGTGAATCGAGTCAACCTTACTCAAAACACACTAGCCTGCAGATCCATAAAACTCAACTCTGTAGATGAGGTTCAAACGAACTAAGGATCCAAAAAAAGTAAGGCAGTAGCCCTATCAGTGCCCCAGGCGATGAACGTCACAGAGTGAAGAATATCCATGGTGCAGGTACAGGAGACCCTAAGGCTGCGAATGAGCCTCCCAGGTGAGGCGTCTTTCAAATACAAGACTAAGTAAATGGTGCTAGTCCACCACTTTCAGGCAAACCCCATTTAGAATCAAGTCTGGGAAATGGTGAGGCCTTGGGTGGCGACAGAAGTTCAATACCTTAGCCTTGGCCAAGGAAAACTGAAATCTGTGCACTTTGGCATAGCGAGAAACATGGTTCAATACCTGTTGGAGTCCACGCTTCAGAGTTGGTATCAGGGCCGCGCCAAAAGAGATTGAAAGGTCGTCCACGTAGTGTAGTGAGAACATCTTTGGCAGCACCAAGGTGATGCTGTTGATGCTCAGGGCAAAGAGTGTGACACTGAGGACACTTCCCTGTGGGAGACCCTCTTCCTGCTCCATCGGGCTGGAGAGTGCTCACCCGACCCATAGGCAGAATTACCGATCTTTCAAAAATTCATATATAAAGAATAGGAGGCATCCCATCATGTGGAGAGAGTGCATGATACCGAATCACCATGCGGTATCATAGGCTTTATCCAGATCGAAAAACACCTTGGCATAGTGCTGTCTACGAAGGAAGGCCTCGCAGACAGCATTTTCCAGTCAGAGCAGAGCATCCAACGTGGAGTGGAACTTGCATAAGCCACATTGTGCAGAAGATAGGTGGCCTCTGCTGTCCAGAGAAAAGGCTAATCTAATATTTACCAATCTCTACATCAACTTGCACACACAGGAGGTTAGAAAGATTGGGCGGAAAATGGCAGGGGTAGACTGATCTGTTCTCAGTTTGTGAAAAGCAAGCACAGTAGATTCCTCAGGAGTCCAGAAGGATACCCTCTACCCAGATCCTGTAACAAATCTAACAGAAAGGCCATGGTAGAATAATTCACAAGTTGCCTCACATAAACTACTCAAGTCACAAAGTTCATGTTAGAGTGCAGCACCACACTAAACAGTGTGGCATCAAGTGTCTGAAGGGCACTAATCATGGCTGCCTCAGAGGGATTTGACGCATTCGCCAGAAGGTTCCTGTCTGAGAAATGGGTCACCTTTAGCTCTCTCACAATCAGGCTAGCTAGGGCTCTTCTCTGATAGAACATGTTGCCCTTGGCCAACATGCTGCCATCAGTGGAGCAAATAACCAAAAAGTGTTAGAAGCCAGCGGATTAAAAAATGCCACATGTAATCGAGGCTGGTTCTCCTCTGGGGCCATGTCCATCTCAGGGATGTCCTCCATGTGCCCCTGCCCCCCCCCCCAAAGATATCACAGATCCCATTTGAGCTTCCCTTTATCTCTTCTAATGTTTTTGAACTGGCATCCATTGGGAAAGAGAGGGGGGGAGCAGGTACACTGACCCCCCTATAAACTTGACATGCATGTGAGCAGGACATCAGGGGGCACAGGCCGATAGGCCCTGTTATCCTTTGCAGCCCTAAGGGAAATGGCCCTATCGAGGAGCGTTCAATTATATACTGCCTGTCTGCTCTCTTGGCAGTCCCGTGTGAAAGCAAAGGGGAAACTGCTACTCTAGAAAGATGGAGTCGCCCAAGGGCTCCTCAGAGAAGAGGGGTAAGGGAAAGTCCACTGCACCCGTAGGCCTAGGAGAGGAGTAAGCCTCCTCTCTGGTAAAAAAAAGTTTGGAGGGAACACACACCTCCTCTTCTGCTGTGGAGCTGCTCAAGAGTGGCTCTGATGATGGTAAAGGGGGAGCTTAGAGGTTCTTCAGGAATGGGGATCCTATTATTACTATGGGATGCAAAAGCTAATCCAGCCGCACAGTACCCTTCCCTGCAAGAGGTGAATTCAGGGCCAGCAAAGGCAGCTGCCCCCATTGGGCACACAAGGCAGAGGACACACTTCCCACCCAGTGGCCAGGCATCTATCTCATCACCATGGCAGCTCTATCTTGGGCTGGGCGTAAAATTGATAGACTGAAAAACAAGAGAGAGAGGTTATGTGAGGAAGGTGACAGTTGTTAAAACTTCACCACCCCAAAACAGAGTTGAGGGGGTAAGGGCATTTTCTCATACACCCCAGCCCCGATCCAGGATGGCTGGGAGAGAGGAAGCTGGTCGGTATCTACCCTGGAAAATTAGAGGCCGACCAGAGAAAGTTGTGGGAGAGGTTGTAGGGAGGGTGAGGAAGCAGGGTAAAAAGACAGAGTATCAGAAAAAGAGGCTAAGCTGGGGACGGATCGGGCACTGTGTCATGTCAGCATGCCATCCAGGAAAGCAAATCACCATGCCCCTTAAAGGGCCACCTGACCATACTGCTCCAAGTAGAATGAAACTATAATGAAACTACTTGGCTATCTTTAACACAATTTCACAGATGACAAAAGATGCAAAGGCCTATCAAAGGTCATCTGTACCTGTTAAAACCCTCCCACAAACTGCATCCATAGGATTGTGTCAGATCATGCATCAACAATTTGAACCATCCACAGGAATGCATCAAAAACAAAAAGCCTCACCATTAAGGCTTGTCAAAATCTAAATCACCCAGAAGATACAATAATAAAAAACTGCATCTACAGGAATGGGTCAAGAATAGCACTCCCCCACCCACCCCAAAAATGTTAACCCTCCCTCCCCATATAATCATCCAATCTAGATGCCTTTTTTTTTCAATATTGGCTTTACAGGGTAGTCACTGACCAATTTTCATCCATTCATCCCTGATTTGAGTTGGGAGGAGGGGAGGTAACCCCCCTCCATCTCAGCTCCAGACGAAGGGGTATTGAATATGCCTTGTTTCTTACTCATTTTTTTCCATTCTATTTCCCTAAAAATTTTCAATTCTATTTCTCTCTCTTGCAGGGGGTCACAAGGTAGAGCATGCAAACCATGTAGCTGTCATCTGGAAGATTATATACCCTCCTAGCCTGCAATACCTGTAGGAGTATCTTTGACTAAATATTGTCTACATAACTTTGTCAGCACAATATGCAATAAGTTGGGGGTTTTTGCTTAACTTTTAACAAATAAAAATATAACAAGGTACTTACCGAATGAGTGCTCTTTGTAAATTGGCCAAGGTAGCCTCAAAAATATAACTTCTAGGACCAGCTGCAAGAGCTATGTGCCTATTTCTATTCAAAAAATTCAGTTGTTCAAGTAAAGAATGAAATTCTTTGGGTTTGAACTTAAAAGAAGGTTTCTCATTCCATATCTCCAAAATATGGGGTTCATCCCTATATTTTAATATATGAGAACTAAATCTGTTTGGAATTTTAAGAGCTTCTTGTTTCAAAGTTTTCTCAATTGTAGTCCTCTCCTCACTACTCAAGTTATCTGTGTTAAGGGATGACCATAATGAAACTACTTTTTCTATGTCACCATCACAATTTCTATGCAAAATATTTGTTTTTATATGATCTAAATTAGATGCATCACACAAATATTCATAGTCAAGTTCAATATTAGAAAAATAATTAATATGAAAAGAATATTTGGGAATTCTAATACTTTTCTTTTTATAGGAATGTCCTGTTTTACATATCACTGAATAATATTTATTTGTTTTATATTGTTTCAATATTATATTAGGAATGACCTTTAGCAAAGATTTTACTTTGACTGAGTACATAATTCTCTGAAAAAAAATTCATTAAGCGTAAATTTTTAATTTGACCTTCTCCTCTGGCACCTAGCTGCTGCCAGTGAGGGCGCAGTAGCCATTCATAAACTATAAAGATATTTACTTTGTTTGCATGACAGTCTACTATGCATCTCCGCTTGTGCACAAACTATAAGCTAATGGACACCTATAGAAAATAGTGCCTTCTGTATAGCAACTGGCTGCACAAAAAAAAACACACCAATAAACCACCACCATGCTGAAACAAAGATCCACTCAATCAACGAACATCTAAACAAGAGAGATGCACAGTTCTTCAGTAAACTGTTGTGCCCATCACACCTCTTACACCACCTCTCCTATCACCACCCCAAGAGCCCCCTGTCCCTCTCTACACCCAACTGTTAATCAATCTACCCCCAACCAGAGTACTATAAAACACTTTACCCACATAGCACTTTAAAACCAGCCAAAAAACACCCTACTCCAAAGCTCTACCCGACTGATATATTTACAAATCTGAATCAACCCAAGATAGCCAAACCCGAGTTTTACTGGCCTGCCTATGATTAGGATAGCACATAGCCTTAAGTAAATACAAAAGCAGATTGGAGCCTGGGAGATTTTAAAAAAAGATTGCATTTTTTTTTTAAAGAGCCTATCTAGTGACTACCTAGTAGGACAAAAGTCGCTTTCATTGCATTACAGACTAATGTTAGGCTAGATTATAAAAAAAATGTAAAAGATAAAAAAAATCTTTACCAAAAAAATCAAGAAGGTAGCATGCTCCAGCATCATGGTGCAGCAACATGTAACCTACAACAGAGTCAAAATGGGAGGCCAGTCAGAGTCCACAAGTCTGTATACACAAACCTGTCCAAGTACAAGGGAGAAGAGAGCAACTCAACTCATCTCAATACTAGGACAGGTAAAGTGCATACTCAAAGATCACTCAGACTGGGACATTCAACAAGAATGTACCGAATAGTCTGAGAGACAACAGGGTCATCAAAATAAAGTGCAGGAGAGTGCTCCATCAGAGGGCAGTGTATTCATTGTGTGTGTCCAATTCGGAGACAACAGAAAGCAACCTGAAGCCATCACAGTATAGGGGGCCAGGTCCATGGGAATGGTTGTGGTGCAATGGCTGTCTCATATCTTCCTTGCCTAGCAGCCCTCTGGGGTTGCCCTAGTTCCTGCCTTTTAGTGAGTGTGTGGAAGAGCTAAATGCTGATCTGGTTGCCCAGTCATTTATGACTATTTGGCACCATCATCAGTGTGCTCATTCCCTGCAATTCCCACATGTCCAAGAACTCAGCAGAAAATAATTTCAATATCCCCTCAGCTCAAGGCAAATGTGCCATCATGGATACTGGAACTAGGGGGGTGAGATTCCTATGCCCTGAAAGCACTCAGGGTACTTTGTGAGTCTTTATACCAGGCACAAGTTATCTTCCATACTGAACTGTAGATTGCAACCAGCTAGGCCATGAAGACAGACACAATGCTTGGTAGAGCCCCGCTGACTTCAAATAGATGGGATTTTTTTTTTTAGGGGCCCATCTGGCAACTGCCTACTTGGGGGACAAGAAAAATAAAACAAAGGCAAGAGGCTACAAGAAGGAAACTTGTGCCAGTGACAGGGGTAGGCCCGCCTCCCCCTGGCAGAGGAACAAGCAGCCTACAAAAAAAGACACCAATGTTAAATAAAGTGGAGGAGGCTGGAAAAGACCTAAAGTCCACAAGTTAGTGTGCATGAATTGAATCCATCCCAAGTACAAGGGACAAACAGTAGTGACCGCACTTAGGACAGGTAACGTACTTTCAAACAGATGGGATACAGCATGGAAACAAACCTCCTATTGGGACTTGAAGCAATCCATATACATACACTGGCAGGGGTCCAGCATGGCAGGAAGTGTGCTCCTGTGCTGTGGAAGCTTTGGAAGCAGAGGTGGCTCCCAAGTGTGTGGCTTCCTTGGCCCCCCCTCTCTTTGTGGGTCCATGGATCCAGGAGGCCCATTAGGTGAGAGAACTCCACAGCAACAGCATCGGGGAAAATGTTCCACACTCCAATGCAGTAGAAGCTGAAAAATCTCTGCTTACACTCTGTGGAGGAGTGAATATGCCTGATCATATACCTAAGACCCGTTGTACCCATTTGCGGTGACAAATTAAAAAGATCATCAGGACTAATACTGCACTTCACAAAAAATATCTTCCCGTACTTAATAATATCTGCTTGGATTAGTATTCTCCTGACAGAATACAAGTTTAAAGCCTCCAATCTCTCACTATAAGACAATGTCTCCAACCCATCAATCTGCTTAGTCCATCTATGCTGAATGCTCTCTAGAAGCCTCATTTTTATTTTTTAAGAGCTCATCTGGTGACTGCCTACATGGGTATTAGTCGCCGTATTAAAACTGGCCTAGTTCTAGGCTACTTTAAAATAAAATTAAAGAAACGAAAAAACACCCCAAATGGGGGAAAGGAAGCAAGCTCCTGCGTCGGGGGGGAGAGGTCCCCCCGGCGCAGGAGCGTGCAACCTAAAGGTAAGAAAAGAAAAAAAACCTGCTTAAATAATAGGGAGAAGGCCGGCCTCCTCCCAAAAGTCAACAAGTCCACCAGTCGATGTGCAGGCACTCATCCCGAGTACAAGGGGCAGGCGGTAGCAACCCCACCCATCCCGGTACCGGGACAGGTGTCATGCGCGAAGATCACCCAGACTGGGACATTCGACAAGAATGTGCCGAACAGTCTGGGGGACGACGCAGTCGTTGCAATAGGGCGCAGGCGAGCGCTCCATCAAATAGTGATGCGTCACACGAGTGTCCCAATTCGGAGACGACAGAAAGTGGTCTAGCTTTAATAAAGTTAACAATTTTTGTCACATCATCCAGCACTTCAGTTAAATCAGGAGGCATTCGCTTAAGTGCCAACAATTTCTGAGTTCTTATTTTTTATTTGAGCCACAACTGAATATTTAACCACCATCGCTGCGGCTCCATCTGTACATACACTCAAACAGTTTTTTAATGACATATTATGCTCCTCAAAAAAAGATTCAACTAAAAAAAATATATCTGCAACTTTTGTATGAGTTTTTAAAGGTTTACAGAAAAGTAAGCCCTTCAGTCTTAAAATTATAGATGTAACGAACAAATATAAGTAATAGTAGATTCATCCATTTGAAGAGAAAATGTTGGACTTTGTTTTACTGTCTTAATTACTTTTTTTGGACAAAATTCTGATATATCACTAATATGCCTGGAAACTGTACTATTTGAAAGGGGCACAGATTCTATGTTGTGAACATAATTTTTGCTAATCAGACTCAACTAAATCTTTTGCACACGGTTTTATTAAATTTTCCACTATTGTGCGAGCCTTGCCTTGCTGTGCTATCCAAAAACTGACTTTATAAGAAGTAATAAGGGAATTTTTATGATCTTCACTGACAAACAATTTAAAAATTCTTCTTTCTTTTAGTTCTTGGCTTTTATTTCTGAAATAATTAATATTTTTAAGTTGAGTGTGTTTTGTTTGAAGTACCAGTTGAGCTTGGCTGGGAAAAGACTGCCATTTGAAAAAACAGTGCCACATTCTACACAAAGTCCATTTGGCTCTTCCTCATCATATTTTCTCTTTGTAGAAGCTTCTGCAGGTTTATTATTATTATCAATGATGAACATGATGTGCTTGCAATAGGCTGGGCAGCAGCTTCACTTGTTTCAGTCAAAGTAGGCCTACTTTGGATTCCTTTTACAGTTTTTAACCATTTATCCATTTTAAGGGTATAAAGCAATTAACTTCTGAAACATAAAATATAAGTAATCACATTTCTTGTATTGATATTAAAATTATAGCTACACTGCTATTGTACAGTCCACAAATCTTACAAAAAGTTTTATCGTTAATGCAACAACTAATTAACGTGGCACTTCAACATGAACAATGCAAACACACTAACATCATCATGCATGGATGATGAAATTAGACATTTGGCAAGCATACCGATAGAAAATGTTGCCATATTTCCATTACTATATGATCAATTACAAAAGGTGTGACTTTTATTGCAGTTAAGCATGCCACATTTCACATTTATTTCAAAGTGACACATTGCCACCCTGTTGCCACATTTCACCACCACTTTTGCCAATTTTCATTAATGCCATTATTTCTTTCTTGTTATAGTTACAAAATTGGCCGGGTTACTATTTTAATAAATAAAAAAAATGGCTCATGAAGCCCTTTGAGAACCTCTGAACTAAAACACCAAGATTGTGCTGTAAATTAAAAACCTGTAAGTCACAGCCATCCAAGGTGTACACACTTAAACCCCCAGGAGAAGTCCAATCAAAACTACCATGCTGGAAGCAAAGAACAGTGCACTTGCTGCTATTAAAGCTGGAGGCCTCAAGAAGCGGCAGGAGGAGCAGAAATTGCACTTGTCTCTTTGGCAAACAAAGGTCTAATGCCATATTCAGATTACTAGAATAGTTTGCCACCTGAGAGAAAGTTTGAACTTAGATGTTTAGAAGCACAAATTGGATGATTATATAGGGAGGGAGGGTTAAAATTTCAGTAAATTGAGACAACATGAAGACCTTGGGATCTGTATCCAAAAAAATTGGGATACAGATCCCAGTGCGAGGGTTAAACAAACAAAATTGAGTGCTGTTGGCCTAAATAATCAAGTCTTAGAGGTTCTGGGATTAGAGAAATGGATGGTAGAAAAATAACTTTACTATATACAAAGAAAATATTAATGACACAAGTAAATAAATAACAATAAATAAAATGAGACCCAGGGTATCAAATGAGGGGGGGGGGGGTTACAAATGACTCGATAGGTACAAGAGTCAGAGAGAGGATGTACAGTGATTGCTTCCAGGGAAAAGGGGGGGAAGAGTGCAAATGATGAGGAGACTCACATAGAGCCTTATTGACTGGAGGCTTGGATACAATGAGTAAGTGGGGCGCTTCAAAGTTCCACTTGCAAGAATTCCTTCTACTTTAACCTCGCTGATAAATGAGCAAGAGTGTACTCCAGATGAGAATGAAGTTGATAGCTAAGTGATAGATGCCTGTCGGTGTCTATCGTGTATCAGTCGGGAATTCTGGCCTTAGGTACAAGGAAGGCCTGGTAGAGGTGATACGTCACGTTCATAGCTGGAAGCCGTTGGGAGACAAAGTAGGTCATACAAGACTGTGCGTGGCTGCTAACCAAGACGGGGCTGTATAGTACTGATTTCTCAAAGTATTTATACTGCCTCGGCGGAAGCAGGTCGCCGGAGGACCCCAAAAGGGGGGCAGGGATCTTATTAGACTTGGCGTGCCAGGAAAGGATAGGCTTGGCAGCCTCACAGCCTTGCACAAAGGTCCTTGTCACAGTAGGTCTGGCACCGATCAGACAGTGTGATGCCAAGAAAGGAAACCCAACACGGGTCGCACAACCGTATAAAATTCTCGCTGCTCCCTTGGCGTTGTCTGGGCATGCAGGTGTATCTTCTCAGGCACCACAGGTAGACTTTGGGTTCTAGGGGAGGGGGAGGTAACCTTCTCTCTCTGACACCTACTTGGTTATTTCAGCAAAAATCCTAATTTTAGAAGTAATTTCAAAATGGGGGGACTTTTATCCCATAACCCCACTTAATTGGCGAGAGTTGCACTCCCTCAATTTAAAAACAAAACTTTTAATATTCCTAATTTGAAAGCCTAACATTAGATTTGTTAAAATCCAGCTAAGAAGGTTACCAGAGATCCCAATCGAGGCAAGTTTATCCAAAAGAATACCGTGGTGGACACAATCAAAGGCTTTTTTAAAGTCAAATAAGATGAGATCTACTATGTGGCCTTTGTCATACCAGTAGGTAACATAATTGTATGTCAGAAGGAGCTGGTCAGTAACAGATCTATTGGGTCTAAACCCAAATTGATGATTGTCAAATAGCTGGTGGTCATCCAAAAAACTGAATAAGGACTTAGTAATGATCCCCTCTATTGTCTGGCATGGTATAGGATTAAGACTTATAGGCCTGTAGTTTAAGGGTTCACTACGAGACCCTTTCCTAATGATGGGCGAGACATGTGAGTTTCCATGACTGTGGTAGAGTTCCAGTAGACATGGACAAGTTAAAAAGGTGAGAAAAGGGGTAAGCCAGCTCAGAGGCGCATTCCTTTAAGACTAGGGTGGAGATGATCGGGTCACATCGCACTATCCACTTTTAGGCTTTTCAATTGGAGTTCAACATCCTTGGGGGAGAGCTGGACTGAGGTAAGATTGCTATGACAAATCTGATGAGGGAAGATGTTTACTGGAGTCTCAAGAATGAAGACTGATGAGAAAGTCTCCACAAACAATTCAGACATTATGCTGCGATTATCTGTGAGGAAACCATTGTTCATAAGAGGGCCAACTTTAGGATGATCAGTTTTTTTATTCTTAAAATATGAGTGGAAAAGTTTGGGTTTAGTATAACGTTGATCAATGAGATTAGATTCATATTTGATTTGGGACTGATGAACCAAATATCTAAGTTGAACATTAATTTCATTAAATTGAAAAAGTTTTTGTAGGGTTAGGTGGTACAGCCTTCCATAGGTCTGTCTTAATAGTTTGTACTGATTCCAAAGTTTACTACGCAGTTTAGTTAAGTTACGAGGGATACTCTTTTCCCATGGGACAGTCTTACCTGTGGGTTTCTTAATAGGAACATACATATTAACAAGCTTATTTAAAGAAGCTGTAACAAAATATGTGGCACTATCAACATCAAGAAGCATAAGTTCAAAGTCCCAATCAATAAGATTGAGAGCATTGCGAATCTTGTCATACTTACCCCTAGCCCAGTCCAATAGGGAGGGTTGAGCTCTGTCATGGAGGATATCGCTCTGGTATAGTAGTGAGACCTTGATAACACAGTGACCACAACAGGGAAATGGGGATAGGTGTTGACTTCTTGAATTCTGTTGTGATCAGTAGATAGGATGAGGTCTAAGGTATTGCCTAAGCTAACAAATGTGGGTTCCAATACAAATTGACGAAGACCAAGAGTTTGGAAGAGGTCATAGAACATAGCATAGGTAGCACTAGTGTTGAGGTCAGGAACTACACTATTCCAAGAAATGGAAGGTAGGTTGAAGTAACCTATCAATATAAATTCCTTACCCAAGCTAATATTGTAGATGTAATTAATAAGTGCAATGTTTGTGTCATGAGAGTAAGAGGGAGGCCGATAGACAGTTAATATGTAGAGGTTAAGTGTAGGAAGGAATAAAGTCAGTGTGTTAGGGAAGGACTCTGAGTCATTGTAAACAACAGCCTTAATATTATTCTTAATATAAGTACAAACACCAAACTTAGGAATAAGTGAAACAAAACCATTGCAAAATAAGGAATACCCATTAATATTAACAACTGAATCTTGGATAACAGGGTTGAGCCAAGATTCAGTAACAGAAAAAATTGAAATTTTATGCTAGGAACAAAAGTTTCTGACATAACTAACCCTATTAAATAGGCAGTTTAAGTTAGAAAAAGCTATATACAATAGGTTGAATCCAGTGTTAACAGGAAAAACTAGATGCTCTAAATGATTAATAGTTAATGGGTGGAGACCTGTGCCTCTGAGCCACTGACATATGGTAAAGGGGCACCTGTGCGGACACTGCCAGGAGGTACCACAGGGTCACCAGCACCATCTATATCCGGGGCCCCAACACTATGGGAGCCTCCGACATCCCTACCACTGGGCTCCACCCTTGAGATACTAAGGGTGCGAAGAGCACCACTACTGGCATTAGGAACACTGGGCATGGGAGCTCTGGCTGCAGCACCAGAGCTGCAAGAAGACTGATGTTCCTTGAGAGCCAACCCCTGTTTGAAAGTCAAATCCCTTGTAATGTAATCATTGTTGAAAGTAGAACCGTTCAACTTCTTAGCAGCTACAAGTAAGGATCGCCGTGAGGAAGTGTCTTTAATCTTGGCATGTATCAGATCAGGCTTGATGGGTACCACCTCCTCAAGGGCAATGGATGTATTTCTCCCAAGAAAAGTGATAACCTCATCAAACTTATGTGGAAGAGCATCCACATCTGAACCTAATCCTCTTATAAGTGCAGTCAACCCTTTTCTCTCTTTCCCTAATTTCTAAGGCTTCTTCGTGTAGGATGGTGTGAATTTCAGCTGGAGTGGGTAGTGAGGATTGGTGATGAGTGGTGGGAAGATTCTTAGTGCTAGATTTGAGATTGCTTATTTCTATGGTTAAGTTGGCCACAGCACTAGCTAGACCCTTGACTGTTTTGAAAAGTTGAGATATGTCTTTACTGTTGGAAGATTGACTATTATTCTGATTTTGACGACAGGAGGTGCAGACATAACATACGCTTGGTCAGAATAATCAACTATATTCATAAAAGCTTTATAGGGGAGACCAGAGCATTTCTGTGTACCATGGGTCCAGATGGAACAGTGTTCACACTCCAGCGAGTCCTCATCTCCAATTGCAACCCCACAAGTGCCACAAGGGTAATGAGATCCATCTGACTTACCGGTATTACTCGTTTTGCCTGGGCGAAGATCTAGTGTAGATGTACTGCGAGAACCACGACCCTTTCCCTGCTGTTTACCAGTCATGGCTGGGACTTACCGGTGGGGTGGACTCACCAGGGTGCGACGAAGGATGGCTGGGGTGATGACCAAAGGATGACCAAGGTTATGGATCTGCTAGTTGTTTCCTTGGCAACAGTGCTGATTGAGGCTCACACTTGATTTAGTTTATATATTTATTTCCATTTGTTAAAATAATTTTAGCAAAGAAACTATCTGAGTGTGATAGGAGAGATATTTGGCATCATCATGACAAAGAAGCTGAAGTTGTGGGATGAATGTGAAAGGATACTTGGTAATGAGCAAAAGGGATTTGGACTGCAATAAGGGCCATAGGCAATCTGTATGTTCTACGGAATGTAATAGAGAGGGTAAGGAAGAAAGGGGGTGTGCTATATGTCTGCTTTCTCGATATAGAGAAAGCCTTTAATTGAGTTGATAGAAAAAAATTGTTTGTGAGACTAAGAGATTTGGGGATGGATGAGAATATTCTAAATGTGATACAAAAACTATATGAGAATAATAAAGTCAAACTCAATCTGAAAGGTATGGAAACAGGTTGGATGGTGAATGATATCAGGATCAAATAAGGGTGTATACCATGTTTCCTAGCCTGTTCAGCTTCTTCATTGAATAACTTTTGGGGAGAGTAAAGAGGGAAGGTCAAGGAGCCATGGTTGGAGAATGTTTATTGACAACCCTGGAATTTGCAGATGACCAAATTCTGGTTAGTGAAACAGCAGATGGTTTGTAGAGACTTTTAAATGGGGTGTACCAGTATGGGGAAGAATGGAGAGCAAAATTTAGTAGAGAAAAGTGCAAAATAATGACATTTGGAGAAGGAAGAAATGAAGGATGGATCCTAGGAAATGACATCCTAGAAGTGGTAAATGAGTATAGATACTTAGATAGGACAGTCTGCAACCAGAAGGATATATTTGAGAAGCATAAGAGACAAAATGAGGTAAATATGCTAAAAATGGCAAATGAGTATAGATACTTAGATAGGACAGTCTGCAACCAGAAGGATATATTTGAGAAGCATAAGAGACAAAATGAGGTAAATATGCTAAAAATGGCTGGCATGCTGAGGAACATGGTGACCAAGCAAGCAAATAAGTTTAAAATAAGAGAACTGTGGAAAGGGATAGAAGTCTCAAGAAGCCTGTATGGGTATGAACTCTGTAAAGTGACAAAGATAGAATTGGAGAGAATGGAAAAAATCCAAAACAAAATGGCAAGAATAGTACTAGGAGCCAATCCTATGTAGCAGTAGAAGCACTGAGAGGAGAAATGGGCTGGAGTAGGTATGAAGAGAGGGTGGAAAAGATGAAAGCAAATTATAAGTTAAGACTACAAGGGATGGGAATACAGACCTGGACAGGCCATGTGTATGCTGCATATGATAGACTGCATGGTGCAAAGAGATAATGAGAGTCGCTACAAAGTATGAATTGGAAGCAATCTATATAGAGGACAGAGCAAAGGGAAAACTGAAGCAGAAAATATGAGATGGAGGAGAGAGGTTCTGGAGAAGTCTGAATTTATACAGAGGCAAAAGGGATCATTGCATTGAAAATATGTACGATGGGAGTTTTGCAAGCCAGCTACTATTCAAGGCATGGAGGTGAAGGGGCAAACATATAGATGGAATGGAGGACAGATGTGAGTGGTGACTATTGGGGCAGAGAGAATCTATAGACCATTTCATTGTGGAGTGTGTGAGCCACAGTCATGAGAAGGAGAAATTGAAAGAAAAATTGGTGATAGAGCTGGGAAGAGAACACTGGGGGGAGGTAGAGAGAAAGGAGGATTATGGACTGAGTATGGTGCTAGGATTTGAGTGTGGAAAAAAAGATACAAATTAAAAGAGAATAGGAATATTAAGGACAACAAAGAAATATTTGCGGTGTGTGTGTAAGAAGAGAAATGAATAAGGCTAATTAATTATTTCTCCTCTCTACAGAAAATAAATGCCATATTCCAATCTGTTACTGACCAGCTCCTTCTGACATACAATTATGTTACCTACTGGTACGACAAAGGCCACATAGTAGATCTCATCTTATTTGACTCTAAAAAAGCCTTTGATTGTGTCCACCACGGTATTCTTTTGGATAAACTTGCCTCTATTGGGATCTCTGGTAACCTTCTTAGCTGGATTAGGAGTTTCCTTGTTGGTCATTATATGATTGTCTCCATTAGTGGCAGTGTCAGCTCTCCTAAGCCAGTTGTAAGTGGGGTGCCTCAGGGCTCTGTCCTGGGTCCCCTTCTATTTCTCATATTCATTAATCACACTTGCTCCCATCTTCAGTGTCAATACAAGATATTTGCTGATGACCTAAAGCTGTATCTCCACTTCTCATCTTCTAGTTATTACTTGCCTTCACCTGATCTACAACACAGTATTAACACTCTGTCGGCTACTGCCTCTTCCTGGGGTCTTAAATTCTCTGTAGATAAGTGTGTTCACCTCCATTTTGCTAGACATCTCATTGATAGAAACTCAAATTCTTGCTATCTCCTTGATGACACACCCTTAAACCTCTGCAATACCTATAAAGACCTTGGAGTCATTGTTGATGACAAGTTAAAGTTTCATCACCACATCAGAAATTCTGTAGGTAAAGCAGGAGGCATGGCTTCTAATTTGCTAACTGCCACTGTTTGCCGTTCTCCTGAGTTTATGTCCTCTCTTCTTGTCTCAGATATTAGACCCCTGTTGGACTTTGCATCCTCAGTTTGGCACTTAGGGTATCTTGGGGACCTAAGGCTCCTAGTCTGTTCAGCGGAGGTGGAGAAAGCAAGTATCAGACTTAGCTGACTTGCCCTATATTGATAAACTAAACTCTCTAAAGCTTTTCTCCATAAAGGGTAGGCTACTTAGACATGACATGATTTATTGCTATCGCATTTTTCACAATCTTTGCTCTATCTGTCCTTCTGATATTTTCACTTTATCCCCAGATGTAGCCACTAGAGGTGGCAAGATGGAATTCTCTGCCCTCAGAGGTAGTTGATGCTCCCAGCCTTCCAGTGTTTAAATCCAGACTGCAACTTTTCTTACACAAGGAACTATTCTCCCTGTAGCAATCAGTTGCCACTTGTGTGTCCTTGTTTCCAGTAACCCCACAAGTTCTTTTTCCTGTTATATTCCATAGGAAGATACACTCAACCAGTCACATATATATATTTTTTTTTTTGTTATTATTACTTGTTGTCTGACTGGAGTATCTGTCTGACTGTATGGCCTGCCCCCCCTCTGCTCAGCTCTGACTGGGCAATGGCAGTGAGGCCTTACCAGGTAAGAATGGTTACTGGCCTGTAACTATCTACCAGTTTTTTGTCTTTATTAGTACCTTTGTGTAACAAATTATTCCTACTTTTCTGCCAAGTCTCAGGCACCCATCCATTCATTAACATATCATTATATAAGGTTGTCAGTAATTCCTTCAATCTTTATCCCCCCATATTTCAGAAATTCACAAAAATATTATTTCATCCTTCTTCTTCTTAGGCCAGGTTTTGGATCAGGATTTGGCTATTTCTTTATGTCAGAATTTGGTTTTGACTTAATTCATTTGTTCAGTCTTGATTATTTCTCTCTCTATTTACAAGGATTTATCTACACTGCCAATACAGTGGAACCTCGGTTCACAAACTTAATCCATTCCAGGCCTTGATTCACAAACCAAGACAATTTTTTTGATTGAAATTAATCTAAATACAATTAATCGATTTCAGCGTTAGAAATATGGTATTTTTTTATATATTTAAGTGAGGGGGGTGGGGGGATGAAGAATATATGTAGATGAAATTGAAATATATATCCTTAAATAGACAAATAACACTAAATTAAATAAAACAGTACTGTAATTTATCTTTGTTGTTTGTAGTTGCTGGTACAGGTGGATGGTGAAGGAGGAGAGGAAGAGGAGGAAGATACTGCTTTGAAGGGTAATCCCCTTCCATGAAAACACTGGGAAACTCTGATTCAGGAGTTTTTTCTCTTCTCTGCCCCTTTTTAGGTGGTTCCATTTCTGATTTGCACACAAGAAATTTTTCTAAAAAAAATCGCCTTTGTTGCAGAATTTTTCAGAAGTGGATCGCATTGTCATTTAAAATTGGCTCTATTGGCCACAACTTTGTTAGGGCGATGATTTTCAATAAATTCCTGCACTTCACTCCACTTACTACAGATGTCCTTTATCTGAGCACTAGTAATTTTCTCCCTTTCCTCCTCTTCTTCTGATGAATGGTCCTCCTGTAGGGCCTTCACCTGCTCCCTCTGCAACTTAACAAGCTCTTCTGGGTGAGTTCTTCCTCAATGATCCTCCACCAGCTCTTCCACATCAGCATTGTCAACGTCCATTGTCTTGCCCATGCACACGATTTCATCCACCACTTTTGGCCAAAGTTTCCTCCAGGCTGATTGAAAGGTGCAGTAAGAGACCTCATTCCAGGCTTTAGCAATGAGGTTTATGCAGTAAAGGATGTTAAAGTGCTGCTTCCAAAAACCTTGAAGGGTCAAATCTGTGCCACTAGTGACCTGGAAACACCTGGAAAACAGTGACCTGGAAACAACTGGAAAACAGTGACTTGGTGTCAGGGTTGGCAAAAAAAAAAATAAATGAAAAAGCCCAATAAAACCCGGGTTTTATTCTGGCTTTTTTCAAATCTTGGGTTTTTCCAAAAAACAAATGCTACAAGCATTAGAATAACATAGAAAAAGAATAGCTATCTCTATTTTTATAATAATAATAATTACTTAGTTTAATAATTATATTATAGTAAGAACAGATCACAGTAACAAATCACTGATCGAGAATTGTAGGTATACATGATAGCCATAACCTGTAGAAGGAGAGAGATGAATTACTATGAGTCAGTATCAGAGAAATAACCTTAATTTGATACATATTTGTTGAAATTATAAACAAATATGAATTTTGAAGAAAATAATGATAAGTAGCATTCATTTCTTGAAAAAAAAAGTAATTTTGAAAAACAAAAAAATGGGGTTTTTCAAATTTCACTTGAAAAAGCAAAAAAAAAACCAGGACTAAAAACCGTGTTTTTTAGGGCTTGGTTTTTTTATTTGCCCACCCTGCTTGGTGTATAGCTTTTTGAAATTGGCAATGACCTATTGATCCATGGGCTGCAGTAGTAGAGTTATATTGTGAGGAAGAAATTTGACCTTGATGAAGATGTACTCAATATCCAGGTGTTCCTCCAAACCTGGTCGATGTGCAGGAGCATTATCCATTAAGAGAAGACATTTGAGAGGCAGATTTTCACCCTGAAGATTTCTTGACAGTTGGAGCAAACACTGCAGTTCGCCAATCCATAAATAAAATCTGCGTTACCCATGCCTTGCTATTTGCCTTCCACATTACAGGCAGTTTACCCTTCAATACATTATTGCGCTTAAAGCAGGGTTGGTATGATTAAAATCAAGCGATTTTAATCGATTATAATCAGACCAAAAATCATCAATTAATTTTTTTTTAATCCAAATATACAGAAATTATCAAATAGAAAAAAAAAATACTTTTTTGTTTTCTATTATGATTTTTTTTTATATGATTTTTTTTAATATTTTTATATTTTTTTGTAATTTTTTCTACATGTATTATACCTTAGAAGCAATATGAGCCATTGGATACATAATGTTTATTTCATGCAATCTCTCTACTTACAGAAATTACAGTTCAGGCTGAAAGTTGTGCCAAAAATCAAAATGAATGAATTTAGTGCCAATGCCATCCATAAGTTTTTCTAAACCTTCAAACCATATATCTTTTAGTTTGTTTACTTCTAAATAAAAAGAAATCATGATTTTTTACAGAAAAAAATCAATTATTAAATAATCTGATTAAATCAGTTTGATTTAATCATTTCCAACCATGATACATAAGTAAAAGAGTGATTAGGAGTGTGATACTTTTATTCTGATTAAAATATGCAAGTTACCAGTTACTAACACTGGTATCTCCCAAATAATCCTTGATTAAAACAAAATTATTAATTCCTATAACTTTTGGTGGCACTGTCATAAACAAGTTAAATGAGAAACTTTCAGCTACTGAAATTAGAACTTATAAATCTAAATTAAGTCCTAGAAATTAAAGAAAATATTGCTAAGAATTATTATAAATATAATAATAATTAATGCTAATGGTTTTAATAAAAAAAATCGATTTGGGGGATTTTTATTAAACAAATCTGACTTTTTTCCAACCTTGGCTTAAAGACACGTGAATTTTCAGAGTGGTTGACAAGAAGTGGCTTTATCTTACAGTCACCACTTGCATTAGCACATAACAAAAGTGTAAGGCTGTCTGTCCTTCATTGGCTTGTATCAGGGCAGTGCTTTCTCCTCTTGGGTGATGTAGGTCCTTCTTGGCATTTTTTTCCAGAATAATCCAGTCTCATCACAATTGAACACTTGTTGCGAGGATGTACTCTTTCTTCACTTTCAACAAACTTTGCAAATTGATACACAAATTCATTAGCAGCTTTTTCATTTGAACTAGCAGCCTCTCCATGTCTTACAACATTATGAATTACACTTCATTGGCGAAAGTTTTTGAACTACCCTCTACTTGCTTTACAGTTTTCACTTTTGGCACTTGTAGTTGGTGCTTTTGCCAACAAATTACTGTGTAACTGCCTAGCCTTTGCACAAATTGCTTCCTTAACACTATCTCCAGCCAGCTGTTTTTCATTTATCCAACAGTTTTTTCTATTTCCTCTAACACTTTAGATCTTTGCTTCATTAACACAGTCACTTCCTTAGCAACATCAGGTAACGGAAATTAGATTTGTTCTCGTTAGAAACCCGGAGGCTGCATGGTCAGCTTATCAGTGTTTAAAATACTTTGATGCTTCGCCAATGTGGACTACAAGGATATTTTCCAGCTAAGCAAGAACAGAACCAGAAATCACAGCTACAAACTTGAACTGAAGCGTTACCACCACGATCTGTGTGGGAAATTTTTCACATATAGCATCTGTTACTTGGAACGCACTTGCAGTGGAAGTTGTCAGCAGCAATTCTGTTGAGCAGTTCAAGTCGAGACTAGACAAAGTCTTGAAAAATTGTTGATTGGGCACATAAACCATTGTGCGTATGTTCCTCAAGGGTGTCAATTGACACTTTTGAGAACTAGGCCTGCTCAGCTGTTAGGCCAGAGGTACCCTTTATAAATGGACTGTAAGGTCTACTAGGGCACTTAGTTTCCATGTGACTCAGATAATGAGTTATTAATTTCCATATGTAGTCTATGTTTGAACATCTGAATGCTTGGGGCAGTGACAGTGTTCACTAGAGTTTGGAGAAATACCTAATGATTGGAAATTAGCGAATGTAGTGCCAACTTTTAAAAAGGGGAGTAAAGAGGACCTGAATAACTTTAGGCCAGTAAGCTTAACTTCTATAGTTTGTAAAGTTCTTGAGGATACTTAAGAAAGAGATTTCTGACCATCTAGAGTGTGGTAGGTTAATAAATGATGCTCAGCATAGGTTTAGAAGAGGTAGATCGTGTTTAACAAATTTACTGGATTTAATGGATTATGTTACTAAACAATTAGAAAAAGGAGAGAAGTTGACATAATTTACTTAGGTTTTAGCAAAGCTTTTGATAAGGTTCCACATAGGAGACTAGTTCACAAATTAAAAATGCATGGGATATGTAGTAAAGTTTTGAATTGGATAGCTGAATGGCTGAAAAAACAGGAAACATGCACAGGGAACAAAACATAAATGCAACTTGGTGTGTTAGATTTCAACTGAAAAAAATACTTTTTCGGGTGCACCACCAATCTTCAGGTTTACCGAATCCAGAACCAGACAGCCTTTTAGAGTTAGACAAAAGTTGCATGCAATGGTTATCATTGGAGATTCTAGCACAAACTAGATTTCCTCTAAAGTGGATAGTATCAGTGACTAATATATTTGGGATGTCAAGGCACAGGAAAGAAGTTACTTCTCTGAAGCCACTGGCAAAGTTTTAAACAACCCCCTAACAATAATACACTGCCTTCTCTTGTCTCTCTCATGTTTCCTCCTTAACAGCCTGTAACACTTCGTCCATGGAAAGAGAGGATCCAGTGCCTGAAGCCACACCAGCACACAGATCTCGCACCGCTTATTTGGGGCTACTTTTTCTGAACTGAAATCTATGAGGTTTATTGCGATTTTCGCTTCTATACTGAAGGGCTGGCCCCCCAGACCCCTTCCCCTTAGAGGATTGAAACTCGGGGTCATCGTAGGCACGCACATCCCCGCGACGAGCCGACGCTCAAAATACAACTATTGTTTCTTAAACTATTATAATTGTCGGTAGATACTTACGTCAGACGGGTTATTACTGTCATGGGTACCCTATTCACGATAAACCAAAACACGACAATGACAATGTTATCGATTGAGCGGCAGGACCCAGCGAAAATTACCATGCCACAGAAACTCCTGAGTTGCTTGCGTGATGTAGGACGAGAAAAGTTTCGCATCGCGCTAACTTTATCTTCGTATGGCCTAATCCCTGCACTCGAGACATGGTGCCCCAAGAATGAGAGTTGCGGAACACCAAAGAAGCACTTGGAGGCGTTTAGTACGATATCTTACTCCTGAAGACGAGAAAAAAACTTGGCGAAGGTGAGAAAGGTGTTCTTCCAGTGAGGAAGATGATATTAGGAGGCCATCGATGTAGCAAAATACGAAAGGAAGACCCCTAAGGACTTGATCCATAAAGCGCTGGAAAGTTTGAACAGAGTTACGCAATCCATATGGCATTTTGACCGTTTCAAAGCACCAAACGGAGTGGTGATGTTAGTCTTTGCGACATCATCTGGGTGAATAAGGATCTGGTTGAAAGTACGAACCAGATCCAAGCGATAAAAAATCGTACAACCATGGAGAGACGAGGTGAAATCGGCTAAGTATGGCAAAGAATAGCGATCAGGAATCGCCACAGCGTTAAGAGCTCTGTAATCCCCAACTGCTCTGAATTCCCCCGGCGTGGATTTGGGCACAATGTGAAGTGGAGAGGCCCACGGAGAAAAGGAAGGCCTACAAATACCAGCATCCATCATGAATTGGAATTCATCACGCATAGCAGATAGTTTATCAGGTGCTAGACGGCGTGGCCGTGAGAATACAGGACCTCCTGTTGTCTCGATCCGATGCACTATACTATGTTTAATGGGCCTGTCCTTCGAAGGTGGAAGGGTGAGCTCAGGAAACTCCTGAAGAAGGCGCTGAAATGGTGGCTCGGTGGATGGGAGACGAATAGAGAGGAGGGAACTCTGAGAATGTGAGTACGAATCTGAGAATGTGAGTACGAATCTGAGACAGTGAGGAGAGTTTTGCGGTTTGACAAGCTTGCGTTGACGATAATCGACCAAAGGTCGTAAGCCGAAAGAAAGTCGAGGCCCAATATTGGACAATCTACCTCGGCCATGATGAACGTCCATCGAAAAACTCGACGGAGACCGAGTGAGACTTGAAAGTTACGCCTTCCATAGGTCCTAATATTGGTCGAATTGGCTGCCTTCAGAACTAAATCTAAAGGGGCAGAAGCTTTGTCGGCCTTAGAAATTGGTATGACACTGCATTCAGCACCAGTGTCCACCAGGAAGGAAAAAACAGAAAGTGGATAAAAAATACCAAATGGAGGACCTACCTGAGGAAATGAGAAGCAGGCAGGGGATGTAGACCCTTTTGTCCCATGCCTTTCTAGTTTAAAGAAGGAGAATTTGAGGTGGAAGTTGAAGAATGAAGATTTGATTGAGGATGAGGATTTGGAGAGTTTGGTGATGAAGAGTGATGTGCGAGGAGATGAGAAGTGAGATTAGGTGAAGGTGGGGGTACTGGTTGCAAATATGTGCAAGGTTGTAGGCATTTTATAGCCTGTGTGTCATATTTGTTGTGATACGAACACCTCTGAGTAGATTGGGTGAAAATCCCATTATGCTTTGAGAGACTATTATGCGCAGTGTGGGAAAAAGCATAATGGTGGTTACAAGGCTGTGAACAGCGTTGTGACCGTACCTTTGATGGTGCCAGCATAAACCCTGATAGTGTGGAGGATGGTGAGAATAGTTGGAAGAAGTTCGAAAATATTGCTGCCTCTCACATTTTGCATCGGGATGCCCTCGTTGGTTTCTATTTTGTGAACCAGAGTGGGACCTGCGCCTTTGATTCCCCAAACTCTGTCTGTGCTCGCTCTGTGATCCCTGGTACAGCATTAACCTTTGGATGTCGGCCTCCATCCTCCGTAGTGAGGCCTCGAGGGACCTCGATAAAGATGATGGAACCTCTAAAGGCTCGGCCCAGTCATCAGAGGAGCTCGACGTTCCACGAACCTGAGAAATAGAAATATTTTTAGAAGAGCCGTTGCCCCAATTCACCTAGGGATTCCTAAATAATCTATCGGTGGCTATGGTTATCTCCTCTATATCCGAGGGGTTTGAATTTAAAATAAGCGGCCTGATCCCCTCCGGGACTCCCCTCATGAAAATCGCAGTGAGGAGAGACATGGAAAAAGGTATCAAAATCATGGCCAATAGGCCATAATAATTTGAATAATTTGCATGTCTCCATCAAATTTAAATATGAATGGGAATATGATAATAGATTACCCTTTTTAGATGTCCTCATTAATAAAGATCACCATGAATTAAAACTTGACGTTTATAGGAAACCAACCCACTCGAATGCCTATATACATTATTTTTTGTTTCACGATAATACTGTGAAAAAAATCGGTAATTTCTAACCTTTTCCTTGGAGCATACAAAATATGTCATCCTTCCTATTTAGATGAAGAAATTGTCATTATCAGGACCATTTTTTCTAATTTGTATTACCCCGATTGGTTCATATTGTCTGCCCATTTTGCAGCTAGGAAAACATTCTATGGTAATAAGCCTTCCCGCACTAATGACTTCAACAAATGTATAACATTGCCATTTAATAATAAATTAAATAGTTTAAATGACATATTTGGAAAAGCGGGTATTAATCTAGCCTTTATATATAACAATTCCTTAAACCAATTGATGATTGCCAGGAAACCCAAAGAACATCATAACATAGGAGTATATGCAATACCATGCAAAGATTGCCATAAAGTTTATATAGGGGAAACGGGGAGAAATCTAGACAAGAGATTGTATGAACACAAAAGAGATATTAGAGTGGGCAGCGAAAGCAGTGGAATATTCTGCCATGTTAGAGACTTGAATCATTCGATCGATTTCATTGGAAGTAAAATGGTATTTAAATCGGCAAACTATGTTAAGAGAAGAATCGTAGAATTGAGCTTGATATCGTCAGTTCCTAATTTAAATCTATCTGAGGGTCAATTTTCTTTTAATCCCGTAATAAGAAAGCAAATATACAAAATAGTAAAATGTCAGCCCTTCAATATGTTTAGGCCTAACTCCCCCCCCCAGATTAGCCATAAGTAGGGGATTGGGGGAAAAAGAGGGGATCTTTCACGACCTGACCCTGTGTTATTATGTTTGTATGCACTTTTCTTATATTTTCTATCCAGTGTCAGTTGAAAAAGGGTGTGAGATACACCGAAACTGTTCTGAATTAAATTGTCTTCGGAGAATGTAGTTTAATTCCTCATCTTTTATTGCGATATTGCATTAATTTTTATTATATATATATATATATATATATATATATATATATATATATATATATATATATATATATATATATATATATATATATAGGCCGTGGACATCTAGTTTCTGTAATACACTTTGATGTTGTTGACTTCTCCCTGATTACTTTCAGTTTTATCCGTATCTTTGTAATGATCATTTAAAAATGATTGAAGTGGTTTCTCAAACAGCATTATTGACAAACAACTCCAATCATTTTTAAATCATCATTGCAAAAATACGGATAAAATTGAAAGTAATCAGGGAGAAGTCAACAACACCAAAGTGTATTACAGAAACCAGATGTCCACGGCCTATAAAATAGATGAAAAAGACATCAAGGAGATTATTAACCGTAACCTTAAGTTTAAAAATCAAACGGAAAAAATCCGACTCCTCATTTGTTATAAAACAACAAAAGCCAGTAATCTCCAAATGAAAAACAACACCTACCTAAACTCCTCGAATCCTAAGGCAACAAACATAGTTTACGAGTTCATCTGTTCCGCTAAAGACTGTAAGCTTTATAACAACTCAAAATATATTGACATGACAATCACTACACTTTCGAGACGTTTAACTATGTATCTAAAAAGCGGAGGACCTAAAAATCATATGGAGAGTGCTCATAATATTTACCGAATGAGAAATATGCTCGTTGATAACACCGTTATTGAAAGAAAAGAGGTTAATAAAGCTAGGCTGAACATCTTAGAAGCCATATTAATAAACGAAAATAAGCCGGCCATTAACAGTCAAGCAACAAGCTGGAATCGCACATTAATATTATTTTAAAATTCCACTCACTGGACTAGCCAATTTCCTCTAACGTTATGTTCAACCTAGGCGGAATAAATACCCTATGTCGACCTAACACCCCCCCTCCCCACACACACACACAAACACCCAATCGATGGAGTTACGAAGCTGAGATGAACTTAATTTCCATTCATCTAGTCTCACTCCAACTATATCGGTCCACTTTGATAGACATAACTGGAGACTTAAAGGAAAGCAGGTTTGAGGATTAGCCCACGGTGGAACTCTACGGAAGAGACCACCCGGTTACGAAGCAATGCTGAAAGCTTTAGCAAAGAGTTCGCTCTAATCTCTAAGGGTAGTTTCCGGCCAAGACCACAGGGGGACATGCAACCGTCCCTGTGTAAGTTGGAGGCAGCATCGATAACCGGCACCCCGGGTAGTGGTAGTTGATTCCATCACCACCCATCATTAAGTCCGCCACATTTCACCCGTTTGAGGGGCCTCCCCGGGTTCACCCATCATCATTCATCCCATCCATTTGGCAATGCATGATCACGGAAGCTGAGTTACGAAGTAGAGGGAGTCATCACAAACGAATACAGAACAGAACACCATCGTAAGAAGAAAGGGAGCACGAACTATTTACTCGAATCAAGTCAACACTACCAAACGATTAAAGAGAAGAAGAAGAATACAGTCCAGAGAGGCCACTCTCTCGAAGAGATGGCCCAAGAGAATACAACCAGAATACCTCTACGGGCAGTCGACGGACAGCCCAAGCCCAGCAGAGAAAAAGTATTCCAGGTCGTGTATGGCAAATCAGGCATTGCTATGGCGAGACTGCTGGAGGTGGCCTCGGGGTATGTCACAATCTGTGAAAAAGAAAAGGACATCGAGGCTATCACCAAAGAAAAGGCAGTAGAGGTCCTTAAGGGAATTGAGCTGCAGCCAGCCATACCACCACAGGTCCTAGCCCACAGGAGCGTGGTATGCCGGCGACTCGATCCGTGGATCAGGCAACACTCGAAAGAAAATATTAAGGAGGAGATCGAGCTTCGGCAAACCTGGGCCAAGGTAGCTGAAGTGATCAAATTTAAAAACAGAAGGGACAATAGCGATTACACTCACGTCTTCAAGGTAGTCTTTACTGAAACCCCTATGACCCAAAAGGCAAAAGAACATGGCCTACTCATGTTCACTGCCAAAGTTAGTGGGGACCAGATCGAGAAGGGAGAATTCACTCCAGTCCAGTTCTGTTTTAGGTGTTATAAAATGGAGGAACACGCGACTAAAGACTGCAAGGAGCCACTGGAAACATACTCCAAATGTAGCGATAAGCGACACAATTGGATGACATGCACTAATAATTACGAGAAGTGCGTTAACTGTGGGCAAGGCCTGCCCTGTAAAAAAGAGATTATTAAAAGGAAACATGAATCGAAGAAGCAAGAGGAAACGCGTAGAGCAAATGCATCCTACGCTCAAGCAGCAAAGATGGTCCTCTCGGAAGTGGACCCAAAGAAAACATACCTTAAACTGTAGAAAGAGAATTCGACGAAGATTATGATGTGCATCCTTCACGCGCACGTTATGAATCTCCCGCGCCCTGGCACGTTCGCTAAAGAGCTGAACCAAATGCTAGCCAAAAACGGTATCGACCAAATGTGGTTCCCGGACAACCCCCCCTCTGGGGATGTCCTGCAATTGCAGATGGTCTCAACCCAACAAATAAACGGACAAGACACCCCCAAATTGAAAACAAGAAAGAGAAGAAACAAGCAGTCGAAGTAAAAACTCCCGCCCTTAAACAGAGACAAGATATCAGCGAAGAGAGGGAAAATGCTGGGTCTGCTACTAATGGTTCCTCGGAGTCCTCGGGCTCATCGGACACCGAAGCCCCACAAACAAAGAAGGCCAAGGGAAAGAAGCGTAAAAACAAAAAAGTTGCGTGCGGATAGTATCAATCTTAAAATTTACGCATGTGACCAGTTTCCCTTTCCCGAAGAAATGGAACCCTGGGAAATATTCCATGGGATTAAAGCAAAAGTGTTCAAATGGGAATACGACTTTGAAGTCGACGCTGAAACAGTGGAAGAAGCTCTGCTCTGCCAGAATGTGACCCTGCCAGAATGTGCGAGCAGATTTCTAACGCCGAGTTCAGAAAGAAGAAAAACGGGAGGAAGCAGAACGTAACCCAGAAATACTAAAGAGACAGCATGTAAAGAGTAAGCAATAGAATGGAGATTCTGACACTCAACGTAAACGGATGGGAGGGGAAAGCTACGGCATATGGAAACATATTCTGAGTGCTTGAC
Organism: Ceratothoa steindachneri; assembly: GCA_963969495.1. Taxonomy (NCBI): domain Eukaryota; kingdom Metazoa; phylum Arthropoda; class Malacostraca; order Isopoda; family Cymothoidae; genus Ceratothoa; species Ceratothoa steindachneri. The sequence goes on from OZ018325.1 coordinate 20,042,493, forward strand.
CCCGACAGGATTTTTATAACGGAGCATGGTATTGACACTACATCTGGTCAAATTAAAATACCAGGCCACAGAGTGGTCATAAAGAATCATTCTCAGGAAAGGTTTGATGGTGTTGCAATAGCTATCAAGGAAAACATCTTGTTCAAACATCTACCAGAACTTGATGAATCCTTTGTGGCGGTTGAACTCCACACATTGGTAGGATACCTCGTGATAGCTGCAGCCTATCAACCCCCCTCGTCGAGCCTATCTCCAGTTAAATAACTTCTACACACTGTTTGGGCACCGCAGAATGGAAATCTTAGTGGAGAACCTCAATGCCAGATGCCGTGTGGCGGGCTATGCTAGTACCAACGAAAGAGGACGAAACTTGGAAATGATTATGGGAAGAAAAAACATCCAGAGAATAGGGTCGGATTTTCCGACCTATATCACTTCCATATCAGCAACCAAACCTGACATAATCTTAACAAGTGAAGACTTCCCATTCAACAACCATAGTGAACCAGACCATACAGTCCCAAGTGATCACATAGCGATACTCACCACAACATCTCTCTCACTCCGATCCAGCTTCCAGTCTCTCTCCGAAAAAACTACGCCTTGGCCAACTGAGAATATTACAAGAGATGACTCAGTCAATATGTCCCAGCTGACCTAAGCGACGCGGCCTTGGAGGAGATAGACGAGGAACTGGAGAGGATAACTACGTCCATATTAGAAGCGGACCGCGAGTGCATACCCAAGACTGGGTATAAAACACCTCCTCGGCCCAGATGGACATAGGAGATGAGAGAGATAGCTCGTGTTCACAGAGAAGTGTACGAAGAGATAAGACGGGAAGGTTCTAACCAGGAAATAAGCTCGCTCCTTCGTCGCCTAAGCACCGAGCTAAAAGGGGCTATCAACCTCCTACAAGTATAAATATGGAACAACCTGATAGCCAAAATCGATAGCGAGATCAACCCGGCTAAATTCTGGCGTCAAGTCAAGGACCTAAAGGGACTAAGCGGAATAACTAAGGCTCGAATAAAAGAGAACGGATACTATATAGAGGACCTGCCGGTTCAGAAGACAGATTCAGGAACTTGGGGAAAAACGTCTTCAGGATCACCCCAGAAGACAATGGAAGAGTTCGACTAGGAATTCGAAGGCCAATTGATCGAAGAACTGAATCAGATTATGCACCGCACGCATGCACAACATCAATTATACGAAGGCAGCGATATGGCGGACCATGGCTGTCCCATAACCCCAGAGAAGGTCATGGCCCTTGTAAGAACCTTTGAATAAGGGCACCAGACTGGAGGGGCATCAGCAGAAACAACTTGGTAAATGCCTCACAGCATATTATTCAGGGAATTACAAACGTTTGCAACGCTTCCCTGAATACGGGTTACTTCGCTAAGGGTTTTAAGATTGTTAAAATAATCTTCATACCCAAGGGAGGTAAGCCCCCTGATCAACTGGTCAATTACAGGCCAATCGCCCGTTTGGAATTCGTTGCGAAAGTCTATGAGAAGCTCCTGGCGGACAGGTTTCAAGAACAACTAGCCGAGCTAGGAGCTCACAATCCTCAGCAGCACGGGTTCCTCAGGGGACGAGGAACGGAAACCGCCCTCGCCCTCCTAAGGAAAAAACTCGCAAGCAGCAAAGCTGAAAGAAAGTACGTAGATGTGGTGCTGCAAGATGTAAATAAGGCCTTCGATAAGGTATGGCTGAGAGGGCTACTACAATTCAAGATCCTCAACTTCCAGCTAAACCCAATCCTAGAAAGGGTCCTTTGTAACTATGTCACGGATAGGAGAACCCAAATCGCGATCGAGGGCTGCAAGGGACTCGAATTTGAACTCGAGGCGGGAGTTCCACAAGGCAGCTGTCTGAGTCCTTTGTTGTACCCCGTGTACAAAATTGACCTTCCTGCTCCAGTGAGGTACGATTCGATGTATTTGCAATACGCAGATGACATCACACAAATCGTCCCAAGTCAATTCAGAAACGCTGGAAGTCAAGCAAGGGCGACAGCTGCCGAGCTTGATAACATCAATCGTTATGAAAAAAAGTGGAAAATAAAGACCACCCGCCAGAAGTTCACTATAATTCCAATGAACCACCGGAGGGTAGACGACGTCCTCGTCGACAATGAAATTCATCCGTACTCTAACGAGGGAAAGGTCCTGGGCTTACAACTCTATAAATCAGGATACAAAGCCCACGTAAAAAATAGAGTCTCCCTAGCCAAAAAAAAGCTGAAGAAACTGAACCGTTTCCGAAGCCTCAACGTGCCAAATAAGAAAAAACTTTACATAGCCCTGGTACGCTCCGTCCTGGTGTACCCGGCTGTGATCACGCAGATGGCAAGCTGAACCTCTCTCAGGACGATGCAGAGGGTACAGAATAAAGCCACACTGCTTATAACTGGCACGAAAAGGATCGACCATATTTGACAATTGGTTCTACATGATAGAATCGGATTAAAACCGATCAATATGGAGATCCAAAGGCTAGGGAGAAAGACTTGGGACAAAGTAAACCACGAAATACTCCCAACTATTAACAACAATTTAGACATACTGGAACATAGAATACGCGCAGTAGAAAGGACATCTCTATTCCCAAAAGGAAGAACCTGTGCGAGAGAGAACATAAGACATGTTTACACCTAACAACATACAAAAGGAAAATTAACTTTAACAAAAAGAGGAGAAGTGCCCAAATTCAAATCAAGAATTTAACTAACACAAAAGAAGAGAACAAGCATAAAAGACAATAAACTTTAACAAAAAGAAGTGAAGAATAAATAATCAACAAAATTAACCTAATAATAATAAGAAAAGGAAGATAGATTAACATAAACGAAAAGAGGCGAAGTGCCCAAACTAAGATTTAAAGTGAAAATAATAAATGAATAACTAAATACAATAACAACAAGGTAACTATAATTTAAATAAAAAGAAACAACGAAGTAATAAATAACAAAGTATGAATAAAAGAGGCAAAAATGCCCATATGAAACAAAAGATAATTAGCAGAATACAAACCAATTGAAAGGCTTGAAAGCCACGAAGGAGGAACTTATTAATGAAATTAAATATATATATATATATATATATATATATATATATATATATATATATATATATATATATATATATATATATATAACAATGGAAGAACCTGACCGTCATCGACGGTCAACAACATTATTGACGGAGGAAAAGAAATTTATATAGACAAGAAGAAAGCATGCTAGTGATGCCCTAACACGAGGGCAAACTAGTAAACATTTTCACATTTATGAAAACCTACCACACATTTCATCACTTTCATATAATTAATTTCTTTCATTCTGTTAGATCCTCCCCCACTCATTACATCGGTAAAGGAGGCAAGAACATATCAGAACGCTCCGAAGATGATCGAATAAGATCGAAAGCGCGGCAATTTAGTTTGGTTTTTACCAAACACATTAATTTAAAAGAGATGAATACAGGACAAGTGATCTACCATCAACAAGATGGAATAAAAAAGATAGTTAGAAGAAGAGAAAGTTGCCAAAGGAAATTAATTAGGGCAAAATACACAATGGTCTTCAACAAAATTTACATTCTGGAAAGACTGCTAACCAACTGCACTAATATATATATATATATATATATATATATATATATATATATATATATATATATATATATATATATATATATATATGTATATGCAGGTTCTATTGACCTCCACAGCTATGGCAACGTTATTAATTTTAACTTGTATTTTCTTAATATTTCCTACGAGTTTTTTAACAGGGTCTTCTAGGCGAGAAAAAACATCCCCGGGTGACATTCTTTATTCCTAGACTTCTTTCGACCATGTTAAGTCATCTTCAGGGAATGAACAGAAATAGAATTAGAACAGCTCTTCCGACCCTCCCCCCGTTCCCCTTGGCGCTCATGGAGCAGCCAAGGAGGGAGGGGGAAGGCCCAGTACTCCTTTATATACCCTTATAGTCACACTGTCTAGAGCAAAAGTGGACTTAGGTAGTCTTGGGACCTACAGCTTAACGTGGAATCTGAACCACGATGTGTCTCTTGTCTCTAACTATAACTATAACAGTTTATCGTGACGCCTGTCCCACGTATGACTGTGAGTCCTGTGTGCGAATATGATAGTAAAAAACGTATAGATGCCTAAGGCTGAAGGAAGTAAGAGGTTGCAAAGAGATGCTAATTGCCTGGAGGTCAGGTTTATCTTTGTCCATTTTAGGTTGTTTAGCTAGCGTAATAAAGTTAGAAAGTAGTATTGGTATTTATGAGGCGTTCAAACCGTTATTAGTAAATATTTGTACTAAATACTGGTGTAAGTTTCTATCTCTTAATCTATTCTTTCCTATTCCTATCCTAGTTATAATTGACTATATGCTATTCTCTGTTTGCTTCAGTTAATTAATTACTCTTATTCGTCGTCGAGTATTAATCTCTTTCTCTAGGTGTAGATTTCTTCTTAGTCTTCTTCTCCTCCCTCATTTATCCTTGGGAAACTTGGGAATAATCTGTGTGATCTCCATCCTTCTCTCTGGGCAATTTGGTTGGTTAATTCAACTCCTACTTTATTCTGTGTCTTTTCTAAGACTTTCTTTGCTCTTTTTGCAATTATTCTGTTAAGTGGCTTTATCCTTGCCTCCCTATGCAGGTCTCGTAGTCTTCTTCTTTCTCCTCTTCTGGTGTTTGTTATTAAGTAGATAGCTTTGTTGTGGACTCTTTGGAGTCTTAATATGTTACTTCTCGAGATCGTGTACATCGTGATGGTTGGATAAATAATCGCGGACTGTACAATGGCTTGATTAATTTTTCTCTTGTTTTTCATGCTTAGGTTAACTAACTTGTACAGTAGTACCAGGCCGCTTTTCCCTCGATTTACTCTCTCTTTTACGTGCTTTTTATAACCTGATTTCGTAACGGTTAGTCCGAGCACTTTACATTTTTTGTCGTATCTGTAGCGCTGTCATTCTACATATACAGCTGAGATGTTCCTCCTGTCTACGGGTACCATTTTAAATTTATCCCTGTTGGTTTTAATTTTCCATTTTTCTTCGTATCTATTAATGCTTTTTATCTCTTCCGCAGTCATCCTAGTTTGCATCGGGCCGTTCCTGTAAGGGCAAACAATTATTTGAGTGACGTCATCGGCAAATTGGATGTTCAAGCAGCCTTCATTTCTTGGTGGTGGTATATCTGCTGTATAGATTGAATAGAGAGACGGACTCAGACAGCCGTCTTGGGGCAAACCCGCAGCGAGATCGAATATTTCACCCTGATGTCGTCCTATTTCCACATAAGCACGTCTCTCCATTACATAATCACATAAAATCCTTTCGATCTTGTTGTTCATTCCTAATCTGAGTATCTTGAGTTGTATACTCCTCTGCCATACTTTGTCGAATGCCTGGGACACGTTCTGGCATACGATGTCTACGCTTATTTTTCTCTCTTTGCTTTTGCTATCTTTTCAAGGATGACTCCAAGTGCCATCTCCGTGCTTCTGTTTTTTTTCTGAATTCAATAATTACGGCTTCAGCCATCTGCAATCTTCTGCGATTTTGGAGTCTCAGGATGATGGAGGTGTCCTGATTCAGTTTTTTACGGGTAAGGGTAGTGCCATGAGATTGGGCGTGTTCTTTAATCGTGAAAAACTAAATCAGGACGCCTCCACCATCCTGAGACTCCAAAATCGCAGAAGATTACGGATGGCCGAAGCCGCTATCATTCAAATCAAGAAAAATGCAATTAACTTGCAACTTCAGCCAGAAACCATACTCCCGACATTTCGGCGTTCCCGAGTTGACCGCCGTTAAAAGAAGCACGTTTTAAAACTTCATTTTTCTTTGCCTCCTTTGGCAGAGAACTAGATCGGAGCGACAAATAGTCAGAAAACGGTTCAATGGTTTATTAAGTAAATAAATACAAAGGGTAAATACATACATTGTAACATAATTAAAACATTTTTTATAAACACTGTAGTAATCTAGATAGAAAAACAGTGGTGAAAATAAATTTTAGCAGAGGAGGTAAAAGTACTGAGTAGAAGTAGGAAATGATAGCTTCCCGGAGACATGGAAATCATTACCAATTGAGTTATTTCTAAGGCAAAATTCTAATAATATAAAAAAGTTTAAGGTTAATTTACTATAAATTATTAATATTACTGTTTATATTTACGTTAAGTTAATAGTTATTATAATACATTAGTTATAATTCATTTAATTAGTTAGTTTATTATAATTCCCTCTAAATTTAATTTCACATTTAATTTTGTTAGTAATTTTTGATGATTAGTTAAATCAGCTTGTTATATTATACTAAATTCATTTACACTAAAATTTGATTTACTACCACTGTATATAATTTAATAATTTTTCACTTTTTGCTATATTTATATTTATTTTATTTACTACACTATTTTCATTAGATTAATTTTCACTAAATTGGGTTAGTTACGCTAAATATGATTAGATTATTTATTTGCTTACTTATTCACTTTAATTGTTCATTTTTTCATCTTAACTATTCAATTTCTGATGTTTTTTGTCCACTCCGTATTGCCTTGAATGTCGTCATATTCACATTATGCACGTCTCTTGGGTTAATATATGTCGTAGAATAGACTCTCGACGATATACCATATATAACTATTCGTTGAGGGAATTATTCTTATATTTCGAGTGCGTGGTAAATCTGATTGACCGAGGTTATTTATCTTCAATATGCTTAAGAAGTGGAACTGGGCTCAAGGATTATAATATGGCTATCATTAATAAAATAGAGTTTTATTCATTAAACTATCAACAACACACAAAACGGTAAATGTTTACATAAACGGAGAATGGAAAGGGTCGTAGAATATCTGACTAATCTGAGGATTAAGATTTGGGGAGATTCAAAAAGGTAAACAAATAAAAATTAAAGGGGGTGGAATGGTTCGCTAAACCATTTAAAGCACAGGGTAGGGTTGATGAAAGGTTAGATAATTAAAGGTAATGCTCAGCTTACGTAATTACAAGTTGTTGTGCAGAGGAAGGCGACGCGAAGGACTCTTCGGTCCGCTGGCGAGTTCCAGCCGAAGGGGGGGCGGATTAAATAATCCTGACGTGGCGTCTTGGGAATGAGAACCGTTTCTTGACGAACGGGCTTGAAGAACAATGGCTGTTCTAACGTTGTTCTCTTCTGAACAACAGGGGGGGGAGAACCATCTCTTGCCTACGGGCTCAAAGAATAATGGCTGTTCTAACGTTGTTCTCTTTCTGAACAACAGGGGGGAGGGTAAGAACCGTCTCTTGTCAATGGGCTCAAAGAACAATGGCTGTTCTAACGTTGTTCTCTTTTTGAACAACAGGGGGGGGCCTTGTGGACTTGGCGTCTTGAAGGCTCGAACCTTGGCACTCAAGGGATATTGTCCTCTTCTGGACAATAATGGTGGATCTCGAGGTAGAGGTCCCCTGGTGCACAAGGTGAGACCGGATCGGCGTGATGTCTCGCGAAGATAATCTGGATCTGATCTGCTCTTATTGGAAAATGCTAATGTATAAGTAGTCGAAGCCATTCCCTTGGCGTAGGGGACAATGAAGTGGGGGCTTCGAGGGAATGCCCCAGCCACGCCTTGGAACATACCTTATCTGCCCATAAGCCTAACTCAATCTGGCAAGATCGACGTATGGGGCGAAACGAGGGGGGGGGGGAAGGGGAATGAACCTCCTTGGTTAAATATTGACTCAGGTGGCGATAGCGCGCCCTGCTTTCTCATCGCAGATGCACGTGGGTAGCCATGTGTTCTAACAAACATGTGATAGCGACTGAATTTAAGCGGCCTCAGACCGTTCTATCACAATATACATTATTGATTTTAGGAGTAGAGCCGCCACTTCTTTCCTGGAGTATTGTCCCTCGCACGTTCATTTGTACTCACCAGCAGCTAGGCTGATAATGAGTAACTCCGTATCATCTTTGGGGGCGGGGAACAGGGGGGAGCCGAAAACAAGGAGGCCCACGTCTTTCCCGTCAAAGAAGAGGCCTCTTTCGAGGATTTCCTTCTTCTCAGGTGAGGGGTGACCCCTTGGTATTTTCCTTCCTCCTCTTCTTCCTCGTCCGTAGTATATTGCTGTGTCGTCTCCTCGGTAATCTTCTTCTTTTTCTTCTTTTTTTTCCTAACGCCCTTTTTCTCTTCTTCTCTTTCCGAAGGTGTTTGTATCTTTTCTTTTGTGCGGTTTCCTTTACCCCATTATTCGTTAGTGCCCTTTTTGGTTCCTCGATGAATTCGGGATTGAAAAGGCCCGCCGAGTCTGGGTTTTCGGGAAACCAGATCTTCTTGTTAGAGCCATTCTTCTCAAGAAGAAGGTTGAGGTTAGTTGAAAAAGAGCCGGGGTTTATAAGATTTGCTATTTGGGCAAACATGACTATGGCCATGATTTCTTGCCCTTCCTTTGGCATGAACATCCTTGTAGCGTTTGTTCGTGTAGGGGTGGTCATTCTCGCTGCTGTATCCGCGTATGTTGTTTTTTGTAGATAGAGAAGAGTAGGAAAGGGGGCAAAGAAAAAATAATAGCGTAGGCGAGTTGCGAGCAGCTTCCCGCGTCGCTGGACCACTGTTAGCCAGCGGCGAATCCTCTTGGCCATCCTGAGTCTCAAAAGAGACTCATTCAAACGAAGCTTTTAAGCCGCTCACCTGCACTTCTCGTACGCTATACAAGCCCCCTCCTAGAAGCGGAGCGTATTTTGAAGAAATGAGTAGAGCCCGTTTGGAAATGTTCTCCAAGGGCTAACGCCCCCTCTCCCGGGTCTGGGCACCATTGTAGATAGAGGAGAGTAGGAAAGGGGGCAAAGAAAAAATAATAGCGTAGGCGAATTGCGAACAGCTTCTCGCGTCGCTGGACCACTGTTAGCCAGCGGCGAATCCACTCGGCCATCCTGAGTCTCAAAAAAAGACTCATTGAACGAAGCTTTTAAGTCGTTCTCCTGCACTTCTCGTACGTTATATTTTTGTATTTTCTTCTTTTTCCTTCTTGATTTTCTGCCGCTTTTTGCGGATCGCCTCTTTTCGGATATGGCACCTCATGGCCAAACCCCTTGGTCAGCCCCACAATTTACGCACTTTTGCACCTTTTCCTTGCACTCTTTCCAACCGTGTCCGGTTTGGGCGCAGTTGGAGCATGCAGGGGCGGTGGTTGTGCAGTCCTTAGTAACATGCTGTTCGAATGCGTAGCACTTGAAGCAGCAGTCGATGTTGATATATTCTTCCTTCTCTATTTGTTCGGGGCTTACTTTAAGGTAAAAGCCGAGCAGCCCCTCGTTTTTTGCCCGATTTGCCATTTCAATGCTGCTGAAGACCACCTTCACCATTCCGCTTCCTTTCCCGAACTTATAGACTGCTGTGATGCAGGCCCACTCTTGCTTCGCCGTGAGTTCTTCTTTTATCTCTTCACAGGTGTTTTCTGTGAAGAGCGGGTCCAGTCTTCTTAATACGATGTACGTTCATTTTTAATCAACCAAAATCCTTTGACGGGCTGTACAAATTTACCGATGTGGATTAAACTAGGATCAGTGACAATCTCTTCCTGTGGCCCAAGAGACAAAAACTAATGGGGTTGTCGAAAGCGACAAAAAAACAAACAAATCGAAATGCAAACAGGGTCGTTGAATAAAAAGGAGGAGAAAGGACTCTAGTAAGGGAGACGCAGAAAAAGTGTGAGGGTCAATGCGCCCCCCACCCCCGCGTCCGCGTCCAAAAGGGAAAAAACGAAGGTAAATGTGAAAGATAAGTGGACATAATAATAAAGACTAAAAAAAACAATTAACATATGTACATAATGACTAAGCAAAATAAATAAGCTGAAGGGAAAGAAATGGAACATGGTTTAAGGTAAGGAACCAGTGGGCTGCTGCCCAATCCAAGTGGATTCTATATGGCAGCTAGGATAAAACGAGACGAATTATCTATAAAAGGTGGAGGAGGAGACCACTTTGTGAGAAAAATATATAAAACGACGGGTTAAAAGATTTCTCCGCCAATATGAATCGAAGAGGGGTGTGTTGAGGAATAGTTAAAAGGGTCGGGAAACAGGACAACCGGAGAATGGCGAAATAGCTACAATCCAATAAAAGGTGGGCAACCGATTGGGCCCACCGCAAAAACGACAGCAAGGGCTGATATGAATATCCCCCGGAACAAGAGGGCCATAAGTCTCGTGTGGCCAATGCGAACTCGGCAAGGGCCACCTCCAACGACGTCATTCTATGACAGCTCGAGGGCCAAGAGTGAATAGAATTTTTAATTTTGTATAGTTAGGATGTTGAACAGTAATCCTATTCCTTCTGCCACAGTTGATTTTTTTTTTTTAAGGGGCTATCTGGCGACTGCCGACATAGGCATAAGTCGCCGTAAACAAACAGCCTAGTTCTAGGCTACTTTAAAAAATTGAACAGGAAACAACAATAAAAGAAATAGCAATAACAAAGCAATAACAAAAACAATAACAAAAACAACAACAACAATTAAACCTGGTTAAATGAAAGGGAGAAGGCCTGCCTCCCCCCCAAAAGTCAACAAGTCCACCAGTCAAAGTGCACGCACTCGTCCCGAGTACAAGGGACAGGCGGTAGCGACCCCGCCCATCCCGGTACCGGGACGGGTGTCGTGCGAAAAGATCACCCAGACTGGGGCATTCGACAAGAATGTGCCGAACAGTCTGGGGGACGACGCAGTCGTTGCAATAGGGCACAGGCAAGCGCTCCATCAAATAGCGATGCGTCACACGAGTGTGCCCGAATCGGAGACGACAGAAAGCAACCTGAAGCCACCGCGGCATTGGGGGATAGGTCCATGGGAACAGTCGCGGCGCAATGGCACGCAACTTTAAGTTCCATTCGACCGTCTCCCATCTTCTTTGCCAAGCAGTCCGAAGAGCTGCCCGTATTCCTGCCATGTAGTCAGTGTGAGGAAGAGCGAAACGCTAGTCCGGTCGCAGAGTCCTCGCGGACTCTTTGGCGCCCTCATCGGCGCGCTCATTCCCGCAATTCCTACATGTCCAGGAACCCAGCAGAAGATAACCTCGACATATGCTCGGCTCGCCAAAACTGTGGCGTCATGGATTTCGCGAACCAGGGGATGCGGAGATTCCAATGCCCCGAGAGCACTCAGGGCACTTTGTGAGTCGCTATAGATCACAATCCAGTCTCCGAACCGGGCACGTCGCGTAATCTCCCGTACCGAGTGGTATATTGCCACCAGCTCGGCCGTGAAGACAGACGCAGCGCCTGGTAGAGCCCCGCTGACTTCAAACAGAGGGGATACGGCATGGAAGCCGACCCCCTCTTCGGACTTGGAGCCATCCGTATACACTGGCACGGTACCAGCGTGACACGATGTGTGCTCCAAAAAGGTCGAACGCAATACTCCCGGCGCAGTACAAGCTTTGGGAGCAGAGGCGTGGCGAAAAATAGCCAAATGTGGTACCCTCCAGGGTGGTGTCCTGGGCAGAACCAGAAGTGCCACCGGCCCGAGAGCTATATCTACCTCTCGAAGGAGTTTCCTGGCCCTAAACCCAAAGGGCTTAGGGTATGACTGGCGTCTTTCGGCGGCATAGGCACCATCGAGATCAGCTGCGGATGCAGTGAGAGCTGTTGGCGACTGAGGGAGGCGCCGGGCTCACGCGTACAGGCGAGTGATGCACTGCATGCGGCGCAGAGCGAGTGGCATCTTCCCAGGATCGACCAACAGGCTCTCAATGTGGGAAGTGCGAAAAGCACCGGTCGCAAGGCGAAGGCCGGTGTGGTGGATCGAATCCACCTTCCGCAATAAACGCTCGGCTGCGGATGCATAAAACTAGCATCCGTAGTCGAGCTTCGAGCGAACAAACGATCGATAAAAAAGTAAGTCAGTAGCCCTATCAGCACCCCAAGTGCTGAACGTCACGGAACGGAGAATGTCCATGGCACGGGTACAAGAGACCCTAAGGCTGCGAATATGAGCCTCCCAGGTGAGGCGTCGGTCGAATACAAGACCAAGGAAAAGGTGCGATTCCACCACATCCAGGCGCACCCCATTAAGAAACAAATCTGGGTCGGGGTGAAGCCGTGGATGGCGGCAGAAGTGCACCACCTTGGTCTTGGCCAAAGAAAACCGAAACCTGTGCGCTTCGGCATAGCGAGAGACGCGGTTCAATGCCTGTTGGAGTCGACGCTCCAGAGTTGGCATCTGGGCCGCGCCAAAAGAGATCGAAATGTCGTCTACGTAGAGCGTAGTTAGAACATCTTCCGACAGCACCGAGGTGATGCCGTTGATGCTCAGGGCAAAGAGTGTGACAGTGAGGACACTTCCCTGCGGGACACCCTCTTCCTGCTCCTTTGGGCCGGAGAGGGCTCCCCTCACCCGTACGTGGAATCGACCATCTCTCAAAAATTCAGATATAAACATTGGGGGGCGTCCCCTCGCCCCCATCGTGTGGAGAGTCTCCATGATACCGTATCGCCATGTAGTATCATAAGCCTTCTTCAGATCAAAAAACACCGTGGCGTAGTGCTGTCTACGAAGGAAAGCCTCGCAGACGGCATTTTCCAGTCGGAGCAGAGCATCCGACGTGGAGTGGAACTTACGGAAGCCGAACTGTGCAGAAGATAGATTGCCTCCGAGGTCCAGGAAATAAGCTAATCTAATATTTGCAAATTTCGTCATCAACTTGCACACGCAAGAGGTTAGAAAGATTGGGCGGAAACCGGTCGGAGTAGAGTGATCTCTCCCCAGCTTGCGAAAGGCGAGCACAGTAGCGATTTTCCAGGAGTCTGGAAGAACACCTTCCACCCAGATCCTGTTGAACAAATCTAACAGAAATGCCATGCCTCGCTCACCCAGGTATTGAAGCATGGCGTACGGGACATCGTCCGGACCATAGGCAGGGTCCGCGCACGAAGCGAGAGCGGAACGCAACTCACTCACAGTAAACTTGTCGTTGATGGGTTTTCCGCCTCTGGAGGTAAAGTCCAGCCGGCGGCATTCCGCGACATCACGACGTGCATTGAATGCTGGTGGAGCAGAATCACGGCTAGAGAATGCGGAAAAAGCGGTCGCTAAGGATTCCGCTACGGACGCGGGGTACGAGATTGCGGTCCCATTCTCCTGGAGAATGGGAGGGAAGTCCTGCGAGAACCATCCCCGAATCCTTTTGACTCGCTTCCACACCTCAGCTAAAGGGGTCTTCCCGTTAAGTGAAGACACGTATGCCCGCCAAGAAGAGCGGCGGGCGTGCTTCGAAATATATCGGAACCTAGCCCTAGCCGAACGAAATTCAGCGACAGTGAAATCGTTCAGGCGGCGCTTATAGTGCATGTAGGCATAACGCTTTTGTTTGAGAGCCGTCTCACACTCGGCCGACCACCATGGGAGTGGTCGGCGTGCAAAACGGCCAGACGTCCTAGGAATAGTAGTCAGGTCCACGGCGATCAGATTGCCGGAGAACTCAACGGCCTCCTCTACCGACCTAAACTCCTCGACTGAGATAGAGAATTCAGTCATTTCCTGAAATGCAGGCCTCCGCGCCCGCGCCAAGCACCACCGAGGTGGTCTCTCACGCGGCAGTTGCCCTGAAAATGATATTTGAATGGGAAAGTGATCACTACCATGAAGGTCATCGACCACCTCCCAATCAAAATCAGGATGTGCATCCGAAGAGCACAAAGATAGGTCGAGGCAAGAAAATGAAGCGGTTCTCGGACAGTGATGCGTAAACTCATCCACGTTTAGGACACCCATCTCAAGCTCTTCGATCAGATCGGCAAGGACTTGTCCCCTGGGATTTATGGAGTAATCTCCCCAGAGAGGATGCCTGCCGTTCAGATCTCCAAGCAAGAGATAGGGCCTCAGCAACAGTGCCACGACGCGGCGGAAGTCCCCCGCGTCGAAGTCAGCTGACGGTGGAATGTACACAGAAATCAGAGTATACCTCCTATCCAGGTGCAGCTGCACAGCCACTGCCTGAAAGGAGGTATCTAAAGAGAAAGGAAGAACGGAGACATCATGCCGGATGTAATTTTTTTTTTTAATTAAGGGGCTATCTGGCGACTGCCGACTTAGGCATAAGTTGCCGTAAACAAACAGCCTAGTTCTAGGCTACTTTAAAAAAATTGAACAGGAAACAATAAAAATAAATAACAAAAACAATAACACAGCAATAACAAAAACAACAACAATTAAACCAGGTTAAATGAAAGGGAGAAGGCCGGCCTCCCCCCAAAAGTCAATAAGTCCACCAGTCAAAGTACACGCACTTGTCCCGAGTACAAGGGACAGGCGGTAGCAACCCCGCCCATCCCGGTACCGGGACAGGTGTCGTGGGCGAAGATCACCAAGACTGGGACATTCGACAAGAATGTGCCGAACAGTCTGGGGGATGACGCAGTCGTTGCAATAGGGCACAGGCGAGCGCTCCATCAAATAGCGATGCGTCACACGAGTGTGGCCGATTCGGAGACGACAGAAAGCAACCTGAAGCCGCCGCGGCATTGGGGGATAGGTCCATGGGAACAGTCGCGGCGCAATGGCACGCAACTTTAAGTTCCCTTCGACCGTCTCCCATCTTCTTTGCCAAGCAGTCCGAAGAGCTGCCCGTATTCATGCCATGCAGTCAGTGTGAGGAAGAGTGAAACGCTGGTCCGGTCGCAGAGTCCTCGCGGAGTCTTTGGCGCCCTCATTCCCCGCAATTACTACATGTCCAGGAACCCAGCAGAAGATAATCTCGACATCTGCCCGGCTCGCCAAAACCGTAGTGTCACGGATTTCGCGAACCAGGGGATGCGGAGATTCCAATGCCCCGAGAGCACTCAGGGCGCTTTGTGAGTCGCTATAGATCACAATTCGGTCTCCGAACCGGGCACGTCGCGTAATCTCCCGTACCGAGTGGTGTATTGGCACCAGCTCGGCCGTGAAGACAGATGCAGCGCCTGGTAGAGCCCCGCTGAATTCAAACAGAGGCGATACGGCGTGGAAGCCGACCCCCTCTTGGGACTTGGAGCCATCCGTATACACTGGCACGGTACCAGCGTGACACGATGTGTGCTCCAAAAAGGTCGAACGCAATACTCCCGGCGCAGTAAAAGCTTTGGGAGCAGAGGCGTGGCGACAAATAGCCAAATGTGGTACCCTCCAGGGTGGTGTACTGGGCAGAACCAGGGGCGCCACCGGCCCGAGAGCTATATCTACCTCTCGAAGGAGTTTCCTGGCCCTAAACCCAAAGGGCTTAGGGTATGACTGGCGTCTCTCGACGCCATAGGCACCATCGAGATCAGCTGCGGATGCAGTGAGAGCTGTTGGCGACTCAGGGAGGCGCCGGGCTCGCGCGTACAGGCGAGTGATGCACTGCACGCGGCGCAGAGCGAGTCGCATCTCCCCAGCATCGACCAACAGGCTCTCAATGGGGGAAGTGCGGAAGGCACCGGTCACAAGGCAAAGGCCGGTGTGGTGGATCGAATCCACCTTCCGCAATAAACGCTCGGCTGCGGATGCATAAAACTCGCATACGCAAACGAGCTTCGAGCGAACAAAGGATCGATAAAAAAGTAAGTCAGTAGCCTTATTAGCGCACCAAGCGCTGAACGTCACGGAACGGAGAATGTTCATGGCGTGGTTTCAAGAGAACCTAAGGCTGCGAATATGAGCCTCCCAGTTGAGGCGTCGGTCGAATACAAGACCAAGGAAACGGTGCGACTCAACCACATCCAGGCGCACCCCATTAAAAAACAAATCTGGGTCGGGGTGAAGCCGTGGGTGGCGGCAGAAGTGCACTACCTTGGTCCTGCCGAAGAAAACCGAAACCTGTGCGCTTCGGCATAGCGAGAGACGCGGTTCAATGCCTGTTGGAGTCGACGCTCCAGAGTTGGCATCTGGGCCGCGCCAAAAGAGATCGAAATGTCGTCCACGTAGAGCGTAGCGAGAACATCTTCCGACAGCACCGAGGTGATGCCGTTGATGCTCAGGGCAAAGAGTGTGACAGTGAGGACACTTCCCTGCGGGACACCCTCTTCCTGCTCCTTTGGGCTGGAGAGGGCTCCCCCCCACCCGTACGTGGAATCGACCATCTCGCAAAAATTCAGATATTAACATTGGGAGGCGTTTTCTCGCCCCCATCGTGTGGAGAGTCCTTATGATACCGTATCGCCATGCGGTATCATAGGCCTTCTCCAGATCGAAAAACACCGTGGCGTAGTGCTGTCTACGAAGGAAAGCCTCGCAGACGGCATTTTCAAGGCGGAGCAGAGCATACGACGTGGAGTGGAACTTACGGAAGCCGCACTGTGCAGAAGACAGATGGCCTCCGCTGTCTAGGAAAAAGACTAATCTAACATTTACTAATTTCTCCATCAACTTGCACACGCAAGAGGTTAGAGAGATTGGGCGGAAACCGGTCGGAGTAGAGTGATCTCTTCCCGGCTTGCGAAAGGCGAGCACAGTAGCGATTCGCCAGGAGTCTGGGAGAAGACCTTCCACCCAGATCCTGTCGAACGAATCTAACAGAAAGGCCATGCCTCGCTCACCCAGGTGTCGAAGCATGGCGTACGGGACATCGTCCGGACCATGGGCGGTGTCCGCGCACGAAGCGAGAGTGGAACGCAACTCACTCACAGTAAACTTGTCGTTGAAGGGTTCTCCGCCTCTGGAGGTAAAGTCCAGCCGGCGGCCTTCCGCGACATCACGACGTGCATTGAATGCTGGCGGAGCAGCATCACGGCTAGAGAATGCGGAAAAAGCGGTCGCTAAGGATTCTGCCACGGACGCGGGGTACGAGATTGCGGTCCCATTCTCCTGGAGAATGGGAGGGGGGTCCTGCGAGAACTTGCCCCGAATCCTTTTGACTCGCTTCCACACCTCAGCTAAAGGGGTCTTCCCGTTAAGTGAAGACACGTATGCCCGCCAAGAAGAGCGGCGGGCGTGCTTCGAAATATACCGGAACCTAGCTCTAGCCCGACGAAATTCAGCGACAGTGAAATCGTTCGGGCGGCGCTTATAGCGCATGTAGGCATAAAGCTTCTGTTTGAGGGCCGTCTCACACTTGGCCGACCACCATGGGAGTGGTCGGCGTGCAAAACGGCCAGACGTCCTAGGAATAGTAGTCAGGCCCACGGCGATGAGGTTGCCGGAGAAGAACTCAACGGCCTTATCTACCGACCTAAACTCCTCGACTGAGATAGAGAATTCAGTCATTTCCTGAAATGCAGGCCACTGCGTCCGCGCCAAGCACCACCGAGGTGGTCTCTCAGGCGGCAGTTGCCCTGAAAATGATATTTGAATGGGAAAGTGATCACTACCATGGAGGTCATCGACCACCTCCCAATCAAAATCAGGCTGTGCATCCGAAGAGCACAAAGATAGGTCAAGGCAAGAAAATGAAGCAGTTCTCGGACAGTGATGCGTAAACTCATCCACGTTTAGGACACCCATCTCAAGCTCTTCGATCAGATCGGCAAGGAATTGTCCCCTGGGATTTATGGAGTAATCTCCCCAGAGAGGATGCCTGCCGTTCAGATATCCAAGCAAGAGATAGGGCCTCAGCAACAGTGCCACGACGCGGCGGAAGTCCCCCGCGTCGAAGTCTGCTGACGGTGGAATGTACGCAGAAATGATAGTATACCTCCTATCCAGGTGCAGTTGCACAGCCACTGCCTGAAAGGAGGTATCTAAAGAGAAAGGAAGAACGGAGACATCATGCCGGATGTAATTTTTTTTTTTTAATTAAGGGGCTATCTGGCGACTGCCGACTTAGGCATAAGTTGCCGTAAACAAACAGCCTAGTTCTAGGCTACTTTAAAAAAAATTGAACAAGAAACAATAAAAATAAATAACAAAAACAATAACACAGCAATAACAAAATCAACAAGGCCAATAAACCAGGTTAAATGAAAGGGAGAAGGCCGGCCTGCCCCCAAAAGTCAATAAGTCCACCAGTCAAAGTACACGCACTCGTCCCGAGTACAAGGGACAGGCGGTAGCGACCCCGCCCATCCCGGTACCGGAACAGGTGTCGTGCGCGAAGATCACCCAGACTGGGACATTCGACAAGAATGTGCCGAACAGTCTGGGGGACGACGTAGTCGTTGCAATAGGGCGCAGGCGAGCGCTCTATCAAATAGCGATGCGTCACACGAGTGTGGCCGATTCGGAGACGACAGAAAGCAACCTGAAGCCGCCGCGGCATTGGGGGATAGGTCCATGGGAACAGTCGCGGCGCAATGGCACGCAACTTTAAGTTCCCTTCGACCGTCTCCCATCTTCTTTGACAAGCAGTCCGAAGAGTTGCCCGTATTCCTGCCATGTAGTCAGTGTGAGGAAGAGCGAAACGCTGGTCCGGTCGCAGAGTCCTCACGGACTCTTTAGCGCCCTCATCGGCGCGCTCATTCCCCGCAATTGCTACATGTCCAGGAACCCAGCAGAAGATAATCTTGACATCTGCCTAGCTCGCCAAAACCGTGGCGTCACGGATTTCGCGAACACCGAGGATGCGGAGATTCCAATGCCCCGAGAGCACTCAGGGCGCTTTGTGAGTCGCTATAGATCACAATTTGGTCTCCGAACCGGGCACGTCGCGTAATCTCCCGTACCGAGTGGTGTATTGCCACCAGCTCGGCCGTGAAGACAGATGCAGCGCCTGGTAGAGCCCCGCTGACTTCAAACAGAGGGGATACGGCGTGGAAGCCGACCCCCTCTTGGGACTTGGAGCCATCCGTATACACTGGCACGGTACCAGCGTGACACGATGTGTGCTCTAAAAAGGTCGAACGCAATACTCCCGGCGCAGTACAAGCTTTGGGAGCAGAGGCATGAAGACAAATAGCCAAATGTGGTACCCTCCAGGGTGGCATCCTGGGCAGAACCAGGGGCGCCACCGGCCCGAGAGCTATATCTACCTCTCGAAGGAGTTTCTTGGCCCTAAACCCAAAGGGCTTAGGGTATGACTGGCGTCTCTCGGCGGCATATTTTTTTGTTTTTTTATTTTATGGAGCCCATCTGGCAACTACCCACTTGGGCATAAGTCACCGAAAAACACGACAGCCTAGAACTAGGCTACTTTAAAGTAGAAATATGAAAACTTAACAATGATATAAATTGGAAAAACTTTAAAAATCAAAGCAATCTCCGGCAGCGGGGGGAGGTCCCCCTCACCCTGGTGCAGGAGAGTGCAACCTACAAACAAAACAATAACAAAAAAGCAACCTTAAATAAAGGGGAGAAGGCTGGCCTCCCCCCAAAAGTCAACAAGTCCACCACTCATGGTGCACGCACTCGTCCCGAGTACAAGGGACAGGCGGTAGCGACCCCGCCCATTCCGGTACCGAGACAGGTATCGTGCGCGAAGATCACCCAGACTGGGACATTCGACAAGAATGTGCCAAACAGTCTGGGGGACAACGCAGTCATTGCAATAGGGCGCATGCGAGCGCTCCATCAAGTAGCGATGTGTCACACAAGTGTGTCCGATTCGAAGACGACAGAAAGCAACCTGAAGCCGCCGCGGCATTGGGGAAGAGGTCCATGGGAACAGTCGCGGCGCAATGGCACGCAACTTTAAGTTCCCTTCGACCGTCTCCCATCTTCTTTGCCAAGCAGTCCGAAGAGCTGCCCGTATTCCTGCCATGTAGTCGGTGTGAGGAAGAGCGAAACGCTGGTCCGGTCGCAGAGTCCTCGCGGACTCTTTGGCGCGCTCATTCCCCGAAATTCCTACATGTCCAGGAACCCAGCAGAAGATAATCTCGACATCTGCCCGGCTCGCCAAAACCATGGCGTCACGGATTTCGCGAACCAGGGGATGCGGAGATTCCAATGCCCCGAGAGCACTTAGGGCGCTTGGTGAGTCGCTCTAGATCACAATCCGGTCTCCGAACCGCGCACGTCGCGTAATCCCCCGTACCGAGTGGTGTACTGCCACCAGCTTGGCCGTGAAGACAGACGCAGCGTCTGGTAGAGCCCCGCTGACTTCAAACAGAGGCGATACGGCGTGGAAGTCGACCCCCTCTTCGGACTTGGAGCCATCCGTATACACTGGCACGGTACCAGCGTGACACGATGTGTGCTCCAAAAAGGTCGAACGCAATACTCCCGGCGCAGTACAAGCTTTGGGAGCAGAGGCGTGGCGACAAATAGCCAAATGTGGTACCCTCCAGGGTTGCGTCCTGGGCAAAACAAGGGGCGCCACAGGCCCAAGAGCGATATCTACCTCTCGAAGGAGTTTCCTGGCCCCAAACCCAAAAGGCTTAGGGTATGACTGGAGTCTCTCGACGCCATAGGCACCATCGAGATAAGCTGCGGATGCAGTGAGAGCTGTTGGCGACTGAGGGAGGCGCCGGGCACGCGCGTACAGTCGAGTGATACAGTGCACGCGGCGCAGAGCGAGTCGCATCTCCCCAGCATCGACCAACAGGCTCTCAATGGGGGAAGTGCGGAAGGCACCGGTTGCAAGGCGAAGGCCGGTGTGGTGGATTGAATCCACCTTACGCAATAAACGCTCGGTGCGGATGAATAAAACTCGAATCCATAGTCGAGC
Organism: Ceratothoa steindachneri; assembly: GCA_963969495.1. NCBI lineage: Eukaryota > Metazoa > Arthropoda > Malacostraca > Isopoda > Cymothoidae > Ceratothoa > Ceratothoa steindachneri. The sequence continues at coordinate 20,063,062 of OZ018325.1, forward strand.
TTCGAACGAACAAAGGATCGATAAAAAAGTAAGGCAGTAGCCCTATCAGCGCCCCAAGTGCTGAACGTCACGGAACGGAGAATGTCCATGGCGTGGGTACAGGAGACCCTAAGGCTGCGAATATGAGCCTCCCAGGTGAGGCGTCGGTCATAAAAAAGACCAAGGAAAAGGTGCGATTCCACCACATCCAGGCGCACCCTATTAAGAAACAAATCTGGGTCGGGGTGAAGCCGTGGGTAACGGCAAAAGTGCACCACCTTAGTCTTGGCCAAAGAAAACCAAAACCTGTGCGCTTCGGCATAGCGAGAGACGCGGTTCAATGCCTGTTGGAGTCGACGCTCCAGAGTTGGCATCTGGGCCGCGCCAAAAGAGATTGAAAGGTCGTCCACGTAGAGCGTAGCGAAAACATCTTCCGACAGCACCGAGGTGATGCCATTGATGCTCAGGGCAAAGAGTGTGACACTTAGGACACTTCCCTGCGGGACACCCTCTTCCTGCTCCTTTGGGCCGGAGAGGGCTCCCCCCACCCGTACGCGGAATCGACGATCTCGCAAAAATTCAGATATAAAAATTGGGAGGCGTCCTTTCGCCCCCATCGTGTGGAGAGTCTTCATGATACCGTATCGCCATGCGGTATCATAGGCCTTCTCCAGATCGAAAAACACCGTGGCGTAGTGCTGTCTACGAAGGAAAGCCTCACAGACGGCAATTTCCAGTCGGAGCAGAGCATCCGACGTGGAGTGGAACTTGCGGAAGCCGCACTGTGCGGAAGACAGATGGCCTCCGCTGTCCAGGAAAAAGTCTAATCTAACATTTACCAATTTCTCCATCAACTTGCACACGCAAGAGGTTAGAGAGATTGGGCGGAAACCGGTCGGAGTAGAGTGATCTCTCCCCGGTTTGCGAAAGGCGAGCACAGTAGCGATTCGCCAGGAGTCTGGGAGAAGACCTTCCACCCAGATCCTGTTGAACAAATCTAACAGAAAGGCCATGCCTCGCTCACCTAGGTGTCGAAGCATGGCGTACGGGACATCGTCCGGACCATGGGCGGTGTCCGCGCACGAAGCGAGAGCGGAACGCAACTCACTCACAGTAAACTTGTCTTTGAAGAGTTTTCTGCCTCTGGAGGTAAAGTCCAGCCGGCGGCCTTCCGCGACATCACAACGTGCATTGAATGCTGGCGGAGCAGCATCAGGCTAGAGAATGCAGAAAAGGCGGTCGCGAAGGATTCCGCCACGGACGCGGGGTCCGAGATTGCGGTCCCATTCTCCTTGAGAACGGGAGGGGGGTCCTGCGAGAACTTGCCCCGAATCCTTTTGACTCGCTTCCACACCTCAGCTAAAGGGGTCTTCCCGTTAAGTGAAGACACGTATGCCCGCCAAGAAGAGCGGCGGGCATGCTTCGAAATATACCGGAACCTAGCTCTAGCCCGACGAAATTCAGCGACAGTGAAATCGTTCGGGCGGCGCTTATAGCGCATGTAGGCATAACGCTTCTGTTTAAGGGCCGTCTCACACTCGGCCGACCACCATGGGAGTGGTCGGCGTGCAAAACGGCCAGACGTCCTAGGAATAGTAGTCAGGCCCAAGGCGATGAGGTTGCCGGAGAAGAACTTAACGGCCTCATCTACCGACCTAAACTCCTCGACTGAGATAGAGAATTCAGTCATTTCCTGAAATGCAGGCCACCGCGCCCGCGCCAAGCACCACCGAGGTGGTCTCTCAGGCGGCAGTTGCCCTGAAAATGATATTTGAATGGGAAAGTGATCACTACCATGGAGGTCATCGACCACCCCCCAATCAAAATCAGGCTGTGCATCCGAAGAGCACAAAGATAGGTCGAGGCAAGAAAATGAAGCGGTTCTCGGACAGTGATGCGTAAACTCATCCACGTTTAGGACACCCATCTCAAGCTCTTCGATCAGATCGGCAAGGACTTGTCCCCTGGGATTTATGGAGTAATCTCCCCAGAGAGGATGCCTGCCGTTCAGATCTCCAAGCAAGAGATAGGGCCTCGGCAACCGTGCTACGACGCGGCGGAAGTCCCCCGCGTCGAAGTCAGCTGACGGTGGAATGTACGCAGAAATGATAGTATACCTCCTATCCAGGTGCAGCTGCACAGCCACTGCCTGAAAGGAGGTATCTAAAGAGAAAGGAAGAACGGAAACATCATGCCGGGTGTAAACTGCGCATCCCCCAGCCCGGCCATCCCGCGGTGGTGGGGTCGCAAGACCCTTATACCCCGGGAGGGAAGGGAGGGGGCACGCACCTAGCATGGTCTCCTGCAAAAAAAATAGCTAACGGGGAACGGGACGAGACGAGCCTCCGCAGCTCCTCCCAGTTGGCCCGGAGTCCACGGCAATTCCATTGAAGGAATATGCCCTCCAGGCCTAGCTCGGAGGAGACGCGGGGGCCCTCCTCGAATTGAAGACCCTCACGGGAATGGCCGTACGCTTCCCGGGGGCAGAACCCCGGGCGCTGTTGGCCGGACAAAGCGCTGAAGGCGCTGTCGCCTTCGAGGACTTATTGGGGGAGGTTGGGCTCTCCATGCGAGTCTTTTCCTTCCTCCTCCTCGAAACCTTAGGCGGGCGTGCGGCTCGGGAGGCGGGGGGCCCTCTTTTCGAGGAACCACCGTCTCCGAGCCACTCGCTCCACCTCGGGGCGTGGGCGAAGGGGCCGAAGCTCCTTTGTTGCTGTCCTCCTTTCGGGGAACAGCTTTAGGAACCCCGGAAGATGGCCTAGCGACCATCTTCAGGGGTGTTGCCTCTTGTGAGTCTAACGACTCGGTGGAGGCACGTGGCCGTTTCGCCTTACGGGAAACGGTCACGCTGGGGGAAGAGGGAGAGCTTTGGTTTTAGCCGGGGCAGGGTATGAACCCTTTTTGCCGCCAGCTTTACCAGGGGAGCTCCCAGGTTGGGTAGAGCCCGCAGAAGGGCTCCGAATGGGCGCGGAAACAACCCTATCGTTGGCACGGATGGGCGAGGTGCAGAGGTTGCCTTTCTAACTATTGAGGCATATGACGTCCCAGGCAGAGCCGGGCGCGCCAGGACCAAGTCCTTTGTCTCGCGGAATGAGAGTCGATCCTGGGCCTGAACGGCCGGGATTTTTTTCTCAAGGAGATATGCACCACATTGCTTCGAAGAAGCAGGGTGCGGCTCTCCGCAATTGACACACTTGGCCACACACGATTTGGACTTATCGTGTGCGACCTTGGAGCAATTTACACAGACTTCGGGTGACCCCGACTTTGCACGTCTACATGAGCGATTCGTATGGCCGAAGCGGTGACAGTAATAGCACCGCCGCAGGAGTGGCACGAATGCCTTCACGCGGTAGCGGTACCAACCGGCACGCACCGACTCAGGGAGCTTGTCACAGTCGAACGTGACGAAGAGTGTAGGGGTGGGTCTCGAGGCCCCTCCCTGTTTTCTCATCACACATTCGACCTTGACCGCCCCATGCTCGGCCAGCTCTAGGGTGATGTCCTCAATGGAGTAGTCAACGAGTTCCCTCGCATAAACTACTCCTTTCACAAAGTTCATGGTAGAGTGCGGCGTCACACTCACCGGGGTGCCATGAAGTGTCCGAAGAGCATATATCTTGGCCGCCTCAGCAGAATTCGCCAGAAGGCTCCCGTCCGAGAAACGGGTCACCTTCGGCTCTCTACCAATTGCACTAGCTAATCCTCTCTTCTGATGGATCATGTTGCCCTTGGACAACATGGTGCCATCAGTGTATCGAATAACGAGGAAGCGTTTGAAGCCAGAGGGCTCGAAAACGCCAGGTAACCTCTGAATCAGGGGCCCCGATGTCATCGAGGCTCCGCCATGTGCACTTTTGGTCTTTGTTATCGTCAGGAGCTCCGTACCCGGGGGGGCAGAGGGGCCGGATGTGCCGATCTTGGCATGGTCGCTTGCCAAAGTGGCAGAAGACCCATCCGTCTCCGTAGCCCCCGCGGATGGAGAGGAGCCCCGAGTCTTCTTCGTCCTCTTCTTTTTTGGAGAGGAGGGCGGGGAATGAACCCGCTTCTCACCTCCCCTGGCAGAAGCCCCCATGCCAGATGGGCCGGCCTCAGCCAGGTCCCTCTCCGAAATGGAGAAGTTCCTGATAGTCGTGGGGGCACCTCTCGGAGGAGATCCCTCCCCTCCTTGTATTGCCTCGGAGCCCTCAGCCGTTTGAGGGGGACCTTGCACAGGGGCGGACTCGGGTTCGGTGCTTGGCGCCGAGCCCATGCCGGATGTAAACCGCGCATCCCCCAGCCCGGCCATCCCGCGGTGGTGGGGTCGCAAGACCCTTATACCCCGGAAGGGTGGGCAGGGGGCACGCGCCTAGCATAGTCTCCTGCAAAACGATAGCTAACGGAGAACGGGATGAGACGAGCCTACGCAGCTTCTCCCAGTTGGCCCGTAGTCCACGGCAATTCCATTGAAGGAATATGCCCTCCAGGCCTAGCTCGGAGGAGACGCGGGGGCCCTCCTCGAACTGAAGACCCTCACGGGAATAGCCGTACGCTTTCCGGGGACAGAACCCCGGGCGCTGTCGCATTCGAGGACTTATTGGGGAAGGTTGGGCTCACCATGCGAGTCTTTTCCTCCCTTCTCCTCGAAACCTTAGGCGGGCGTTGCTGTTTCGGAGTCGGGGGGCCCTCCTTTCGAGGAACCACCGTCTCCGAGCCACTCGCTCCACCTCGGGGCGTGGGCGAAGGGGCCGAAGCTCCTTTGTTGCTGTCCTCCTTTCGGGGAACAGCTTTAGGAACCCCGGAAGATGGCCTAGCGACCATCTTCAGGGGTGTTGCCTCTTGTGAGTCTAACGACTCGGTGGAGGCGCGTGGCCGTTTCGCCTTACGGGAAACGGTCACGCTGGGGGAAGAGGGAGGAGCCCTGGTTTTAGCCGGGGCAGGGTATGAACGCCTTTTGCCGCCAGCTTTACCAGGGGAGCGCCCGGGTTGGGTAAAGCCCGCGGAAGGGCTCCGAATGGGCGCGGAAACAACCGTGCTCGTTGGTCTAGATGGGCCAGGAGCAGAGGGTGCCTTTCTAACTATTGAGGCATATGACGTCCCAGGCAGAGCCGGGCGCGCCAGGACCAAGTCTTTAGCCTCGCGGAATGAGAGTCGATCCTGGGCCTGAACGGCCAGGATTTTTTTCTCAAGGAGATATGCACCACATTGCTTCGGAGAAGCAGGGTGCGGCTCTCCGCAATTAACACACTTGGCCACACACGATTTGGACTTATCGTGTGCGACCTTGGAGCAATTTACACATACTTCGGGTGACCCCGACTTTGCACGTCTACATGAGCGATTCGTATGGCCGAAGCGGTGACAGTAATAGCACCGCCGCGGCAGTGGCACGAATGCCTTCACGCGGTAGCGGTACCAACCGGCACGCACCGACTCAGGGAGCTTGTCACAGTCGAACGTGACGAAGAGTGTAGGGGTGGGTCTCGAGGCCCCTCCCTGTTTTCTCATCACACATTCGACCTTGACCGCCCCATGCTCGGCCAGCTCTAGGGTGATGTCCTCAATGGAGTAGTCAACGAGTTCCCTCGCATAAACTACTCCTTTCACAAAGTTCATGGTAGAGTGCGGCGTCACACTCACCGGGGTGCCATGAAGTGTCCGAAGAGCACTAATCTTAGCCGCCTCGGCGGGATTCGTCGCATTCGCCAGAAGGCTCCCGTCCGAGAAACGGGTTACCTTCGGCTCTCTACCAATTGTACTAGCTAATCCTCTCCTCTGATGGATCATGTTGCCCTTGGACAACATGGTGCCATCAGTGTATCGAATAACGAGGAAGCGTTTGAAGCCAGCGGGCTCGAAAACGCCAGGTAACCTCTGAATCAGGGGCCCCGATGTCATCGAGGCTCCGCCATGTGCACTTTTGGTCTTTGTTATCGTCAGGAGCTCCGTACCCGGGGGGGCAGAGGGGCCGGATGTGCCGATCTTGGCATGGTCGCTTGCCAAAGTGGCAGCAGACCCATCCGTCCCCGCAGCCCCTGCGGATGGAGAGGAGCCCCGAGTCTTTTTTGTCTTTTTCTTTTTCGGAGAGGAGGGCGGGGAATGAACCCGCTTCTCACCTCCGCTGGAATAAGCCCCAGGCCAGATGGGCCGGCCTCAGCCAGGTCATTCTCTGAAATGGAGAAGGTCCTGGTAGTCGTGGGGGCACCGGTCGGAGGAGATCCCTTCCCTCCTTGTACTGCTTCGGAAACCACAGCCGTTTGAGGAGGACCTTGCATTGCGGCGGATTCGGGTTCGGTGCTTGGCGCCGAGCCCGGATTCCCCCCCTCCCCGATGGAAGGCGCTACTGTCTGAGGCTGGTTTTCCTCAAGGACCATGTCTATCACAGGGGGGCCTCCAGTTAGCCATTTCCTCCCAGGACATCGCAGGTCCCCTTGGAAGCGTCATAAGTCTTTAGTGGGGAGGCACAGGCCTTGACCCCGGCAAGGTTTAATATTCTTGCCAGCAGGTCTTTTGAGGGAAGCGACCGAAGGGGCCTGGCTTCCCTCTCCCCCCTAAGGGGGTTTGCCCTACCGAGCCGCTTGCACGAGGGGCGGTCGGCAATGGGCTGCCTGCTGGCTTTCTTGGCAGTCCCCTTAAAAAACAAAGGAGGGACTGCCACTGGAGATAGGGAGGTGCCCGAAAGCACCTCCAGAGAAGGGGGTGAGGGGGAGTCCCCTACACCCGTAGGCGTAGGAGAGGAGTAAGCCTCCTCTCCGGTTAAAGAGGTATGGAGGGTCCCCTGCGCAAGCACAGGGGGGGGGGGGGGAACCTCCATCTTTTCTGTGGAGCTGCACGAGGGCGGCTCCGTTGTTTTAGGGGGAATTAAGGGGAGATGGAGATTTTTTTTTTCATCATTGGGCATGGTGACCCTCTTTGTTTTACGGGACGCAATCGCTCACCACCTCTTGCATTAGCCCGCACTGCAAGAGGTGCTTACAGGCCCGGCAGAGCCAGGTGCCGCCATTTGGGACCACCCCTCCCGCCTGGTGGCCTGGCAGTGCTTCGGTATGGCTGCTGCACCTTGAACACGGCGTAAAAAAGATAGATTTTGAATACGAGAGGAAAAGGGATGTGAGGAAGGTATGGGTGGGGAGGAAGGTATGGGTGGGGATGAAGCAGGTTGTTAAAAGCCAATCACCCAAGACCGGAGCTCAGGGGACATTGCCCCCTCCCCCCTCAGCGCCGATTCCGGACGATTGGCTGAGAAGGAGGTCAGCTTGTACCCTGTGAAATTAGAGGCTGACCAGAAAAAGTTGTGGGAGAGGTTGTATGAAAAGCGACGAAGTAGGAGAAATATACAGGCTATCTGAAGAAAGGAAGAGAGGCTAAGCTGGAGCCGGACGGAGCGCTGGATCCCGTCAGCACGGCGGCCAGGATGGCAAATCGCCGCGCCCCTTACGGGGCTGCCACAGTTGAAAAATATATTTTCTTATTGAAGGAAAGTAGTCCCTAAAAGGCAGAGCAGAGTTCTCAGGGGACACAATATGAACCCAACGTGCCCAGGGACTCAGCAAAAATAATTATATATCGGGACGCATTTTGGATCAGCCAGTTGCAAATTTCTGTGACCAGGGGATGGGACGCATTAAAAGATCAATTGACTGTAAGACACTCCTTGAGTCGCAAAAAATGACAATTCACTAAAAGGTAAAATTTGGATGAGTCTAAAGGCTAAAAGGATTGTTGAAAGTTCAGCGGTAAAAATGGATGCTGCTGGTGGCAAAGATAGAGTTAGGAATTCTCCTCCTGGGTAGATGGCTATGGCTGCGGCACCCACGCCACCGTCCGACTTAGAGCCATCCGTGTATAGTGGGCAGCATTGTTTGTGGGAGATCGAATGCTCTAAGAACAGGCTCTTAATGATGCGAGGGTCCATGGAGGGCTTCTCCAGGCTCCACATGTTGGTAAATACTGTGGGGAGAGGAGCACGCCACCTAGGGGTCAGTAAGGACCCTTGGAGCACCCAGGTTAGAGAGATGATCTCCTATGCGAAGGTTCAGGGGGTGGGGTAAAGATGGCAACTTATCATATGCCGCCGTTGATTCGGCAGCATACAGGTATCGATGGTACATGGTAAGGTCAATTTCGTCCCCTCAGTTATGAGGCCGAATTCCCCTCACCGTTAGATGGCCCGGAGCTCTAGTGAGGGGTTTACACGTACAGCACTTTTTAGACCCATTATCTCTAAATTTTAGGCGATTTGTTATGTAACCCCACCCAAGGTTGTTATTGAGGTCAACATTACGTTACAACCCGCTCCTCCGGACCTGATGATATTCCTCCACTTCATCAGTCACCTCCCCAGAATTTGGATGTAGGGGTAGTACCCCTCGACCTACATGATATCTATCGTCCTGGCTTTCCTTAAGCTTGGGAAGGATCGTCTCCCCAGCACGCTACAGACCTATTTCCCTAAGAAGTTGCACCACCAAACTTGTGGAAAAGATGAACAGTGCCCAGTTGTTGTATTTGGAGTCCCAAAGCCTATCGACACCAGTACACTGACAATTTTGTTTAGGCTGGAGGGTATTGTATGGGAAGCTTTCGGGATGTCTTTCTACATCAGCTATATGATCGAGTCTTGCGAGGATTCTTACCCGAATTTATCCAAATTTTCTTATCTAATCGTTATTTAGGTGTTTGCTCCTCGACTTCACGTCTAAGAGGAAGGGTTCCCTCAAGTCAGGTCACCTGCTTTGCCATATTCATAAATAGGTTTATTAGCTCCCTGAAGGTGTCAGATTCTCTGTTCGTCTTCCTGTTTGCTTTAAATGGTGAATGACAGCGTACACTAGGTGCTGCAAGAGATTTAATTTTTTCCCCTCAGACCATACACTTCTGCCGAATGAGGTGCTCAGGAACCCGACTCTTTATTCTTACAAAACGTGTCAATATACTATGCATCGGGTCAGTTTCTTGGGTCTCATATTGGACTCCCAGTCTTTATGTCCCTACCTCTGGGACTTGAAACGGATGTTTACAGGCAATGAAACTTGTAAAAACGCTTCATCACTTCTTGTAGTGATAGGCGGACCCTTTGGAAATTATACTCTTCTCTTGACGTCTAAGCTAAACTGTAGTTGTGAAGCTTCTTACTCTTTGGTTATATAGCAGTACTTTTCGCACCTTCTCTGTACATAGTCTCAATGCAGTGGTTTACTTCACTCCCACTATCTCCTTCAGATTCGTCTACGGCAAGTTTACCTCATTCAACAACTTCCTACGTCACAAGTTTACAAGGGTCTGCAACTGGATCAGTGTCAGATTTTGATAGATCCCCGAATATGCCGAGGCATCCGGTTCTTAGAATAGCTGACCACGTCTCAGGCATGAATGTGACCAACCTTGCTCTTCCTTTACATACTTAGATCCGCCGAAGTGAGTCTCTCTTTTACCTGTCGTCTGCACTGCTCTGAGATTTGGAAACCACTTTTGTTGTCCAAGTAACATGTGGTTTCTGGACCATAGCTCGGCTCAACCTTCCCAATATCATCGCTCGCCCATTTCCCGGTTGTCTGCAGTGTTCTATTTCCATCCTATAGCAAGGGGAGGACGTCAAGTGAAACATGACGTCTACTTAATTCATAAATCTCCTCCCCTTAAACTTTCAGAGGGAGATGCCCTCGTTAGTTACTACTTTAAATTAACTAAAACCAAATTCGATCACATCCTAATGGACAGGGCGGTTAACAGGTTAACTAACTATTGCTCGGACACATATTTACAGGGTTAAATAAAAAAAAACAACTTGTAATATAATTTTTAACGATTGCTCATCCAGCCTAAAATAATTAATCCTGACTTCACTGAGGTTTCCACCTAATATATAAAAAAAAGCATACAAATAGCTACCTCCGAAGATAAAATGTAACAAATAAAAGCTCTGCATAAACCAATCTTAACCAAAAAAAAATAAACCATTACAGAATTTTTTTAAAGGAAATTAAAGAATTGCTCCGTTCACTTCCTAACAGCCAATTAAAATCCTGATTCACACAAAAAGAACATAGTACAAAAAAATTCATTGCCTCTTCTGTGAACTCAAAGTAAAAAGAAAAAAATAATTTGGCACACCTTGACAACAAGAGTCCACCCATGGTATGGTATGGTATGGTATTTGAAGAAAGGCAACAAAAGTGATGCACACCCTATGCGATCAGATAGGGGGAGCAGGATTTATTGGGCTATTCTCCCTTTGACCCATGAAATAAAAATACCTTCGTCTAGTACAGCCTAAAAGCCGAAAGGGGAGTATATACAAAGAAGCGGCGAACTATAAGTATATATTTCAATATAATCTAACTATATTGCCACGAAATAGGACTAAAGTTGGATGGATAGAATCCAATGAGAGGAACAAGGTACAAACATTTATACCAAAGTAGAATTAAACAGCCCCAGTAACTAGTCATTCTGGAACGAGCAATTGAACTCAATTAAAATCATTTGGGATGAATTCTCAGAAATGATATATGCCAACGATGTGAAACCGTTATTTCTCGCCGGGGAGGCCATAGTTACAATCTTTTTGTATCATGTAAACAAGCAAAACAGATTCGACAGAGTGCTTAGAATATTTATGATGTATGAAGTTTATCTAGTTGCTTGAAACCTGGTAAGCGAAGGCTTGATTATGATTATGTACAGACACATGAACACTTACTACTGTTATAAATATACATAAAATATATAATATATTAATTTCCTTAATTAAATGTAATGATATAAATGACTGAAGGAAATAATATGTGATCACTTATAAAAAAAATTGCTAAAGCACCCGTTTGTAGACAGACTCCCGATAAATAAAAAAAAAGGCATTTTCTTACACGACACGAATAGACCAAGAGCTATATAGAAGGTCAAAATCAAGAGATTAACTTAAAAAATGGGAATGATTGAAGCTATGAATGATAACTTTACGCCATATTTTTTTATTTGTGTATTGACGTTGGATAATATAAAAAAATCACTCATTTCTAATCGGAATGTTTACAAAATCGACGAAAATGAAGGCACTCAATTAACACTTAAAGGCAACGATCAGGAAGGAAGCGAATAAAGGCGTAACCCAAACTTTTGTCCTGCTCACAATTCAGTCGTTATAATGGTCCGAATCTTGGGTGGATCCAACTTGGGAGAGACAGTGGATGGAGAGTCAGCAACTAGCCATGGACACAGATGGCTGAGGGATGATGGGGGGTTACGACCCACGGAGTTGGAAAGGTTGCCACAGTTTACAGACTGGTCTCCCGTCGAATCAACTCCGAGCTGAGATTAAAATAAAAAATCAAATTTCACATTTGATGTACAATGAATGCATTTAACTCGCTTTTTCATCCTTAGTCAGATTTATCCAGAGAAGGAAAAGAAACAGAAAACAGCCATATAAAAAGGTGTAAGAAAGATTTGAATGAAAATTATTGCTATACCAACCCAAAATGGTTAGAACTCATTAAAAGCATTCATGAACTAGGCGCATAAAAAGGAAGGGTACTCAACACCAAATATTCACCTCAAATTACTCTCACTAGTTTTACTTTTCAATCAATACCAGTCTCACTCTCATACATTAACTTTGATACATGCATAATCTCATACAATACACACTCAAACCTTTACCATTCCACTAGCTCTGGTGAGACATTCCATCATTCAAAACTTTCGCCACTATCATTCACAAACACCTATGATACTAAGAACATTACATTTTTTTTCAAGGTACACGTCTCCACTATTACATTCCACTACATTCTTAGCCACGATTACGTTACTCTTTTCAGCATCTACTTTCACTGGAACCTATATAGACATTCTCCTCTAACCAAGTTTCCCACCTAGTACATACATTTTAAAATTTGCCACAGTTTCTTTATCCACACCATTTTTTTTTCAGATCTATAAACCCAACATGCAGCTTGGACCCTTTATCCCATTCTAAGCTCACCTTATTCAACCACATCTTTCCCTCTAACAGAATCGGAAGGTTTCCACTCGCTATGCCTTTACTTGTTGCCTTCGGCTATGGTTCAAACCCTTAGACCGGCAGCTTCGACGAACTCCGCCGACCAGATGGGGTTCTCCCAGAATCAGCACTGAGCATCTCTGCAGGGTTTATGTCAGTCATGTTGTGCGTATGTGATGAAATGTGTCTGGCTCCAGGTAGCAACGGGAGGCGGTTATACCATATCGGTATTTTTGTGTTCAATATTAAGTGGCGAACGCAGCGAAACCCCCTTGCCACAATGACACGTATGCGACGGGTTGGGGTAGGGGTGGGGGTGGTTGTTTCCTTTAGGTCGAAATGGTGGAATGGCGTTGTGGCGGTTGTTTGGAGCCAACGATTGGAGTCTGTGCTGTTATGTGTGAGGATTGTTTCATGGGTGGTGCTGGCCGGGTACGGAGGTACGATTGCTTTGAAGTGTCTGTATAGTAAGTCCTTGGACTTTTGCGACCGTTTCGTGGGGGGTGGTACGGGGGCTTGCATGTACATAATAGCAGGGGTGGTTGTGATTTCAGTACTAAGGAGAAGTTGAGTTCTGCAACAGGTCTAGGTAGTATTTTATGGACAAAATATCCGTTTCAGAGTGCAAGTGATTTATTGTGGTGCAAAACTGAGAGGATGCGAGATTGGGTGATCAAGCTGTAGAGGCATAGGGAAGAGAGAGGGAAGAATCTACTGCTTCTGTGTGTGGACGATGGATTCCTTAGATTGTCTGAATGAGGTTCCAGCGAGTGCTTGGAGCGAAGAAGACTGACCTGAGGATCTAGTGTTAAGTTGTGCTAAAATTAGTGTCCTATGTAGTCATTTATTCGGTTTGGCTATTCGGGGTGAGGGTTGATTTAAGATGTTGGTTAGCGGGTTAGGGTAGTGTGGATGTGTTTTGTTAAGTTGTGGTTTGAGTACTATTACTCTACTGGGGATTCTTTTCTGAGTTTGGGCAGCGGTAGTTTTGTTGTAAAGGGGGTGAGTGATTTTAAGCTCTGTCAAAGTGTTGGGTTCCTGCAATGTTGTAAATGGGCACCAATTGGTAATATTTGGGTGCCTGCGTGCATGTAAGAGAGTGGTTTGTGTACAGCCTGTTAATTATGAGTCCTTTAATTTGTAGTTTGGAGCTTGTCTGCGTTAGTTTTAGTGTTGAGCGTTTCGTGTTTGTGCTTGTAAGGAGTTAGGGTAGTAGTGTGAACTTGGTCTTGGTTACATCAGATTCATGTTGGTGGTGTGGTATCAAGGTTTATTCTACCATTGTACTTTTGGAGGATAGAAGAAAGGCCTAATCTTAGTTGGGCTAAAATTAATCTGTGCACCATTTTCTTTGATTTGGTTATTTCGAGAGGTTGTTTACGTGTCTGTGGGTGAGGAAATTGAGGTAGTTTCATAAAATTGTGGTTTGGGGGATGAAAGGGGAAGGAAGGTTGTGATTTGGGGGAGGAAGAGGAAATTTATTGTACTGGTGTTGATATTAGTGTGCTGGGGATTTTTTTGAGTCTGGTTGGAGACGGTTTTGTTGTGAGGTGGTGGTGGTTGGGATGACATTGGTTTAGTGCTCTGCTGAAGCTTTAGGATATATAATGCTTAAATGTACTCCAATTGGGAGTCCTTTGTGTGTGAAATGGGGTTATGTGCATCCTAGGATAATTTTGTTTCGTGTAATCCATCGTTACAGTTTGTAGTTGTATTGAGTTTGGGAATGTTACGCTGTTATCGAGTTGTTTAGGTAGGTGTATATTTGGGTATTTTAGATTTTTATTGTGGAATGTTGTGTGAATAAGTTGAAAAGTAACGAAGGTATGCCCCCAGAAAAGCTAAGGAGAGTTTATAGTTAACCAGCTCACAACCCCGCATCATTTTAGTTAAGACCCAGTGCGTGTCTCCAAGAACCTGACAGTTTAAAACATTCACAACTAGACAAACCTGCAAATACATGACTGAATCTCTGGGAGAACCCACTCCAGTAGGCAGATTTCATCGAGGGTGCCAGTAAAAGGGATTGATAGGCCTTAGCCAGGGAGAAACCTAAATTACTGTTAATTTTAGTTGCTTCTCTTTTTAAGCAGTCTTGTTGGTTATGATTGAAAGAAATAAGCATGACAATTGCGGTTGGATATTTGTAATTTAAGCGCCATTCTATTAGGTAATATTCTATATTTTTTGCATTGTATACTTTTGGATGTGATGATCTTTAGGTCCGTTAATTGCGCCACCCTCCCATTCAATTTTGGACAAGGATAATGGATAATAATAATGAAATTCACACAGATCAGAATGAAAATCGCAAGCAAGCCCAAAGTCACCAAGAACTATTCTTCGTGTTTTTTTTTGGGGGGGGGGGGTCCTGGAAGAGAACTACCATTCCACAATAGGGGTGAAAACCCCCTCCCCAAAACTCTGCAAGTGAAAGATACAGTCGTGTTTCGATTGGCTTATGTGGTTAGAACAGCCGGCACGCATGCGTCCATACTCTGCGCCTAGCCGTGATCGGCGCGAGTTCAGATTCTTTTTAGTCAGCTCTCGCTGGGTACTGAGCCCGGTGCATAGACATCCATGGAGGGATGAAGAAATGATTTTTCTATAATCAAGACAAAGCCAATCGAGCATTCAAAAAACTTTTCTGATATTTATGAGCCGAGGAAAAGTGAAAATCAGGTGTGAACAGAACATAGCGCAAGAACCCAGAAGAGAATACTGGCGGTTCTAAAGATTTGAACCTTACCGGCTCCGCAGTGTATATTTATCCTTTTAGGGAGCTCATCTGACGACGTGTTTTTTTTGTTTTTTTTAAAGAGGCTATCTGGCGACTCCCCACTTAGGCATAAGTCGCCGTAAACAAACAGCCTAGTTCTAGGCTACTTTAAAAAAATTGAACAGAAAACAACAATAAAAAGAAATAACAATAACAAAATCAACAACTAAACCTAGTTAAATGAAAGGGAGAAGGCCGGCCTCCCCCCAAAAGTCAACAAGTCCACCAGTCAATGTGCACGCACTCGTCCCGAGTACAAGGGACAGGCGGTAGCGACCCCGCCCATCCCGGTAACGGGACAGATAACGTGCGCGAAGATCACCCAGACTGGGACATTCGACAAAAATGTGCCGAACAGTCTGGGGGACGACGCAGTCGTCGCAATAGTGCGCAGATAGTGCGCAATAGTGCGAGTGCTCCATCAAATAGCGATGCGTCACACAAGTGTGTCCGATTCGGAGACGACAGAAAGCGACCTGAAGCCGTCGCGGCATTGGGGGATAGATCCATGGGAACAGTCGCGGCGCAATGGCACGCAACTTTAGGTTCCCCTCGACTGTCTCCCATCTTCTGTGCCAAGCAGCCCGGAGAGCTGCCCGTATTCCTGCTATGTAATCGGTGTGAGGAAGAGCGAAACGCTGGTTTGGTAGCCCAGTCCTCGCCGAATCTCTGGTGCCCTCATTCCCCACAATTCCTAAATGTCCAGGAACCCCGTAGAAGATAATCTCGACATCCGCCCGGCTCACCAAAACCGTGGCGTCACGGATATCGCGAACCAAGGGATGCGGAGATTCCAATGCCACGAGAGCAATAATGGCGGTTTGTGAGTCACTATAAATCACAATCCGATCTCCGAACAGGGCACGTAGCATTATCTCCCGTACCGAACGGTGTAATGCAACCAGCTCGGCCGTGAAGATAGACGCAGCGCCTCGCCGACTTCAAACAGAGGGGATACGGCGTGGAAACCGACCCCCTCTTGGGATTTGGAGCCATCCGTATACACTGGCACAGTTCCAGCGAGACACGAAGTGTGCTCCAAAAAGGTCGAACGCAATACTCACAGGCCGTAGAAGCTTTGGTAGCATAGGCGTGGCGACAAATAGTCAAAGGTGGTGCCCTCCAGGGTAGTGTCCTGGGCGCCACCGGCCCGAGAACTATGCCCAACTCACAAAGGAGTTTCCTAGCCCTAAACCCAAAGGGCTTAGGGTATGACTGGCGTCTCTGTGGATGCAGTGAGAGCTGTTGGCGACTGAGGGAGGCACCGGGCTCGCGCGTACAGGCGGGTGATGCACTGCACGCGGCGCAGAGCGAGTAGCATCTCCCCAGCATCGACAAGTAGACTCTCAATGGGGAAAGTACGGAAAGCACCAGTCGCCAGGCGAAGGCTGGTGTGGTGGATCGAGTGCACCTTCCGCAATATACGCTAGGCTGCGGATGCATAAAACTCGATCCGTAGTCGAGCTTTGAACGAACAAAAAGTATCGATAAAAAAGCAGTAGTCGTATCAGCGCCCCAAGCGCTGAAAGTCACGGAACGAAGAATATCAAGGGCGTGGGTACAAGATTATTATTATTCGAGATAATGAACATAAAATTCTTGTGGGAAAAGCTTAGCGGCCATGAACTTGAAAACAAGCTCCCACAGAACACAGTGTCCATATGTCAAGTAAGAAAGAATGAGTGCTAGAAGAAAGAAATAGAAATGTGTAAATAAATAAAGTTAAATCAATATTAAAATTATGAGGCAGTAGCACCCACCCTAAATCTAGCATTGCAACCTCGTTTGAAGATATTAAGATCTTTCTGAATAACTTCTGCAGGAAGATCATTCCACTGCTTTACCGTACTTGGCAAAAGCAACGCTGAAGCTGAGAAGTGCGGCAGCGGGGAATGCATAGTGCATGTGGATGTTAACAATCTGCAAACCTTGTTGCTCTAGCAAGAGGCTGCGAATATGAGCCTCCCAGGTGAGGCGTGGGTCAAATACAAGACCAAGGAAACGGTGCGAGTCCACCACTTCCAGGCGCACCCTATTGAGAAATAAGTCTGGGTCAGGATGGAGCCGTGGATTGCGGCAGAAGTGCACCACCTTAGTCTTGGCCAGAGAAAACCGAAGCCTGTGCGCTTCGGCATAGCGAGACGCGGTTCAATGCCTGTTGGAGGCTACGCTCCAGTTAGCATCTGGGCGGCGCCAAAAGAGATCGAAATTCGTCCACGGATAGCGTAGTGAGAACATCTTCCGCCAGCAGTGAGGTGATGACGTTGATGCTCAGGGCAGAGTGCGACACTGAGGACACTTCCCTGCGGGACATCCTCTTCCTGCTCCATTGGTCAGGAGGGCGCTCCCCCAATTTGTACGCGGAATCTACGATCTCGCAAAAATTCAGATATAAAGATTGGGAGGGGTCCCCTCGCCCCCATCGTGTGGAGAGTCTCCATGATACCGTATCGCCATGCGATATCATAAGCCTTCTCCAGATTGAAAAGCACCGTAACGTAGTGCTGTCTACGAAGGAAGGCCTCGCACACTGCATTTTCCAGTCGGAGCAGAGCATCCGACGTGGAGTGGAACTTGCGGAAGCCGCACTGTGCAGAAGACATGGCCTCCACTTTCCAGAAAAAAAGCTAATCTAACATTTACCAATTTCTCCATCAACTTGCCCACGCATTTATTTAGAGAATTGGGCAGAAACCGGCCAGGGTAGAGTGATCTCTCCCCGGTTTTCGAAAAGCGAGCACAGTAGCGATCCGCCAGGAATCAGGGAGGATCCCCTCGACCTAGATACGGTTAAACAAATCTAACAGAAAGACAATGCTTCGCTCACCTATGTGTCGAAGCATGGCGTACGGGACATCGTTCGGACCTCTGCTAGAGGAGTCTTCCGTTAAGTGAAGACACGTATGCCCGCCAAGAAGAGCGGCGGGCGTGCTTCGAAATACCGGAACCTAGCCCTAGCTCGACGAAATTGACCGACAGTGAAGTCTTTCGGGCGGCGCATATAGGCAGAATGATTCGGTTTGAGGGCAGTCTCACACTCGGCTGGCCACCACGGGAACTGTCGACGTGCAAAACGGCCAGAGGTTCTAGGAATAGTAGTAAGGCCCTCGGCAATGAGGTTGCCGGAGAACTCAACGGCCTCACCTACCGACCTAAATTCCTCGACTGAGACAGAGAAATCAGTCATTTCCTGAAATGAGGACCACCGCGCCAAGCCCCACCGTGGAGGGCTCTCGGGCAGCAGCGGCCCCCAAAATGATAATTGAATGGGAAATGATCACTACCGAGGAGGTCATCGACCACCCCCCCATCCAAATCAGGCTGTGCATCCAGAGCACAGAGATAGATCGAGGCAGGAAAATGAAGTAGTAGTGATGTGCAAACTCATTCACATTTAGGACACCTATCTCCAGCTCGTCGATCAGGTCGGCAAGGACTTGACACCTGGGATTAAACGAGTAGTCTCCCTAGAGGTGGTGTCTACCGTTCAGATCTCCGAGCAAGAGAAAGGGGCTCGGCAACCGTGCCACGACGCGGCAGAAGTCCCCCGCGTCGAAGTCGGCTGACTGTGGAATGTACGCGGAAATAACAGTATACCTCCTATCCAGGTGCAGCTGCACAGCTACTGCCCGAAAGGAAGTATCTAAAGCGAAGAACGGAGACATCATGCTGGGTGTAAATCGCGCATCCTCCCGCCCGGCCCCCAACCCGTGGTAGTGGGGTCGCAAAACCCTTACATTCGGGAAGAGTAAGCAGTGGGCACGCGTCCACGGCCTCTTCGAAGAGAAGGCCCCACGGGAATGACCGTACGCTTGCCTGAGGCAGAACTTCGGGCGTTGTGCCGGACAATGCGCTGTCGCCTTCGAGGACTTATCGGGGGAGGTTGGGCTCGCCATGCGAGTCATTTCCTCCCTCCGCTTCAAACCTTAGGCGAGCGAGGGGCCCTCTTTTCGAGGATCCACCGTCTCCAAGCCACCCAGCCTACCACTGGATGTAGGCAAAGGAGCTGAATCTCCTTTAGTGCTGTCCTACTTTCGGGCGGCAACTTTAGGAAACCCAAAAGATGGCATCACGACCCTCTTTAGGACTGTTGCCTCCTGTGAGTCTAACGACTCGGTGTAGGCGGGCGGCCGTTTCACCTTACGCGAAACAGTCACGCTGGGTGAAGGGAGGGAAGCCCTGGTTTTAGCCGGGGCTGGGCATGAACCCTTTGTGCCACCAGCTCCACCGCACAATGGTTCTGAATGGGGCGCGGAAACGACCCTGCTCGTAGGCCTGGAGAGGCCAGGAGCAGAGGGTGTCTTTCTTAACATTGGGGCATACGACGTCCCAGGCAGCGCAGGGACAAAGTCCTTAGCATCGCGAAATGAGAAGATCTTTAGCCAGAAAGGCCAGGACTTCCTTCCCAAGGAGATGCGCACGAGATAGCTTCGAAGAAGCGGGGTGCGGCTCTCCGCAATTGACACACTTGGCCTTGGAGCAACTTACAAAGAGTTCGGGTAACCGAGAGTTTGCGCGTCTACAGGAGCGATTATTATGAATCTGCCTTTACCCCCCACCGGTAGGAGCCACTAGGCCAGATGGACCGGCCTCAGCAAGATCCTTCTCCAAAATAGAGAAGGTCCTGTCACTAGCGGGGGAGATCTCTCCTCCCCTAGTAAGTCCTCCGGAGCCCGCGCCCGTGTTCGACCCCATGCAAGATCCTACCATCTGCGGCTGGGTCGCCTCAAGGATCATGTCCATCTCATGGGGGGCCTCCATGTGCCCCTCCCCCCGAAGACATCACGGGTCCCATTCGAGGTGCCTTTGACCGGCATCCGTCGGGAAAGAGAAGGGGGGCAGATATACTGACCCCCTGCAAGATGGTCGAGCAAGTACGCAGGACATTAGGGGGCAGGGGCCGACGGGCCCTGCCATCCCTTACACTCTTAAGAGGGTTGGCCCTATAGAGTCATTCCCACCAGAAGCGGTCAATTATGGGCTGCCTGCCTTTCTTGGCAGTCCCCTTAGAAAATAAAGGCAGACTGCCACTGTAGAAAGGGAGTCACCCAAAGGCGGCTCCAGAGAATGGGGTGAGAGGGAATCCTCTACACCCGTAGGCAAAGGAGAGGAGTAACCCTAGTCTCCGGTTGAAGAGTTTTGGCGGGTCTCCTGCGAAAGCATAGGGGTGGGGGAGGAACTCCCATTTTTTCGGTGGAGCTGCCCGAAAGCGGCTCCGTCGATGGTACAGGGGAAGTTAAAGGGGAATTATTTTTGTGATAAGTTTAATATATGGGCATGGGGACCTTATTATTAACATGGGAAGCAAACGCTCATCACCCCACGCAGTAGCCCGATCTGCGAGGGGTGAACACGGGCCGGCATAACCAGCTGTCGCTATTTAGGACCAGTCCTCCCGCCTAGTGACCTGGAAGCCCCACCTTTGGTACGGCGTAAGAATTGATAGAGATAAAAGGGAGAATGAAGAGGAATGTGATGAAGGTGTGGGTGGGGATGAAGCAGGTTGTTAAAAACCTTCAGCCCCGATCGGGGAGTTGGGTGAAAGGAACCTGGTCGGCGTCTACCCTGTGAAATTAGAAGCCAGCCAGAGAAAGTTGTGGGAGAGGTTGTAGGGAAAGTTTGGAAGGGTGAAAACACCCGTTGTCAGAAAGGAGAAGAGGCTAATGCTGGGACCGGACAGGGCAGAGTCCCATCAGCACGGCGGCCAGGAAGGCAAATCGCCGCGCCCCTTACGGGGTCCGCAGTGTTTAAAAGGTAAACAAATTCATGGGCACTCTCTCACCAGTGGGGTCGGCGCGCATCGACACAATTCATCGATGTGTTTGAAGAAGATATTTTGGAGACACCACCATTTTTAAAATAGGTTAACAAAACAATTCTTGAAATCATTCGTTTCCCCTCAGAAAGAGACCGATGACCCACAACCCAACCTCGTGCACAAATAGATTAAACTTAAAATCATCAACATAATAAAGCAGAAACCACCAAACATCCCAAAGTCAGCTACACACACACACACTATATATATATATATATATATATATATATATATATACACCTACACCCCGGTAATATCCCCCCCCAAAAAGGGAGATGTTGGGGTGGGTTAAGCGAGAGCAAAAGCACAGCGAGATTTTAAAAGCCACTTACTTCGACAGAGGGCAGGGGAGAATTCTCCGGGGTAGCGCCGACCCCAGACGAGGTTATGGAGCCCCCTTGAGCAGAGTCGAGGGAGGAGAGGGAGCGGGGCGTTTGCGGGGTGACAGGGCGGTCCTCTACATCTTTGTGGGAGGTCGGAGGTGAGTAAGGTGGGGAGGAAGCCCCGTTGACGACGGAATCCATCTCCCCAGGGGCGAGAAGAGAGGTGGAAACGAAGGGATTCGAGGAAGTGATGGAAAGTTGGGGTTGTGCGGGTGGGGGGCTGATAAAGGGATTCCCAAATATACTCGAAGCAAACGGGTTGAAAGGGTTGGCTAAAAAGGAGTTGGAGGCGCCTGGGGAAGCACTGGTGGTGGTTGTCTGGACGGGTGTCAAGGCGCAGGTAGAAACAGATGAGTCGTCGGGGGTTGGGAGGGCGAGAGACTTCCCTTCGCCACCGGGGCCCACCGTCACCTTCTCGACTCCTTTGATGGAATTCGCGAAATACGTCACTGTGACTGGCTTCTCGGCCGGGGACTCTTCGCTTTCGCCGTCTCCACCAGGCGGCGCAGCAGACTCCTCGACCGTCCCGCCAGATTTGCCCAAGGGAAGGGTCAATTTATCGCCGCCCTACGCAGGGAAGAAATCAGGGTGCAAATGGTCAAGCGAAGCCTTACGCGAAGCAACCAAGATTTCAATGGCACCTTTCAATACCCTTGAAATTATGGGATAATGGCCGCCCTCCGGACCGAGCTTACACAGCTCGTACGATGTAACAAACGTTACCCACAAACAGACACATTAATATAAGACAATTAAAATTAGGAAGTAGAATAACAATATCCCAATAAAAAAGCAAGGATGATTCGGACAACACTACAATCCTCATGGACGGAGAGCTTTTAAAATCACCCATAAACATTAATTAGGGGTACCGGAAAGTACAGTCGTTCTGGTTGGTTTATAACTATTTTTTTCTTTGTTATGCCAAATAAGCAGTGCAATGACGTATGTGGAGGGAACGACAAGCACGTAGCGTCAGACTCGGCGTTCCGCCGTGATTGAGGGGTGGGAGTGGAGGTGTTCCAGAGGTCCGATATTTTTTTTCTGCTCTTGCTGGGTATTTAGGCGTGGACATCCAACGCATTATCCAGTCACCTAGCAAGAGCTCAGAGAGGATACGATTATGACTGCAAGCTTCACAAATTTTCTAGACAACAATGCAACATACGCAATGAATATACTGCGCGTGGATCCTAATGGAGCGAGTGTTTGCAACTTTTAAGGCGTTTTAATAAGGTTAAATGGAATTTTGATCTGTCCAATAGGCGTCAATAAGGAAGACCAAATATCTGATGACACAGGAAAAGTTGCAGTCGAAGATGATCCACGCCAAAATATCAGAGGCCTAACCCAGAAACTTAATCCTCCTTGGTTTGTATTTCAATATCATAAAGAAAATTGGAAAGGTGTAGAAGGAAAGGATTTGAACGTCTCATTAGTTGTTTACAAAGAATAAAGCTTTGTGTGCAAAAATTTGCAAATCGGGAACCAATGAACATATTGAATCACAATCGTCTGTTCTCTTCTCATGACTATTTTTTTTTAGGGGAATCATACTTATTTCACAATGAGCAAAATTTAATGCTAATGGTGCCACGTATCTTTTGTATTTATAAATTTATTTTGGGTGGTTTTTTTTTATTGAACTTTAATATCACAAAAATATAATATAATTCGATACCCCTATTAACATTAGCCTTGAGAATATGAACAAGATTTTTTTCTCTCCTTTAATAACAAATGTACATTTCTAGAATATGGGCAAAGTTTGAACTCGTACAAACAACTGTATATCTCAAGTCCGTGGAAGAGTAAAACCGTAATGGAAGCAAAATACAAGGTAGGTAACTGTGAACAGTAATAATGATTTAAGGACCATTAAATAGGGACACCAATGATCCCCTATGATAAATATAAACTGTCACAAAAAAAACTTACAAATTCATGGCAATAGCCACTGGTGCTGATTGAAAACCAAAGAAAAAAAAACAACCATGAGAGCTATGGAAATAAAAGTTAATACTAGATAAAAAAAAATGATAAAATTAATAATACCTACCAATCAAGGGCAGGAAATAAAAAAAGAGCATCTTGGGGAGACTTGCAGCTAGGACGGAATCACAATGGAAGAACAAACTTTTTCTTTTTGTTAATGTCAGCTAGAGAGACTAATGACTTTGTCAAGCATTAACCATAGGGACTAAATTCTAAACGCGAGCAGGTGGTGGTCCGAGGAGGATTCCTGGAAGCATACGACAGAAAAACAATGCAACGTACCACAGCAACGAAAGATGCACCATTCACATCAGCTCTTATCTGACCGCCATTCTTCATCCTGGGAAGAGATCTGATGAGAAACGCACACCAGTTCCCGAACGAGAGAAGAAAACGTCACAATTAGCCACAAAGTTGTCAATTAAAAAAACAAAAAAGTCCGAAATGGCTACAATAAATTTGAGACGAGCGTCGCAGTGACATGAAAAAGCAGACAACTCTCTTCACCGAGAAGGATTCTTTTTATCGGTGTTACCGAGAGACGAATGGCGAGTTGTAATAAGACATGAAACAGTAAAGGAATGAACAGAGAGGAGGCAATAATAACATTCAATGTTGCCTGCATGTGAGGCAGGAAAAATAATCACACCGTCCTGCAGTGAGTGTCGTAAATGATGTGTAAATTTCAATTAGCTGGTACATGTATGAAAAGCCGTGAGGAAGGTGGGAAGAACGGGAGAATCAGAAGGAAAAGTTAATGAATCAGAGAGAAAAGGCAGAATATGTGAATGCTTGAGAGTAGGAGAGGAAATAAATCACCAGTTTGTGACAACCAGATTTCGAGTATGATGATCAGCTCTAGCTGAGTATGTAGTTTATGTGTGAGAATCAAATAATGACTTTTTTATACCTGGTTATTACAAAGCATCGCATTACAGACTGTTAGCTTTGTACTTTTAAAGTTAAAGCTATAACATGCCAACAATAACGACTTCCTTACCCATCACATAGCCCAGCCATTTCCTCAAATAAGATGTCCTCAGAGTCGCTAAAAAAAGAGAAAGCAAAGATTGAGAAAGAGAAAACCATTGAAAGCACAAACAAACCAGAAATGTAGACAAAGAAGGAACAAATTTTAATCCAGTGACCCAAATATAAAGCAGGCCATCCACTGCCAACTAGCCAATTTCAGGTGCACGAGGATGGTTAAGATTAGTGAAACTTTCATTCATATTTAATATATGAATTACCCATTTTAAATGAAAAAGTGGCCCATGTCAACTTAAGTTTGAAACCATTTTGAAGTAAAAATTAATCCAATGAAACCAGAAGCGAAATGTGACAATGAAACGCTGCATTCGACCGAGATGTCACACAGACCAACGGAGCGAAGGGTATGGCAAAAGCTCGTGAAAAGCGCCCATCTTCCCAAGATGGCTACCTATCAAGTATCCACAGCCCAAAGCAAAATACAAGTGACAGAAACGGATGAGCTCTGACAGCTACTTACCCATTCACAATCTTGGCAATTCCTTTGCACTCTGAATCACTCAAAGATCCCTTTTTCTGCTCCTCCTCCACTTTGGCTGAAAGAAAAAAAAGACCATTTCATTCATAACAGCCACACACGGGAAAAAATTTCTGAGGATTCTTCCCACCTCCCCTAAGAGAAGCTATCTAAGGTATATGTTTCTAAATTACCGAGAAGCCCCAGAACCTAATTGTTAAAAGGAAATAAAGGAAACACGAACATACAAACCAGAAAATTAACCATATAAGATCTTGAAAGAGAGGTACCTCCTCCAAAAATAGACCAGAAATATCTTAGAGGTAGTCCCCTCTTATATTAACTCAAAATCCGACAGTCTAGGGCGGAAAAATTAGAGTATATCATACAAAAACAAGAAAAAGTTGAATGCGAATTTCTATGGTAAATAGGGGGTGGGAAAAGGCAAAGAAACCTACAATCAACCATAATGGAGTGAAGGATTGAGCAGGAAAACGCAAAAAATTATCGATTAATATAGAATTCATAAAAATAAAATCATAGATGTGTTTCGTGCTTCTACATAAACATTAAATATCTGACATCTCATCCTGACAAGATTTGGATCAAACACAATGATTTTGTTCTTCCATCCAATGGTCTTGTCAATGTACCATTTCATTTATGCTGCCCTTGCCGCATGCACATCCCTTAAGCGGCGGCCTCGACGAACTCCGCCAATCGGACGGGGTGGTTCTCCCAGAGAAGCAATACTCTATCTGCAAGGTTGGTCTCAGTTGGGCTTGTGTCAGGCATGTTGTGAACATGCAATCTGGTGTCAAGAGAGTAGATATTTATACCAGCCATACCAGTGCAGTGTTTTTAAATCTGGCTAGTTACCACACCGGACCATTGCCAAGGCGAATTGTGTGCGACGTAGATGTTTCTTTAGCGTAAACATCCGGCTGAAAAGGGTTGAGGAGGCGGTTTTGCACCAAAGATTGTATGCTATGCTGTTTCTGTGTGGATTGTTTTGTTCAGTAGGGGTTGCCTGCGCTTCCGGGGAGGTAAGATTCATTGAAGTTCAATGCATCATTATTCACTTAAAAAAACAAAAAGCGGCATTTCCGACATCAAGCTTGTGTGTAGAGGATTGTAAAGAAGTTAAAATGTCTAACGTCCAAAATTGAGGGATGATTCTGAAGCCGTTGACAAGAAATTGACCAAACTCTCAAATCTTTCCCAAATGAAACGACAGAGCTTCCCAAGCCTAGCATCAAGAGAAGATCAAGTTCTGGAGTATCAATGAAGTTTTCGAAAATGAAAAATTGACTCGATTCGACCACTTTCCCATGTCATTAATTGCAGCTAAAAAAAAACACACTGTGAAATGTGGTTATGAGTAATCAAGAGGCAACAAAGCCATCGGGTTTATTCTGGGCCAAACATATTTACCAAACATTAAATCTGATTGTCAATCCGGCCAAGTCAAGTGGCCTTTCATAGATATGAGCCACTATGCACTACATCATCACGTTCAGTCAGTGCTCATCCCCAGAAAGAAGGTTCCAATCACGCCCTATCACAAACGACCCTCCATCCACAATATCATCCCTTGTCGTTCGGGCATTCCCTTTACTTTTCAACATTCATTCACATAACTAACGCATCTAATAAAAGCTCTTCCAGCCCCTAGCTATTCTTGTGCAAAAGATTGGAAGATCGCGTTAGAAAGAAAAATCAGTATATGAAACCTTGGAAAAGTGACAAGCATGAACTTCCGGATCAGGCAGGCACTTGGAATTCCCTTCGTACAACTGGACTCTCAATTAAAATTACCTTTGAGGATATTCGACTTGAAATGTTCTGGGGGAATGGTTCTGTTGGCGCTTTTCGGTAGGGTGCTCTGGTTATTGGGAATGGATAAGGTGTTGACATTCTTCTCCTTCAGTCTCATGGAACCTCCGCCGCTACAGGACGAGTCTAAAGCAGCCATCTTCGATGCCAACTTTTCAGATTCTGAACGAGATGGGAGAAAGTCAATCGGACTGCAACCGTTTAGGGGAAGGAAGAGGACTCGATCAGAATCTGTGGAATGTGGAACAGTCGCTCGGCGCAAAATACTGAGAAGAATTAAAAGGCGAGACGATGTCAAGAATCAAAACAAATAAGCTTTTTTCTAAAGAAGTGACAAATAAAACTACCCACTAGACAACGGGAGAACCAATCTTTGGGGGAAGAGGGAGCAAAGAAAAATTCCAATACAAAAGAAAAAAGGGGCGAAAGATGGAGAACATCGAAAGAACTACTCCCACTTAACCGGTATAAGTGAAGGACAAAGTTGGAAATCTTCCAGCCCGCGAGAGAAGAGAATACATACAAGGGCCCAAACCTGCACTCCCTAAACCCAATTAGGAGACCACGCAATCCCGAAAGCTGGGGGCATAGTATGGGGTTACAGGTGGGCACAAGTGAGTGGCTATGATGAGAAATAGAATTTCAATATTACAATAAGGTAGTCAGTAATTGCAATCCTTCTTTCCAAAGACGAGCAGAATGAAATTGATAATGTAAAGGAAGGCAAGAAACAGGCAGGACAAAAGTACAAACATAAATGATACAAGCAAAGCACAACTTTTCCAAGCATCAATAAAGAATAATACCATACACTAGGTACCAGAATTATATACAAATCAGTTATTCCCAAATGAGAGTATAATATTTCTACGTTATATATCAAACAATTTTGCTCTTAAAATATACTAAGTGAATGTTGGTCGTGTGTATTGAGCTCTGCCTGGCTGGTGGTCCAGCTGGAGATGTCTGTATTGGTAATAATAATGCAATATTTGTGTTTAGTTTGGGCTGGAGGGCGCACCGGAGCCTTACGGGGTGACCCGTGTGATACTTTTCTTCTGAGGTGATATCTGATGGAAGGATTTATGAAAATGATTTGCAGCTCGAGATTGGATGGCTTGCTGTGTTGTGAGGATTGTATGGTGAGTAATGGGGGCCGGCTATAGGGTGCTGGAATTCCCTGGAGTATCTGTGTAAAATGAGTTTCAAGGAGAATCAAAGCCAAAAATAATGTAGCTAAGGGCGGATTGCCGACGTGTCCTTTGTTGTCCCATACCTTCTCTTCAATCGAACCCGGGAGGTCTCGGGAAGGTGCCACGGCATGTGGGTTTCTCTAGAGGTCTCCTCGGGAGGTTATAGTGTTATAGTAAGAGGTTCTGAGATAGTTAAGTGGGACGCATGATGGGATGAGATGGGCAGTGTTTTTGTATTCGTGTAGATTGGGGTGAGGCCACCAGTTTGTTGGAAACAAATATTTCTACTCCTGCGCATGAATCCAAATTCGGGATGGTTTCTGAGGCTGTTCACCAAATAAAATCTTATCTGGATTTATAGACAATTTAATAAAATAACTATTCTCCACTTTTGATGTTTGATAAAATGAATGGCTGGAGTCAGTCTTTAAATCCTTTTGCAGTAGAATAAGTGAATGTGAACGCGGATGGAAAGACCGCTTTTCCTGATGTGATGCAGAGTTCCGAGGACTGCTTGAATGGGTGGACTTTGGGCGAGTTAAAAGTGCTTCATTGATGGATGGAGCACAAGACGAATGGGAGGGACTTTTGCTTCCTGAAGTAATGTGAATGAGCGTAATATAATGTCTGATTATTTATGTGAGAATAAAGTGGGCATGACTAGATTTATCACCAATTGGGCTTCTTGGGGAGGAGCTTTGTCTGAAGTGAATGTTCATTGATTTGTGTTCGAGAGAGAGAAAAGCAGAAATGATCTGAATCGTTATCAAAGAATTCAACTGAAAAGAGGATTGGCACTAAAATAGAAAAACACCATCTTGTGAGAGATGCTGATTTGCAAGGAAGATGTTTGACCAAAGGGAAACAGGCAAATCTTTAATGGTCAGTAGGCAATTTTTGTGCCTAGGAAAATCCATGTACGAGAGTTTGTGTGAATTAGCGTATAAGTGAATGCTACAAAAAATTATGGAGAAACACAAACATTTATTCTTCAAAATAAAGTCCATCATTCTCTACGCTCTTCTTCCAGCGATCAGCCAGCATCCGAATCTGGCCCAGATACCAGTCAGCGGGTTTTAAATAAAAAGACTGAAAACAAGCTTCCTTTACAACATCAAAAATGTTGAATGCCATAGTCACTCGGAACATCATCGGGACTTAATGGTGGATGTGTTAGAATCTCAACACCATCCATCTGTTTGAACATTTTCATAGTCAACCTGTCAGTGTGTGGCCTTGCAGTCTTGTTAAAACAAAGCCTAACCTCACCTGTCTGTGTGGCCTTGAAGTCTTGCTAAAACAAAGCCTAACCTCGATTGATCAAAGCGGGATACTCCTTCTTTAGTTTGTCCTAAACTAGCTGCTGGCAATATAGTTCAGCATCGATGGCACAACCATGTGGAACAAGCTTGAAATGCAGTACTCCTTTCAAATTCCACCAGATAGAGATCATGACCTTCTTGTCAAACCGATTTCATTATGGAACGGATGTCGGTTGTTCACCTCGCGGAACCCATTTCACCTCGTGATCGTGATTAACCAAGTAGACCCACTTCTCATCTGATGCAACAATTCGCTTCCAGAATGGGCCGTCCATTGGGTTATTGAGAAGTCGGCTGAAAATCTCTACTCTACGGGTAGCTTGTGCTTCGGTGAAGTAATATGGATCTAATCGAGGATTCTTGTGAACAAAATCCATTTGATGCAATCGGTATAGCACTCCAACAACTTTCGCAACATCACGGCTACTTGCAGAAGGTTCAACTTTCAATGCTGCCATAAAGCCTCGCTGTCAAAGGTTAATGGTTGGCCAGAACGGGGTTGATCGTCAAGGGTAAGATCCCCAGAGTTGAAACGTCTGCAGCACCTCGAGACCTTCGCCAGAGTGACTGTGCCTTCTCCTTCAGTATCTTAAATTTCCTTCACAGACCTCTTTTAGAAAGTTTTCGTTTGTAAGAGTAGCGAATCAAAACTCTAATTCCACTTTCTTCCACATAGAGAAATAAACTGAGTAGGAGCAATAAACAATAGCAGCGTACGGAGGCTGGTAGACGAATGAGTAAGTCTAACTTAACCTAATGTTGGTGTTGCTCCATAAAATTTTGCTTTATATATATATTATATATATATATATATATATATATATATATATATATATATATATATATATATATATATATATATATATATATATATATATATATATATATATATATGTGGAAAAGCACATCTCTGCTTTGAGCGACCGAAAGCTATCGGCCCGTGTGGTTGGCGCATAAACTAGCACGCGTCGCCCCCAAGCTTAAACGCTTGATATCAGTGTGTGGAGAAGTGATACACAGAAACAAGAGAAGAGATCTTACTGGAGGTGAGCCCGAGAAAATCAAAAGGAAACAAAAAAAAAACATTTCCCGACAAGGAATCGAACCTCAGACCTCTGGTTATCCAGACCGGTGCTCTATCGACTGAGCTAACGGGACACGTAAGGCATGACAACACACTTATTAAATTTAACTTGGCACCTCCAGAGACCACCGCCCAAATGAAACCGTGCCGATAAGGATTGAGAAGATATAATTGGAAAAGCAAGACCTCCTTCCTTTGAGCGACTGAAAGCTATCGGCCCGCGAGGTTGGCGCGAAAGAATGATGAAATGAATCCAGCCAACCGCAAGAAACAGAAAAACAGGATCATTTTTCTTCGGAAAAAGTTATTTCCTAATTCGAAAAATTCCGTACAGGGGTGGGATTCGAACCAAGCATACTGAAGCAGCGAGCAAATGCTTTGTTCTAAGGGGCGATTTAATTGAGATCAATGCGGTTGCTCGCTGCCTCAGTGTGCTTGGTTCGAATCCCACCCCTGTACGGAATTTTTCGAAAACTAACTTTTTCCGATATATAGCTATATATATATATATATATATATATATATATTCACATCTCCACCTGCGGGCATTGGGGGTGGGAGGGCATGTCAGTGGGGCTGTTCTACAACAAAGGCCGGTGCAGGTTTCCTTACGCGAGTCCCGATGGATGATGCAAAGGCAGCCAAATTAGTGCCATATTTTGGGCAAGAGTTTGTAAGCATGCTAAAAATTTGAGATTCCTCTCGCCACATGGTTTATGTGGAATTATTAAAGGATAACATTGAGCTGTAGTCCAGGAACAGTTTGAGTATTTAAGGAAGGATAACGTTACCAGTCACGTTGCTTACTCAGCTTGTGTTCTTCGGAGCTGAATCCGATAGAAAGAAATTCATCCAAAGATGGTAACCAAAATCTAATTATTCTTGCAATGAAAGCACAACTTTTATAATTGTAACCAGTGCTGTGCTGTTTAAATACAATAACGTTATATAACCATCAATAAGCCTATTCCTATTATTTTAACGAAAAAATGGAATTTATACTAATTTGAATATAATTCTGGCATTTTTATAAGTTTCATCATTAAATAGTAGATGAATTTTAATCTTATAACAGATTTACCGGTCATACAAGTTTCTCCATGATGTGAAATGTTGACACTTTCAGAACAGGACTACAAAGTATTGTCAATTAAATTTTGCATAAATTTAACAATAAAGTTAATACAGAGAAATCCCAGGAACATGAATAATGCATAAGTATGGACAGTGATAATCCATATATGTAATAAAACTATTATCGAGGCGCTTTGTTTTCACTTCTTCTAACATCATTAACGAAACCTTTTAGTCACAAGCGGTGGGTATTTGATCAAAAGACGCCCCATTATTAAACAAACTAGTTCGAGCGTTGGGAAGTTGGAGGTTCACTCACTAGCGTGAAAACCACTAACACCCCCATCTCCCTGGCCTCTTCGCCTGCCCTACCATAAAAAAAAATCAGGGTATTCAACCTTTAAACCATGTTCTCCAGCACGTCAAAGGACACACACATGGATGCATACACAAAGTGCTACTGAAAGTTTCAGGGAATTTGAACATGTGCTAATCAGGTGTAGTATAGACTTTTGTTACCACAAGAGGAGAGAACCCGCTCTTCATATACATTTATTTTTAATTGGTCTCTCTTGGTGAGTGCATGCAAGGGCATGAAGAGCAGGATTAAGACTAGATTATAAATTAGGTTATGTAAAGAGCTAACTAATCTATATCGTGTGCACGTTTTTTTTTTTTTTGTAGGATCGTATTTTAGTGGTTTTACTTTAATCTCAAAACATTTGGGGATAATGGTATGAACTAAACAAAAAAGCAATGTTTGGTGTAGCATGAGCGCCAAAGTTGCAGCTATATGTCTTCTGCACATGTTCACTTCCTCACTCATCACCATTTTACAAATTTTCTGCGGGGGATGGCATCATAGTTTTAGTTTTGATTTTTTTTTTTTAAATAGCAGTTAACAAAAGAACTTCGGGGGGAGGGGGGGCATTGCATACGTTCTTCATGAAATGTTTTCTTGAACATCCAAGGCATTGTCGAGAAAGGAACCCCCACCCTGATAGACTGTAAAAGGCAAGTTCTCCTGCAACTATCAAGTAGAAGAAATGAATTCTCCCCCTGAAAATGCACTCGTTTTCACATTGTAGAGCAGTTTCTAGTTTCCCCAAATAGAAACTTTCCTAACATGAAAGTTCGTTTAAAAGAGCGGCGTTTTGAGCGCAATAGAAATGATTTAGGTAAAATGTGATGTCATGTGACATTCACACGTGAATACGTATACAAAGGGACATATTTAAAGAGTATTATGGTATATTTTTTTGGCCGTGAGATCAAATGACAACTTTTAGGTAGCAGTTTGTGTACACCAATCCATATTATACACACGAGAAAAGAACAGAAAATTTGTGCAAAAACAATGGGTTGGGCAAATGTAGTGTAGATGTAAGATGGCGCTTTTACTACAATAGCTATTGAAGGAATGGAGGAAAAATACTGCATCGCGGTGGAGTGGAAGCCAACTACGGGGATCAAAACGAAGGATGTGCGCATGCAAGACTCAACTAACGGCAAGCACGACATACAAGAGTACGGGTTCCGTAGTGTGCCAAAATTGTTTCCTAGGTTAAGTACATTAAAGTAGGCGAGAGAAAGTGCCTACGAGTAGCGGGAAAGTGGCCTTACCTATGGCACTAGACGTGATCGGGGCCACAACCTCATGACCCCCCTGGCCCGTCCTTCTCTGCTTCAGCTCGTTAACGGAGCTGTCCAGATAGCCAGGGACAGAAGTGTCTTTGGCGAGACTCTTAAGCAATGTGTCCAGCCTGTCTTCAGCCCCTGACCGAGGGCCATCTACAGGGCCACGGGAGGAGAGGAGAGTTAATTAGAAGGTAAAGGGCTGGTCATAAAAGCGGCGAGAAGGGAGGAAGGGGTCGGGATATCTCGTAAAGGAAGGCCACGACAGGCGACAGAGGCAGAAAGAGATTCGCTTCCAATGATGAATAGCCTGTCCCGAAGGTTATTTCTAATTTGAAATGTAAGTGGGGGATGGGGTAAGGCTCTAACTTTGACCTATGACCAAAGTAAAGAGTAAGGAAGAAGTGTTTAAGGTCGGTTTCAGTATTAAGTTCGGTCGTGGACAACATGTCATTGAAAAGGTCAGAATGAGTCAAGATGGGGTCACTCTAGTCAGAAGTTACTTCTTGATATCAAGTGAACAAAAGGAGGGGAAAGGCTAATAGGAGGCTAAGAATGTGCTACGATAAATGAAATAACAATAGTTACTCAGCTCATGCTTTCATAATAACACTCAAATTCATGCCTCGAACCTCCAAAATACCAATTATCACAAAGATGATTAGAGTCGTGCAATGGAAAACAGCCTTAATATTTTAGCTCAAAAGATTAATTCGCCAAAAGGAAAATTTGAGTAAAAAGGTCATCAATTGCGCGGCGGTGCAATCTGGACAGACAAAATTAAAGGGGTGGTCGTTCTCTAATTTCCTTCCTCGTCCGTTTATTTCAAGAGTAGGAAAAATAGATCAATGATGCAGAATTATTGGAACTACCCTAATAAAAAGGATTCATCTAGTCACCATTAACCCTAAGTCACGACAAACTCAATATCTCACAACATATGGACACCCGACAATGTACTGAACTCACTATCAACCATTGCTGAAAATACTCGTCTATCCCTAAGAAAAACCAAACACGCTGTACACAATACAAAGATGGATTTGTTGAAATGAATAAAAAGACGCCATCCAACTAAAACAAGCAACCGATAATTTTAAAGAAAAAGAAAAGGGGGGGGGGAAGGACTCTTTCCAAGATCTTAAAGGGGAGGGGCAAAAAGGCACAATCCCTTAGCTAACCAAAAATTAGAACAAATTTGAATCCTAGCGAGTCAGAAGACTAGTTTAAAAAGCGAGCCTCGCACCATCTATCGTGCTATCATAGCAATTGTAAACTAACAGTCAAACTAAATAATAGGTATTAATAAGCATTAATGTGGTCAATTTGTTTAAAAATTAGTGGCATAATTATAATTATTATTACAATTTTATTTCTGCCACAATGTTAGAAGACCCTAATTCAGATGCGTTAGTATCTTTCAAATGGGGGTATTAGTCAATTTCTAAAATTTTGCCCAGTAATATTTCAATCAATCTCTAGGGTTATAAGGAAAGTTAGTGGACAGAGGTACCCTCTAGGGTCATAAGGAAAGTTAGTGGACAGAGGTACCAAGCTGAATACGCAAGGATTATAGCAGCAAATGTTCAAGACAAACTTTAGAATACAGAGTTTGAGAAAGGGTGGATACTGTATAGGAGGGTGGGGCGAGGTCACTATATATCTACTTTAAAACAATTCCTTAAACGCTTGTCTAAGTGCTTAGATGTGTAATACACACTGAGTACACCTAAACCACTTATAGAAAGGAATACCTAAAAACATTACAAAATTCTTTCAGAGAAACAGATAACGCCTTAAACCCAAAGTAGACAATGATAGCCTTATTTCAATGAAATATTTATAAATATGGTATGAAACGTATATAAAACTTGAGCAAATTTCAGATATACCCTATGTGCATTCCTCCCTAATACACGCAATATAATTACTATGAATAGAGGTCAGCAGAAACAGCATAAGTCTGTATTGCACAAACTTAGATTTAACAGGCAATACGAACTTACTTTAGGGACTGGAATTAATGAGTATTAACCCATTTGTAAATTGTTACTCTGTAGCAGTTCAGAATTATTACATTAAATCCTTCTGATCTTGGCAAACAAAGCAAATGCTTATCCAAAGGGCTTTTGACATGTCTACTTCCAGGAAGCTTTCCTTAAGCTGCATCTGCTCCTATACCTATTGTGTTGCTCCATTAATAGAAATGTGTGACTGATCTAAGAAGTTGGGAAATATTCGCTTCGAAAAGTGGAGTTAGATAAATGGGAGCCGAGTCAACTCACTGGATTTTAATTATAAATTATTTTCTGGTAAATTTGGTAGGTTTAGTAGCAATCTCGCTGTAGCCAGTTGGTACAGGGAACTACATGTGACCAATTGGGCTGTGGTGAATTGTTCTATTGGGGTTCATTCTAAGCGAGGATTCCGTGAGCGGCCGCAGCCCGAGGACTGAGGTTCGTTCTACAAAACTCTCCTCGACAAGTTTCTACAAGATTACCCCCTTACAGAAATATTAGGGAAAGGGGAAAAACTGTGTAGGAGCGAGAACCATCATTACCCACACACTTAAAAGGTATGAATGTGGCTCCAGCTGAGAACCATGGAAGGAGTCTTGTGACAGCCATGTAATGACTTCTCGAAATACTACCACGAAGGAAACCCACACAAAACAGCACGGGTTTGCTCGCATCACCAAAGGTTGCGAAGGGACATACCACTGCGAAATCTACAAGGGGTAGTACTGGAACCAGGCAACAAGAAAGCTCCACCTAGAGGAAGAAAAGGGCGCCCTTGTCTAGCCAATGAAGAAGCCCTAACAGCAGGCTAATGGAGGATGAACTACCTTCAAGGATGACGCCGCTCTTGGGTTGAGTGGCCGGGGTCAGCTGGACCCCAGGGGTGCGAGGGGTGGAAGAGGATGAGGGGAGGCTGGGGGAATTCGGGTGGGAGGTGGAATGAAGGGGCGGACTCTTGGTGACGTCAGCTATAGCTGTGGTACTGATGTTGGCGAGGGCATCTGTGGTGGACGGGGTCTCAGGAGCGGATGCTTTCTCGGGGGTCGCTGCCTCCGGGATGACAAGCCCCCTGCCTCTCCCGTGTCGTTCGCGCAGGACGTGACTCTGCCTCCGGGCAAAGCGCTGCGAGGGGCGCCTCTCGAACTGCACCGTGCGTCGCGCCCGAGGCTGTAAGGTCGCCTGAAACTCGGTCCGGCCGCTACCCCAAAGAGAAAACGGTTGTCACTTTATTCAACACACTAACACGCTCCCATCACAGGATGAAGGTGGTACTAACCAGCCAAACTTGACACCTGCAATTTTGGGGTAATCTAAACCACCAACGCAATGTCAGTTGTACGTCGTAAGGCGCCTAAATGTGACCACAACAGTGAAATTACGAAGATCCTGGGTTAAGACACATTCTCATTTGTAATAATCTCATGAAAGCACTAAATGATCTGGGTTGGGTCGGCGAACTCGCAGGACCGAACCAGCTTTAAGTGCATCTATTCTACCTCCCTCCTCTATTTGCATGATGCATTCTAATATCCAGTCTCTGGGCATCAGAAGTATGAAGCTATTGGAATAACGAGCGAATTGTTCCATTAATTATTCTCAATATTGACTAGGTCTTTCCCATATTTGCGCTCCTTTCTCCTCCGACACAGAGATTGTGTATAAATTGAACACAAGAGAAGAATCAGCTCGGGAGGATGCACACCGAACCCTGGTCTCACGAACAAGTCGCAAGGTATAGGTCTCACCTGTAGCGGAATCTCGAGCCCATCCTGAAGAAGTTCTGCCTTCCTGAAGGCGCTTTCCCCGGAGCTTTCAGACGAAAGAAGGCGTGGTGTTCCACGGCGCATTTCCACAGGTGTTTGCAAGCTTTCTCGTTGTACATCCTGCAGTACAAAAGATGGGATGGAATCGAGATTTAGAAAATGACTTCAATGGCTGCCGGTCATGAACAAATAAATACAAGGGACAAAGTGAAAAAACGTGGGCGGTGATAGAAAAATAGGGTAGATACATAAGAGCAAAAACTTGGTTCGGATGAGAACCATATGAGCAAGGCACCATCATGGTCCTCACCCCTATATCCAAAGACTGGATGTCTGGCAAGCGTTTATTAAACAAACGCAAACAATGGCACAAGCAGTGAAAGAAGGAAGGATTCCAGCCAGACAGTCGAAATTACTAGATTAAAAGAGAAGGAAAAAGGTGACGCCAATTAGTACTGGGTACACATTTACCAGTTTCACACAAATAGGGTGGGTATGCTTCAACGCCACTAACACTATACCCCCCCACCCCTTATGCATGTCTTACTAAGCACAAAGCAACCTATCATTTTGGGCACGACGAAACTCCTTTATAGTGATTGAGTGTTATGTGCAAGAGTCTTTAGTCAAGAACTAGGGTTCAATGAAAAACAACGGTAGCATCTCTGCCAAGTTGGTACAGTGGTGAAGTTAGGGAAAGTGAAAGTGTACATAGCTGGGAGGGTCAAGAGAGGAAACTATTTAGGGGGAAGGGGGAGATCGATCGGACCAAATAAGGCCAGTTGGGCCTAATTCGAGGGGCAGAGGGGAGGATAGGAACGGCCGAACAACAACAAACTGGAACCCACCTGAAAACGAAAGTGTGTTCTTGCTCTCGTCCTTCATCGTCGTCCTCGACCACGACGAGGGTGAGTTTCTTCTTGCGGAAGTCGAGGCGCGTAATCTTGGGCCAGATGAAGAGGCCGATCTTCTGCTCGTTCTCGAACACGAGGACGCCGTTGGGGGTCAGACCCAACCGGTATTCGCATCCGTCCTTCCCCTGCGCGAACAAGATCGCTGTCAATGAACGACGACATCGCCCAAAGAATACGGAATAGTGACAGAAACGTGAAGCTGTGGTGCGGGGAGAAGGTAAAGCACAGGAGGCGCATCTCAGACTCGAGTGACCAGCGAGAACAAGCAAGCACAATCGGTGCAAACTGCTCGTCAGAGTAGCGAGGCTGTAGTCGGTCACCCCATGCGGGAGATCAAAATGCTTATATTACGAACTTGTTCCTCGTGACGTTTTAGTACACCCTACTGGCCTCGGCACTCGAGGTTGACCGATCTCATCGCATAATCGTTTTCCCAGACTGTTATAGTTTTCTACTTCTTGAAAACAACAACCGCGACCTTAATCGGTTAGTTACTAAAGAAACGATGACGCCTGTAATCCAACTAAGTAAAGTTTACTCACCAAATATACAAAACGCTTACCATAACGATATGCATGTCCACCCCGTACATCTCCAGCCACTTCACCTTGTTCAGGTAGGCGACTTCTGCTTGGGCTGGAGTCAGGCCACTGAAAATGGGGATCTTCTATCAAACTAGCGCAAAATGGGCATTTTTAAAAATTCCTGCACTAATCTTGAAGGCCTGGAACTTGTAGGGAAGTCATAGCATAGTAAATGCTGCAACAACCCCTCAAGACGTTACAACTTCCACCATCTTAGCGATAAACTGTGCGGATCACGGGCTGAGAGGGCAAGTTTCACACAATCCCTTTAGTCCCATATACCATATATGGCTATGACCTAGCAATGGTAGCGTTGGTTCAAAGATGAATGGAGTTGAGCCACATCAGGTGTGGTTAGCCGCCGGATGGGGCCACGATTTGGGTCGATTTTGCGTCTGCTGCCACGACAGATGGTCAGATACCACACTAAACTGTAGACCTCCACTAAGCCATGCACCTGCCGGTGCTCAGAATATATTTCAATTTTTATAAATGAAAGGAACATAATAGACGAGGGCAATTTTACCCCGAGTGAAGATTAAAGAAAAGGATAGACACAAGAAAATGTAACTAGATAGAAAAACAGACCCTAAGTATTGGGAACGTGAGGGGAGGATTTTTAACGTCTAAGAAAAAGTTCTTACATAAACCACGCGCCACCAAAGCACCGCCGCCGACACCCTTCCTCGTCAATAATGAGATCAAAATGAGTTGCCTCAGAACAAATTCGTTCTTAAAAAACATTCTAAATGCCGCTTTGTGGGGCGGGATAAGTAGATAAGTAACGCAAGAAGCCTTAATAATGCCGTTCGCCCTAAGAAGACGAGGCTTGTTCAGACTAATCGTGACATCGAGTGAGCGCGGCCAACAACCTGATGGGTGGCTTCTTTTCTTTTCATTATGCTGCGCTCAACTCGTAACCGCCGACGACCATACGCGGCAATGACCGAATTACGAGAGAGAGGGAATCGAGTCAGAGATGGCTGCGGTCATTACAAAAAAGGGGGGAAATAAATGAAATGGGAATCGGATGAAACGCAATCAAGCCTAAGTCACTCTAGACCATTATTTCTTAAAGTTACTACTCTTGATGGACGTGCCCTCCTTGCTCGTCTTGAGTATGCTCCCATATTCTCCTTAAACTTGTCAAGATGGGCATCAAAGATGTGCACCTTCAGGGAAATCCTGCACCCATTTGGGCATAGCTTTTCACTAAGTTCTCAAGCAGTTCCAAATAATAGTCAGCCTTATGTTATGGTTGCCTCAAAATTCCTGACACGGCGAGACAAAACTCTTCCAGGCTTATGATTTTCCTGAAAGAGATTGTGAATTTGTTTAAATATCTAAGGAGCATCGGTTTCAAAATGAAACGTCAGTATGACGAGGCTGGGAATAAGAACAGAGTGGCTACTGTCCTACACAACAAATTTACCGCCTCTTCGATGGTTCTAGGCGTGGCCAGCAGCGATGGCCACGTTATGCTTCCCTATGTCAGGGGCTCAATCAAGAGGCGCTGGAGACTAGCTAAACCTTGGATTAACAAAGTAACCGTGGGAAGACCTTACGTTTTCCAGCAAGACTCTGCTCCCGTACATAGGGGAAGGAAGAGAGAGTGGTTTCAACATCATCCCGCATTACTGGTTACCAGAATTGTGGCCGCCCAGCTCCCCCAACTGCAGCCCCCTATATTATCTCATGTCGGGCGTTGTTGAGGATGTCAACAAGACTGCTCACAACACTAAGATTTTGGCAAGGACTCCCAAACCAAGAGAGGGGATCAGTTTAGGTCCAGCCTGAAGAAGGTGGTGAAAGCAGATATATGCCATTTCAAATAATTTCGCAACTCTATCGTTCTATTTATGTGTAATTCTCATGAGAATATATTGCTTCATTTGGTACACAACTTGTTTTCTTTTCTCATGTACAATTTGTATCAAATTACCAAACTACCTTCAGATAGGGAAATCATTAAAAGAAATTCGTTCTAGGTTATTAAAGGTGTGGAAAGCATTGCACTAGCTCTGGAGAAAATATATACTAGATGACTAGATTTTGGAAAAGTGGCAAAATGGAAATTAACGAATGTAATGCCCATTTATAAGGGAAGGAAGTAGAGAGAACCTGAATAACTTTAGACTTAGTAAGTTTAACTTCTAGAGTTTGTAAAATTCTTGAGAAGGTAGTTAAAACAGGTATTTCTGACCATCTAGAGTGGTAGGTTAGGTTAAGCAACGATGCTCAGCATGGATTTAGAACAGGTGGATCATGTTTACCAAACTCACTGGAATTTATGAATTATATAACAAAACAATTGGGTAAAGGAGAGAATGTAGATGTAATTTACTTAGATTTGAGGAAAGCCTTTGACAAGGCTCCACATAGGGGACTGGTTAAAAAATTAAAAAGACTTGGGATATATGGGAGAGTATTGAATTGGATAGCTGAATGGCTGAAAGATAGGAAGAAGAGGGTAGTGTCACAGTGCAGGAATGTCAGTGGGGTACCTCAAGGATCAGTTCTGGGTCCATTATTATTTGTAATTTATATAAATGACATTGGGAATGCAATTAATAGCATTGTAAATTTATTGCAGATGACATCAAATTGGCAGCTTCTGTAAAAGAAGTTGAAGGTAACTTTAAAGTGAAGAGTGACTTAAAAAGTTATTTGTTATATCACATAAGTTGCAGATATCTTTTAATCTTAAAAAATGCAGTTATACAGATGTTCAGAGATAATATAATTTAGCTAAGAAATGGATGGACATTGCCTGAACTTAGTTCAGGATGAAAAGGACTTACGAGTAGTAATAGATAGGTCACTGAAATTTTCTAGGCAGTGCATTAAGGCAAAAAATTAAAAAAATAAAGGGTTGGAATTCATAATGTATTACAAAATTAAGGAGGTTATCCTTAACTTGTATGTTAGGCCACATAATGTATACAGGCATGGTGCTCAAGTATTAGATATGATATCAACCTGTTCATCTCAGTGCAAGGAGGGCAACAAAGATGACCTGGGGCAGGTCATAAGTTGCTGTGATTCTTGAGTACCTTGAATATGCACATAAACTGGGTATTAAATATGTTCTCTCTCATTTGAAAGCTGTGTGTGAGTGGATATTATTGAGCTTTTTAAAAAAAATTCTGGAATAGACAAGTTGAATTTGGGAGAGTTGTTTCGTGTTGGAGGCTAGTAATAAGGACGAGGGGTCACCACTTGGAATTTAGAAAATTGGTGTAGGATGAATGTAAGAAAATATTTTTCACAAATAGAGTGGTAGATCTTTGAAATGAGTTATAATGGGAGATAATAGAGAATAGAAATCTAAATATTTTCAAGCACAGGTTAGATGAGTATATGGGGAGGGAAGGTCATTGTGCTTTTTTAGTTTTGATTGGGGTATGAATTGGCATATCTTAATATGTATATTGTAGTTGCATGGTAGAGAGGGATTGTTGGGTGTAGGGTCGGGATTGACTCTGATGTCTTTTCATAGGCCCTTGTAGCTTTTGTCATCCAGGAATGTATGTTTAAAGGGAAACAACACTTACACGCATTCCTTGAACTGGTCCAAGATGTCTTCCTCCATCTTCTCAGTCTGGTGAGGACTAAACCGGAATTCAGACACAAAACCAGCCGTATGCACTTCGGGGTCATAATCTCCAACCTCGGCTAAGGAAAAAGGGGAGATTATAATGAGGGGATAGGGATTTACTTAGATACCAACGGAGTAATGGGATTTTCATTACTATAAATAGTGATTGGTGTAATTTCACCAAGACGAATTCAATCCGAGGAAAGCACACAATTACAAAGGACATGAACTATACGGGAACTTCTTTGTTGATCTCTAGCTGGTAATGTGGCAAATCCGCGTTCGCTAGGAATGATTCTACCATGGATGGCAGAACTCGTCTTTGACTAATGATATGTTGTCTATGGGGTTCAAGGTTAGAGCATATTTTTATTTGGTCTTTTGTGAGAGGTGGTCACAGTGTGGACAGTTTTGGTTGACTGTTTTGGTTCATGAGAGGTTTGTAGTATTATGGTTTTGTGTTGAGACTGTGACAAAGGTATGATTGGGAGAGTGGTTTGGTGTAGATTGTGAGCCTGGAGAGAGTAACTAAGTGCTCCTGTGGAAGGGAGATTCTTCCTTTTGCTATCTCAAGGGGATGTCAATACAATATGGGATTGATAGGGGGTTGTATAAGTGACAACTGACTATGTGAGCGTGAATGGGAGTGATTTATATGTGTCGTAGTAAGCAAAGAAGGTGGGAGGAGAACTTCTGCTAAACTGCACTGAAGATGTTACTTTGTTGTCCCTAAGGGTAGAAGCAATTTGTATTGAGACTATGGCATTGGTGTGATTGGGAGCTTACCTTAGTGTAGAACTGTGTGCTTATGTCTAGCTATCTATTGTTTAGGGAGAATTTTGGTGCGATTATAGCTGGGTTAGTTTGTGTGCAGTCAGGGATTCTTGAAGTTATATTTTATGCTGTTTCTATTTGGTTTGTTATGAGAGGCATAATGGAGTATGATGCATTTTTTTTTTTTTTTTTTTTTTATAGAGCCCATCTGGCAACTACCCACTTGGGCATAAGTCGCCGAAAAACACGACAGCCTAGAATTAGGCTACTTTAAAGTTAAAATATGAAAACTTAACAATCAATATAAATTGGTAAAACTTAACAATCGAAGCAATCTCCGGCAGCGGGGGGAGGTCCCCCTCACCCCGGTGCAGGAGAGTGCAACCTAAAACAAAACAATAACAAAAAAAAGGAACCTTAAATAAAGGGGAGAAGGCCGGCCTCCCCCAAAAAGTCAATAAGTCCACCAGTCATGGTGCACGCACTCGTCCCGAGTACAAGGGACAGGCGGTAGCGACCCCGCCCATCCCGGTACCGAGACAGGTATCGTGCGCGAAGATCACCCAGACTGGGACATTCGACAAGAATATGCCGAACAGTCTGGGGAACGACGCAGTCGTTGCAATAGGGCACATGCGAGCGCTCCACCAAGTAACGATGCGTCACACGAGTGTGTCCGATTCGAAGACGACAGAAAGCAACCTGAAGCCGCCGCGGCATTGGGGGATAGGTCCATGGGAACAGTCGCGGCGCAATGGCACGCAACTTTAAGTTCCCCTCGACCGTCTCCCATCTTCTTTGCCAAGCAGTCCGAAGAGCTGCCCGTATTCCTGCCATGTAGTCAGTGTGAGGAAGAGCGAAACGCTGGTCCGGTCGCAGAGTCCTCGCGGACTCTTTGGCGCAGATAAATTGTTTATATAGGGTGGTTAGTGTTGAATTGTTGTCAAACCTAGTATCTGTAAGAGCAGGTAGAGCATGAAGTATTTTTTCTTGGTATTTCTATAGGTTTGCAATGTAAAGCGTGAAGGTCATAGGCGAGGCCAAATATTGTAGGCGTAGTATTGTTTAATGAAATAAAGATATAAAGCTGCAGATCTTGTAGACATTGAGGAACACAAGCCTTCAGATGTCACTGACATTCCCATGTTCTTATTTTAATTTAGTGAATAATATTAGTCGGGTCATCCCTTGGTACCCGAAGCACAAGAGGGACTTACACTGAATGGCGAAGGCAGACAGCTCAATCAAGGTACTGTATGGGCATTCAAGGTGGTCGGTCAAGAGATCCTGCTTCACCTGCAGGAAAAATTGGTACCTGAAAAAAACAAAAACCCTTTGAATAAATAAATAAAGAAAGCAAATGGGTGATATTCCCAAATTGTTTGAAATGAAGTTAGTAAGGAAACTAGTGAAGTTAGTGGAAGCAAAAATGCGTAAACATTATATTGCCAAAGTGAGCAACAGAGAAGTAGAAGACTATTAAAAGGGTAAATATTAATGGGAATACTGGAACCTTTAGAGCACATAGACAGTGGGAATAGCCCCTACAATGGGGGCTCAATCCCACACACAGACTGCATCAGCATAACACCCATGGAGAATAAGAATAAGTATGGTTGTTAGTCATCAATAATTCAAAAGAATGATGCCAGCCAGATTTATTAGTTTTACAACGCCCATCTAGCGACTGCGTCCGAGGGCATAAATCGCTGTAATTAAAATCTTAGCCTAGTACGAGGCTACTTAAAAAAAATTCCCCAAAACAAAGAAAGAAAAATCAAACGCTAAACAAAGACTAAGAAACAGAACAAAAGCAAGGAGAAGGAAGCCTGATAGAGCGGAGGGAAAGGCCCCCTTCCCCTCGGCGCAGAGCCATGTGACCAACACCAGTCAAATAAAGTGGAAGAGCCCAGACTCCTCCAAAAAGTCAGTTCAAAGTCTGTGTGCAAACACTCATCCCAAGTAGGAAGGACAAACGGTAGCGATCCCGCTCGTCCCGGTACCGGGAGAAGTAACGTGAGCGAAGCTCAGCCAGAATGGGCCATTCATCAAGTATGTGCCAAACAATCTGGGGATAAAGCAGTCATCGCAATAAAGTGCAGGGTGAGCGGTAGATCAAATATCGGAGCGTACCGCGAGTGTGCCCAATACGACGCCGACGACAGAAAGCAAACTG
This sequence comes from Ceratothoa steindachneri, assembly GCA_963969495.1. NCBI lineage: Eukaryota > Metazoa > Arthropoda > Malacostraca > Isopoda > Cymothoidae > Ceratothoa > Ceratothoa steindachneri. The sequence continues at coordinate 20,107,477 of OZ018325.1, forward strand.
AAGCCGTCGCGGCATTGAGGGGTAGATCCATGGATGCAGTGGCAGCGCAATCGCACATAACTAAGTTCCCATCGGCCATCTCCATCTTCTTTGTAATGTAGTGGGAGTGAGGAAGAGTCAAATGCTGGTCTGGTCGCTCAGTTCTCGCGGACTTTTTGGCACCCTCATTTCCCGGAACCCAGAAGATAATCTCGATATCCAATCCCCTCGCGACAACCGCGGATCAGGGGAGGTGGACATTTCAATGCCCAGAGAGACCTCAGGGCGCTTTCTGAATCTCTAAAGAGAAAAATCCGTTCTCCGAACCAGGCATGAAGGTAATCTCCCGTACAAAGCGGAAGTGTAAGCCAACTCGGCCACGCTGATTTCAAGCAGTGGATACTGCGTGAAAACCGACCCCGTCCAGGGACTTGGAGCCATCCGTATACACTGTATTCACGAAGTGTACTCCAAAAAGGCCGAGGCTATACTACCACCGCTGTAGAAGTTTTGGGAGCAGAGGCGTGGCGACAAATAGTCAAAGATGGTACCCTCCAAGGTGGCATCCTAGGCAGAACCAGAGGCGCCACCAGGCCGAGAGCTACTCAGAGCTCTCGAAGAAGTTTCCTAGCTCTAGACCCGATGAACTTAGGATATGACTGGAGTCTCTTGGAGGCATAGTCACTCAACTTAAACCTGTCGTTGAAGGATTCTTCCTGCTCTGGAGGTAAATCCACTTGACAGCCTTCCACGACATCACGAAGCGCAATGAATGCTGGCGGAGCAGCATCCCGGATAGAGAATGTGGAGAAAGCGGTCGCGAAGGACTCGATGACGGAGGCGGGGTCCGATATTGCGGTTCCATTCTCCTCGAGGGAGGTCCCGCGAGAACTTGCCCCGAAATCTTTGGATTCGCTTCCACACCTCTTCTAGAGGGGTCTTCCTGTTAAGTGAAGACACCTAGTCCTAGCTCGACGAAATTCATCGACAGTGAAATCGTTGGGGCGGCGCTTTTAGCCCATGTAGGCATAACGCTTTGTTCTTTGGCACGTCTCACTCTCGGATGACCACCACGGAAGCAGTCATAGTGGGAAGCGGACAGAAGCTCTAGGAATAGTAGTTAGGCCCACGGCGATCAGAAAAACTACTCAACGGCCTCATCCACATATCAAAAATCCTCTAGTGGGATAGAAAAATCAGTCACTTCCTCAAATGCGCACCACCGCGGGGGAGGGAGGGTCTCTCAGACGGCAACGGTCCGCCTGAGAGGCGACCGACCACCTCTCACGCTGTGTATCCGGAGAGCAGAGGGAGAAATCATGACGGGGAAAATCAAGCAGTTCTCGGGAAGTGATGCGTAAACTCATCCACATTTAGGACACACATTTCCAGCTCGTCGATCAAATTAGCAAAAACCTGACCCCTTGGATTGATCGAGTAGTCTCCCCCAAGGGGGGTGACTACAGTTTAAATCTGGAGCAGTAGAAATAGAATCGGCAACCGTGCTACGATTCAGCTGAAGTCCAAAACGTCGAAGTGGGCTGACAATATAATGTAGGCAGAAATAACAGTATACCTCCTATCCAGGTGCACCTCGACTGCTACTGCCAGAAAGGAGTAATTTAAAGCAAAGAAGAACGGAGACATCATGCCGGGTGTAAATTGCACATCATTCTGCCCCCCCCCCCTCCTATAGAGTGAGGTCGCAAAACTCTTATACCCGGGAAAGTGAGGGGGGGGGGGCACGTGCCACTCTGGTATCCTACAAAAAGTTAGCCAAGGGAAAACTGGTAGAGACTAACCTCCGCAGCAGCTCCCAGTTGGCCCGGAGTCCACGGCAATTCCATTGAAGTAAGTATTATGACCTCCACAATTAGCTAGGAGGAAATGCAGGAGCCCTCTTGGAAAAGAAGACCCTCAGGGAAATAGCCGTACACTTCGCGGAGACTTAACTCCGGGTGCTGTTGTTCGAAAAGGCACTGAATGCGCTGTCGCCTTCGAAGACTTATCGACTTGCAAACTTTGGTGTTTATCTGTCCCCCCCCCCAACTCAAGGGAGCTTCGGGACGGACGTGCCGATCTTAGCCTGGTCGCTTGCAGAAACTGCGAGGTGGGTGGGGAATAAACCCGCTTCTCTTCACAGTCGGAAGGAGCCCCAAGGCCGGAAATGGAGGTCTTAGCTATCAAAGGGGCAACAGGAAAGGGAAGGGGTCCTTCTCTTTGTCAGTACTCGGAGTCCCGAGCCACGCCGAGAGAATCTTGCACAGGGGTGGATCTATGTTCTGTGTTTGGCACAGATCCCAGCTTCACCACCATGGAAGATCCTGCCATACACGGCCGGGTCGCCTCTGTGACCAAAGCATCATGGATGCCAATCAAGGACTCTGTCTTGTATTTTGTCGAACCCTGGAGGCTTAAAATGCAGGACGTTATGGGGCACGGACTGACGGGCCCTTTTTATCCTTGTCCCTCTAAGGGGGTTGGCCATATCGAGCCGCTCCGACCAGGAGCGGTCAATTTGGGCCGCCTACCTCTTGGCAGTCACCTGAGATAGGAAAGAAGGGACAACCGCTGGTAAGGAGATGGATTCGACGGAGGGCACGTCCAAAGAAGCTGACGGATAGGCGAGGTGCAGCTACCCATTGGCGCCTCTAGGGATGGCAAAGAGGAAGCCTCTTTGCCGCATGCAGATGGTGAGCAGGTAGCTCCTCCACCGCTCGAAGGCGAGCATCGATCTTCCTCATCGTCCCAGACACCAATCGAGGGCAAGGCTGCGCTTGTAAGGAAAGAAAAGAAATGACTGTAAAGTAGATACTGTGACCTCCCAATGCCTCGTGACGTTAAAAAGGGTGCTGCAAAGGATCACAAAATTCCAAAATGTCATCATTTACACAGACTTGGTCCAAGGCTCCTGCTAAGATGGACTTTGATAACCCGACCTGCCATTCAAGCAAAATCGTCCTCGAGCTTTAACCATAGATATGGTGCCGGCGTAGCCACCTTGTGTGTCTACTCGAGGAAGATGACTAGAGTCGATGTCCCAGCACACCCCGGACCTAATAGTTACTTTAGCCAGAGGGCTTTCGGGCCCTCGTAGCAGGTAGGGACCTAACGGTATACAGACTGCCACTTGACTAAGAACCCATAAGAGAACCAAAGTGCGTTGGTAGGCCAGAACTTCTGGATATAAGAGCAAGTTTGGAAAGGGGTAAGAGGGTATGCAATAAAGAGAATAAGAGAGAGGTGGGTCCACTAACAAATAGGGGAGGGGGGATCACCTATTATTATCATACCCTGGTGTAGGTGACCCCAGGATGGCATGCAGTCCACCAAGGCACTATGGCTAAGGACCGAACTCTGTACAAGTAGAAATAATCCTCCCGGTACAAAGTGTGGGTTTCTAGAAAGGGTTAAGGGAGTAGCCATAATAATACAATAGTAATAATACCAGTAATATTAATACATAATAAATAATACTAAATAATGATAAAGGAAGCATGCTGTGCATTTCATGGTGTAGCTTGTAGATTTCTAGGTAATTGCAAAGTCTAACTACAAGGTTGAGGGGGATAGCCGTAATAATACACAATAATAATAATACCCAGTAATAGTAACAATACATAATGATAAGTAATCATAATTAATACTACTAATAATAAAATAATAAGAATGATAACAATATTAATGTTAATAATAATACAATTAACAAAAATGTATAGTAGTGGTGAGAGGGGGCGATGGGAAAACGCACCAACAACTTCCCAAGGCACCACCAGAGCGTTCAACTCAACCCAGTGACAGGGCCTCCCTAATTTTCCCTTTGGTCGGGGGGGTGTGCAGCTCCGCTCCTCCAGGTAGCAGGAGTAACAGGATATACAGGTTTACACCCAGCGTGAGTGCGTCCCGCGACTGTGCCCTATTCGAAGACGACAGAAAGCGCTTGAAGCCGTCGCGGCATTGGTTGGGTGGGTGGGAAGGTCCATGGGAACAATCGTGGCGCAATGACACGCAACTTTAAGTTCCCCTCGACCGTCTCACATCTTCTTTGCCAGACACCACGGAGGGGCGCCCCAATAACAGTCATGTAGTCGCTACGAGGAAATGCGAAAAGCTCGACTGGTCGCTCAGTCCTCGAGGACTGTTTGGTGCCCTCATTTCCCACATGTTCAAAAACCCAGAAGATAATCTCGAAATCCCCCCGGCTCGCGCCAACCGTGGCGTCACAGATGCCGCGAACCAGGGGGAGAAAATGAATGGGTGGGAAATGGGGAACGAAAATGAAAATACTGGAAACAGAAAAAAAAACATTAAAAAATATAAAAAGAGAACATCGAAAAGGGTAAAAAAAAAATCATTATCCCCGAAACCCACTAAATCTGAAATGCTACGGCTACCTACTGCTTCGCCCACCTTCCCAGATCTCAGGACAGAGGACCAATGCTCTGAAGAATGGAACTCAAACTTAGAAAGAGGCAAACCGAAGCTGGTCGTGCGACGACAAATGAAAGTGTGTATATATTCGTGGGGGAGAGCGCCTGCACTCCCCAATGTGTCACGGGTTAACTCAAAGGAAGCCCTGTATCGACCGATCGCCCCTACTACCCCCCCGGAGGTAGCAAGGGGGGGGGGGACACTGATCCGCTGACTCACGTGAAGCCTTACTCATTTCTACCCTACGACCCCGCGGCCTCTCCGTTAAATGGACCTATGGTAGACGTGTCACATAGAACACACCTAATTATTATGGTGGACTGGGAAGGAGGATGGGTACGTCTTGTGGCGTTGATGCGCACCATCCCCAAGGTAAGTGGGGTTATTATTAGCTACTAAAACTATGAAACAACAACGAGGGCATTCAGTCAGAAAGTTTTTGAATATGTCTATAAAGAAAGTGGTGAAGTTAGGAGTATTGAAAGTTGTATGAGAATTCAAGGTCTCTAATGCTGAGTACTAGCCTCGCTGAGGACCATCAGAAGTTCCCCTTGGTTGCAATGGTTGATAATCCACGACAGGGGTACAATGAGACGAAGGAGAGCACCGTCTGCAACTTTGCCTCAACAATCCTCATTCTCACCCACAGGGGAAGGTCGAAGATGAGATTGGCGACACATCTCTAAGCCTTCGGGAACACAAGTGCGAACAACTGGGCTCATATGTAGTTATTAAGCTTTCCTTGCGGTTTACACGACTGCGCACATGTGCGTGTAACTAGCATACACATTGGAATACTCAGAATACAGCCAAGAGCAACAGCATTGTATGTGCGAGAAAAAAAAAACCCAAAAACGACGGCAAGAAAAGGCGCAAAGATTTTTTTGCCAATTTAAAGTGAAACCCAAATGATCACAGTTACGCGAGGGGGGGGGGGGGCTGAACCCCCTCAAGTCCAAACCTCGACCATCCAGAGAGAGGAGCCCAGAAGGGAAAGGACTCCAACCTCCGTAGTCTCTTCCTCCATCGACGGATCTGCCTGCATTCGTAAGGTGGAACAGAAGCCCTCTTTTACACCCAAGTCACACCGGGTGTAGTTAATAGCCGGATGGAAATCTAGATTCAGGTCGGCTACCATTAACCAATTGTTCGGATCTCACGTTAACTTGTAGGTCCTGCTTTAATCAATTCTCCAAAGAACCCGACCAAGGCCTTACCTAGTCAACTCCTCTCGCAACATATTCGGCTCCGATGAGTAAAACTTGACCTTGAACCGAAACGTGTAAGGCGGACCGACTGGAACATAAAAAAGATACATTATGAACATATTATAATGGCCCGAAACAGTCTAGCATATCATAACCCACAAATATTTTTTTCATCTACCACAAATAATAGCAGTGAACCAATCGCCGGAGAAGAAAGGGTTATTCTTCGGGAAAGTCGGAAATAAACAATAATAAAAAGGAAGAAAGAAATGATAGGGGACAAGAGCAAAATGCTATTTAACCCTTTCTCCCCTTTTTGGCGAATACCGTGGGCTTGGGACGAAGGACTGGCAACGCAAATCACCGACAAAGGCATACAGGGAAATATTCTCTCAAGCAAACAGGTGCACTGTTACCATACAAACCATACAATGACATCGCATGCGTGCGGATATGGCGTGATCCAGGAACTGGTTGTGTGCAAAAACAGTGGTGCTCCTATTCTACCATGCTGTTTCACTGAAACCGCAAGTGAATTATTCTTTCGTGTGTAGGGAAGATGGTTCGATTGAGAATGTGGCGAAATTTAACGAGGACAAACGCGGTGGGGAATGAAGGGGGAAGGAGAAATTTCAGAAAATAGAGTAGGAATGGTGAAAATCAAGCGAGTCCCAAACTTGACGCCCCGGCGGGGGGAAGGGTACCTCTCAATGAGTTAGACAAAGAGGATGAAATCTCGTAATGGCGAACACAAACTAGGGCATCGCCGAAGGGCGAGTGATAGGTGCACGATTCAGTGCAGGGCAGGGGGAGAAAGAGGGGTGAAAAGGTCGGAAGCGACGTCACCACCAATTTGGGAGAAATAAACTATGTACACGGTCGAATGTACAACAAATCCCACACATGGGCAAGGGGGGATCGTTACTTATTCTAGCCTTTCCCTGGTGCCACCACAAATAACATTTTCACCCAGTGAAGTGACCTCACACAAATAACATTTTCACCCAGTGAAGTGACCTCATCTCCGTTAGATCAGAGCACGCCAAGGAGTCTCCTCTTTAGACTAAAAGTTGGACAAATCAAACCTGAATAGTGCAAAGCGTCAATGATGGCAGTCAGGAAAGGTTGATAGCGTGCACTAAATCTTCATCATTCCCACCCTAGTCAAGTCCCACGAAGGGGTGGGGGGTAACTACCTCCCCCCTTGGGAGTGATTGCACTGAAGAAATTTCACTTTGTTCTTGTTCCTGGGTTACACGTGTTATTTTCCAGTTGTTCGTAAATAAAGTTAATGAAATAAAAGTGTATTTTGATCCCAAAACTTTGCTTTTGTAGGTAGGCCACTGATTTAAGGAAACCTTACAAAACATTTTAGATTTAACGAGAAATTTTTAGAATTTAGTAGAATTTTATGGTTTCTAGAATGTTCCAGAGCACACCTCTGGAACATTTAGACAGGGATTCACAGATCTGCTATCATTTCAGCTCTATCTACCAGAGTGAACACACCAGATGAGAAATTGCGTCAAATGCTGCAATCATTCTCCAGATGCATTCTGTTATATCTGCGGACAATTCATCCAAAACAAAAGCAATAAAATTCAGTGTGACAGCATCTATGAGAATGTGTGGAGCTTACAAAGCATACACTGTCATGCCAGTTGAGGACAAAGACAAACTCATAGACCCTCACTTTGCTTGCGAACACTGCAAGAAAATTGTTTGTTGTAAAAATAAAATATTAAATGTCGCAAGTATTTTAGGTATTATGTTTGTTTGTTAGCTAAAAGAGTAATAAAGTATATGTTTTTACTTTTACAGGATGGTATAGAGGGAAAAGAAGAGCCATGAAGTTTGCAGTTCCCAGGATTGGGCATGAATCCACTGACCACTCAAGCAACTGCTATTTCAGTATATGGTGGACCCTTCCAAACGTCGAAGTAGCAAAAATACACCTGCGATTTCCTATCTCGATCTTCCATCCTCTATTGCACCAGTACCACAGAGTGCCGATTTTCTTGTACCTACCCTCCCTAAAAGGAATAAGCCCCTCTCTGAAGAAAGCAACAATCAGAAGCTGAAAAGATCAGTGAAGATGTAGACTACAATGTTCATTGATAGCTCCTCAAGAAGCTTTAAAGCTGTACTTCTCCATAAATGGAATAAGCTTTGAATTATAAGGAGTATAGCTAGGAAGGGAGTGGAGACTTCAAAATGATAGCATTTGCTGGGTCATAAGGGAGGTTGTGTCTTTGGGAAGGTAGGGATACCACAGCACATTACCCAAAACGACTGCCTTCTCTGTTAGGGGGCATAAGGTCAAGCATGAGCAATTTATAGACCCGCAACAGGTGTTGTTTCCTCCATTGCATTTAAGACTATGTCTCATGAAGCAGTTTGTTAGAGCTCCTAACAAAGTGTTCAGCCTTCAAGTATCTTCAAAATTTCTCTCAAACTCTCTGATGCAAAGAGGAAAGCTCGTGTCTTTTTGCACCACAAATCAGGAAAATCAGTGTGTTCAGAATTCCATGAGTGACTTACTAAACAGGAAAAAAAAAAGGTCTGAACAAGTTTTGTTTCAGTGTGTCAGGGATTTGGGGGCAACCACAAGACTGACTGAGAACTTAGTGAAAAGCTATGGCCAAATGGGCTACAGGATGTACCTTAAGGTGCGCAACCTTGATGTCCATCGTGACAAGTTCAAGGAGAATATGTGAGCATATTCAGAGGAACAAGGAGAGCACTTGTATCAAGATATACACAACTTTGAGCATAGATATCAAAGAATACAATGAAAACATGATGGGAGACATGTTGAGGCTTGTACGGTAAAGCGATTTACATTACAAACGGAAATGGAGGAAAACTGTTTATTCTTAATTTTTTTTTTACTAGTTTTTAGTCGTGGGAGACTCTACATCTTACTATGTCGGACAGTCGATCGGTCCCCGCTTTGCTTCTTATTTTTGTAATAACATTGTAACTAATCGGCCGATTCTAACGAAATTGGAAACCATTATGTTGTTTTACATTCTCTTTCGAATGGTATATAACTCCCATGGTCATCCCGAGGTTAGCCCATGAATTATTTTGTTTTGGCAATTACATCATAACTATTCGGCCGATTCCCTCGAAATTTGAAACCCCTATGTTGTTTTACATTCTCTTTCGAATATAACTTCCAGGGTCCTCCTAAGGTTAGTCTTTGAATTATCTAAAGTTTTGGAGGTCGTAAGGTCATAAATCAGAATAAGTGAGATTTATGACCTTATAATTTGTTATAATTTCTTGTCAAAATTTTAAAAAGTTGTCCAAATTTGTTTTTAGCACTACAATGGAGGAAAAAAACAAAATTTGCCTATTTTTAGAAAAATATTTCATCATACAAGCCACAAAAGCAAAGTTTAAAGCAAATAATTGCTATTTTCTATTGTTTTGCTATAAAAGTTGGAAAATAACATTTACTGTCCAGGAAAAAAAGTAATATAGTGTTAAAATCAACAAAGGCATGACCAGAAAGTTTTTGAATACGATTCTTCCATAAGCTAATGAATAGTACTCGTATATAGGAGGGAGCTCCTGTTTATATCCCCAAATTGAATCCCACCTAGCATCCTCATCCATAAATCGATCCAATATATTCTTAAAACTCTCCAGAGAGGACGCTTCTATCACATAACTAGTGAGCCTATTCCATTCATCTACCACTCGATTTGTAAACCAATTTCTACCATTTTTTCCTAAACCTAAAACGATTAATGGGAGGAGGGGGGCATTTTCACTGTGAAGTTTGTTTGCAAATATGATGATGAATAAGTGGACATAAGAAGAGGAGACCCAAGGTGTTTAAATTGACATAAATTTCCCTTGCGCTTAATCGTGCAACAAGTTGAGAGAGAGAGAGAGTCATAGAAAAATTAAGTACCTTAGTAGACTTTACGGTCCATTCAAAGAGGGTACCTTTGGTCTAACAGCTGAGCAGACCCAGTTCTCGAAAGTGTCAATTGACACCCTCGAGGAACACACGCACAACGGTTTATGTGCCCAATCGGCGATTTTTCAAGACTTTGTCCAATCTCGACTTGAACTGTTCAACAGAATTGTTGCTGACAACTTGCATTGTAGGTGCGTTCCAAGTACCACAGATGTTATATGTGAAAAATTTCCCACACAGATCGCGTTGATAAAGCTTCAATTCAGGTTTGTATCAGTGATTTCTGGTTCTGTTATTGCTTAGCTGGAAAATATCCCTTTAGTGCACATTAGCGAAGCCTCGAAGTATTTTAAACACTTCGATAAGCTGACCACGCAGCCTCTGGGTCTCCAACGAGAACAAATCTAATTTCCGTAACTTTTGTGTTTGATAGAGGGAATTAGTGTGGTTGCCCTGGCTTGCACAAGTTCCAATCTCGCGATATCCTTTCGTAACGAAGGACTCCAAAATTGTACGGCGTATTTCAAATGCGGTCGGACAAGAGAGTTGTACAGAGTGTTATCTCCTTGTTCCGATATCCAAACTGTCGTTTTATGTAGCCTAGCGTCCTTTGTGCTTTCTTCTCCGCCTCAATGCACTGTTTCGAGAACTTGAGTTCACTAGCGGTGACCTTAAGGATATACGGTGATTTGGGATTTCGGTGGCCGATATGCATCACTTTGCATTTGTTAACGTTAAAAGGTATTTGTTACGTGTCCGACCACTCCCCAATCTTCCAGAGATCTTGTAGGCGGGGAGTATTTCCTTCCTTTGCAACGTTTATACCAAGTTTGGTATCGTCGGCAAATTTAGAAATCTTCGCAACTATGTCACCATCCATGTTAACATAAATGATGAAAAATAGTGGTCCCAGAACAGAACCTTGAGGAACACCGCTAGTAACGGGCACCCACTTAGAAGTCTGTCCATTCAACACCACCCGTTGCCGCCTGCCGCTTAGCCAGAGAGAGAGAGAGAGAGAGAGTGATAGGGGGGTTGGTAGTAGGATAATATCCTGGTGGCTGTCTGACAGACAAGTCCTCTCTTCACGGTGCTCTATAATTGTGTAACAAGGCGAATGGACGCAGGGGGATGGGGGGGGCGCAATACGGCTATGCGTGGGAAGAGAGTCGAATCTGTTTATGATGTGTGTTAAGTAAGGACTGCAGCCCTGGGTCCTCCACCAGCTGGACTGGCTCCAGTGATTAAGTGAAAAGTTATTTCATTTGTCAAGGCAGAATCAAAGTAGCTAAATTATCTCATTAGAGGGGCTCATTTAATATACTTTATTGTATATACACATTTATAGTAATCATAAGGCAGAAATAAACACCACTATTTATCTACATATCGTATGGCAGTGACGTACTAGAAATTATAATATGAAAAACTGTTTTATTGGTCACCCGTAAAGCGTTCTTAATAAGGTTTTTTTTTAGATCACACAGTGGTACTAGACCACTTAACAGACGACTAGTTTTCATAACAATTGAAAACGATGTTCAACAACTTACAATTTATTGATATTGGGAGAAACTGGTTTTCGAGAAGTTATGCAAAGCAAATGTTTGAAGTTTAATTGGCTAACTTTGAAAAAAATAAATTTATGATTTATTTAACTTTTTACTTTGGAAAATATCCCTATGGTCTCGAAGTATCTGTAGCACAGGGGCCTACCAAATCTTGTACTTGTATTTCTATCAGAATTGAAATGGATCCCGCGCAACTAATATATTGTGTTGTAGCTGCTGTTGTGAGCATAGTTGTGGTAGAGTCAGCGACTCTCATTTGCTACATATGTACTGATGGATCTCTTTGGCCGCCTCATTATAGGATGAATATTGCTTTGCTCGAGTCTGTACAGAGGAAGACTAAGATGGTTCATGGGTTGAGCTTACCTTATGGTGAAAGGCTCAGGAGACTAAATCTACATAAGTTAGAAAGGAGAATAATTCGAGGGGACTGGATTGAAGTCTTCAAGTGGGTCAAAGGTTATAATAGGAGAGACAGCGAGGTTCGTATTTTTAGTGAACAGCATAGTACAGGTAGCAATGAGTTTAGGCAGGACAAGTTTAGGAAAATAGATTGGTAGAAATTGGTTTACAAATTTTGTGGTAAATGAATGGAATATATTGGATAGATGCTAGGTGGGACTGATCTGGGTGATGGGATTAGGAGCTGCATCTATTGATTAGCCTTTTGCAGACTCCATTTTGTTCTTATCGTCATTCATGCAAATCGGTTATCTGCCATACACTTCCATACATACCGCACTCAAATCTCGTTAGACTTTTTGTCCCTATCATCACACCCTATACATTATAGGTAGGTGGATAGCACCATCCGTCCCTGGCATCGCGGATGAGATCCCGAAAAGGATGATCAAATGCACATAATCAGAATAACAAACACTGGTGGCACCAGGGGCCAAACCGTGTTGGGAGGATGAGGGGGTCGGGTGGTATTTGTGCGTTTTTACACCAACTAGTATCTTCAGTAAACACACTGCTGTTTTGGGGGGGCGGGGAGGGATTGCACTCATCCTGCGTCAGGGATATGTGGATATGAATGCACCTATAGGGGGCAAAGTAATCCATTGGCGGGGCTCTGGAATAGTGGAAAGCGGGGGTGGCCCGACGATTGAGTGGGCGTACAAGAGGGCGCGGGGCGGTGTGTGGAGGTTGAAGCTGAAAAAAACAGGAAGAAATACCCTTAAAATAACGTGTGCGTGTTTTTTAAGTCAAGTACAAATTCCTCAGTTTCTCAAATCTAACAAAACTTTATCGAGGATGCACAAAACACACACACACACACGTAGATATCAATCTAGATAGAACCCACATTATTATCTCTACAAACTACCAACCAAAGATGACTACGAAGTAAAGGTGCAGTAAAAAACACTAAAAACAAAATACAAACTGTACACTTAAACTACTTTAAGGTGAGTAAATGCAAGTTGTGGGGTGGAAGAAAGTTAAAATCCTTAAGTCGGATTTCTGTGGAGGGGAATTCAAAGATGTAACATGCTACTCGTTTATGATGATGAAAAATTCCTCCACACTAAACTGAAGCTCCCCACATAAATATGAATGAGACGTGGGGATCAGTGGTAAACCACATGCAAAATTACAACACTTAAATTAGTAAAATACTTAAAAGTATGCAGGAAAACGGATATCTTGTTTAAACTCCACAACCTTAAGATTTCAAGTCTCAAATTTACTGCGTGAATCTACAAGACTACGCCACGTGACGGGGGAAAAACAAACAATTATCCACAAATAGAGACGTAGGCACTTGGCGTCCGAAAAAGATTGGGCGGGAGACAAAGTACAGAAAATGCTGAAGGGGGAAAATAAAACAAAAATGGCAACTGATTCCAAAGACCACAAACAAGTGGGTATAAAACAAATTTGGGACATTTTTGTGGTCATCCAAATTCGTGCCGCAATGGAGGATACTTTTATTAGGGGAAAGGGAACGGGTATAATACGAGGACAACTTAAGTCTAGGGTAAGATGACAATGGAGCAAGACGAAAGAAAATACGATCATCTCGAGAATATCAAGACAAAGGGAATAAATATTGGGTCAGTTCAACCCTCTTTCATCACACTCTCATACTTTCATGAAATTTGATTTACTTATAAGAGGTCAATGAGACAAATTCACTGGCATGTTTCTGACTGATGTATGTCAAGCGATTCCAGAGATACGACCCTCTATATTCGGGTTAAAAAGTCAAATAGGTCAACATTAAATATCTCGGATAGTATGGCGTCTGCAGAAGTTATTCTGGTACCACTTCAAAGCTCTTGAGTTGCCCTCCAACTTTAATATTAAGTATATTTACTCTACGAGGTCGAATAAAAAAGTTTACTTTTTAATTGACCTTTGACCTTGAAAAGGTCATTTGACGTAGACATATTTTTTAGGAAACTTCTGCTAATAGTTGTATCTTAAGTGTATCTTAAGTTTACAAAAAACTATATTATATAAAAGTTTATTTTTAGAGAGCGAGTTTTTTATTTGAACGTTAGTTAGCAAAAAAATAATGATCTTAGGATTGAGAGATGTATATTATTATTAACATCTACATTTACAAACATCTTTGCTTTTATGTATTTTATTTTCAAATAGGAAATCAACTTTGTTTTTAACTAACATTAGTAATTAGTATGCCTTATCTTAGAGATATATTTAGGATAAAACTTTGTTTGGTTTAGGAAAAAGGACCTGTTACTAGGTTTAAAATGAACAGAGGATAAGATAAAAGAAACAAAATTAAATGGTCTTTTTGAAGACCATCATGCATTGAAAGTACTGAGTGAAATTAAAATAAAGATAAACATATGTCGATCATTCACCATTTGCGGGCATTGATCATAGTTGTAGCTTTATTCATTTCCGATTTTGTCAAGGTGTAGGTTATGTTGGTAAAAGCAGTTAGGCTAACGATCATTAACACATGACTAGTACCCAACAAGTTCATCGGGTAACGAGGGATACACAAAGGAGTTACAAGGGTCATGTATGTGTGTGTGTGAAGAAAGCTTAACTTCATTGGTCTCATACTTAACCTCCAGACAGATGCGATCAACTGGGTTGGTTCAAAGAATAGGGATAGGGGTAATGTAAAATGGTGAATATGTAAGAGTATAAGACAGAATAGGTAGAAATTATAGTGTATAAAAGAATGACTGACGTTAATGATATGGATGACGAGAACAATGATATGGATGAGGGTGAGTAATGATATGTATCAGGTTGCCTGGCAATCGCTATATTTTGCGTTATTTTACTTTGTTTCTTTTACATATTGGTTTATTTTTATAATTGAGCATAGGAGCTTTTGTTTTCATATATATATATATATATATATATATATATATATATATATATATATATATATATATTTTACGCATTTAATTGTGTTATAGTCTTTATTTCTTTCTTTGGTGAAAGCATTCAAGCCTTTGTTCTCTTAGTTTTTCTCTAAAGTATTCTTTTTTTCGTTCAAGTTTTTTGATCATTTTATGGTTGCACCCCCGTGCTTTGTCTGTTTTTTTGTTTCTCTATTCATAGGGTTGTTGTTGTTTTTTGTTTTTTTTTTGGGGGGGGGGTCTCTCTTCATTTAAAATTGTTCTTCTATTATTTAGCTGTAAAGTGGTATCATTTCCTCTTATATCATCTTCCTGCTCCTTTTAAACTTCTGTTTAAATTGTAGCCTCCTTCTTGCGCGTTCGGTAGATTTAATTTCGTTCATAATATTGTCAGGGAGTTTTTTTCTTCTAATCTGTGCCATATTTTGGGGGCACGTTCATGGAGACCTTGGTTTACAGGTTTTAGTTTTGTTCTATGATGTAACTCAATCGTTTGGGTTCTTTCTCATCTGGAAGTATTCGTTATGAATCTGGTTGCTTTGTTTTAGACCCTTTGGATCTGCAACATTTTGGTTTTGGGTAGAGTGCGGGTCGGTATGATGGGGTACGTTAAAATTGGTCTCACAAGGGATAGATATAGTTTTCTCTTATTACTTTCGGAGAGGTTCTTGAATCTATGTAGGGAGAAGAGGGTGGACTCTGCATGGGGTATTTTTTCATTAAAGTGTGTACCGTGCACATTACTTGTAATTTTCAGGCCGGGTGCCTTGCCTCCGTTGTTATATGGGTAATCGATGTTATTTGCGTTGACCCGATGCATTTTCCTTCTGTTTATAGGGATGTTTTGAAACTTGATGTTAGTTTTTATCTTGCGAGTCTTTTCGAAATTATTTATATTTTTAATTTTCCTGGTTGTGCGTTGTGCAATGTCCCTTGGGTTTTTTCGTTCACTGGCGATGATTTGCGAGACATCATCAGCCAGTTGGATGTAAAATGAGCTTTCTTCCAAGATGTGGGGGAGGTCACTAGTATACAAGTTGTATAGCGTAGGGCTGAGACATCCCCCTTGGGGGACCCTTGCTTTTAGAGTGAAGGCATCGCCAGTGTAGTTTATTGTTAATTTTGCCTTCCTCTCTTCGAGATAGCTACAAAGGATGCGGGTCAGGTTTGATTCGAGACCAAGCTGGGCTATTTTTGCTTTTAGTCCCGGCATCCATACCTTGCCAAAGGCTTTAGCAACATCGCGGAGTGTGAGGTCCACTCTGTTGCTTCTTGCAAGATCGAGTGCAATCTTTTCGGTAATGAGTGCCAGAACTGTCTGTGCCCAACTGTTTCCTGAATCCGTGTTGCTGGTGATTTTGCATCTCGTTTTCTTCTAGGAAGTTTTGTAGCCTCTCGTTGATCAGTTTCTCTAGAAGCTTTCCAATGAACTCTAATAATGAGATCGGTCTAAAACTTTCGATGTGGTCTGTGGGTTTTCCGGGTTTAGGAAGGAATATCATCCTCGCAGTCTTCAGTGCAGATGGAAAGTGCCCAGTGTTTAGGCGGGCATTGAATACTTTGAGTAATGATAGTTTGTTGTTGTTGGGTGTGTTTAAAATGTGGTTCTTAGTGATGCCACTAATACCTGGGTTTTTTTGCTTAAATGATCTAAGGGCTATGTTAAGTTCTATCAAGGTGAAAGGCCTTCCCTCGTTCCTTTGTTCACGGGACTCGTCAACCCGTGTGAAAGGTGAAAGTTCAGGTTCCCTTTCATTAACTCTTCATTAATTTGTTGTTCGTGGGGCATATCGTAGTTTAGGTTTCCTTCCGGTGTAATAGAGAAGATCCTAGACCAGTGATCTCTGAATCGCTTTTCAATGTCTCATTATTTATTTCCTGTGCTCCTTCCTTCAGGTGCATTTTTTCCTTTGGGGCGGAACCTATTAGCTTTTTATATTGGCTCCAGAACTTTCTGGGGGCCCTGTCTATATCCAATTTTCTAATTAGGTTGTCCCATGTTAATGTTATATTTCTTCTAATTAGTTCGTTTGTTTGGTTGGTTTCTGATTTGTCCTGTGTGCAAACCTCTCCCTGTTGTTACCATGTCGGCGGATTTCATCGAAGGTATTATAAACTTGTATTTTTTCTTTTATTTCTTCGGTCCAGCGAGGGGCTGGGATTGTTGTATAACTGGTTTTTAGGGTGTATAGTGTGTCTGCTTCTATATTGAGGTTAGTGATATTCTTTAGGTGTAGATCTATTTCTTCAAGGGGACTGACTTCAAGGGTGTTGATGTTGTACTCCTCAATGGGGGGCGGGGGTTATGAGGTCCGTCCAGTTGGTCTTGGATAGTGCTTTCCTTTGGGGAATTTCTATTTGTATGGGCGCGGTGGAGATCTTTGTGACAAATCCTATGTGGTCGGATGGCATTGCGGGACTGGAAGAGGTATGGATATTGAGGGAAAAGTTCGGATGCGTCAATATTATATCCGGAGTAGTTGAAGAGCGCTCCCTTAGGAAGGTGGGAAGGTCAGTGCCTTCTTTTTGCACTATTTACATCCTCAGAAGTTCGAGGGTTTGTCCATTACCGTTATGGTCGGTCATGTAACCCGCCGAGTTGCACCTTGTGTTCAAATTCCCTAAGAGGATCGCTGATGACGGTCGGCGGAAGATTCGGATAAAGTTAGGAGTCGGTGGGTACGAACGCCGGGGCGGCTGGTATGCCCTGGCTACCACTTGGTTCCGCGTTATCATTTTTAGTTTGATGGCAACGTATGATTCTACCAGATCTTTAATCTCTGTGAATGAGTCCCTTCCTGATTCTCATAGTCTTCCCTTCATAGCGTGTTTGGGTAGGGTTTGTGGCTATGATTGTATAGTTTGGGATTTTAATATATTCATTTTGTAAATTTATGCCATGTTCCGTTATTATGATGATATCTGAGTCGATTTTTCTAATAATATTGCAGAATGTGAGTTTTTTGTTTCTCCATCCGTCGACGTTCAGGGTAAAGAAAGATCTTGTTTTTTTTTTAGGTATTGCACGTTTTTATACATCTTGTCTTTGTCTTCTTCCCTACTTTGGACTTGTCTGAATTTGCAGGTGATCTGACGTGGCCTGGACGTTTTTTCTTGAACTGTTCCGCGGAAAGGTTGAAGCAAGGGTTTACCGAGACTTCTATGAGGCCCTGCTTAAGGGCAATGTTGATTTGGGTTTCATCGTAGTCCAAATCGTAATCCTATTTATATATGCCTTTGGTCAGGCCATGGATAATATCCTTATGGTTTTTGGCTTCTATTTTCATTATATTATATTTCTCGGTATCGTTACTTTTTGTCTTTTCTTTTTCTTTCTCTATTTTTTGTTTTACGAGTCGGATTTGCTCCATGACTTCCATGTCTTCATCGGTAATTGCTGTGTTGGTTCCATTTTGGTCTTTTTCGGTTGGCTCTTGATTAGGTGCCATCGAAAGACGATATAGATCATTTGAAGGGGGATTCTCGGGAACCACATTGGTTTCAAGCCGTTTTTTTGTAGCATTTTATTCAATTCTTCAGAATATGATCCAGGCTTTATCATATTTACAAAGTGTGCATGTAATATGCATAATATGAGGTCCGGTCTCATACTCCCTTCGATATTTACGACTGTTTAATTTTCCTGCGTAGGGTTTTCTGCTGCGGCCGCTGCATATGTGGTGGTTCTTCTTTTTTTCTTTTTCCTCTATAATGGCGGTCTTCTTATTTTTATTTTCCATTTTTTTTTAGATGGCAGGCCATTGGGAGAGTGCAGTGTGCATTTCCGCAGTTAGCACATTTTTTTGTTGGGTTTCTACAATGTTCCCATCTGTGGTCAGTGCTGGAGTACTCGGAACATATCATACCTTGGTATGTACAATCTCTCGTGGGGTGGTGGTCATCCAGAGCATAGCACTTTAAGCATACTTGTACATATATAAAGGCTTCCCTCTCTATCTGATCTGGTGCTAACTTAGTGTAGAATGCCAATAAACCATTTTCCGCCGCTTTCGCTGCCATTCCGTCTCTTTTAAAAGAGCCTTAAAAACGTGAGTATGTTCTTTGCCATTGTTTTTTGAACTTTACCATTTCTTCAAGTTTGGCCGTCTTGTTTTTTGTCGATTTCGATCTTAATTTCTTCTGCGGCGTGTTGGCCTACCTATGGGTTAAGCCTTCGGCAAATTACCGATCTTTTGGTTGCGAAGGCAGGTCACAGGAAGCAGTAACGCTTAAGAGGTTATCTAAGTCCTTCTCAGTATCGCATAGAGCCACGTATCTATTATATTGTTCTTTCAAACTAAGAACAATGACTCCAGATGGTAGGTAGGGTCTTTTCCCGATCTGGCTTCGAGTGTCCTTCGAGGACCCTCTTTGACCCTTCTGAGTTATTCATTAGGCCTTAGGGTGCCTAACCGCCAGTACTGCTGGTTCTTCTTTTTTCGTTTGTTGGCCTCTTTGTAGTCTATACCTGTATTTTAGTTTTGCCTGGGAAAAAAATAATTATTTATTTTATTTTATTTTTGGACTGAGAGTATCACCTGCCTCTATTGAGGCTTTGTGTGTCCGGATAAGGGTTGCTGTCTAAGATGAAAAATGGGGATGATTGAATGGATGAATGAGCCTGGGTGGGATCGTCCAAGGGGTGAAAATATGGCGGAATTTTGGTGGATGGTGGTCAAATCAACTCCCACCATCCGGGGTGCCGCCCCCTCGGGTTTTAGGTATTCTACGCTGCGTCCAACTTACATAGAGATGGTTTCAAGTCCCTCTCTGGTTTTGGCCGGGCTCCCCCGGAAGTTCTTTTGGAACACCCGGGGACTTGAGCGTAGTCCCACTGTGGGATAAGCCTCAAATTATGTCTTTGCACAGTGCGGGGCATAGTTGGAACTAGACGATGATAGGCAGCTTTCCCATCCGGATGGAGGTTCCCTGAGACAGGGAAGGGTGGTGAATTAGCCAGACATATTAAAATATGAGGGCCAAATGAAAATAGTATTCTCTCTTTCTCGAGGGGGAGAAGATGAATAGCAGGTGTGAGGAGGTAGAAAAATAGGCTAAGGTGATTGGCTCTGCCAAGCTTTGTCTTCATATGAAGTCTCAAAGATTGGGATTCTTGTGCGAGAGAATTTCTTCTTTTCAAATTCCTTCTTGATGATTAAAAACTTTCGTCGTTGGAGAGTGCATGCTGGCAGAGTATCAGGAGCTTTAGATAATCCGTGTGTGCTGGGCAAGAACTAGCAGACTTTGAAGAATAGAGGTTCTTTCCGATCTTCTTATAGTGAAGAATATGAGCTAAGTTGCAAGTCATCCTCACTGACAGGCTCGACACAATCGATCTCCTGTTGCATATACAGTAAAATATTTATCTTTTTAAGTATAAAATGTACAAAATGTCAAATCAGAACATTAATAATTCAGTATTTTATATATAGAAACAGAAGATCCTTTCTTGTTGTACGGTACCTCGGATTGTTCTTGCATTTTCAAAGCGCTTCATCAACTTCAATCGGTGAGCTTCATGTTGTTATAATGCTGTGAAGGTGATTGAAGGAAGAGCTGTTACTGTAAAAATTGTAGTTCTTCTGGAGATACACCCCCGCAAAGACCTTTTCAAGGAATGACATTCTTGAAAAGGTCTTTTTAAGAATAAAGACGAAAGCGCTCGGAATCGTTTTTCACTTTTCCTTTGTGGGTGTATCTGCATGCGACAATAGATCTCTCTCGATCTTTAAGATTATTATTTTTGGCGAACTAAGGTTTAACTAAAATGCTGTAGCTCTAAAAATAAACTTCTAGAAGATAATTCTTCTGGTTAACCCAGATACACTTATATACCAATTATTAGAAGATTCCTAAAGATCCATTACTACATCAAATGACCTTTTCAAGGTCAAAGGTCAACTTCTTAATTTGACCTCCTAGAGTAAATATGCATGAAATAAAAGTTGTAGAGTAACTCAGAGTGACTCTTATAGGTTTAATGTTGACCTTTTGCTTTTTCAAAGAAAATTACTTTTTACACAACTTTAGAGGGCCGTATCCCGGGAACCGCTTGACCTACAGCAGTGAGACACAGACCACTGATTTTTTTTCTCATCAAGTTGTAAAGCTCACAAATTTTTAGAAAAATGTGAGGTCATGCAGACTTTCTCCAAATTTTGGTTGTTCAAAGTGACATGGAGTGACCCTACTATAGCAAAGTTAATATAGTTTACAGGAACCAATTCGTACCGAGAAGCGCAGTTCCTAAGAAATACGAACGTTGGCCCTCTGGCGGGGAAAAAGGAAACAATGGATGTTACTATAACAGCTTAGCAACCACATTTTCGGGCAGCTTGGCGGGGGGTTCATAAATATCTACGCCAAGCAAATGACTGTATTCAATATTAGAATCAAAGTGAGGATGGGTAATATTGCTATAGTCATCGCATACAGAGGATTCGTATAATGCAACTCAACTGACAAAAAAAAATCATGTTTAGGTAAAGTCAAAAGCAAGTCAAATGATAATAGGGAAATATAGAGCCACAGATGAACTTAGGGAACAGAAGCGAAAGAGAACCCCGAGAAATCAAAGGGAATCTAGGGCCTTGAAATTAGACTGGTTATAGAGTAAAAAAAAAGAAAAAAAGAAGACAAGCGCCAACGCCTCTTCAGCGGAACCCACCCAACATAAGCCAAGAGCTAAGAGGCAAAAGAAGCAAACATTGCGCTGGCCTACTTTCAGACCTTGATCGGCCACACCTACTTCCTCGCCGTCAGTATCACTAAGACTGTCCTCGTCGTCGCCTGAAAATCCACAGCATAATAAAAGCCTCATCCAGAACCCACTTCCAATGTTATCATGACACCGGAATGAGTGGGTTCAAAAGGAGAAAGATCCCCATGCCCCCCCCCCCAATTCATTCCCAGTGGTTAGTACCCAAAGCGGGGCAGTTAATGCGGATGCTGATGATCACTTTCGCCCGGTTAGGCGAAACGCCTCATGCTACCAGGGCGATCGAATCCATACCTGACGAGTTCGATGGTACCAACTAAAACACGTGGCGCCGATGTGAATACTTACAAAACTGGGTCTATTTTATTAAAACTTAATTACCTGATGAATCCAGTTTTAAATGTAATTCTAACCCACTGGCGAACATGCATATAAACCGCAATCGGTGTCATCTATAATTGAGCTGTCGCAATAAATGAACGTACGTCCCAATCGGACGGACACAACATAAAAGAGCACACAAAACATAGATAAGGGCTCTTTTCCGGCTCTTTTCTCGCAAAAGCTGGTCGGAACTTAAAAGAGGCAACACGCGGTACACAACACACCGGGTGAAGGCACGCGATACACAACACTGCAAGTGGAGAGGCACGCGGTACACAACACTGCAAGTGGAGAGGTACGCGGTACACAACACGCGGTACACAACTTCGATGAGAATATGAAATAAAGAACTTATCAAAGATGAGAGTTAAAGTAAAAGAACGTCAATAGAAGGGTAAAATCAAAGGCATAATCTAAATAAGAAGGCAAAATAAATTGCCAACCTTGATGAAAGGCTAAAATCAAATGGCTATTCGCAAAGGTAAAATACAAATTTCAATAGGAAATTTTTTTTTAAAAATCTAGAAGGGGAAAATAAACAGGTTACCTTACCTCGAAATATTAAAATTTAGTATCGATAAAAGGATACAAAGATCTAACGTTAGAGATAAAAAACAGAAGAGATCGATAAAAAATATTTTATTCAGCGCTAATCTGGCGACAGCCTCCTAGGGCACCGCGTGAAGGCCCGCCTCCCCCCCGCGCCGGAAAATGCGACGCAAGTTTATATACATGAACCCGTCACGAGTACAAGGGGCAAGCGCTAGGGATTTTGCTCGTCCCGAGGTGACAGGCGCGAAGCTCACCCAAACTCGGACATTCAACAAAAATGAGCTGAACAGTCGGGAGAACAACGTGGTCGTCGCAGTGAAGTGCAGGAGAGCGCCCCACCAAATACTGGTGGGTTCCGCAAATGTGCCCAATTCGAAGACGACAGAAAGCGACCTTAAGCCATCGCGGCATAAGGGGGTAGGTCCATGTGAAGAGTCGCGACGTAATGACACAAATTTAAGTTCCACTCAGCCGTCTCCCATATTTTATCCGGGCATCCCCAGAGGGCAAACCAGATTCATGTCATGTAGTCAGAGGAAGAGTGAAAGGCTGGTCTGGTCGCTCAATCCTCGCGGACACTTTGGCGCCCTCATTCTCCACCAGTCGAGGAACGAAACATAAGATAATGTAGAAATCTACCCGGCACGCGGCAAGCGTGGCGTCACGGATACCGCGAATTATGGACTATGGAAATTCCAATGCCTCGAAAGCATTCAGCGCGCCTTGTGAGTCGTTCAAGATCACAATAGTCTTCTAGCCGGACACGATGCGTTATCTCCCGTACCGAGGAGTGTATTGAAACCATCTCGGCGTGAGGACAGACGCAGCGCATGGTAGAGCCCAGCTGACTTCATACAGAGGTGTTACAGTGTGAAAGTAGACCCCCTCCTGGATATTGAAGCCATCCGTGTATAAAGGGACGGATCCAGCGTGTCAAAGTGTGCTCCCAAAAGGTCTAACGCAATACTCCCGGCGCTGTGGAAGAGGAGGCGTAGCGGCATATAGTGAAAGGTGGTACTCTCCAGGGTGGCGTCCTGAACAGAACCATAGGCAACACCTGCGAAAGAGCCCTACACCCAAATGGCTTACAAGTTTGGGAATGAGAGCCTCTGTGGTGTGGCGTCTGTCGAAAACAAGAGTGAGGAAACGGTTCAAATCCACCACTTCCAGACGAACCTCGTTTAGGAACTAGTCCAGGTCCGGATGTAGCCGTGGATGGTGCCAGGAGTCCATCACCTTAGTCTTGGCCAAGGAAAACCGAACCATATGCGTTACGACATAGCGAGAGATGTGGTTCAATGCTTGTTGGAGTCGACGCTCCATTGCTGGCATCATGGCCGCAAGAAAAGAGAACGAAATATAGTCTTGGTAGAGCGTAGAGAGAATATCTAGCAAAGAGTGCGACACTGACGACGACACTTCCCTGCAAGTCACCCTTTCCCTGCTAAATTGGGTTAGAGAGAGCTCCCCCCCGTAAACGGGGCGATTTTAGAAATAAAGATTGGAAGGCATCTCCTCGCCCCATTGTGTGGAGAGTTCATAAAATCGCTAAGCCATGCGGTATTATAAGCCTTCTCCAGATCGAAAAGCGCCGGAATTTTTGAATCAGAGCAGAAAATTCGATGTGGGCTAGAACAGTTGGAAGTAGCACTGTGTATAAGAAAGGGGGCCTCTGCTGTCAAGAAAAAAAAGGATAATTTAACTTGCTTATTTCTCCTTCAACTTGCATACTTGGGTGGAAACCAGCCGGAGTATAGTAATCTTTCCCCGGTTAGCGAAAAGAGAGCACAGTAGTTATTCGCCAGGAGTTTGGGAGGATAGCGTCGATCCTGATTATGATGAACAAATCGAAGAAAGGCCATGTCTCGCTTACCTAAGTGTCTAAGAATGGTATACGGGACAACGTTCGTACGAGAGGCGGTATCCGCACACGAAGAGAGCGGATCACAACTCACTCAATGTAAACAAGTCGTTGAAAGGTTCTCCACCTATCGAGTTAAGTTCCAGTCGGCGGACTTCAGCGACATCACGAAATGCATTGAATGCTGGCGAAGAAGCATCCTGGCCTAGAGAATGCGGAGAAAGCGATCACGAAGGACTCCGGCCATAAACGGGGACTAAAATTTCGGTCCTATTCTCCTGGAGAACTTGCCCCGAATCCTTTTGACTTGTTTGCAAGCCTCTGCAAGAAAGATCTTCCCATTAAGAGAAGATACATATTCCCGCCAGGAAGTGCTGCGGGTGTACTTCAAAATATATCGGAACCTAGATCTAGCTCGAAAAATTCACGCTAGTGAAATCGTTCGGGCAGCACTTACAGCGCATGTAGGAATAACGCTTCTGTTTGAAGTCCGCCACACAATCAGCCAAGCATCACGGAAGCAGTCGAGATGCAAAAGGCCAGAGTTTCTTGGAATGTTAGTTAGACCTACGGCAAGGAGGTTCCCGGAGAACTCAGCGACCTCATCCATAGACCTAAACTTCTTGATAGTGAGCGATAAATCATTTATTTCATGAAATGCGGATCAGCGCACCCGCACCAAGCAGACCAAAGGGTTATTTCAGTCAGCAGTGGTCCCGGAAATGACATTTGAATAGGGAAGTGATCACTACGAAGGAGGTCATCGAACACCTCTCAGAATAATGCTGTAAATCTTGAGAGAACAAGGATAGATCAAGGGATGAAAATGAAGAAATTCTCGGGCAGTGATGCGTAAATTCAGGCACATTTAGCATAACACACCTATCTACAGCTCGTAAAGGGCCCGACCCCTGCGACTGATCGATTATTTCGTATCCCCAGAGGGGATGTCTACCGTTCAAATCCCCGAGCAGTAGAAAATGCCTCGGCAACGATTCCAAGACGCGGTGGAATTACCCCGGCGTCAAAGTCGGCTAAAGGTGGAATGCACGCAGAAATGAAATTATACCTCTATCCAGGCGAGGCTGCTCTGCTATTGCCTGAAAGGAAGTATATGTACGAGGAGAAGTCAATAAGTTTTGCAATTCGGATATGAGGAAACGAGATATGAGGAAAAGTGTTTTATTATTTTTTAATATAACAACCCTCGACTTCAATGCATTTGCGCCATTTGTCCCTGATGCTCCGAATTCCCGACAACCAGAAAGCTCCCGACTGCTGTTCAATCCACTCCTAGACGGCGAGCTGGACATCTTCATCGTCCCCAAACCGGCGTCAACGCAGTGCAGCCTTGAGCTGGTGGAATAAAAAGTAGTCGCTAGGGACCAGATCTGAACTGTAGGGGGGATGGTTGAGCTCCTCGAAACCGCACTCGCGCAGGAAGGCTTTGCAACTCTGGCCTTGTGGACAGGGGCATTGTCTTGGAGGAGCAGGACACCGCTTGTCACCTGCCGCGCCGCTTCTGACGGATGCACTTCTTCAGCCCAGCCAGTTCCTCGGCATAATATTGACCTGTGATGGTCCTTCCACGAGGTGCATAGTCCACTATCAACACTCCCTCAGAATCCCAGAAGATGGTGGCCATGATCTTCCCGGCTAAGGGTTGGGTCCGGAACATGATGGGGGTCGGAGAGCCCCTCTGCTTCCAGGCCATGCTTTCGAGCTTGGTCTCGGGATCCCAGTGATGGACCCACGTTTCATCACCTGTCACTATGCACGACTCGAATCCCGCCGGGTCTTGGTTGTACAGGAGCAGCAGCTCCTGCGAAATTTGACGACGTTGAAGTCGATCATGGGGCGTGAGGTTTCTAGGCACCCAACGGGCAGAGACCTTGGTCATGGCCAAATTGTCGTGGATAATGTTCATAACACTTCCATGTGATATTCCAAGTTCTCGCTAGATTTCTTCGACCGTCACCCGTCGATTTTCGAGGATCATCCTTTCCACACGGGGCACATTGTCCTCGTTGGTCACGTCTGACGGGCGTCCTGGACGGGGGTCATCTTCAAGGGACTCACGACCATGGCGGAACTCTCTATTCCAGCGAGCAATAGTTGCATAGAAAGGGGCGGTGTCGGTATACACTGCAACCATGTGTTCATGGATCTCTTTTGCATTCTTGCCTTACTTGGTCAAAAATTTGATCACTGCGCGGTGCTCAACCTTCTCCATTGTTGAAAAATTTGTGACTGACGATCTGCGATCAGCTATTGCTTCTTAAATAGAAGAGGCAGGAGCGTGCGGCTACAGGTCCTGAAGTGTCATAACTTGTCCTAACACCCCCACAATCAGTCATCCCCCTTCCTCTGTTTTGCCCTACCGATTCGCAAAACTTATTGACCGCCCCTCGTATATATCAAATAGAAGAGCGGAGACATCATGCCGGACCCGGTCCCCATCACGTGGTAGTGGGGTCGCATAACCCTTATAACCCGGGAGGTTCAGCATGATGTACATGCCCAGCTTGGGCTTCTGCCTTAAGTGGGGGCCTACTAGCCTTAGCTCCTTTGATGCTGTCCTTTCGGGGGAAGCTTTAGGAACCCTAAAGACGGCCTCACGACCACCTTCAGGGGTTACCTCCTGAGAGTCTACCGACTTGGAGGATTTTATTAAATTTTGCGAGCCAATCTGGCGACCGCCTTCTAACGCAAAAGTGGCCGTACTCACGATAAAGCCTACTAGGGGGCTAGATTAAAAAACAAATAAAAAAGATAAAGGAGAAAGGCTAAGCACAGGTTTAAAAAACAAAAGACAAAGAAAGCGCGCTCCTGTGTCGGGGGGTAAGCCCTGCCCCCCACCGGCGCAGCGCATGGACAAGCGACCTACACACAAAAAACAGTAGATTAAAGTGGAGGAAGCAAACCTCCTGCAAAAAGTCGTATAGTCCGCAAGTCTGTGTGCACAAACCAGTCCCGAGGACATGGGACAAGGGGTAGCGAACCCGCTCGTTCCGGTTGCAGGACAGGCAACGTGCGGAAAGATCACGCAGACTGAGACATTCAACAATAATGTCTCGAACAATCTGGGGGAAAACGCAGTCTTATTCGGAAACGACAAAAAGCAGCCTGAAGCCGTGGCGGCATTGGGGCGGGGAGGGGGTCAATGGGAAAAGGGGCGGCGCAATGGCACGTTTCCCATATTATTTGCCAAGCCACCCGGAGGGCAGCCCATATTCCTGCCATGTAATCAGTGTGCGAGTGTGAGTGTGTGTGTGTGTGTGTGTGTGTGTGTGTGTGTGTGTGAGAGAGAGAGAGAGAGAGAGAGAGAGAGAGAGAGAGAGAGAGAGAGAGAGAGTGAAACGCTGGTCCAGGCCTAGGGGACTCATTGGCGACATCAGTACTCGCAAATTCCTACACGTTCGGCTCGCCAAAGCCCTGGCCTCACGGATATCACGAACCAGGGGATGCGGAGATTCCAATGCACCGAAAGCACTCAGGGCGCTTTGTGAGTCACTATAAATCACAATCCGGTCACTGAAACGGATGTGTCGCGTTATCTCCAGTACCGAGCGGTGTATTGCAACCAGTTGGGCCGTGAATACAGAGGAAACGCCTGGCAGAGCCCCGCTGAATTCAAAAAGATGGGATACGGCGTGGAAACTGACCCCCTCTTGGGACTTTGAGCCATCTGTCTACATTGGCACGGTTCCAACGTGACAAGAATTGTGCCCCAAAAAAGGGGCGAATGCAATACTCCCGGCACTGTAGACGCTTTGGGAGCAGAGGCGTGGCGGCAAATAGTCAAAGGTAGTACCATCCAGGGTGGCGTCCTGGGCAGAACCAGGAGTTTCCTGGCCATAAAGCGAAGGGCTTAGGGTATGTCTTTCGTTGGCATAGGCATCGTTGAGAACACCTGCGAAAGCAGTGAGAGCTGTTGGCGACTGATGGAGGGCCGAGCTCGCGCGTACAGGCGAGAAATGAACTGTGCACGGAGCAGAGCGAGTGGCATCTCCCCACCATCGAGAAGTAGGCTCTCAAAGGGGAAAGTGCGGAAGGCACCGGTCGCCAAGCGAAGGCCGGTGTGGTGGATCGAAGCCACCTTCCGCAGTACACGCTCAGCTGCGGATGCATAATACTCGCATCCGTAATCGAGCTTCGAACGAACAAAGGATCGATAAAAAAGTAAGGCAGTACCTCTATCAGCGACCCAGGCACTGAACATCACGGAAAGAAGGATATCCATGGGGCGGGTGCAAAAGACCCTAAGGCTGCGAATATGAGCCTCCCAAGTGAGACATCGGTCAAACACAAGACCAAGGAAACGGTGTGGGTCCACCATTTCCAGGCCCACCCCATTTAGAAACAAGTCTGGGTTAGGGTGGAGCCGTGGATGACGGCAGAAGTGCACCAACTTAGTCTTGGCCAAGGAAAACAGAAGCCTATGCACTTCGGCGTAACATGAGAAGCGGTTCAATGCCTGTTGTAGTCGACGCTTGTGGGAGAAGTTGTAGGAAGAGTGAGGAAGTAGGGAAAGTAAGGAGTAGGGGAGTGAAAAAGTAGGGGAAGTGAGGAAGTAGGGTAGAAAACACAGGCTGTCAGAAAGAAGAAGTGGACGCTAAGCTGTGGCCGGGCGGTGCACTGAGTCCCGTCAGCCCGGCGACCAGAAAGGCAAAACGGCGCGCCCCTTACCGGGCGCACAAGGAGGAAGGGGTAGAACCACAGCAGAATGGCTCTGAAAGGGCGCGGGAACGACCGTGCTCCCGTAAGTCTGGAGTGGCTAGAAGCAGAGGGTGACTTTGTTTCACAATTGGGGCATAGGACGGCCAAGGCAGAACCGGGCGCACCGGGGCCAAGTCTTTAGCCTCGTGAAATGAGGCGATCCGTAGCCTGAACGGCAAGGATTTCCTTAAGAAGATACGAAATATATCGTTTCAAAGAAACAGGGTGCGGCTGTCGGAAATTGACACACTTCGAAATAATATACGATAGTGACTTATCATGTAAGGCCTTGGAGCAATATATACAGACTACGGATAAACACTACTTTGCACGTCTACACGAGCAATTCGTATGACTGAAGCGGGGCATTAATAACACTTCCAAGGCAGTGACGCGAATGCCTTTACGCAGTAGTAATACCAACCGGCACGCACCGACTCAGGGGGCTTATCACTGTCGAACGTGACGAAGAGTTGACCGGTAGGTCTCACGGCCCCTCCATTTTCTCATTACACGTTCGAACTTGAATGCCCCGTTGCCGCCCAGCGCCAAGGTGATATCTTTTAAGGAATAGTCCAAGAGTTCCCTCGCATAAACAACTCCTTTCACGAATTTCATGGTAGAAAGCGGCATCACACTCCCCGCGAACCCTAAAGTTTCGGAAGGGCACTAATCATGGCCTCCTCCGAAGGGTCCGACGCATTCGCCAAAAGGCTGCCGTCCGAGAAATGGGTCACCTTTGGCTCTGCATCAATCAAACTAGTAAAGGCCAGATAGCCTCTGAATGAGGGGCCCCGCCCAAATCGAGGCAACGCTCAGCGCACTTGCAGCTTTGATCTTTCTCTGAGCCTTCCCACCCGAGTGCGACTCGGGAAAGACGAGCCGAACTTAACTTTATCGTTTGTGGAAACGGGAGCAGAGCCGTCCGTGACAGCAACCCCCCAGGGAAAGAGAGAGAGGAAGAATTAGTCCTCTTTGTCTTCCTCTTACTTTTCTTTATATAAGAAGGTAGGGAAGGAGCCACTAGGCTGGACCGATCAGCCTCAGCAAGTTAACTCTCCGAAATGAAGGTCTTTGCTGCCAAAGGGGCACGGCCGGGAGAGGAAGACCTCCCTCTCCTTGTGATCTAGGACTCTTCTCTTGTCTTGTGATGCTTCGTCTTGGTTGGCGACCCGACCTCCATCGGTAGAGAGAGGGGAAAGAAACGCTAACCTCCTGCAAATTCGGAATGCAGGACTGTAGGGGGCACATACCGACAGGCCCCTCTATCCCCTGCCCCCCTACGTGGGTTGGCCTTATCGACCCGATTCCTTGATAGTGCCCCGTGATAAGAAAGGGGGAACTGCCGCTGGTAGTGAGGTAGATGAGCCCAAGGGCCACTCCAAAGAAGGGAATGAGAGGGAAGCCACTGTGCTCGTAAATTTGGAGGAGCAGTAAATATCTTCTTTAATAGAAGAGGGTTGGAGGGGCTCCTGAGAAAGCACAGGGCCACCTTTTCAGAGGTGGAGCTGATCGATGGCAAAGGGGGAGCCACTTAGACGCATGGAAATGATGAGAGGAGACACACTCCACCGATCGAAGCTGTGTCTTGTTTTACTTCGTATTCCCCGGCATCTAGGGAGGACGAGACCGCGCTTAGTATGGGGCTTTCTATGCGCCTGCGGTCGCTCACTATTCTCTTCACTTGTAGCTTTGGGAGGTTAAGAGAAAATTCTCTATCAGATCAGAAATTTCCAGAATGTGGTCGTTTACACATACTTAGTCCACGGGTCCAGCTAATATTGGCTTTGACAACCCAGGCCACCATTCAAGCGAAATTGCCCTAGAGCTTTAACCATAAAGGATGGGGGCGGCGTAGCGTAACCACCTGTGTACTGGAAGGTGAGCAGAGTCGACGGCCCAGCACACCCAGTGCTTAATACTTGCCTTAGTGAGCGAGCTATCGGCCCTCACAGGAGGTAGACACTGCCACTCGACTAAGGACCCATAAGAGGACGAAATGAGCCGGGCAGCCAGAACATCTGTACATACAAGGTAAGTTTGCAAGAGGGTAGGTGGGTATGTAATTAATAGAAGTAGAGATAGGCGGGTCCACCAACGAGTTGGGTGGGTGATCACATATTATCATACCCTAGTGCTAGGTGATCCCAGGATGGCATGCAGTCCACCAAGGCACTATGGCTACCGGACCGAATGCTGAACAGTTGAGAACAGTCCTCCTGGTACAAAGTGCAGGTAGAAAAAAGGTTAAGAGAATAACCATTATAATAATAAATAACAATACATAATACTACTAATAATATTAATAAGGATCATGATAGCAATAATATTACTAATAAAAATAATCCTAATAATAAATAAACTAGCCTTGAATCGGAAGCACTCAAATAATTTCCTCAGGCCCATTCAGAATTCACGTCGACCCAGTGACGGGGCTTCCCTAATTTGCACTCAGGCCGGTAGGACGTGGGGCTCCTCCAGGCATCAATTCTAACAGTCTACATAGGGTACCCCCTCCCCTTAAGGAGGCCTGCTTAAAGATGGGCCTAGGTAAAGGGGGCAATAAGAAAAAAAACAGGAACCAATGCGCCCCCAACTCCCCATCCCAACGGACAAATGCGCGCAACCCTATTGGGGAAACATCTAAATGGGAATTGAGACGCGTTCCTTTACACATGTCTACTAAAACATCAAAACTTGGCCCTAGCGACTGAATGGAACAAGTCTTTCGAAGCGGACATGCAAGAAGAAAAATCTCTACTTACTTTTAACTTGTTTCTTAATAAGTTTCGTTGGATCCAACCAATGCTGAAAAATTAAAAGCAAAATTAGTCCACATTCCCAAGGAATAGCTTCATCTGTAAACGGTTTCCCGCGAGGGGGGGGGGGCGACAAGCATCAAAGTCGTTAAAAATAGGCCACTAGCCCCTTATTTCCCTAGACGCAAATCAATCACAAAGGCAGCCATTATTTTTTTTCAAAGCCAAATTGCCCTTTTCGCCCAGTCCGAGAGCACACCTACGTGTGTATTGCGTATGATGGAAATCTAAATTTACAGTTCCGAAATGACACGAAAGGGGTCATATGGTGGCCTACTTTTACCATCTCGTTTTCGCATCGATCCAGGGGAGAGGTACAAAGCCTACCTCGCCTCCAACTATATATTTTAGTGATGGCCAGATTACCCGGTTTGATTGTGTGGATGAATGTTTGAGAGGGGTTAACCGAGGAGGAAGTGGGTGATAAGTGGGTATAAAGGGTTTGTGAGGTGTATGTGTGTGCGCTTGGGGTCTTTATGCCAATGGGTGAACCCTATTTTGGTGTGGACAACATGATGGGTAACTTTGTGTTTAATAGGACAGAAATGGGGTGCGAGGGGGGATAGTTTTAGTAGCGTTGAAGCGCGCCTACCCTATTTAACCATACGTCCCAAAGCTTCCAGAGAATAGAGATTTTTCACCTCCTCTAACATATTGGAGGTTATGTGATCAGCTATGTGTGTATGTGTACAAAATATTTCAGGTTATTAATATAAATTCCGACGATTCTGTGGAGGGCTGGACCTTGGGGCCATGGAAGAGTTAATTAGAATTTGGTGCGGATGGAGATCGGAATACGGATTTTACATCTCTTATTCGCTTTCGTTAACATGGCAATAGGGCATGTTGGCATTTTTACCATCATAAAACTTAATAGGCTAACCAAATTGGAAAAAAAACAA
Source organism: Ceratothoa steindachneri (assembly GCA_963969495.1). NCBI lineage: Eukaryota > Metazoa > Arthropoda > Malacostraca > Isopoda > Cymothoidae > Ceratothoa > Ceratothoa steindachneri. The sequence goes on from OZ018325.1 coordinate 20,139,908, forward strand.
GAGCAGCCAATCCAAATCAGGGTTCCATCCGACGACTAACCATACCTCAAGTTACAACTTCGGTCGTGATGGAAAGCAATACACTTTAACCCTTCCCCACCGGAATCAACGAAAGGCTCATGGGAGCATATTTAAACCCATGTGGCCGAGTGGTAATCCCGCCGGGGTCGTCGCAATCACTCATTTTTACCTACTTCCCCACTAATGGACGCCTCATATTTTATTTCAAGGTCACTTGTTCGCCGTTCCACGCGACGTGCCGAGATCAAAGGTCGCAAGGCGGGATTCCGTCGTCGTCTTTACCCGAGGAACGACCCCTCCACCCCGTTATACGGGAGGGGACATGACTGTTGGAAATCGAAGAAGGCGGCGAAGGACACGATCGCAAGCGCGGACTAACAAAGGCAGTATTAGGAACACGTATTTTCTTTTGTGAAACAACGGGACTTCAATACCCGGCCATGAATAAACTCCATCATAAGCACATACAAGCGTAGGGAAACCAAAGTGACGCGCAGGGGCGAAAAATCTTGTAAAGTACGACCCCGGTAATTTTAGTTGAAAACAAATCATAATCTCCAAATATTAATTTAAACCAGGATTCCCATTATTACGACACCGTGGATTCTCGTACCAGCCCCATATTTTCCAAAGAAGTAAATTGTCCAGAGAAAAAAAGCCACCAGAGGAGAGGGAGGGGGGGGGTCGTACAAGTGGATAAAACTAGGGGAGGGGAAAATGCATGGGCGATAGATCCCGAGAAGACAAACATAGTTCCAAAGAAATCGGACGGAGGCTCAATGCTTAAAGAGAAATATCGGAAAGGGAAACTGTATGTAACCAGAAAGAAAAGCAGGGAAAAAATGAATCAAAAGAAATGATAGAACCAACAAAGTTCGAGAATGACAAGTGCTGAAGACCTCAAAACAGCAGGAATGATTACCTAGCAAGTACTTCGGGAGACAAGGGGCCCCAATTTCCGATTACTTAGTGCAAGGAAGGTACACACTACACAGCCCGACTCGACTGTTTGGAACCTTAGGAGTGGAACTCTCCTAAACCAGTGCCGTTCGCGGGATGATAATGAAAAAAGTACAATGCCCCGCGGCATGAAGAGGAACAAGAGAATCCTCGTTGCATTCCGATTAAAACTTCGAACGTTACTTCTAAAAGTAACGTTGTGTATGTGGGGCAGGAAGAATACACAGTCCCCTCCAGCATGAGTCGGAAAACGCGACTTAACCCGGATCGGGGTCTGCTGGTTTGGGTGGCCGCGCACCCGCAAGTTTCGTTCACGAGAGCGCCAATACGCAATGAGAGGTGGTAGATGATGGTGATAATGATTATTATTATACAAAAACAGGGGTTTTGAATTGTGTACTGAGTAGAAACAACGCTTGGTCCCTCATTTCGAAGTTGTCATTTATTATCCAATCATGGAAGGCGCGCGCCGAGGACACTAGACTACATGAGAAGCAAAGGACGGGGGTGCCGCGTAACTCTCCGACCCCATTGCGCAAAGAAAAGTCTTATTGCGCCCACTAAATAGGCAAAAGGAGACTACAACAATGGAACGAAATTTCAGTTTTCCTCACTACGCCAAGTCCCTTCCGTAACAAAGCCTCTCACCCTCCTTGCGGGGGAACGGGGAGTTCCGACTAATTTAGCAATAATTTTGATTCTTTCAATGGCCTCATTAATGAGCTTGGAGGGGTAGGGTTTTTGCACCCCCCACGACGTTCTCTTCCAATTATCACCTCCGTTAGCTTAAATATGTTACGCGAGGTCCCAGCACCTAAAGACCCAGCAACCGGGTTCACAGGAACTGGCCCCAACCATCAGGGACAGACTGTAACGGCCCTAGGTACCGAGCGCCCCCCATCCCCAGCCGCTGGCTGGGGACATTCAACTCAAAAGTGACTTTATACTCAGACGGCGGAAAATTTCTTCATGAGTCGTTTTTTAAAAAGAGAATAGTTTTTTATCGATCACAGGTACAGTTATGAAAGCCCGTCTCCCTTTACAAAACCAAACCCATAATAGGGCCCATTACCAAACCCCCTAATAGGCCCCAATTTTGCCTCAATGATCGGAATCAACCCAACTCGCGAGCTACTCATCTTTAGTTCCTTGAACCCGCCAGCTTAATAACAGGCTTCACCCATTTACTCCTTTAGACGCTAATGTAATGAACGGGCTGATTTATGTTAAGAGAAACCCGAAGAGGGCACCTACGGTTAGATGGAGTACAAAATGTCTAGAAAAGAAAGTGAACCTGTGAGGGAGGAAAAAAGTGTGAAAGGTCCGGTCCATATCACAATGGATAAAGGTAGGGACGACAAGAAACAAAATTTAGTTCTTATGCATCATCAACAACCGATTTCCTACTAATTTTTACCACAAACCATTAAGCCCGTATTCCTGTCATGAAATCCTTAATAGCAATGGGTTTTTTTTAGGTCCAATAAGGATTTTTTTTTATATTTTAAGAGCCTATCTGGCGATTGCCTACTAGGGCAAAAATCTACGTACTCAGACTACAGCCTACTACGAGGCTAGATAAAAAAAAATAACGATAGGTAGGAATAGAGACTAAGACACAAACTAAAAAAAAGAAACAAATAAAAACGAAAAACAAGATAAAGCAGCAAGAAGGAAGAGGGTCGGGGATAGGCCCGCCTCCCCCCGACGTAGGGACATGCTACTGACAACAAAGAGTGGCATCAAGGGCAGGAGGCAAAAAGTCATATAGCCCGCAAGTCTGTATACACGAACCAGTCCCGATACGGGGACAGGTCACGTGGGCAACGATCACTCAGACTGGGACATTCAACAGGAATGTGCCGAACAGTCTGGGGGACAACGCAGTCGTCACACTACGGTGCAGGCGAGCGCTCAATCAAATGGTGGCGAGTCCCCCGAGTGTGTCTAATTCGGAGCGTACAGAAAGCAATCTAAAGCCATCGCGGTATTGAGGGGGTATGTCCATGGGAACAGTCGCGGCGCAATGGCAAATATGACAAGCAGCCTGCATTCCTGAAATGAAATCGGTGTGAGGAAGAGAGAAACGCTGGTGTGGTCGCTCAGTCCTCGGAGACACTTTGGCGCCCTCATTCCCCGCAATTCTTACATGTCTAGGACCCCAGCAGAAGATAATCTCGACATCCGCTGGGCTCAACAAAACTGTGGCGTCACGGATATCGCGAATCAGGGGATGCGGAGATTCCAATGCCCTCAGAGCGCTTTTTGAGTAACTATAAGTCACAATCCAGTCTCCGAACCGGGGACCTCGCGTTATCTCCCGTACCTGACAGTGTATTGCAAACAGCTTGGCCATGACAACCGACGCGGCGCCAGGGAGAGCCCCGCTGACTACAAACAGAGGGCATACGGCGTGGAAACCGACCCCCTCTTGTGACTTGGAGCCATACGTATACACTTGCACGGTTCCAGCGTGACACGAAGTGTTTTCCAAAAAGGCCGAATGCAATAATCTTGGCGCTTTAGAAGCAGAAGCGTGACGCCACCTTCCAGGGTGGTGTCCTGGGCAGAACCAGGGGTGACATCGGCTCGAGAGGTATGTCGAAATCTCGAAGGAGTTTCCCAGCCCTAAACACAAAGTGCTTTTTGGTATAACTGGAGTCTCTTGGCGGCATAAGTACCGCCGAGATCAGCTGCGAATCAGTGAGAGCTGTTGGCGACTGAGGAAGGCGCCGGGCTCGCGCGTACAGGCGAATAATGCACTGTGCACAGCGCATAGCGACTGTCATCTCCCCAGCATCGAAGCATGGCGCAGGGCACATCGTCCGGTTCAGGGGCAGTGTCCGAGCACGATGCTAGAGCGGAACGAAACTCACTCAATGTAAACCTTTCGTTAAAGGGTTCTCCGCCTCTCGAAGTAAAGTTCAGATAGCGACCTTCCGCGACATCACGACGCGCATTGAATGCTGGCAACAATCCGGCTAGAGAATACGGAGAAAGCGGTCGCGATGGATTCCGCTATGCACGCATGGTACGAGATTGCGGTCCCATTCTCTTGGAGAACGGGAGGGGGATCCTGCGAGAACTTGCCCCGAATCCTTTGACTCGCTTCCACACCTCTGTTAGAGGGATCTTTCCCGTTAAGTGAAGACACGTATGCCCACCAAGTAGAGAGGCAGGCTTACATCGAAACGTACCGAAACCTAGTCCTAGCTCGACGAAATTCGCCGACAGTGAAATCGTTCGGGCGGCGCTTATCGTGCATGTAGGAATAACGCTTCGGTTTGAAGGCCGCCTCACACTCGAATGACAACCACGGAAGGGGTCAGCGTGCAAAACGGCCACAGATTCTAGGAATAGTAGTTCGGCCCAGGGCAATGAGGTTGCCACCGAAAAACTACGGCATTATCTACCGCCCCAAACTCCTCGGCCATGGAGGTCATCGACTACCTCTCACCCCAAATCAGGCTGAGAATCCACAGAGGATAAGAATGGATCAAGGCAGGGAAATGAAGCCGTTATCGAGCAGTGATGCGTAAACTCATCCACATTTAGGACACCTATCTCCACCTCGTCGATCAGGTCAGCAAGGACATGATCCTTTGGATTGATCGAGTATTCTTTCCAGAGGGGGTTGTCTACCATTTAAATGTCCGAAAAAGAGCCTCGGCATCCATACCACGACGCGGTGGAAGTCTCCTGCGTCGATGTCGGCTGACGGTGGAATTTACTCAGAAATAATAGTATACCTCCTATCCACTCAGCTCCAATGCTACTGTCTGAAGAGGTATTTAAAGCAAAGAGAAGACCGGATACCTTATCCCGGGTGTAAATACCGCATCCTCGGGCATGGCCCCGATCCCGTGCTTATGGGGTCGCGAAACCCATATACCCCGGGTCAAGAGATAAAGATCCCATTCGATCCCTGACCTTCAGTCAGCGTCGTCTCTGGCCGGCGAATAGTGTGTGGCAGGCATGCCGGCCCCTGCAAGTTGCCTGCAGTGTAGTAGAGGGCACGGCACGACGGAACTTGCCATCCCTCGTTTCTCTAATCGAGTTGGCCCTTTCAAGTCGCTCCCAGCTGGACCGGTCAATTTTGGGCCATCTTTTTGCTCTCTTGGCCTGTGATAGGAAAGGAGGGAATGCCATTATGCCGCTGTTCCTAAAAAGGAGTGGCACATTGGCGACTCCCAAGAATGGGTAAGGGGGAGACCTCAGAAGACGTTAAGGAGGAGAAGGGCCTTCTCTTTAAGAAGTTTGGAGGGGGCACCTTTTTCTTCAGGTGGATATGCCAGAGAGGCGCTCCAATGATGGCAAAGGTGAAGCTCTTAGCCACAAGAGGCGTCTTGTTTTACCTCGTCCTCCAAGACACCTTGGGAAGACAAGGTGGCGCTTGGAGGCGGATCTCCATGCGCCTGCGGTCGCCCACTATTTCTTTCACTGGTAGCCACAGTAACATTTGAAAAAAAGAAAAAAAATGAATGAAAAGTAGCTACTATAACCACCTAATCCATTGAGGGGTTAAGAGAAAACGTCTCCATAATAACAGAAAATTCCAGAATGTGATCATTTACACATACTCGGACCAGTAGTCCAGCGATGACGAACTTTGACAATCGGGTCGACCATTCAGACGATATTGCTCTAACCTTTAATCATAAAGGATGGTGCCAGTGGGACTTCGGCCCTCGCATCACGTAGGGACCTCACGCTATACACTACCACTCAACTAAGGCTCATAAGAAGAGGAAAGTGCGCCGGGAAGCTCTAGAATCTCTGTCGATAGAAGAGCAAGTTTGGAAAGGCCTAGGCGGATGTGCAATAAAGAGAGAGAGAGAGAGATAGACGGATGTGCAATAAAGAGAGAGAGAGAGAGAGAGATAGGCGGATGTGCAATAAAGAGAGAGAGAGAGAGATAGGCGAGTGCACTAACGAGAAGGGTGGGTGATCACATAGTATCATACCCAGGTGCTAGGTGTCTCCCTAATTTGCACTCGGGCCAAGAGGATGTGCAGCTCCTTCAGGTACTAAGAATAACAGGTACACGGGGTACCCCCCCCCCTGCGGGGAGCTAGAGAATCAGAGCGATATCCCTTAGTAGGTTGTACTAATTGATGACGAGGCGTCAGGCCCAGACATGGAACCCGAGACCTTTCTTTTGGTCTGACAGTCAACGAGGCAGTAAAACCCGTGCGCATAAACAGTATAGCATCCGAGAAAGGGCACAAGATGGTGGTCAGCCCATTTGGCGCAGCTAAGGGGTTATTGGGGCCAAACCGATGTTCCTAATAATTGTGCTCCAAAAAACAACATTTTATACGATTTACCTTTTACTCTCGCACTGATCTTATTGCATAAAACGCCTGACATTTTCTTCCAATTTTTCCATGCTGACTGAATCTTGTGGCTTATTTCTGTACTCAACTCTCTACCCTCCGTCAACTTATCTACCCCAAGTCTTACTACAAGCACCTAATCTTTCTCCAATTAATACTTTATCGTTCCTACTATTTTTCATCCCTTTATCCTCCAGCGTCTCTCTCCACTTCAGTCCTGTCATCAATCAGTAAAATGTCGCCTGCTCCTTGATGTTCATCAGCAACACATTAAAAGGTGATCAAATATATGGGTTTAAAGCAGAATCCTAATAAAATGCAACTTTCACTCCAAACTTATCTGCAACACCCACGCTGCTTTTTACTTTACAAGTTACTTCTTCATACATGTCCTTTACCAGGCACCATCAAATTTCCTACCTGGGCACTCAATCATAATAATTCCCTAGATCACAAAGAGTCTTAACTCCTTTTGTTCTTCACCACATTTCTTCATGATTTACTTCATATGTGGCACAGTCTGGAGAACCAAACCGTCTGGGCAGAAAGACTCAATGGAGCGCTCTCAAAGATGGCACTGCATCCCTAGAGTGTGCCAGATTCGGAAGCGATTCGCGATAGGAAGTTGTGCTGTAACATCTCGTCTAGTCAGGGTTCATCCCTAGGTAGAAATACCAAGCACCAGCCGCCCCCCCCCCCAAAAAAAAACACACACGCAACCATCCACTTATTCCTTAGCATTTTCTCACGTTTTCCCATAATTAACCCATGTGTAAGCGGCCTTCCAATCCTTCGCTCATCCTGGCACTCTTTACAAGCCTATTTAAACCTATTTTGATATGCCAACAGCACTTTAAAACAGCCTCATTCAAACCATAAATACCTCTTACGCTCATTCTATCTACCTTTCGCATACCAGGTAACTCTCTCAAACAGCCTCTTGGCACATTCCACTTAAACCCTTAACATCTGCTAACACTCCGATCACTCCCCCCCCCCTGGCTAAGGTTTTTTTTAACGTTCATAACCTAGTAGTCGCAATCCGCTTCAACTGCACCACTACCAAAAAGAAAAAAAAAACTGAAGCGTTACAACCGCAATCTGTGTGGAAATTTTTTCACTTACAGTATCTGCGGTATGTGGAACGCACTTCCAGTGGAAGTTGTCAACAGTGAATCTGTTGACCAGTTCAAGTCGAGACTAGACAAAGTCTTGAAAAGTGGCCGTTTAGGGACGCAAAACAATTGAGCAGCCCTGTGCCCACTCGATTGCTAGTCCAAAGGTACCCTCTTTGAATGGACCGTAAGGTCTCCTAGGGTACCTTCTTTCCTTGTTGTTACTCCTTGTTGTTACCATTAACAATGAACCCTAGATACTTAAAACTTAACTCTTTCAAGAATAACAACACCATGGGCTCTAATATATAGTCCACTCCAGCCTCACCCGAAAAACCATCACATTACCCTCAAATACAAATAATTTAAGCTCCTCCTGCCTCTATACCCTGTCAAACGCTTTGATCCATACTTCCAAATCTTGAACGCTCAGCTACGAACACTAGATCATCAGCATATAATAATATAGAATCCATTCACCACAATTCCTCAATCCATTTGGTACTCATCTCACTACTCAAAGATATTAACCACTTGCCTTAAACCACCTATGGCGGGATGTGCGACCGATGCCTTTCAAGTTAGAAAGCACCATCCGCCCAAGGCCCTTCCTTGGCAACAAACGCCATAGGTCCCCTGCATTCCCACGCGGGTACAAACTACCAACCAGGTAAGACTGGCGGGAGTAATGGCTCGAACCTCTGCCTCCCTCCACGCGCCCGCTTCGTAGGGAGGGAAGGAGAGGAGCACCAGGAGCGAGTCGTTAAGATCCATAAGGGCTAAGCCCCGGAGTGTATTGGTAATGACACCTGCGGAGCGCCTAAGGTCTACCCACGGAAAGGCAGGGGCAGCAACAAGGGAAACTAGACTCCCTTGCCCACGTCTCAAGCTAGACGGGAGCTTTGGAAAGTCGAGACCCTCCAAAGTACAAGGGAATCCATACCCCAAAGTTCTCGAGGCAAGAAAGAAAGGCTCAATCGCCGATCGAAACCTCCGTCAGTAAACCTTCGAAGGCAAGAGCACCTTCTGCGCTCTAGGCAGCCAATAACCTTCAATTTTTTCCTACAAGCTTGGCCTACGGCCATTCCCGTTATGATCTTCACATCGAGGAGAGACTCCGTATCTCGTTGTACATAACGAGACCTGGATAATATTTTTCTTTAATGGAATAGCCGTGGAATCTGAGCTAATTGGGGGAGCTGCATAGAGGGTCTCTATGCGCTCTCCTTTATCTGTCTGCCTTCAAAAGATCATGTTGGGCGCATCTACTCTGCCCACCCTCCTGGGGTATAATATTTAAAGAGCCTTCCCCACACACACGGAATGGGAATGGGTAGGGATATATGCGCAATTTAGACACGGCATGATGTCTCCGCTCTTCCTTTGGCTCCGTACAGGCGATAGCGGTGCAGTTACACCTGAATAAAGGACTGTCGGTTTTATCTACATTACACGGTTGCCTATTAAATTTCTCCTCCTCGTGGACTTGAAAGGTAGGCACCACCTCTGAAGATATAAGACCAATCACAGGAGCCAGGGGCTATAAGACCCGATCGAAAAACTAGAGATTGGTGTCCTAAATGTAGATTAATTTTCCTGGCTGGTCTATTCCCGTGTTTTCCGGATGCAGACCCTGCTTTGGGGTAGGAGGCGGTCAACGACTGGGTAGTAATCACTTTCCCATTTATAATGACCGAGTTCCCTATCTAGTTCGCCCTTCGGTCGGTTGATAAGGCCGTTGAGTTCTGCGGTACCATCCTCGACCCAGCGTGACTAATATTCCAAGACAGTACGGCCATTTTGCACGTCGTACGCTTTTCTGGTGGTCGGCCGAGTGAGAAAGAGCCCCCAGAGAGAAGGGATATGCCTTAAGCGCTACAAGCGTCAAAAACTTTCACTTGTGTTAATTTCGGCGAGCGAGGGTTCGATTCTGTTGGGTTTTATTAAGCACGCTAGTCGCTCTTATTGTAAAATATACCCGTTTCCACTCAAGGGAGGACCTTACTTAGAGGAAGTATAAAAGAGTGTCAAGTTCTCAAATGACCCCCACCCCTTCAGGCCACCATCTTGGACCCGGATCCGACCACTTTCTGCGCTCTAGCTTGGTTAGTACTCCCCTAGCATTTAAGAGTATGCCACGGACTGAACTTTCCTACAGTGGCACAGAAACCTTTGATTTGGAAGAGGCATATGATAGCGCGTGGCGATACATAATCTTGGAGATTCTCCATACTATAGGGGCGAGAGGAGTCCTCACAATTTTCTTGTGCGAGCTTTCGCAAGATAGTTTATTCCGCGTACGGGTGGGAAGAAACATCTGTGGCCCTATAGGGAAGCAAAAGAGCATGCAGGGATATGTCCTCAGCGTTATATTCTTTGCCTTGAATATTAGCATCAACCTCATTATCTCGGTTCTGCTGGAAGATGTACTCGCTGCACGCTAGGTAGACGAGCTTTCGATCTCTTTTGGTGCGACCCAGATGCCAACTTTGGAACGTCGACTCCAACAGGCTCTGAACCGCGTCTCTCGCTATTCCGAAAGGCAGGAGTTTCGCGTTTCTTTAGTCAAGACTAAGATTATACACCTCTGCCGCTATCATGACTTCACCGAATGGAAGCACGGCTTCCGATTTTAGCGAAGGTAAGGCACAGCGCTATCATGACTTCACCGAATGGAAGCACGGCTTTCGATTTTAGCGAAGGTAAGGCACAGCGCTATCATGACTTCACCGAATGGAAGCACGGCTTCCGATTTTAGCGAAGGTAAGGCACAGCGGGTGTCGTTAACTGTCGAAAGGAGTCCCGATTCGTGACTTCACGACGGCTGGCATATAATGTAAATACCCTTGGTTCGAATCCCACGCTAAACTGTAGATCACCACTGAGAATAAATTAATCTTAAATGATTGCAGATCGGTTGTAAAACCCTACCAATTACTTTCCACTACTTCATCCAGACCCGGACTTGTTAATAAATAGAGTTCGCCTGGATTTTAAGCCGCGGTATCGTTGGTCTTGTTTTGGACAGAGGCCTCAGCTGGTAGGAGCATATTGGCAACCTTAGGGTCTTCTGTATAACCGTACCATGGATATTCTTCGGTCTGTGGCGTTCAGGACTGGGTGCTGATAAGACTATTTTTCTACTATTTTACTACTTCTCTTGCTTCTAAGCTCGATTACAAATGCGAGTTCTTCGCATCCGCAGCTAAGCGTATATTGCAGATGGGACTCGATCCACCCCATTGGTCACCTCTTGGCGACCGGTGCCCTCAGCAAGTCTCATGTGGAGACGAGCGGTGGAGAATGCTCGCTATGTGGCATTCACAGGGCATTATGCTCTTGTAAGCGCTGATCCGGCGTCTCATTCAATCGTTAATGGTCGACCTTAACGGTGCCTATGTCGTTAAGAGTTTAGGACATTGACTCTCGGGCCAATGTCATCGCTGATTCTGCCCAGGACGCCACCATGACATTTATTTACACGCCTCTGCTCCAAAAGCTTTTACCTGGACCAGGAGTACTGATCTATTTTTTTTTAGCACATGTCGTGCTACAATCTTCACGGTCGAGTTGATGGTAAGACACCGACCGGTGCAGGTGATTGCAGGTCGTTCCCGGTTCGGAGATTGAATTGTAATTTATATCGACTCATAGCGCCTTGACTGAGTGCGAGGCACTGGAATCTCTACACTGCCGAGTTCAAGAGTATCCCTGTTGCAATGGCTAGTGCGAGCCGGGAGGATGTCAACGTTGCCATCTGTTGGTTCCTGAACATGTAGAGTGCGGGAAATGGGCGCACTGACGAGGGTGCCAGACTCTGCAGGGACAATAGTATCGGACGAGCCTTTTGTTCTTCCTCACTGACTACATGGCAAGCAAGATGATAGACGGCCAACTACGATTTAAAAATTCTTGCCATTTCGCAGCGCGAATTTTCCCGTGGACCTACTCTACAATGCTTTGACGGCTTTGGGTAGTCTTTTGCCGACTCAGAGTCGTACATACTCGCAGGAGGCATTGCCATTTGATGGGGCGCTCCCCAAACCTCAATGTGCCGACTGCTTGGTCACAGAGACTGTCCGACACTTTCTTGTTGAATGCCCCAGCCTGGAGACCTATATGCAGGCTACCTGACCTGGTACCGGAACGAGCAGGGTAAATACGGTTTGTTCCTTGTATTCGGTACGGATTCGTCCATACCCGACTATGGAATTATAGTTTATGGAGATGAGCCTCCTCCACGATATTTTATTTAATTGCTTGGTTTCTCCCTCAGGTCCCAGTCCTCTCCCCGACACCTGAACGTGCCTATTATCTTTCCTTGATGCTGTTTGTGTATTTTAATTGGTCTAAAAATAGGTTTGTTAATAATTTCGGCGGCTGTATCTTACCTGGCGGCCGCCATATAGGAGCTTTAGAATTAAAAAATTAAGTTTTTAAGGAAAAAGAAAATCTAACCTCACTTGCGTTTCGTGCAACGGTGCAGGACCCTTGAAAGTAGAAGAGACCTGGTGATTTATGTCGTTCATGCAGCCGACCAAGTCCAGGGCAGCCAATATAATAATTTTTCCATATATGTATTACTTTTGCTACACTAGACAAGTACCTGAACATTATACCCGGGTTGAAATCCGTTTCTAGGCTACTTCTACAGATGAAGCGATTTATTCCGCCTACCGCTTGGAGGGAAAGAAGGTCGCTATTTATTGTGTACTGTACCTTGGAGGGTAAAATTCTTCAACCCCAAATTAAACCTTATCGGTCCAAATTTATTCTCGAACTCAAACCCAAGAGGGTTTGTTTGGGTACTTTGGGGACCATTACGAGTCAGTTTACCAAGTTACGAACAGATTTGAGTATTTATGCGCCCTTGTTCATGGAGGTTTAGTTTAGTACACCCATCTAGTTTTTCCTATTACAATCTACCAATCTCAACCATAACCGCTTTCTATTTTCCTATTTGTCATTTCTCTTCACCCACTTTTTCAGTAGTAAAACCCATTTCAACAAGAAAAATCTTTATCTATAGCCGGCATTAGTGGAAAGAAAATGTGCAAAAAAAGAAAAAGAAGCAGGCCTACTAAATATTCAATATTCATCGTTTGAATGATTAAAGATGCGCATATATGAACCACGAGGCATTCGTCAGTTCGGGATTCGGCCGCGCAACATATTTCCCCACATATCTTTAACATCAGGCTGGCCCCCAAAGTCCTTGTGCAATTCGAACGATCATATAGAACAGTGGCTTTATTATTATTATTTTTAATTAAGAGCAGTGGCTGATTAATGTTTTCGTTGTGACGGGGGAGGGGATCGGTATCACGAATGGTAGCGTCTACGTGGAAGATTGAGAATAACACCGCACTTTGGTAAACGTGTTTTTCCATATACCGTCTACTGTGTAGTTTTATTATTTTTACATGTTGAATAATAAGAACAATAGAGCTGCCCTACACCTAATTTGTACTTTTGAGCACCTCAGTTATGTGTACTAATTTATAATAAGATACTTAAAATATACCAAACTTACCCTCAACATTTAGTTATGTCTACCCCATCAAATATATCAAGAGCGGCTTCGTTTGGTTACACACACGGGAGTGGATTAGGCTAGGGATGTTTTCTCGCGTGGCCAGACAAGGAATAATAATGGTTTGAGCCTATTAAAAAAAAACTAAAAAGGGGCATCACCGCAAGGAAGTTTTGTAAAATAGGCTTATAAATGAAATTGGGTGATGTGAAAATGGGAAGTTAAACAGCCAGAGTAGTAGGAGCACTAGGACCACTTTACTAAGTTTACACTCCCCACACACTTTTTTGCCCCGTTAAGGGAGGGGGAGAACTTTGCATAAGGTAATGAAAGGTGTAACAGAAGCTCAATGATCCTAAAATAGATCGCAGAAAATATTTTTAAAATAGTTCAAGGGGAAAATAACCAATATTTTGCAATGCCTAAAATATTACTAACATAGATACATTTTATGTTACTTGAAAATATTTCTATTGTGTCGTAATATATTGTGCCCTTAATGTATGTATTACACTCACAAACTACTTTTAGATTTGTCAACAATAAAGTTTGCTGATATTTAAATTATGAAAATGGCAATCAAAAGGTTCCACGTAGCAGGACACATTAAAGCTAAAAAATATCCAACGATCTCAAAAGCTAACACAATGTTATGAAAAATATTTGGAGAGAATCCTCATTTTCACACATAAATGCAGACCAACTTTTTTGACTTTGAAGAATAATCAAAAATTCATCAAGAAGTGTTACAGAATGGTTTCTCCGTTATTGCAAAACAGTTAAGACGCTTGTTTACTTACTACGAGTCGTGGCCATAAAAATTAGCACAATGAATGATGAATATTAAAAATACGCCGGATCTATTATTACCGGTCGTAAGCTCTCATTTAAATTCTCCATTCTAAATATAGAATTTCGGACTCTGCTAACGTCAGAAAGTGAAAGAAAATTCGAGGTGAGGAATGTTTGCATGAGTGTGTGATCAAATAAATCTGTGTAGCATATACATTAATACAACAATCTAAGTTAACCATGCGAAATTTTCTGGAAGTCACTGGTGTTTAGGGGTGATGATAGAGTGGTGTAATATAAGAGTATGTGCTGCTACATTTGAACAAGTAAGATCTTTTAATAAAGTATCTAGAATATCACATGAATTATGGTGAAGCAAATAGCAGTTTGGGGGGCGATTAGAGCATTAGAAAATGGCAAGGATTTGAATGTGGAATGTGCCAGGAAGCTGGCGAATGACAACAAAGCTACACCTGCCGCCGAAATTACAAATAAGACTATTTACGTTAAACTAAGAATAAAAAATAGATCAAAACAAAAAAATAATAAGGCATGAATAAATAAAAGACAAAAAACGACAAAGAAAGTAGAAAAAAAAGGAGATCCTGCTCAGGAGTCGTTAAGGAGACCCGCCTTCGTCAGGCGCCACGGTATGAAACCAACAGCGAAAGTAATTAAATACTATGAAGGCCAGCCTCCTCTAAAAATATATAGTCTACATTCAGGAGTGCTCGAATCTATCCAGAGTACAAGGGACAAGTGGTAGCAACCTCGCTCGTCCCGGTACCGGGTGAAGTAATGCTAGGTCACGGGAAAAGTCGCAGCGCAGTAATAACTTAAAATTCGTGTCGGCCGTCTCCAATCTTGTTGCCATGCAACCCGAAAGGCTACCCAGATTCCTGCACTGTAGTTGGAGTGGGGAAGAGCAAAGCGTTCATCTGGCCACCCAGTCCTTGCAGCCTGTTTGGCGCCCTCATTTCCCCCAATCTCTACATGCCCAGGAATCAGGCAGAAGACAATCTCGACATACACCGGTCTCGTAGCAGGCGATGCATCACGGATACTGCGAACAAGAGGGGGAGGGGGTCGCTATAAATCGCAATCTGGTCTTTGAACCCAGCACAGCACGTAAACTTCCTTACCTAGCAGCGTATTATGACCAGCTCAGCCGTGAAGACAGGCAAAAGACGCTGCATTTTGCCCCGGACTTGTTCCTAAGCGGGGCTCAACTAATTATTTAGGCTATTATTGGATATATTAAAATGAAAAAAAAAACAACAACCTAAACTCGCACAAAACTAAAAAAAATGTCAAGGACTAAAACAGAAAAAGGAAAAGCATGATCAAGTACAGGAGATAAATTTGCATGCTCGTTCCTGAGACCGTGCATGCAACCAAAATCCACCAAAACAATATACAACGGAGGAGAGTACCTACTTCCAAAACTAAATAGCGCCACAATCAGGATACACGAGCAGGTCGTACCAGTACCGCGGCAGATAATTTGCGACGCGTCGTTGCACCAGACATTAAACGAGAATGTGACCAGTCGCACGGTCCTTTCGCACTGTTTGGCGACCTCTTCAGCGCGCCGATTTTCCGCAATCAATATATTGTACAGGAATCCAGCATTAGACAATTTAAACATCCCCTCCCCGGCTAGCACCACCTTTGGCGCCATGGGTACTACGAACTAGATGGCGTTGAGATTCCAATGCCTCGGGTGCAGTAAAGGGCGCTCATTGAGTCGCTAGATCACAATCTGACCTCCGAACCGGGCACGACGCGTAATCACCCATACCAAACGGTGTCTTGTAACCGGCTCGGCTGGCGACTGCTTACTTGAGGATTAGTTGCCGTATTAAAAAATTACCTAGTACTAGGCTACTTTAAAATCGAATTCAATAACACACACAAAAACAAAAAACAACCCAAACAAGACCAAAAATTTTAAAAAAGGGAAAAGGAAACGAGTAGTAAGCAAGCTCCTGGGTTTGGGGAGAAGTCCCACCGTCGCAGGAGCGTGCGACGTATAAGTGGGAGAAACTGTTAAAATAATAGGGAGAAGGCCGTCCTCCCACCAAAAGTCTACAAGTTCACCAGTCAATGTGCACGGACTCGTCCCGAGTACAAGGGACAGGTGGTAGCGACCTCGCCCATGCGGGTACCGGGACAGGTAACGTGCATGAAGATCACCCAGACCAGGACATTCGACAAAAATGTGTCGAACAGTCTGGGAGACAACGCAGTCGTCACAATCGGGCGTAGGCGAGCGCCCCATCAAATGGCGATGCGTCACACGAGTGTGCCCGATTCGGAGACGACAGAAAGCGACCTGAAGCCGTCGAGACGTTGGGGGATAGGTCCATGGGAACAGTCGCGGAACAAGGCACAAAACTTTAAGTTCACTTGGACCGTCTCCCATATTCTTTGCCAAGCAGCCCGAAGAGCTACCTATATTCATGCCATGTAGTCGGTGTGTAGAAGGGCAAAATGCTAATCCAGTCGCACGGTCCTAGCGGACTCTTTGGCGCGCTCATTCCCGGCAATTCCTACAATGTCCAGGAACGCAGCAGAAGAAAATCTCGATTTCCGCCCGGCTCGCCAAAACCGTGGCGTCACGGATATCGCGAACCAGGGGATGCGGAGATTCCAATTCCCCGAGAGCACTCAAGAGCCATGGTGAGTCGCTATCGATCACAATCCGGTCTCCGAACTGGGCAGGTCGCGTAATCTCCCGTACCGGGTGGTGTATTGCAACCAGTTCTACTGTGAAGACACGCAACGCCCAGCAGAGCCCCGCAAACTTAAAACAGAGGGGATAAAAAGTGGAAGCCGACCTCCTCTTCGGACTTGGAGCCATCCGTATACACTGGCACGGTTCCAGCGTACACGAGGTGTGCTGCAAAAAGGTCGAACGCAATACTCCGCCCGCGCTGTACAATTTTTTTTTTTTATTTATTTAAGGGGCTATCTGGCGACTGCCGACTTAGGCATAAGTCGCCGTAAAAAACAGCCTAGTTCTAGGCTACTTTAAAAAATTAAACAGAAAACAATAAAAAGAAATAACAATAACAATAACAAAGCAATAAAAAAACAATTACAAAAACAACAACAATTAAATCGGGTTAAATAAAAGGGAGAAGGCCGGCCTCCCCCCAAAAGTCAATAAGTCCACCAGTCAAAGTACACGCACTCGTCCCGAGCACAAGGGACAGGCGGTAGCGACCCCGCCCATCCCGGTACCGGGACAGGTGTCGTGCGCGAAGATCACCCAGACTGGGACATTCGACAAGAATGTGCCGAACAGTCTGGGGGACGACGCAGTCGTTGCAATAGGGCGCAGGCCAGCGCTCCATCAGATAGCGATGCGTCACACGAGTGTGCCCGATTCGGAGACGACAGAAAGCAACCTGAAGCCGTCGCGGCGCAATGGCACGCAACTTTAAGTTCCCCTCGACCGTCTCCCATCTTCTTTGCCAAGCAGTCCGAAGAGCTGCCCGTATTCCTGCCATGTAGTCAGTGTGAGGAAGAGCGAAACGCTGGTCCGGTCGCAGAGTCCTCGCGGACTCTTTGGCGCGCTCATTCCCCGCAATTCCTACATGTCCAGGAACCCAGCAGAAGATAATCTCGACATCTGCCCGGCTCGCCAACACCGTGGCGTCACGGATTTCGCGAACCAGGGGATGCGGAGATTCCAATGCCCCGAGAGCACTCAGGGCGCTTTGTGAGTCGCTATAGATCACAATCCGGTCTCCGAACCGGGCACGTCGCGTAATCTCCCGTACCGAGTGGTGTATTGCCACCAGCTCGGCCGTGAAGACAGACGCAGCGCCCGGTAGAGCAGCGGCTTTGGGAGCAGAGGCGTGGCGACAAATAGCCAAATGTGATACCCTCCAGGGTGGCGTCCTGGGCCGAACCAGGGGCGCCACCGGTACGAGAGCTATACCTAGCTCTAAACCCAAAGGGCTTAGGGTATGACTCGATCCTAAACACAAAGTGCTTCTGGTGTAACTGGAGTCTCTGGGCGGCATAGGAATCGTCGAAATCAGCTGCGGATGCAGTGAGCTGTTAGCGACTGAGGTAGGCGCCGGGCTCGCGCGTACATGAGAGTGATGCACTGTACGCGGCGTAGAGCGAGTGGCATCTCCCCAGCATCCACCAAGCTCTCAACAGGAAACTGCGGAAGGCACCGGTCGCAAGACCAAGGCCGGTGTGGTGGATCGAGTCCACCTTCCGCAATAAACGTTCGGCTGCGAATGTATAAAACTCGCATCCGGAGTCGAGCTTCGAACAAAGGATCGATAAGAAAGTAGGGCAGTAGCCCTATCAGCGCCCAAGGCGCTGAACGTCACAGAACGGAGAATATCCATGGTGCGAGTACAAGAGACCCTAAGGCTGCGAAAATGACCCTACCAGGTGAGGCGTCGGTCAAATACATGACCAAGGAAACAAGTGAGATTCAACCACTTCCAGGCGCACCCAATTAAGAAAGAAATCTGGGTCGGGGTGGAGCCGTGAATAGCGGCAGAAGTGCACCACCTTAGTCTTGGCCAAAGAAAACCGAAACCTGTGCGCTTCGGCATAGCGAGAGGCGCGGTTCAATGCCTGTTGGAGTTGGCATCTGGGCCGCGCCAAAAGAGATCGAAAGGTCGTCCACGTAGAGCGTAGCGAGAACTTCTTCAGGCAGCAACGAGGTGATGCCGCTGATGCTCAGGGCAAAGAGTGTAACACTGAGGACACTTCCCTGCAGGACACCCTCTTCCTGCTCCATTGGGCCGGAGCCAACGCGGAATCGACACTCTCGCAAGAATTCGGATATATACATTGAGAGGCGTCTCCTCGCCCCCATCGTGTGGAGTCTCTATGATAACGTATGGCCATGCGATATCATAGGTCTTCTCCAGATCGAAAAACACCGTGTCGTAGTGCTGTCTACAAAGGAAGGCCTCGCAGACGGCATTTTCCAGTCGGAAGTGGAACTTGCGCAAGCCTCACTGTGCAGAAGACAGATGGCCTCAGCTGTACAGGAAAAGGGCTAATCTAACATTTAACAATTTCTCCATCAACTTGCACACGCAAGAGGTTAGAGAGATTGGGCGGAAACCGGTCGGAGTAGAGTGATCTCTCCCCAGTTTGCGAAAGGCGAGCACAGCAGAGATTCGCCAGGAATCTGGGAGGAGACCCTCAACCAAGATCCTGTTGAACAAATCTAACAGAAAGGCCATGCCTTGCTCACCCAAGTGTCGAAGCATGGCGTACGGGACATGGTCTGGACCATGGGCGGGGTCCGCGCACGAATCAAGAGCGGAACGCAACTAACTCACAGTAAACCTGTCGTTGAAGGGTTCTCCGACTCTGTAGGTAAAGTCCAGCCGGCGGCCTTCCGCGACATCACGACGTGCATTGAATGCTGGCGGAGCAGCATCCCGGCTAGAGAATGCGAAGAAAGCGGTCGCGAAGGATTCCGCGACGGACGCGGGGTCCGAGATTGCGATCCCATTCTCAAGAGAAAGGGAGCGGGGTCCTGCGAGAACTTGCCCCGAATCCTTTTGACTCGCCTCCACACCTCTGCCAGAGGGGTCTTACCGTTGAGTGAAGACACGTATGCCCACCAAGAAGAGCGGCGGGCGTGCTTCGAAATATACCGGAACCTAGCCCTAGCCCGACGAAATTCACCGACAGTGAAATCGTTCGGCCGGTGCTTATAGCGTATGTAGACATAACGCTTCTGTTTGAGGGCCGTCTCACACTCGGGCGACCACCACGGGAGTGGTCAGCGTGCAAAACGGCCAGACGTTCTGGGAATAATAGTAAGGCCCGCGGCGATGAGGCTGCCGGAAAGAACTAAACTGCCTCATCTAACGACCTGAAATGCAGGCCACCGCGCCCGCGCCAAGCACCACCGATGTGGGCTCTCAGGCGGCAGTTGCCCTGAAAATGATATTTGAATGGGAAAGTGATCCCTACCATGGAGGTCATCGACCACCCCCAATCAAAATCAGGCTGTGCATCCGAAGAGCACAAAGATAGATCAAAGCAAAAAAAAATAAAGCGGTTCTCAGGCAGTGATGCGTAAACTCATCCACATTTAGGACATCCATCTCAAGCTTTTCGATCAGATTGGCAAAGACTTGTCCCCTTGGATTTATTGAGTAATCTGCCCAGAGAGGATGCGTGCCGTTCAAATCTCCAAGAAAGAGAAAGAGCCTCGGCAACCGTGCCACGACGCGGCGGAAGTTCCAGGCGTCGAAGTCAGCTGACGGTGGAATGCACGCAGAAATAATATTATACCTCCTATCCAGGTGCAGCTGCACAGCCACTGCCTGATAGGAGGTATGTAAAGTGAAAGTAAGAACGGAGACATCATTGTCAGGTGTAAACCACGCATCCCCCAGCCCGGCCCCCATCTCGTGGTGGTGGAGTCGCAAAACTCTTATACCCCGGGAGGGCGGGCAGGGAAAATGCGCCTAACATGGTCTCCTGCAGAAAAATAGCTAGCGGAGAACAGAACGAGACGAACCTCCGCAGCTCCTTCCAGTTGGCCCAGAGTCCATGGCAATCCCATTGAAGGAATATACCCTCCAGGCCTAGCTTGGAGACGCGAGGGCCCTCTTCGAACAGAAGACCCTTACAGGAATGGCCGGACGCTTCCCGGACTTTGAAGACTTATTGGGGAAGGTTATGCTCGCCATGCGAGTCGTTTTCTTGCTCCGCGTCGAAACTTTAGGCGGGCGTTGCGTCTTTGGAGGCGGGGGGACCTCTTTTCGAAGATCCACCATTTCCGAGCCACTCAACCCACCACTAGACGTGGGCGAAGGAGCCGAAGCTCCTTTCGGGGGACAGCTTTGGAACCCCAGAAGATGGCCTGACGACCAACTTAGGGGTGTTGCCTCCTGTGAATCTAACGACTCGGTGTAGGCGCGTGGCCGTTTCGCCTTATGGGACCGGTCACACTGGGCGAAGGGGGGGAGGGGGGATCCCTGCTTTTAGCCGGGCTTGGTGTGAACCCTTTTTGCCGCCAGCTTTACCAGGGGAGAGCCCGGGTTAAATAGAACCTGCAGAAGGGTTCAGAATGGGCGCGGAAACAACCGTGCTCGTTGGCCTGGATGGGCCAGGAGCAGAGGGTGCCTTTCTAACTATTGAGGCATAACACGTCCCAGGTTGAGCCGGCCGCGCCAGGACCAAGTCCTAGCCTCGCGGAATGAGAATCGATCCTGGCCCTGAACAGCCAGGATTTCTTTCTCAAGGAGATACGCTCCACATTGCTTCGAAGAAGCGGGGTGCAGCTCTCCGCAATTGACACACTTGGCCACACACAATTTGAACTTATCGTGTGTGACCATGGAGCAATTTACACATACTTCGGGTGACCCCGACTTTGCACGTCTATATGAACGATTCGTATGGCCGAAGTGGTGACAGTAATAGCACCTCCACGGCAGTGGCACAAATGCCTTCACACGGTAGCGGTACCAACCGGCACGCACCGACTCAAGGAGCTTGTCACAGTCGAACGTGATGAGAAGGTCAGGATCCACCCTGTGAAATTAGAAGCCGACCAGAGAAAGTTGTGGGAGAGGTTGTATGAAAAGCGAGGAAACAGGAGGGGAAACAAGTGTCTGAAGGAAGGAGAAGAGGTCAAGCTGGGGTCGGACAGGGTGCCGAGTCCCGTCAGCACGGCTGCCAGGAAGGCACATCGCCGCGCCCCTTACGGGGGGTCGATTTGGGGGTGGGTGCCTGCTCTCTTGGCACTCTCAGGTCCCTATCAGAGAGTTCACGTCAACAGTGATAGGGTTTCATTAATTTGTACTTCGCTATATGCAGCTCCTACGGGTGCCAAGGGCAACAAGCTGCACAGGGTACTTACACACCTGCGGGGTCATTCCATCAAAAGCTGACAACCGTGCTCGATCAAGCACCACCACCTTGATCCTTCGAGCGGCTGCGGCGCGATAAAAATTTTGAATGGGAAAGTGATTTGCTGTCATGGAAGTCGTCGACAACCTCCAATCCAGTCATCTCGTGCGTCACTGGATCTTAGGGATACACCAATACAAGAAAATGAAACAGTTCTAGGATATATGATAGATATGCGAATTCTTCCACATTAAAGAAATACTAATTTCCAACTCTTCTACCAGTTTAGCTAGGACTGACTTGTTGAACCTGTAGATAGGGGGTCTGTCCCTAAAATTCTCGAGGGCAAAGAGAAAAGGCCTCGGCAACCGGTGTATGACGGCGGAACCCCGGCTCATCGAAATCATCTAACACTATTAGTTACAGGGCGTTCGGAATAAATTTGACGGTTTGCATAAAAAATAAAAAAAAATCTAGGATCTCGGCTAAAAATAAATGTAGGATTTTTTTTTTAATACCAACTACTCTGGAGTATGGGTGTGAGATAACATTTTACTCAATGTAATCGCCGTCAGCTTCCATCACATCCTCAAGAGAGCTCCGAAACGTGGTGCCTGCGTTCCCCACTGTGTCCCTGGGAAGATCTTCGAAAGTCTCCTTGATCTTGGCCACCAGTTTAGTAGTCGTCTCTTAAACTGCGCAGCGCACAGAGTAATCCATAGGATTATAATCGGGCGATCTAGGCCAGAAGGTAGGGCTAGTGGGGCTGCTCTTTTCCCCTCAAAAGTGTAGTTATCTTTACTAATACCCTGAGTAGCTTATCTTTTCCAACATCCGAGGTAGCTTATCTTTCCGCAACACCCGAAGTAGCTTTTCCTTCCAAACACTCTGAGTAAGTCATCTTTCCAGACATATTTTTTGCTCTGCTGATTTTTACAAGCTGAATGAGTGTAGGGAAGCTGAACTTTACAACGTGCGGTTGGGCTTCTAACGCGTATGTACCAGTGTCAATCACAGCGAAAGCGGGCCCCGAAATCGTAGCGTACGTAGGGAACTAGTCAAAATTGGTTTGGTTAGGTTAGTGGTGAGCGCAGGCAGCCCCCCGCCCAACTCCCTTCCTTCCTATCACTTTCCGTCATAGAACCTGTCGAAGGGGTTTCTATAGTCACACGTTCCTGACGCGGAACGGTTTGGCCATCACTGGGGGACCTAATGAAGACTATTACACTCGAGGGAACTGTACGACCTTCCGGTCTCAGTTAGTCTCAAACTAGATTGAAGCTGCCTGGGCTTTTTCCTTTTAGAAATCTCCCTTTTACATTTTTCGCCACTTTCTTAACGAGCCATCTTTCTTGGCCGACAGCAAATTTGCTGGTGAGGCGCCGATTAACTTTCGTCCACACGTCTCTGGGTCGGGGTTGGCGTGGATTTAACATGCCATCTTTCTTCCAATCTATACTATTAGTAACCTCCTTCAAGGGGGTGATAGGTGTGCATGGAAACCAAATTGCAGCTAACATCTGTAAAATTGCGTGGCCCCCAAAGGCCGAAGATGATTCACTCGGGTTTTGAATAGCTTTGAAGATATGCGGCGGCTATTTATTTTAAACTCTACTTTTAACTTCCTCCATTTCACCACTTTCTTTACAGATGTTTCCTTTAAATTTTGAAGAAAAACCATATCCCTCTCAAAACGAAAACCCGCTTACAAGCGAGTGTCATTCTGATTATTATGCGAATTTCATTACCGGGTCGGGAATCTCTCCTGCGATTGAACACGGACGGGTGGCATATTCAATAGAATGTATATTTTAATACTGTCAATATCTGCTTTGGTAAGGAAGGGGGGAGGGATATGGGAGGAGATCAGTGCGAATAATAATAATAAAATGTATTTATAATGCGCCCTTCAGGGCTGTTAGCCCTCCCAAAGCGCAGCAGGATCTCTTTCATCCTTTTGTTTTTGTTATAAACATATAAATAAAACGAGAGTTGAAATAGAAGCATTCCATCGCCTTTAAACTCCACACCACTGAGAGCCAATGCTACCAATAGGGTGAAGGAGAACAGATAATGGGTAAATGGCTATTTTGAAATCTGCCTAACGACGAGCAGGTAGCAAAATGTCTACCCGCTAATGTGCTGTGGGCAAATAAAACCAGAAACCTTCGTACAAACCCCCTAAAACCAACTCTCGTTTACCCGACCCTGAATGTATACCCATTTCCTCCATCCCACGGTACAGCCAACTTTCACGCCAACCACCAAACAAAACAATAAGGGTTAGTAGACCTCCGACTCGTTTCTTCACTTCCCCCTCGCAACTGAGTGGGGAAGGGGGGGGCAGTGTAAGGCTTCCACCATTCGTAGACAAGAATTGAGAGTTATCGCGACGGCGATAAGATAGGCCGGGTTAAGATCGAGAAGGGCAATAGACACCTATTAAACCTTGCGTCGCAAATGCATAAATGGAACTCTACGCCATTAAAATAAAATGTAACGTTCACCAAATAACCAGGAAACAAAAATTACTAAAAGCGCAAACAAACGGACACAAATCAGGGACTGACTCAAACATACGTCCAAACAAAGTAAATGAGAAAGGGAGGATTATTACAAAGCCGAGAGAACTTGGATGCAAATTCGTGTGCAAAAGAACTTGGTCTGTACACATTAAAATGACTATTTCTCAGTAGAGGCCTACTGTTAAACGTGGGGCCGAACCACGGGTATCTATAGCATATGGCAGCCACTGTGACTACACTATGTGAGTAAATTCGTGTGAAGACACCCGTCGACTTCAGGCGGATACCAAACACACATTTATTATAATTTATGAATTAAACAAACAAGAGAATTTACCAGAAAATGAGAAATGAAAATGTGCGGACGATAAATGCCCGAGTAAGGGTCATTTGAAACACACGGAGTCGGAGGACTTGTAACTAGCCAACCCCCACTTGAAGCAGTTCCCCCTCCAACATAAGAGTCGCAAAGAAGAAATAGTAAAGACGGCCAGTTCGTTTTTACATCTAATTTAAAATGCAAAAACAACGAAGGCGTATCACGCCAAAAGTTAGTAAGGGGGATTTTCTGCAAACAAATGATGAGAAGTTAAAATAGAGAGAAAACGTACGAAAGATACAATATAGCAACAGTTTAATCTGCAAGTATTTAAGGCTGGAGGGCAAACTGCAGAGAATGGGGCGACGCCTTCAGGTCCGCTTTCTGTAGTCAGTGTGAGGATGAGCCAAGTGATGGCCTGGTCGCTAGGTTCTCGCGGACTCTTGGAGCCAGCGAGCATCGGCGCGCTCATTCCCTTCAATTCGCACATGTCCAGGAACCCAGGGGAAGATAATCTTGAAATCCAACCATCTCGAGGTGACCGTGACGTAACGGAAACCGCAAACCATGGTGTGTGGAGCACTCAAGGCGCTTTGTGAGTCGCTATAAAACACAATCTGGTCTCCAAAGCGGACACGACGCCTTATTTCCCGTACCGACCGGCAATTTCATTGAAGAAATATACCCCCAGGCCAATCTCGCAGAAGATTCAGGAATCCTCTCCAAAGAGAAGACCTTCACGGGAATGGCCCAACGAGTTCCAGAGGCAGAACTCCGGGCGCTGTTGGCCAACAATGCGATGAAGGCGCTGACGCCTTTGAGGACTGACTTATCGGGGGAGGTTGGGCTCGCCATGTGAGTCTTTTCCTCCCTCCGCCTCGAAGGCTTAGGCGGGTGGGGCGGCTTCGGAAGCGGGAGTCCTAACTTTTGAGGATCCAAAGTCTCCCAGACACCCAACCTAGCCCTAGGTGTGGGCGTAGGAGCCGAAGCTACTTTGATACTGTCCTCCTTTCGGGCGCAGCTTTACGAACCCCGGAAGATGGCCTCACGAGCCCCTTCAGTGATGTTGCCTCCTGTGAGTCTAACGACTCGTTGTAGACGTGGGGTCGTTTCGCCTTACGGGAAACGGTCACGATGGGGATCCCCGTTTTTTGCAAAGGCTGAGTGTGAGCCTTTTGTGCCACAAGCTCGGGAGCGTTCGGGGTGAGTAGAACACATAGAACGGTTACGAATGTGCTCGTATGCCTGGAAAGGCCAGCAGCAGAGAGTTCCCGCTTTTTAATTGAAGCATAAGACGACCCCAGGCAGCACCGGGCGCGCAAGGAGCAAGCCTTTAGCCTCGCGAAATGAGAGACGATCATGGGCCTGAACGACCAGGATTTCATTTTCCAGGAGATACGCACCGCATTGCTTCGAAGAAGCCGGATGCGGTGCACACTTGGCCGTACACGATTTGGACTTATCGTGTGCGGCCTTGGAGCAACTTAAAGAGACTTCGGGTAAACGCGACTTTGCACGTCTACAGGAGCGATTCGTATGACCGAAGCAGTGGCAGTAATAGCACCACCGCGGCAGTGGCACGAATGCCTTCACGCGATATCGATACCCACCGGCACGCACCGATTTGGAGCCCGTCACTGTCAAACGTGACGAAGAGGGTAAGGGTGGGTCTCGAGGCCCATCCCTGACACTCGCCGGCGAATCATTAAGTGTCTGAAAGACACTAATCATGACCATCTCGGAGGGGTCCGACGAATTCGCCAAAAGGCTCCCTAAATAGAAACGGATCACCTTGAGATCTCTAACAAGCAAGCTAGCTAATGCTCTCCTCTGATGGCTCATTTTACCCTTGGCCAACATGCTGCCAACACTGGCACGAATAACCAGAAAGCGTTTGAAGCCGGCGGGCTCGAAAACGCCAATTAGTCTCTCAATGAGGTGCTCCGAGAAAATCGAGGCTCCTCTCTGCGCACTTGCGACTTTAGTCATGGTCTGGGATCCTACACCCGGGGGCGGAAGTGCTGATCTTGGCCAGGTCACTTGCCGCAACGCCAGCAGATCTGTCCGTCATTAGTGGCCCCGAGGAGTGAGAGGGACCTTTTTTGCTCCTTTTATTTTTAAGAAAGGAGGGTGAGGAATGAATCTGCTTCTCTCCACGGCTGTAAGGAGACCTTAAGCAGGATGGACAAGCTTCAGCAAAATCTGTGACTGGATCATCCCCGGAACCCCCACCAAGGCATCACATATCATATTTGCGGTACTCTCCATCACAGTCTAGTCTGGTCAAAGGTGTGCCTCAATTTTCCACATCCTCCCCGACACCTGGGGAGGACGAGGCCGCAATTGGAGGCGCATCACGATGCGCTTTCCCAATCTTGCTTTCAGTTGTCACCATTACATTTAAAAAAAGAGTGGGCCTCATGGAAAGTAGATACTATGACCTCCCTATGAGTGGGAAGATTAAGAGAAAAAGTCTCCATAGGACTATAAATTCCAGAATATGATAATTTACACATATAATCGGCCCAGATCCAACGCTGATGGGCATTCCCAAGCCGGCCCGCCATTTCGGCGAAATTGTCATGAAACTTTGAGCAAAAAGGATGGTACCTGCGTAGCCACCTTACGTGGACTGGATGAAGGTGAGCAGTCTTCGGTCCAGTACACCTCGTACCTAATAAGTGCACAAACCAGCGGGCTTTCTTCGGCTCTCGCAGCACGTCGGGACCTCACGGTATACAAGGCCACTCGACTAAGGCTCATAAGTGGAGAAAGTGCGCCGGACAGCCAGAACCTCTGAAGAGGAGAGCAAGTGTGGAAAGGCGTAGGCGGGTATGTAATAAAGAGAGGTAGAGATAGTTTGTTTATTTTAATTTTAGGAGCCTATCTGGCGACTGCCCACTTGGGCATAAGTCGCCGCAAACTTTAAAATAAGAATATGAAAACACAAAAATAAAAAGGGAAAATGGCACCAATTAGGAAGCAAGCTCCGGCGTCGGGGGAGGGGGACATCCCCCCGGCGCAGGAGCGTGCCACCTACAAAGAAAACAATAACAAAAAACCAACAACTAGTTAAATAAAGGGGAGAAACCGGCCTCCCCCTAAAAGTATATAAGTCCACCAGTCAATGTGCACGAACTCATCCCGAATACAAGGGACAGGCGGTAGCGACCCCGCCCATCCCGGTACTGGGACAGGTAACGTGCGCGGAGATCGCCCAAACTGGGACATTCAACAAGAATGTGCCGAACAGTCTGGGGGGCGGGACCACTAACGAGTAGGATGGGCGATCACCTATCATCATCATACCCTAGTACTAGGTGATGCCAGGATGGCATGCAGTCAAAGAGAGCACCATGGCTACGGGGCCAAACTCTGTCCAGGCGAGACCACTCCTCCTGGTACAAAAGTGCTGGTAGAAAATGTTGGGGGGATAGCCACAATGTTAATAAATAAGATTAAATAATAATAATAACATACAAATAATAAGAATTATAATACCTTATGATAATAATACCCAATAATCAATAATAATACCCAGTGATAGAATACACAATCATTATTATATATAATCATAAAATAAATATCTAATCATAATAAATACTAATATAAATAAAAATAATTAATATCAATAAATAATAATAGTGTATAATAAGAATGAGAGTAGTAATAATAATAAAAACAATTAAAGGTAAAGTAGTAAAGAGAGGGGGCGAAGGGAAAGCGCACCAACAACTTTCCCAGGACACATCATAGTTCAAGTCAACCCAGTGTCGCTTATGTCGCAGATATTTGCAAAAAGCCGAGGGTCGGGCTTGACCTTTTCCCTCGCCCTTCAGTAACGGGGGTTCCCTAGTTTGCAATCAGGCTGGGGGACGTGCGGCTCTTGCAGGTACCAAACATAACAGGCTACAAGGGTTACCCCCCTGCGAGGCTTCGAGGGTGTATCGATACCATCCAGTTCGCACCGACTCAAGGAGCGTGTCACGATCGTACATGAAGTGTGGGAGCGAGTCTCGAGGTCCCTCCTTGTTTCCTCATCAGACGTTCGACCTTGGCTGTTTCATGGCGTCCAACTCTTCTGTGATATCTTGCAAGGGATAGTCAAAGGGTTCCTTCGTATAGACTTCTACTTTCACCAAACTCAGAGTAACATGCGGATTTCACCTGTTCAGGCCTGGAGCAATCGAGTGTCCGAAGAGCCGTCACAATGGCCGGCGGAATCGATGGTACTACTCCCAAAGCGCTCACCGATTGGTGATGCGCCGAAATGAATAATGATTTGGTAATTTTAGAAGGTTAAAAACCGATGGATGGATGGCTGAATGGAGTGAATGGTAGGGTGATTATGCAAGAGTGAATGAAGCGAGGTAAATTAATACATTGTGACATGTTAAAATTCTGGTGAATTGATGGAATGGGATGATTTTTTTTCTCCAGGACGTCTATCTGACAACTGCCACCAAGGGCATTGTACCAAAATTACGGAACGTCCCCTAATCTTAGGCTACATTAAAAAAAGAAAAGAAGCAAAACTAAAAGACAATAACCCCAAAAAGAAATACAAAAATAAAGGGGGAAAAACCGAAAGGGAGACTCGCTCCTTACGGAGCATGCGCCCAACACCAAAAAGATAAATAAAATAAAGTCCAGCCTCCCCTAAAACTGAATAAGTCCACTTTCAGGGGTGCACGAACCCGGGAATGGAATGAATAGTTGGATGAGTATGCTAAGGTCTCTGAAGCGAGTTAAAGTAATAAATTGCAAAAAAAAATAAAGTTCTTTTAAAGTTGTGGAGTAGATTGGTTTCTTCTAGGTAGCGGATGATCCCTCGAGTGGAGAGGGCCCCTCCTACCGTTGCTAGGCAGGTATTGCCGTCGTATTTCTCCTAAGGTTTGCCACTGCTATAAAGTGTTTAGGATTAGGGGAACAATACAGTCCCCATAGTAGGGAGGGTCACCTCTCTAAGAAACGGTGGGTGGCCAATGCGGAATCGGCATATCAATGACACTTTTATCATGTCGGGGCTTCCCCTTCGATAGGTTCAGGAAAACATGGGCCATCTTATCTGCTCATCTGGCTGATCAGATTTTTTAGATGCCGTTATGGATTGCGATGCCAAAGTCATCGCAGGGGGAGGGGGAGGGGGAGGGCGATGAGTTAGTGGAGCGCCAGAAGAATGAAACTAATCTCTAGTCCAACTAAACATGAAGCTTGATCTTTAGAAGTAGGTGGAGATCAGTTCGCCTTTTATTGCCAAGATGGAGCCGCGACGGCGGACGGACCAGCCTCGTCCTGGTGCTTAGCCGTATGCGGAGCTCTACCAAGATTTTTTTTTTTAAGGGGCTATCTGGCGACTGCCCCCTTGGGCATAAGTCGCCACAATCAAACAGCCTAGCTCTAGGCTACTTTAAAATAAAAATATAAAAACAAAACAATGATAAAATTGAAAGATGACAACAATTAGGAAGCAAGCTCCGGCGTCTGGGGGGATGGGGGTGTCCCCGCTCCACCAAGAGGAGCGTCCGCCTCTCCTTCCAAGCACCAGGGCGTGTCCCCTTGAAAGGACCTTGCCTTATAGTTGACTTTGACTAGGGGTGATTCCCACCGAATCAGTATTCTCTCCCAGGAAAGACCCTGTCGTCTGGAGCAAGGGGAAGGGGTCACCTTTGGGCGACCTCACTTTGGTGTGGAGAAGATAGGCCATTGTGGCCGGAGAACCGACACCATTGTGATTTCTTTGGGATGGGGGGGGGACCTTACATGCCGACCCCAACGAAGCCGCCATACACTAGGCAAAAAAAAAGGGAAATAACGTGTGCCAATATACCCACCCCTTCGCCTTTTGCCTATCTAAGTGGGTTCGCCAGATGAAAATCCACCCTCCCATCGTGAACGGGCGTCCCTGCGTCGGTTTCCGGGTACTCCTTTTGGTGAAGGAGGGCTTCTGCGGAATATAAGAGGGGTGCCGATGGTTGACTAGGGGGTGTCGTCCAAGGACAACTCTGCGGAAGAGGGTAATGACGGAAAGCACCCCCCCCCCCCCGACATGAGGCGAAAGAGCCCTCTGCGCAGGAAGAAACTTCGACGGGGTGCCCAGCGAAAACCTACTTATTAGAGGTAGAGGCGCCCGAGGGTACCTATACCAATTATGGGTGGTGAGAGTGGAATCCATCCGTCCACCAGTGGGATATAGGAAGGTTTTTTAGCCGTTTTCCACGACAAAAATCCTGAAGCTTATGACCATAAAAAGAAGCGAGTTGGTGGACTATACGGGCCTATACCCAACATCCATTCAGGCGCTCCCTGCCTATCATATCTCGGATGATCGTACCTTTCAGGGGATCCAATTCTGGGCGCATAAAATAATGTCTGCATCTGTACGGCAACACAGCGACGAAATTTCCCAGCGGGCAGTCGGTCGCTTACCAAAGGACGCAGCAAGAAGCCAAGATCTAACGATCTATCATATGACAGGCCCAATGACCGGTCCTAATATTTTAGTTAGCCTGGTAGCCAACAAAGCAGTAAAGCCCACCATAAGTTGGTAAGCCTCGTGCACCCGAGAACAGCCACAGGAGGTAATCATCCAATTTAGGCGCAGGTGAAAAAAAAGTTTTTGGTGTAAAATCGATTTTCCCATTATTGGCACCCCAGCTCCCAAGACCTCTCAATCCTGGTTGGCCTCTTACAACATGCGGACGTTGTTTATAGGGGTTTCAAAGCCTCTCTGACGCTGTATGAAGTAGCTGGTCCTTAAACCTAAGAGAATAAGATTTTTTTTAGGAAACGGGAGGGGAAGGGGTGGATCAGTTTCCCCAGATACTGTGAAAAAGTAAATTCAGTGAGCTAGGCCTTCCTTATGGGCACTCGGGTCAGAAGGACGAGGGGCTGAATGAAATAGAACAAACACGAGGCGATACAAATGGATGCAGAAACCCATTTTCGCTAAATCTCTAAATGTTATTCTAAACTACGCTCTATCACATTGAAGCACTAGGCTAGCTAACTCGACCCCATTTAATAGTTCTTCCAGTATGTAGGCCAACGCCGGAGTCAGCTTTGTCGCGTCTGGAAAAAGGAAAGCCAAGTAGGCTCGATGGTTTCGTCAGTAAACAATAACGATACAACGAAGCTAAACGAGTTGCCAACTCGCTCCAGAGCTTCAATTGTTGAGTGCAAGCATATGGTGCTCAGTCTCTAGAGGAAAGTGCCCTGGTACAGTACAGGGGTAATGTTCGTATGTATGTTTACTCGCATGACCTGATTATTTCTAAGAGGAGATGACGCATTTCATCGACTGGGATGAACAATCGCCATCCATAACAACTTTTATGACGACACCTGCACAACTAATACAAAAAAAATAGGATGAACGCATCAAGAACTCTTACCACGTAAGAGCAATACCTACTTCTCCAAACTGACGCCCTTGTATATAATTTAGAGAATAAAAAACATGCTAAAACTTGATTAACTCAAAGCGATTAAAAAATAAATTGATGCCAACTGCCCACAATCGGGTATTCACTACGCAGCAACACATGATACATCGATGGGAGGGGCACATGCGTAAGACAAAGGGGGGGGGGGGAAATGAGCGCGACAGCACTCAATCCAGAGATGATGTAAGCACATCCCATGTATGTGACTAACAGTTCTATGAAAGAGGCGCCTAGCTGTAGCTATATTCCAGATAATCCAATGAATAGAGTCGATAAAAGAGGGGAAGTGGCCACTTTTTCGGTCAGGGATTTTAAAAAACGCAGACAATTATTTATGTATAATTTAAGGAATTGCCCTCCAAAAAGCCATGGGTAAAAGGGGGAGGGATATTAGTAGGGAGAGAAGCTGAATATAATCTCATGGCTGTAATAGAAGATAATGCTGGGAACTAAGTACGGTGTTTGGGATCTATATCTTGGTCTGGTTGAGTGACTTTTAATAGGCTTTAGTAATGTGTATAATTGTGTTAGAAGGGTTAGGCGACGCAGGGTTTCTTTGAACAATTATTTCCATCTCCGGTCTTTGCCATTAACTTACGATTAGTATGTTTACTCTTCCCCAGATTGGGACCTACATTTATTATGGAACGATGACGGTGTTGTGTCTTTCTTCGTAGTTCCCGAAACCTCAAGAGGTCGACTTGGGATAAGCGACATCTACACGTTTTCACTTGGAAAATTTTATGGCGCAGGTACTATCGGTGGTTTTCGGTTTACAACACAAGTAATTAACGTCCCATTCTCCTACTCTTATGCCAACGATGGTAAACGCAAAGCAGACTTGCACACTTATTATTTATTTGGCTATTGGTTATTATAAAACTAAGAAGACAACACTAACTAAAATATCTTCGCAAGGAAGTTGTGAAGTCAGATGGGTGGGGGGGGGATCTCCCTGTAACAAAGGCGGTCCCCTGTGGAGACCCTTAATTAAACGACGAATCAATGAGTCATTTAAAACAGATCAGCCTAATTTACTTTAACTTTAATTTACCTGGAATATGTAATGACAAACAACCTATAAGTAACGTAACTTGGTGCATTATTCCCAGTGGCAATTCTCTCAAAGATAATTACCCCACGAAGAATTTTCAGTGACTTTTAATGAACATTCAAGATGAAAAACCTGGTCATTTAAACTTTATTTTGGATCAAGATACATTAATTCATGGATACAAAAACCAAAAGCAAAAAAAAGACTTCTTCGTTTAAAAGTACACGATGAAAAGAGGCCATGAAAACCAAAACAAGATTTGTGGCCTTGTTTTTAACCATGTTATTTTTTTAAAAAGCACATCTGGCGACTGCATACTAGGGCAAAAGTCGCCGTAATCACCTTACAGCCTAATGCTAGGTTAAATTAAAGAATAAAAACATGGAAAAAAAAACAAATAAGAAAAATACAAAAGCAAACTTAAAACAAAACAAAAAGTAAGAATGAAAAGACTGACATCGGGGCGAGGTTCGCTTCCCCCATGCCCAGGAACATGCGACCTGCAACAAAGAGTCAACAAAAGGTTAGTCCACAAGTCTGCGTACACGAACTCGACCCCGAGTGCAAGGGAGAAGCGGTAGCGAACTTGTTCGTCCCGATACTAGGAGAGGTAAAGTGCCAGAGGATGCCCTGACCGAGATATTCAAAACGAATGGACCGTTTGGGGGGGACAAAGCAGTCGACACAGTGAGGTGCAGAGGAGCGCCCCATCAAATGACGGTGCACCCCTCGAGTATGTCCAATTCGAAGACAACAAAAAGAAACTTCAAGCCGTCGCGTCATTAGGTGATAGGTCCATGGGAACAGTCTCGGCACAATGGCACGCAACTTTAAGTTCCACACTAATCTGTAGTCAAGCTTCGAAAGAACCAAGGATCTATAGAACTGCAAAGCATTAGGAGCCCTATCAGAACCCCAGGCGCTGAACGTCACGGAACCGAGAATGTCCATGGCCAGGGTACAAGAGACCTTAAGGCTGTGAATATGAGCCTATCAGGTGAGGCGTAGGTCGAAAACAAGACTTAGGAAACTGTGCGAATTCATCACTTCCTGGCAAATCACGTTTACTAACAAGTCCGGGCCTGGTTGAAACTGTGGATGGAGGCAAAAGCGCACCACCTTAGTCTTAGTTAGCTAAGAAAAACCGAAACCTGTGGGTTTAGGCATAGCCAGAGATGCTCGAGAGTTGACATCTATGCCGCACCGATGGCAGGGTTAGCAAAACAAAACTAGCCGAAAATAACGCGGGTTTTTTGGGGGGGTTTTTTAGGTGAAATTTGAAAAACTCCGGGTTTTCAAAAAATTTTAAATTACGGTTTTTTTCAAGAAATGAACGCTACTTATCATTCTTTTATTCAAAGTGCATATTTATGTTTATAATTTTAAAAAATATTCATCAAATTAAGGTTATTTCTCTGATACTAACTCGTAATTCATCTCCTCCTAAAGGGTATGGCTATCATGGGCACTCACAATTCCCGATCAGTGATCTGTTCATACTATAATATAATTACTAAACTAATTAATTATTAATATAAAAATAGATAGCTATTCTTTTTCTAAGTTATTCTAATGCTTGTAGCGTTTGTTTTAAAAAAAACAAAACAAATAAAACCCGGGTTTTAGGGGGGCTATTTCAAAATTTGGGGGGTTTTGCCAACTCTGACCAAAAGCGATGGAAAGATCGTCCAAGTGGAGTGTAGCGAGAATATCTTCCGGCAAACACCGAGGTGATAGCGTTTATGCTCAGAGCAAAGAATGCGACACTGAGAACACCTCACTGCGGGACACACTCTTCCTGCGCCATTGAGCCAAAGAAGGCTTCCCTATGCGTAATCAACGATCTCGCAAAATGTCCGAGCCAACCAGTCAAGCCTCGGGTGGGGTCGTGGGAACCGAAGCTCCTTTGGTGTTGTCCTCCTTTCGGGGGGCAGCTTTAGGAACACTGGAAGACGGCCTCACGACCACCTTCACGAGTGTTTACTCTCGTGAGTCTAACGACTCGGTGGAGTGGCGCGGACGTCAGACATTACGATAAACTGTCACGCTGCTCGTAAGCTTGAGGCGACAAGGGGCAGATGGTGCCTTTTTTTTAACTTTAAGCATAATCCGTCCCAGACAATGCAGGGCGGGCGAGGGCCAAGGGAAATAAGAGAGGATCAGTAGCCTCAACAGCCAGGATTTCCTTCTCCAGGAGATACGCACCACATTGCCTCGAAGAAAGGGATGCGGCTCTCCGCAAATCAGACTTCGCCCTATACGACCTTGGAGCAGCTTCACAGACTTCGGGTAAGCCCTACTTTGGAAGTTTAGGCAGTAGAGGCATTCTCAGTGAGATCAACCAGAAAAATTGCGAATAAACGCCCTCATCTCTCAGATTTTGCTGAAATTTGGTAAATAGGAAATTTGGGGGCCCTAAACCCATTTCAGAAATTCTAAGGTCAATCCGACCAACGGTTCAGGAGATATGATCTCGGGCATTTTGAGGTCACTAACATTTGGCGACCCATAACTAGGGTAATAATGGTCATAATTATATAAAAGTAAATATATACATATATTTAGAATCAGAAAAAGACAAGGAATCCAAATATGAAAGTTTTAGAACCCTAGGTTGAAAAATTGGAAAGAATTTGAAAGAATTTTATAAATGAGAAAAATGAAGGCATAGCTTTGGCTATTAGAATCGGTAAAAAAAAGTATGCTCGTATTTTTCAAGTAATTAACACAAGTGAGCACTGTATTTTTAAATTGTCCGTCAATTACATATTTTTCACACTTAACCTCTTAGTGACCTCTAGAAATTGAAATTATAATTTTTTTGCATAGAAAAAACAGTCAAAGGTCTTGGCTATTAGAAACATAAAAAGGTTGTTTATGCAATTACTTTTCATGTAACGAACTTATGTTGACACCATATTTATAAATTACAGGTCAATTTAGGAATTTATTTTAGCTATCACCGACAAAATAATTACAATAATGATAGGGAAGACCTATTAACCTAATACCATTTTGGCATATTCGATACGTTCATTTTTTTTCTGAGGAAAGGATATATTTGATTCTGCTGCCTCCTCTTAGTGTAGGACAACTCATGACAGTTAATATATGATGTCCTGGCACTGCACACGAATCCTTCTTTGAGGGATAATGATATGCACTTGCTCCTGATGAACCAGATGGATGTAAAAAGTTCACTGTGTAATCATCAAACTCCTCACAATATTCCTCCACAACTCCATACCAAACTTGCCCCTCATAAATGCAGCTAACATACTCTCCTGGTTCGACACATTTTAGGTTATCAACTCCTGGTTTGACACATTTTAGGTTATGAACCTTTGCAGGTTCATTAGTAATATGACTTTTCCTTATTCTTTTCTTTTCTCCAATGCCACTTGAAATGAGATACACCTCAGTTCTTCCTTGTTTATGGAACAAATCTATGATATTTCTGAGTTCCCAGAATAGCCCTACTCTCCTTGAATCAATGTTCTAACCGTTGTTCAGATGTAGTTACAAAGAAAAATTTTATTGTCTAGCTCAAGTTTTCTTCACAAAACTGAAACATGTCTTCTGGGGTAAGAATTTGCCTCTCTGTAGTTCTCTGCACACTGGCACGAGCAGTAGCTCTCTTCACGGTTCCCCCAATCTCATCACAGGCATTTTTGCCATGGAATGTAGCACAAAAAAGTGCCATTCACAGGACAACCCCAAATCCTATTCATGGTAACAGAGATTTCTGAAGTTGTATCTGTTCTTATATTGGCCAGCACATCCATCCCCAAAATAGTACACCTTCTTCAGTTGTGGGCATCTGAATTTAACATAGTTCATAAGCTTTATTATAAATGAGTAAACGATTATAGTGTTGTGTTTTAGTGATGGAGATCTATAATAGATGACAATGAAAGAATCAAATATTTTCAGAGAAATCACCTAATATAACTGCCTCACTCTGAGGTGGCAGTGTTTCTGTCAACTGTTTTAATTGCTGTGATTGCTGCTGTGCAACAAAATGTTTAATGATGATAAGTATTCATGAAGTGGCTCCACTTTGTCTACCATTGTACAACAATCAACAGTCACCCATTACTTGTAAGATATTTCATTTGGAGCAGATTTTACAGTCAAGCAACTTAAGAAAGTTCAGAACAGCCTCTCCTCTTGGGCAATCTTTGCAAAGTTGCATCATGCGGAAAAACTAATAAGAGAAAGAAAAACAAAAACAAGAAAAACAATGACCTTAATGCAGCTCACCCCAGCGTAGAGGATTCGAGCGTTACTGGTGCGCAAGGGAAATGGAAAGAGAAGAGAAAAGAGAAACAGAAGAAAAGACAAATGAAGATCGTAAAAAAGGGAAGAAGGAAAAGAAGAAAAACAAGGGAAATACAGAGACGAAAGAGAAGTCTCTGGCGAAAGAAAATGTGCAGACAAATGTGCGAGGGTCAACCTTATTGGGGAGTCTCAAGCACGGGCCCTGCAACCCCTGCTAGCAGCACGCCTGTGAAGGTAAGTTGCCTACCAGGAAGGGGAAACCAGCAGATGAGAGTAGAGGTGGAGAAATCTCAGATTTCTGAGAACTCAGTCGTTGCCCTAATGGTAAGTGGCAACGACCTCTACCTCAGAGGAGAAATGATAGGCCCCACAGAAAAGATTCTCAACACAGTCATGGGTGCTGTAGATGACTGTGGGCTAAAACACGCAGACGTGTAGTGGTCGGGATGCTCCCGAGAAGAGGTCCAACCGGACCGCTAACTCGAGGAACGTCTCCCTTAATCGACGCCTCGGAGATTTGTGTACGGCGGAGGGGGTCTTTTTTTGTGGACCCTTACCGCACCTTCTATGGTAGGTAGAAACGATCTCTACCAAAGGGATGGGGTACATCTTTCCTTTAAAGGAAAGGCTATACTCTGCAACATGATACAAGATGTCGTGGAACGGACCCTAAGGAGTGTCTGGCCCAGAGTGAAGGCGGACGTACGCCAGTACGCCCGTGTCACTCCTGGAACGACCTTCTCGGAGGTCGCAAAGAGGGGAGCCACAAAGCAAATAAATAAGCTGGAAAACGGAAGAGCGTAGGGAGTCCTACACTAGGGGGACTCCCTCAAAGTTCTTCTGTTCAATGCGAGGTCAATCAGGAACAGGTTTCTTGAGCTCCGTGACCTCGTAGCAACAGAATTTTTTTTTTTTTTTTTTTTTATAGAGCCCATCTGGCAACTACCCACTTGGGCATAAGTCGCCGAAAAACACGACAGCCTAGAATTAGGCTACTTTAAAGTTAAAATATGAAAACTTAACAATCAATATAAATTGGAAAAACTTAACAATCGAAGCAATCTCCGGCAGCGGGGGGAGGTCCCCCTCACCCCGGTGCAGGAGAGTGCAACCTAAAACAAAACAATAACAAAAAAAAGGAACCTTAAATAAAGGGGAGAAGGCCGGCCTCCCCCAAAAAGTCAATAAGTCCACCAGTCATGGTGCACGCACTCGTCCCGAGTACAAGGGACAGGCGGTAGCGACCCCGCCCATCCCGGTACCGAGACAGGTATCGTGCGCGAAGATCACCCAGACTGGGACATTCGACAAGAATATGCCGAACAGTCTGGGGAACGACGCAGTCGTTGCAATAGGGCACATGCGAGCGCTCCACCAAGTAACGATGCGTCACACGAGTGTGTCCGATTCGAAGACGACAGAAAGCAACCTGAAGCCGCCGCGGCATTGGGGGATAGGTCCATGGGAACAGTCGCGGCGCAATGGCACGCAACTTTAAGTTCCCCTCGACCGTCTCCCATCTTCTTTGCCAAGCAGTCCGAAGAGCTGCCCGTATTCCTGCCATGTAGTCAGTGTGAGGAAGAGCGAAACGCTGGTCCGATCGCAGAGTCCTCGCGGACTCTTTGGCGCCCTCATCGGCGCGCTCATTCCCCGCAATTCCTACATGTCCAGGAACCCAGCAGAAGATAATCTCGACATCTGCCCGGCTCGCCAAAACCGTGGCGTCACGGATTTCGCGAACCAGGGGATGCGGAGATTCCAATGCCCCGAGAGCACTCAGGGCGCTTTGTGAGTCGCTATAAATCACAATCCGGTCTCCGAACCGGGCACGTCGCGTAATCTCCCGTACCGAGTGGTGTATTGCCACCAGCTCGGCCGTGAAGACAGACGCAGCGCCTGGTAGAGCCCCGCTGACTTCAAACAGAGGGGATACGGCGTGGAAGCCGACCCCCTCTTGGGACTTGGAGCCATCCGTATACACTGGCACGGTACCAGCGTGACACGATGTGTGCTCCAAAAAGGTCGAACGCAATACTCCCGGCGCAGTACAAGCTTTGGGAGCAGAGGCGTGGCGACAAATAGCCAAATGTGGTACCCTCCAGGGTGGCGTCCTGGGCAGAACCAGGGGCGCCACCGGCC
The DNA here is from genome assembly GCA_963969495.1 of Ceratothoa steindachneri. Lineage (NCBI taxonomy): Eukaryota > Metazoa > Arthropoda > Malacostraca > Isopoda > Cymothoidae > Ceratothoa > Ceratothoa steindachneri. The sequence continues at coordinate 20,179,288 of OZ018325.1, forward strand.
CGAGAGCTATATCTACCTCTCGAAGGAGTTTCCTGGCCCTAAACCCAAAGGGCTTAGGGTATGACTGGCGTCTCTCGGCGGCATAGGCACCATCGAGATCAGCTGCGGATGCAGTGAGAGCTGTTGGCGACTGAGGGAGGCGCCGGGCTCGCGCGTACAGGCGAGTGATGCACTGCACGCGGCGCAGAGCGAGTGGCATCTCCCCAGCATCGACCAACAGGCTCTCAATGGGGGAAGTGCGGAAGGCACCGGTCGCAAGGCGAAGGCCGGTGTGGTGGATCGAATCCACCTTCCGCAATAAACGCTCGGCTGCGGATGCATAAAACTCGCATCCGTAGTCGAGCTTCGAGCGAACAAAGGATCGATAAAAAAGTAAGGCGGTAGCCCTATCAGCGCCCCAAGCGCTGAACGTCACGGAACGGAGAATGTCCATGGCGCGGGTACAAGAGACCCTAAGGCTGCGAATGTGAGCCTCCCAGGTGAGGCGTCGGTCGAATACAAGACCAAGGAAACGGTGCGACTCAACCACATCCAGGCGCACCCCATTGAGAAACAAATCTGGGTCGGGGTGAAGCCGTGGGTGGCGGCAGAAGTGCACCACCTTAGTCTTGGCCAAAGAAAACCAAAACCTGTGCGCTTCGGCATAGCGAGAGACGCGGTTCAATGCCTGTTGGAGTCGGCGCTCCAGAGTTGGCATCTGGGCCGCGCCAAAAGAGATCGAAAGGTCGTCCACGTAGAGCGTAGCGAGAACATCTTCCGGCAGCACCGAGGTGATGCCGTTGATGCTCAGGGCAAAGAGTGTGACACTGAGGACACTTCCCTGCGGGACACCCTCTTCCTGCTCCTTTGGGCCGGAGAGGGCTCCCCCCACCCGTACGCGGAATCGACGATCTCGCAAAAATTCAGATATAAACATTGGGAGGCGTCCCCTCGCCCCCATCGTGTGGAGAGTCTCCATGATACCGTATCGCCATGCGGTATCATAGGCCTTCTCCAGATCAAAAAACACCGTGGCGTAGTGCTGTCTACGAAGGAAAGCCTCGCAGACGGCATTTTCCAGTCGGAGCAGAGCATCCGACGTGGAGTGGAACTTACGGAAGCCGCACTGTGCAGAAGACAGATGGCCTCCGCTGTCCAGGAAATAGGCTAATCTAACATTTACCAATTTCTCCATCAACTTGCACACGCAAGAGGTTAGAGAGATTGGGCGGAAACCGGTCGGAGTAGAGTGATCTCTCCCCGGCTTGCGAAAGGCGAGCACAGTAGCGATTCGCCAGGAGTCTGGGAGAAGACATTCCACCCAGATCCTGTTGAACAAATCTAACAGAAAGGCCATGCCTCGCTCACCCAGGTGTCGAAGCATGGCGTACGGGACATCGTCCGGACCATGGGCGGTGTCCGCGCACGAAGCGAGAGCGGAGCGCAACTCACTCACAGTAAACTTGTCGTTGAAGGGTTCTCCGCCTCTGGAGGTAAAGTCCAGCCGGCGGCCTTCCGCGACATCACGACGTGCATTGAATGCTGGCGGAGCAGCATCACGGCTAGAGAATGCGGAAAAAGCGGTCGCTAAGGATTCCGCCACGGACGCGGGGTCCGAGATTGCGGTCCCATTCTCCTGGAGAACGGGAGGGGGGTCCTGCGAGAACTTGCCCCGAATCCTTTTGACTCGCTTCCACACCTCAGCTAAAGGGGTCTTCCCGTTAAGTGAAGACACGTATGCCCCCAAGAAGAGCGGCGGGCGTGCTTCGAAATATACCGGAACCTAGCCCTAGCCCGACGAAATTCAGCGACAGTGAAATCGTTCGGGCGGCGCTTATAGCGCATGTAGGCATAACGCTTCTGTTTGAGGGCCGTCTCACACTCGGCCGACCACCATGGGAGTGGTCGGCGTGCAAAACGGCCAGACGTCCTAGGAATAGTAGTCAGGCCCACGGCGATGAGGTTGCCGGAGAAGAACTCAACGGCATCATCTACCGACCTAAACTCCTCGACTGAGATAGAGAATTCAGTCATTTCCTGAAATGCAGGCCACCGCGCCCGCGCCAAGCACCACCGAGGTGGTCTCTCAGGCGGCAGTTGCCCTGAAAATGATATTTGAATGGGAAAGTGATCACTACCATGGAGGTCATCGACCACCCCCCAATCAAAATCAGGCTGTGCATCCGAAGAGCACAAAGAGAGGTCAAGGCAAGAAAATGAAGCGGTTCTCGGACAGTGATGCGTAAACTCATCCACGTTTAGGACACCCATCTCAAGCTCTTCGATCAGATCGGCAAGGACTTGTCCCCTGGGATTTATGGAGTAATCTCCCCAGAGAGGATGCCTGCCGTTCAGATCTCCAAGCAAGAGATAGGGCCTCGGCAACCGTGCAACGACGCGGCGGAAGTCCCCCGCGTCGAAGTCAGCTGACGGTGGAATGTACGCAGAAATGATAGTATACCTCCTATCCAGGTGCAGCTGCACAGCCACTGCCTGAAAGGAGGTATCTAAAGAGAAAGGAAGAACGGAGACATCATGCCGGGTGTAAACTGCGCATCCCCCAGCCCGGCCATCCCGAAGTGGTGGGGTCGCAAGACCCTTATACCCCGGGAGGGCAGGCAGCGGGCACGCACCTAGCATGGTCTCCTGCAAAAAAATAGCTAACGGGGAACGGGACGAGACGAGCCTCCGCAGCTCCTCCCAGTTGGCCCGGAGTCCACGGCAATTCCATTGAAGGAATATGCCCTCCAGGCCTAGCTCGGAGGAGACGCGGGGGCCCTCCTCGAATTGAAGACCCTCACGGGAATGGCCGTACGCTTCCCGGGGGCAGAACCCCGGGCGCTGTTGGCCGGACAAAGCGCTGAAGGCGCTGTCGCCTTCGAGGACTTATTGGGGGAGGTTGGGCTCGCCATGCGAATCTTTTCCTCCCTCCGCCTCGAAACCTTAGGCGGGCGTTGCGGCTTCGGAGGCGGGGGGCCCTCTTTTCGAGGAACCACCGTCTCCGAGCCACTCGCTCCACCTCGGGACGTGGGCGAAGGAGCCGAAGCTCCTTTGTTGCTGTCCTCCTTTCGGGGGACAGCTTTAGGAACCCCGGAAGATGGCCTAGCGACCATCTTCAGGGGTGTTGCCTCCTGTGAGTCTAACGACTCGGTGGAGGCGCGTGGCCGTTTCGCCTTACGGGAAACGGTCACGCTGGGGGAAGAGGGGGGAGCCCTGGTTTTAGCCGGGGCAGGGTATGAGCCCTTTTTGCCGCCAGCTTTACCAGGGGAGCGCCCGGGTTGGGTAGAGCCCGCAAAAGGGCTCCGAATGGGCGCGGAAACAACCGTGCTCGTTGGCCTGGATGGGCCGGGAGCAGAGGGTGCCTTTCGAACTACTGAGGCATATGACGTCCCAGGCAGAGCTGGGCGCGCCAGGACCAAGTCCTTTGCCTCGCGGAATGAGAGTCGATCCTGGGCCTGAACGGCCAGGATTTCTTTCTCAAGGAGATATGCACCACATTGCTTCGAAGAAGCAGGGTGCGGCTCTCCGCAATTGACACACTTGGCCACACACGATTTGGACTTATCGTGTGCGACCTTGGAGCAATTTACACAGACTTCGGGTGACCCCGACTTTGCACGTCTACATGAGCGATTCGTATGGCCGAAGCGGTGACAGTAATAGCACCGCCGCGGCAGTGGCACGAATGCCTTCACGCGGTAGCGGTACCAACCGGCACGCACCGACTCAGGGAGCTTGTCACAGTCGAACGTGACGAAGAGTGTAGGGGTGGGTCTCGAGGCCCCTCCCTGTTTTCTCATCACACGTTCGACCTTGACCGCCCCATGGTCGGCCAGCTCTAAGGTGATGTCTTCAATGGAGTAGTCAACGAGTTCCCTCGCATAAACTACTCCTTTCACAAAGTTCATGGTAGAGTGCGGCGTCACACTCACCGGGGTGCCATGAAGTGTCCGAAGAGCACTAATCCTGGCCGCCTCGGCGGGATTCGCCAGAAGGCTCCCGTCCGAGAAACGGGTTACCTTCGGCTCTCTACCAATTGCACTAGCTAATCCTCTCCGCTGATGGATCATGTTGCCCTTGGACAACATGGTGCCATCAGTGGAGCGAATAACGAGGAAGCGTTTGAAGCCAGCGGGCTCGAAAACGCAAGGTAACCTCTGAATCAGGGGCCCCGATGTCATCGAGGCTCCGCCCTGTGCACTCTTGGTAGTAGTCTTCTTTGTCAGGGGCTCCGCAACCGGGGGGGCAGAAGGGGCGGATGTGCCGATCTTGGCTTGGTCGCTTGCCAGAGTGGCAGCAGACCCATCCGTCCCCGCAGCCCCCGCGGATGGAGAGGAGCCCCGAGTCTTTTTGGTCTTTTTAGTCTTTTTCTTTTTCGGAGAGGAGGGCGGGGAATGAACCCGCTTTTCACCTCCGCCGGCAGAAGTCCCCAGGCCAGATGGACCAGCCTCAGCCAGGTCCCTCTCCGAAATGGAGAAGGTCCTGGTTGTCGTAGGGGCACCTGTCGGAGGAGATCCCTCCCCTCCTTCTACTGCCTCGGAGCCCTCAGCCATTTGAGGAGGACCTTGCATAGGGGCGGATTCGGGTTCGGTGCTTGGCGCCGAGCCCGAATTCCCCCCCATGGAAGGCCCTACCGTCTGGGGCTGGGTCTCCTCAAGGACCATGTCTATCACAGGAGGAGCCTCCAATTGGCCATCCCCTCCCAGGACATCGCAGGTCCCCTTGGCAGTGTCGCCAGTCTTGTATGGGGAGGCACAGGCCTTGACCCCGGCAAGGTTTAAAATTCTTGCCAGCAGGTCTTTTGAGGGAAGCGACCGAAGGGGCCTGGCTTCCCTCTCCCCCCTAAGGGGGTTTGCCCTACCGAGCCGCTTTGATGGGAAGCGGCTGGCTAAGGGCTGCCTGCTGGCTTTCTTGGCAGTCCCCTTGAAAAGAAAAGATGGGACTGCCGCTGGGAAAAGGGAGGTGCCCGAAAGCACCTCCAGAGAAGGGGGTGAGGGGGAGTCCCCTGCACCCGTAGGCGAAGGAGAGGAGTAAGCCTCCTCTCCGGTTAGAGAAATATGGAGGGTCCCCTGTGCAAGCACAGGGGGGGGGACCTCCATTTTTTCGGTGGAGCTGCCCAAGGGCGGCTCCGTCGATGAGCAAGGGGGAGTTAAAGGGGTTTGGGTTTTTTTTTTTTGTTGTTCATCTATGGGCATGGTGACCCTATTTTTGCCACGGGACGCAATAGCTCATCACCCCTCGCAGTAGCCCGCACTGCGAGAGGTGCTTACAAGCCCGGCAGAGCCAGGCGCCGCCATTCGGGACCACCCCTCCCGCCTGGTGGCCTGGCAGTCCATCGGCATGGCGGCTCCACCTTGGACACGGCGTAAAAAATATAGGTTGTGAAGAGGAGAGGAAAAGGGATGTGAGGAAGGTATGGGTGGGGATGAAGCAGGTTGTTAAAAAAACCCCATCCCGAACCGGAGCTCAGGGGTTAGGGGACAATGTCCCCTCCCCCCTCAGCCCCGATCCGGGGTGGTTGGCTTGAGAAGAAGGTCAGCATTCTACCCTTTGAAATTAGAGGCTGACCAGAGAAAGTTGTGGGAGAGGTTGTATGAAAAGCGACAAGGTAGGGGAGAAATCGGGCTATCTGAAGGAAGGAAGAGAGGCTAAGCTGGGGCCGGACGGAGCGCTGGATCCCGTCAGCACGGCGGCCAGGATGGCAAATCGCCGCGCCCCTTACGGGGCGTAGCAACAGAAGAACCTGAGATGGTGGCCATAACGGAGTCGTGGATAGAAACCTCAAGCCGAGATTTTGAAGGTGAATTTACGATTCCCAGTTACCAGCTTTTCCTCAAAGATAGGCCAGACAGAGAGGGTGGCGGTGTGATGTTGTATGTCAAGGATACTCTCAACTCGACGGATTGCAACATCGTATCCGACCATGAACTACTAGGTGTTTACCTAGAGATAGGTCCTGCCAGATACAGGACCCTGGTGCTTTACAGACCTCCTACCCAACTCGTTGAAAAGGACAGGGATTTATACCGGCTGCTGGGTGAACTTGTTCAAGAGAGTGTGTGTATCGACATGGGTGACTTCAATACCCATGTTAACTGGGAAACCAAAGAACCCTGTGGCGAGAACGCACTACTCCTGGAGTTCGCGAACGAGTTCCTGACTCAATGGGTGAGAGAGCCAACGAGAGGAGACAATATCCTCGACTTGGTTTTCACCCCTGAGGACCTCTCTGTTGGCGAAGAGCTCGGTGGCAGTCACCACCGACTAATTAGATTTGTAGTGAAAGTCCCAAAGGCAGGGCCTACAACTCGTAAATCGAGGAAACATAATTTGAGAGCAGCAGACTTTGCAGGTCTTCGTGCTGGACTGACTGACGCGAGGCTAGAAGTGTGAGAGGCTGTTGAAGACTTGTGGAACAGTTTCAAAACCACATTCATGAGACTTCAATCGCGTTTCATCCCTCTGAAATGCCCCCGTCGGTCTTCTGTTCAACCAAAGTGGTTTAATCGAAAAATAGGCCAACTGCTTAGGGAGAAGAGAAATGTGTACCGGCAATATCGAAGATCTCGGGTGACTTTGACGAATACCGGAGGTTAGCCAGGAGTCAAGTCCAGCATAAGGGCGGCTAAGCGGTCTGAACAACTCCGAGTGGCGAGACTTTGTAAAGAGAATCCCAAGGAGTTCTTTGGATATGTAAACAGCCGTAAACCAATCCGTCGAACGATTGGCCCTTTGAGGAATGAGGAGGGCACATTAAAGCACTCAGATGCAGAAAATGCTAACCTCCTCAACGACTACTTCTCTTGTGTTTACTGAAGTGTGGTCCAATTCCCAGCCAACGGATTCCTACTCGGAGGGAAAGCTGGAGGATATGGACTTCACCGAAGGAGAAATAAAAAAGAAGATCACTGACCTAATGACGAATAAGTCACCTGGCCCGGATGGGTTTCTACCTAAAGTGTTGAAAGAAGTGTGCGATCAAGTGTCACGACACCTGAGCTCAATCTTCAACATGTCAATCCGGACCGAATTCGTTCCTAGAGCCTGGCGTGAAGCGGAGGCGACTCCTATCTCCAAAAAAGGAGACCCTAGCCAACCGTCGAACTACCGACCTATCAGTGTGACTTCGATAGTCGGTAAACTCATGGAAAGCATCATGGTGGACAAAATGACGTCGCATTTAGAGTCAAACCTGCTAGTGAGGAGTTTCCAGCACGGCTTCCGAAGGCAACGGTCATGCCTGACGAACCTTGTGGAATTCTTCCACTTCGTTTTCAGTGAGCACGATCGGGACAAGGCAGTGGATGTGGTTTACTTAGACTTTCAGAAAGCCTTTGATAAGGTACCACACCACCGCCTTCTCCGGAAAGTGTGAGCGCTGGGCATAGACGGAAAAGTAGCAGGCTGGATAGAGAACTGGCTAAGTGGCAGACGGCAACGGGTGGTGGTGAATGGACAGGCTTCTGAGTGGGTGCCCGTTACTAGCGGGGTGCCTCAAGGTTCTGTCTTAGGACCACTACTATTCATCATCTACGTCAACGATATGGACGGTAACATGGTTGCCAAGATTTATAAATTTGCGGACGATACCAAGCTTGGTATGAACGTTGCAAAGGATGGAAATACTGCCCGCCTGCAGGAAGATCTTCTGAAGATTGGGGAGTGGTCGAACACGTGGCAAATGCCTTTTAAAGTGAACAAATGAAAAGTGATGCATATAGGCCACCGAAACCCCCAATCTCATTATATCCTTAAGGGCACTGCTCTTGAATCTACCGACACTGAGGACTTGGGTGTAACTATAACTAGTGATCTCAAGTTCTCGAGGCAGTGTATTTAGGCGGAGAAGAAAGCCCAAAAGATGCTAGGTTATATAAAGTGACAGTTTGGACATCGGAACAAGGAAATAGTACTCTGTCTGTACAATTCACTTGTCCGACCGCACCTGGAGTATGCCGCACAATTTTGGAGTCCTTCATTTAGAAAGGACATCGCGAGATTGGAACGCGTGCAAGCCAGGGAAACCAAACTGATTCCCTCTATCAGACATAAAAGTTATGAAGATAGATTAAGGGAATTAGATTTCTTCTCGTTGAAAATCCGTAGACTGCGTGGTCAGTTCATCGAAGTTTTCAAAATATTTCGAAGGGTTCGACAATGTTTAGTACAGGGATATTTTCAGCCTTAATGAGAGCAGAACAAGAAATCACGGCTTCAAACTTGAGCTGAAGCGTCACAACCGCGATCTGTGTGGGAAATTTTTCATGTACAGTATATGCGGTAGCTGGAACGCACTTCCTATGGATGTTGTCAACAGCAATTTTGTTGACTAGTTCAAGACAAGACTAGACAAAGTCTTGAAAAGTGGCCGTTTAGGGAGGACGTAAGGCAATTGAGCGGGGATGTGCCCGCTCATAGGCTAGTTCAAAGGTACCCTCATTGAATGGACCGTAAGGTCTACTAGGGTACTTATATATTTTTTTTTATTTTCAACCTAGAGTTCGAAAACTTTCTTATTTGGATTCCTTGTCTTTTTCTGATTTTAAATATATGTATATACTTATATATAATTATGACCATTATTACCCTAGTAATGGGTCGCCAAATGTTAGTGACCTCGCACGTGACCTCAAAATCGCCTGAACCGTTGGTCAAATTGACCTTAAATTTCAGAAATGGGTTTAGGGCCCAAAAACTTCCTATAAACCAAATTTCAGCAAAATCTGAGAGATAGGGGCGTTAGGCACTGGTTGATCTGACAGACTGGCCTAGTAGCACCTACGTGGCTCTGTCACCAATTCCTTCACGCAGTAACGCCGATACCAACCGGCACGAACCGAGTGAGGGAGCCTGTCACAGTCGAACGCGACAAAGAGTGTAGAGTTCGCTCTCGGGGCCCTGCCGGGTTCTCTCATCACACTTTCGACGTTCACCGCTAAATGGTTGGCCAGCTCTAAAGTGACGTCTTCTAAGGACGAAGTTCATGGTAGTGTGGGTAATCACATTCACCGGCGAGCCATTAAGTGTCCGAAGGGCACTAATCATGGCCGCCTCTGAGGGATTCGAAGGATTCGTCCGAGAAACGGCTTACCTTCGGTTCTCTACCAATCAAGCTAGCTAATGCTCTTCTCTAAGGGACTATGTGTCCTTGGCCAACATGCTGCCATCAGTTGAGCAAATAAACAAGTGTTTAAAGCTAGCGGGCTTAAAAACACCAGCTACTCTCAATGAGAGGCCCCGAATTAATAGAGGCTCCGCTCAGCGCCCTTGCAACCCGTCCGTCCTCGTTTTCCCGCGGTGGAGGAAGAGGAACCCTTACTCCTCTGTCTTATTTTTCATGTCCTCTCTCTCTTTTTGGAGAGGAGGGTGAGGAATAAACCCGCTTTTCTCAACCAACGGAAGGAGCCCCTAGGCCGGACGGACCGGCCTCAGCAAGATTCTTCTCCTAGATGGCGAGGTCATGGGTGTCAAAGGGGCACTCGTCGAGGGAGAAGGTCCCTCCTCTCCTTGAGTCATCGGGGTCCTGAGCCACGGATCTCCGATCAGTGATTGGCATCGAACCAAGGTTCGTCCCTAAGCTAGATACTGCCATACGCGGCTGGATCGCCTCCGGGACCATATCCATCTCAGAGGGGTACCCCCATGAGGACATCCCCCCCCTCAAAAAAAAAACATTACGGATCTCATTCGAGGTACCTTCAGTCAGTCATAATTCTGGCCGGCTAACTGGCTTCAATCGAGGAAGGAGGAGCAGGCACGCCGACCCCCGCAATTTCAAAATACACGACTGCAGGAGGGCAGGGACACGGCCCGACTGGCCCCGCTTTCCCTTGCACCCCTAAGTGGGTTGCCCTTATCAAGTCGTTCCCGGTGGCAGCGGTCAATTTTGGGCCGCCTGCCTCGGTAGCCCCCCCCCCCTCCGTGATAGAAAAGGGGCGAACTGCCATTGATCGAAGGACGGAGTGGTCCATGAGCGACTCCACAGATGGGCCTAAGGGGAAAACCCTTGCACCCGTAGGCCTATGAGAGGAGTAAGCCTCCTCTCCTCTAAAGATAATAGACAATAATAACAGTAATATCAAATAATAGTAAAACACAATTATAATGCATGATAATAAATGATAAATAGTAATATATAATCATAAGATACGAATTATAATCAGAAATATAAAAATAATACTAGATACTTCTAATAAAAATAATACTCATAAATAATAACAATGATAATAATAACAATAATAATGATAATAATAATAGAAAGGTAAAGTAGCGCTTAGAGGGAGCGAGGGGAAATCGCACCAACAACCCCTCCCCCCAGGCCCCATCAGTGTGTTCAAGTCAACCCAGTGACAGGGCTTCCCTAATTTGCGCTCAGGCGGGGGGATGTGCAGCTCCTCTCAGGGTACCAATGGTAACAGTTGACACAGGGTATACTCCCCCCCCCCATGAGGGGCGAAAACAGGAATACAATTTAAAAAAACAGTAGGAAAATGAAAGGGACCGCCATAGCAAACATTAATCCTAAATGCTGGGGACAGAAGGGTTCATATCAAGCCTCCAGGAACAAATTTGGACCCTAGTACAGTACTCAAAAGAACAAATTTAAACATCCCTTTGTTTTGGGTGGACAAAAAACTATCCCAAAATGCGGCTGACGCCCCCCCCCCCCCCAAGAACAAGAGGTGCAGCATGCCCGCACTGACATTTGAAGGAATGCGCACCCACAAATCTCTCCGTACAAACAAACATTCTACGGGAAATACTCTCGTTGGTTTTCGCTTCAAAATTTTGTAATAAGAACTGTACCACATAGCTTAGTTAGGGAATTTATGCACCCTACTAGCCCCAAGATTTACTAGTTACAAGAATGAGTTATCTCCCTTACCCCGTCCCAGCTGAAAACATAACCTCTTTGAATTACACTTCTTTTTAAGGAGAGTTGCGCGACCTCCCGATCCATAGCACTCCAATTGTCACTGATTTCGGTTCTTGGGCGGTTGAAGTTTTAGAAATTTGCGAGAGATCACAATCCGTCGTGGAGCGGTGCGGACGCGTGAACGACCGCACCGAGCGATGGATTGGAACCTTTACCCCTCGTGATGCGATGCCCTCGCATCATTTCTCTTCGAATCTCCTGATTAAGACTTGGCGCAAATGCCCAAGTAGTTTTTATCTTTTAAAAATTCATAAATAAATCATTTTCGCTGAATAAATAATTGAGGACTACGCCTACCGCTCAAGCTGTAGGCCGGTGGTTCTGAAACTTTCTTTTGGCCCCGTGTCTCCTTTTCGCCCTTTCGGAATGTTATACTCTCCCTCTCCCATTCTAAGGTAGCCCGACCAAAAGGCTACATTCCTATTAATATAGAGGCAACTTGTAAGAGGAATATTTTCATAGAAAGAGTGAAATATTTATAATTATTTTAAATTACACCTGCGACTTTCAATTAAACAATTAGGCCATCTAGATTACATACAATTAGTATAATTGTATTTGTATATAATAGATACTTCAACAGTTTGAGCTGCCAAACTGCTATCCCACACCCCCCTTTGGGTGTAATGATATCTTTTCTGAAGACATCAGCTGCATGACTCATCCAAACCAATTAAAAAATAAAATAAAACCAAATTAAAAACAATGTTCATCTGGGAGCTACAATCAAATTAGGAAACTGCTAAGACCTTCGAGAACAGATCCGTTTTTTAACAAAACCCGCCTCCACACAAAGGCAAAATAGTTCACAAGTGTAGGTCTGCCTTAATGTGGATAAGGACGTGAGTGTAGCCAGAGCAGAAAAATAATAAAAAGACTAAACTAAAACGTCTTCTGTTTACAATTAAAAAATAGTTGCTTGGTCCTCTTCCAAAAGCTGCTCTCTCAGATAAGAGGCGGGAGGAGCGGGGAGTAAAAACCAATTTCACCAGAAAGTTTGTGAATTAGTGAAATAAAATGTGAGCAAGGTACATAGTCAAACTACCCCCCCCCCGGTAAGGTCTAGGAAACGACCAAAGCTAAGGAATAAGCGATCTGCGAAGGGTCAGCGGGTTCTTCGCCCGGTCAATGAAGGACCTCCCCCATTTTCACTCCCCCGCACGCAGTCCAACGCCCCAGCAACGACCTACTTCCAGGATTTTCAGGAGGGCTTAAGAGGATTTTCACGGGCGAGGTGGGTAGGGGAAGGGAGGGTGAAGTGGTTGGTACAAAGGTTCATGAACCTGGTGGAAATTTGGCTACCTTTGTAAGCACAGTAGGGCTAATGAACATGGGGAAAAAATGAGAGGAAAGAGAAAAAGAACATACAAAAAGAAAAAGGCCACAAGTATCACATATTAACCTCTCAGGCAACAACAATAGATAAAATAAGTAGTTTTACATCCATTCAAGATATAAACGGCAAATCCTTAAAATTGAACTGGATAGAACACTTACCTAATCTCAAATAGGCTTAATTTTAAGAAAAAAAGTGCTTATTCTGAGCATGCCAGTCGCCTTGATTACATCTCAAACTGTACCACTCTGATTTCTCTTTACTATGTTAGGGGAGGCCTTAATTTGACGGCCGGCCAACGTGGATCATGGTATTTGACTGCTCTAATTATTCCTGATTCATGGTATTTAGACATTATGTCAAATTCAAATTTATAATGATACTAAATGGAATCTTATCCCCTCCCCCTAAAGTTAAAAAAATAGTAAATTGTGAGGAATGCGGTGGAAAAAGATGATGTACACACGAGGATAGAACGATAGAGTTAGTATCCATGTTATCTATACTTGTTATATTTGAGGAAGTGTGTTACGGAACTCGAGCGGGAAGAGATTGGGCGAGAGCACCGGGTTCCCCCTCAGCGACTTCCTCGACCAGTTGTTGACCTATTTCCTGACCTTCTCCTCTTGCTGACTATCTTCCATGGCGAACAGGTAGTCCGTGCTGCTGGAGCCTGGCTGGGGTCCCAGCTGGGGGGCAGGGTCCAGGTACTCGTCAGGCCGGACGAGGGCGACAAAGTCCCTGATGAGCTTGTCCCTCACCAGGTCGCAGTTAACATTGTCCTGTCTCCTGCAGATGGCCGTGACCGTGGCGACTTGTGTATTATATATGATTTAATAATTAATCATGATATTTTACGCATTATATTATAGAGAAAATACGAAAGTTTGAATGGAATAGAATAAAACGAAAAATATAGAAAAATTAATTAAAAAACTGTATTTGAGCATATCCATCGGGTACTGTATGATGTACTAAGTACATTACACAGTGAGTGAAAGTGACACGTAGTCCGCAAATAAAATATGTGGCAAGCAGGCCACACCCAACGTAAGATGAGGCACATAGGCCAAATTAGCCCTACATTTAACATTAAATGTATGGTACGAAGACCACATTACAGATGATGCGTGATGGAGTCACGCATGTGTCAGAGGTCGGAGGAAATGCCTGTTGCGGTTAAAAATGAGAGAACTGCCGAGACAGCAGCTTCATCGTCCCGAAAGACCTAGCGAATATTCCGAGGCTGACCGATTTCGCTGGCGCCAAAGTGGAAAACCCGCTCATCGGCAGACTCCGGACACTCAACTGTGAGAGGGACAATACATCCATCGCAGAAAGGAGGTGGTTCGCCGTCAAGCAAGAACTTGTGTGTTAGGCGTGTGCCCAATGCGAAGCCTTGTGAGCAGGACCTCGTGTTGGCGGGTCCTACGACACGAAGTACCCCCATACCGTCACACTATCCTTGATCGTCCTGAGTTTATTGGGCCAGATAGTGGACCAGGCCAAATTCCGTCGTCTGCGAGGAAATGCATAGAGGTAAGGGTAATAATTCCTTCTCGGTAGAGGACGGGGCATAATCTCGTTGGGGTCCACAATGATCGCCTCAGCCGCATGATCAGCCCACTCGTTACCCCGAACCCCTGCATGGCTTGGCACCCAACAGAAAGTAACAAATCGACCGCCATCAGTCAGCGATGGATCTGTGTCGCTATGGGATGAATAGAAAACTGGTCACATATACTGGTCAAGGGACTCTGGGAGTCGGAATAGACAAGAAATCGGCGAGTAATATACCGTATCAGAGAGGCCAATGCAAAGAGGGTCGCCAGCAATTCCGTGGTATACATCGTGGTCGCTGCAGGTAGTTTCCGCGATATAGTTCTGTTTGGGAGAACTGCAGCGCAGCCAACTCCCATCTCAACTCTTCGATCCACCAGTATATACTGGGGTGGTCTCACGGTGGGTGTCCACATGGTCAATAAGAAGTGATCTTTTCATATCTACCGGGGTATCAGAAGAAACCTCCGACGTCAGACCCGGAGATAAACTTCTCAGGCGTAACAAATAAGGTGGAACAGAGTAAGAACTCGAGTTCATCACAAGCAGATCAGGCACCTAGAGGCTCTCAAGAAGCTGACAACTCCTGTATCCAAATAGTTTATGGAGGCGTGGGTGAGCAGCATATATGTGATCAAAGCTTCGATTCGTAATCTCACGGTAAGCTGGGGTATACGGCATAGAGAGTAAACGGCTGTACAACTGTAGACAAAGCTTGTCTCGTCTATAACTGAGAGATGATTCCCCACTTTCCGCATAGACTCACCACCGGTGAGGTGCGAAACGCCCCAGTTGCCAGACGAATACCCTAATGGTGGACGGCAACTAGAATCTTGAGAGACATTGCTGTTCCTGACGAATAGATTTGGCATCCATACTCGATTTGGGACCGCACCATGGATCGGTAAATCCGCAAAAGTGTCACTCAGTCTGCACCCCATGAGCGCCGCGTCAAACACTTCAAAAGGTCTAGGCTTTTTATGCATCTGGTTCATAGTGTGAGGTGAGGCAGCCACGTGAGTTTCGAGTCAAATGTCATTCCAAGAAATTTCGTTTCCGGAACGTGCAGAATTTGGGTGGACCCATCCATTACCAGGGCTAAGCTGGGAAATGTGCCTCGGATACGTGTAGAGTGTATCGCTACAGTCTTCAATGGCGAAAAGGTGAAGCCGTGTGTATTTATTTGCCCACTGAACTGCTTTGTTGACGGCAAGTTGTACCCTCCTCTCAGCAGCAGGAAGACTTTAGGAGCGAGTGAATATGGCGAAGTCGTCGCCGTACAACGAACTCTCCACATACTACGGTATGCAGCATGGGAGGCCATTGATGGATAGGGCAAACAGAGTACGGCTACGGACGTTCCCTTGCGGGAGGCGTTCGTGCTGTGGAACCGGATTAGAATGTTTGTTGCCAACTTTGATTTGCATAACCCTGCCAGAAAGAAAGATTTTTATGATTTTGGTAGATGTCCCAAATATCTATTGTCAGATAGAATTTTCAAAATGAGGTACCTCCACGTTTTATCGTAAGCCTTTTTCAAATCAAAAAACACAGCTACCACGTGTTATTTCTCGGCAAATCCAGTCTTGATGAATGTGTCGAACCTGGCTAACACATCTGTTGTGCTGCGACATCGTCGGAAACCACTTTGATAGGGATGGAACACTCTGTTCTTCTAAATGCCACATGAGCCTTGCGTTGACCATCCGTTCCAGAAGTTTGCACATGCAACTCGTTAGTGCTATAGGGCGATAATGCAGCTGATGTGTTCCCTCTTTGCCAGGCTTCTGGAAAAGCAGCACGGTTGACATTCTCCAAACTGTGGGAAAGGAGTCCTCCATCCATATGCGGTTATACAAAGATAAAAGGAACAGCAGCGATACTGGAGTGGGAAAGGAGTCCTCCATCCATATGCGGTTATACAAAGATAAAAGGAACAGCAGCGATACTGGAGGAAGGTGGCGAAGAAGGACGTAGGAAATCGTATCCGGCGCAGACGCCGTATCAGCACACGACCTCAAAGCATTCTGCAATTCGGGCAGTGCAAGAATAGTGTTGTAATCTTCATCCTCTCCACCACAAAATGATAAATCTACTGATTCTGCTTCCTGTTTAATGCGCTGAAAGGGCGCCCAAGAACTCCCCTTCGACACCTCGCTCAAAGCATGTCCAAAAACGTTTCCAACCTCTAGCGGATCAGAGATTAAACCGTTAAAAGCCTGCAACGTCGGAGTACGATGGGCCATACGTCTGCCACGATCTTAGAGATCCGACGTCACACCTTCGTCATCGGTGTCTTCTCGTTGAGGTTGGCGACGTATCGTTTCCGCGAAATTGCCGAGATTTTTTCAAAGGGTAGTGAGCGCGAGCTCTCGCGAAACTAAGCACAATCTTATCTTCTGTAAGTCGCGTAAGGTAATATCGGGGTGCTGCTACCTTTTTCTTGTCCGTCGGTGCTTGATGCTCTCAGTTCCACCAAGGAACAGAACGAGTGCGCTGTATTCCGCTTGTTTTCGGAATACAAGTGTCTGCCGCAACAACAACGGTAGTAGTCGCCACAGCATAGTATCTCGCCCAATCTGCACGTTCGTAAATATACCGAGGTGTGGTTAGGAAAGGGGAGTTTGTCTGCAATGGATAGAATGGTTGGAAAGTGGCGCCATTATATAAATATTGGCTGACGGACCAAGAGAAGTTAAGTGCGGAATCTGGAGATGACAGACAGATCGATACAGAAAAAGGGTGCCTGTTTGTAGGTGGAAGCGAGTAGGATTATCGTTATTTAGTATTATAGAATATCCGGTGTTAAGGAAGGACTCGACAATTCTGCCTCGTTGGTTCACGACAGCGTCTCCCCACAATATGTGTCGAGCATTAAAACACTTCCTAGGAGATACGGAGGTGGCAGTTGCGAAAACAGTTGATGTATTTGTTGAGCGCTAACTCTTGTCATGCGGAGGGATATATACGTTGCAGATCGTGTATAATATGTCAAGGTGGCATCGTACTGCAACAGCCTGCAAGTCCGAAGTCAGCTGGATCCTCACGTGACCAACAGCGCGCTTCACAAGTGTGCAAACTCCACCTTGGTCAATCCATCCCCGCCGAGAGGTCCAGCCTCGTGGTACATAAGAAACCCTCGTGGTGGGTTTGGTAGGGCTGCTGGAATTCTGGTTTCCTGCAGACACATGACTGCTGTCTGTGAATCTGAAAATAGGGTTCTTAAATGAAAATAATTATTCCATATCCACGTATATTCCAGTGTGATATCACGGTTTCCATGGTCATGTTTTGCGCTGGGACTGTTTTGATTTGTTCTTATGTCGTCATTCTCAGAGATGCGACCGGGTTCCCCTATCGCATCGCAGAGCTCTCTATCGACTTTAAATAAGTTGAGTTTGCTTAGGTCAGCGTTGTTGGTAGACATCAAAGTATAAAATCGTGTGAAGTGCGCAGTTTCTCTAAACAGGTTAGCTGGGTAATTACGTCGTCGATTTAATCTACTGCTTCTTTCGTTTTTACGGTCGGTACCAGACGCATAATCATCGCGATTCCGGGAAGAATCGTGAGCAGGACGAGCCTGGTTACACCACTCTATCCTGGACCAGTCGCTTGTTGACGACCCGTCTCTTCCTGGCAAGAGGAAGGCGTACTGAGCGCGATGCTTCCGACATTCTTTGTGTTGGGAGCCCCGATGACGCTTTGTGGTTTATACTTATAGTGGACATTAGGGCCATGATTTGGCCCCTCCATCAGAGCCACATCAGCATGATTAGATCTGCTGGAGGTAAAAGACCACCAGCTGGCACAGCCTCCGACTTCATTGGGACACGCAAGTACCCACACCGCTTGAAATAGCCATTGTTTGAAGTTCGGCACACGCTCTTCATTGGCTTATAGGCCTGGTGGTAACTGCGTGGTAATGGGTGGCTAGTTTCGATCACATTTTGGGTAGGCACATTTTGTGGCTTCTGCGCTCTCTAATGATGCCACTGATGCTTGAGTACAGCTTGCAGGCGCTATGGGGAAGTCTGAAGGGATGACTCCTAATGCGGTAAGGGCTTCTCGGCAAAGAAACTCCTTGTCTAATTTCCTCGATACATAAATGAATTGTCATGTTCTACGAGTATCTCCAGATGCATCGAGGGTGGCGACACTTTCTATAATTCCACCTTTGACTCTTAAGTCTTTCTGGATGGCTCCTCGCATTGTAAGTCAGCAATCATTGGGATGTTAATAGAGGTGAGAGCAGCGGTTTTCTTCATTGGGTATCCTAGGCTCATGTGGCCTTCGATGAGGGGAGTCAATTGCACGTTCATGATGAGATGTGGTTTGGACGGCCACGCCATCCACTTACCCTTAAATATGTGATGTTCAAGAGGCTTTAGTTCCTTAACTGATGCTTCTTGAGCATGGTAACCTGCCGCGCAGAATTGGTCGAAGCCGAGGCTTACAGAATCATCTACGGTTTGGAAGGCTTCATTAGTCCTCTTTTCTGGCTGGTCCTTTTGGCGTGCATTCTGTGAGCACCATCTAGACTTGCTGTCGCGGTAACCCCAAGTTCCACACGAGGGGCATTTACTGCAACATGATGCATAGTGGCCCTTGACCGAACATTTTCTGCATGTGGAGGACCATGCTTCACAATGACTCGCTCTTGAACTTATGTCGTTGGTCTTGCTGTGGCGTGGCTCTCCACAAGCCCAACACTTGCCGTTAGTGAGTTCTCTCGTGACACCCTATAATTTGGTCTCATGTTTCTCAAATAAAACTTAAACAGTTTGTGAATTCACTGAATAAGGTGTGAGGTGTACATTATAGGTTAGAATGGCAAGTCTTCTTACAATCTTTAATTGCGAAAAGATGATGTACACCTCACACCTGAGGGTAGAAAGATAAAGTTGGTATCCATGTTAGCTAGGTTGTTTGGAGACTAGCGAGTGAGGCGAGGTGAGGTGAGGTGAGGTGAGGTGAGGTGAGGTGAGGTGAGGTGAGGTGAGGTGAGGTGAGGTGAGGTGAGGTGAGGTGAGGCGAGGCGAGGTCAGGAAATGCGATATTAATAAAAGTAGGCGAGGGGGGAGGATAACCCTGAAGTAGAGAGGAATATTGTAGATTGAGGAATATGAGAAATGATTAAGCAGCTAATTAACGGACAGAATATGAACATTCCATATAGGGATACTAGAACCAAAGTTGTCGACCCTAAATGGGTGTCAGATAAAATTGAGCATTTATAGAGGAAAAAAAAAACGTTGAGGGTAAATTAAGGCCGAGATACAATGAGCTAACTCGGGACATTAAAAAGGTAATTAAGGTAGGAAAGAATTTGCGATTAAAGTGTCAAATAAGGCAAAGAAAGATCCCAAAGGTTTCTTTCATTATACAATAGAGATAAAATAGGCCCACTTTCATTATTTACAGTCGAGGATATTCTAATTGTACCCGAGGAAACCTTGATTTTCAGAGGTATGGAGAAATTAGAGGATAATTTAATTACAAAGGAGATAGGTAGTCTCAAAAGAAATAAAATTAAGTTTAGTAAAGCACCAGGCCCTGATGAAATTTTTCCTAACATTTTGAAAGAATATAAAGATGTGCTAAGTGAGCCTCTAGTATGCATATTTAGAAAATCATTTAGAGACTAGCATTGTACCAACGGCATGGACAAAACTGTGATACTTGTGTTTAAAATGTGGGATAAAACGATATGACCAATTAAGGTTGATTGATTTGAAATCCGAACCATGACCAATTAAGGGCCATTGTGTTTGACATCACTAGTGGGGAAAATTATGAAATCTGTAATAGCAAAATTATTAGGGATTACTTATAAAAACATGTTTATTATGGAATCTCAACACGGCTTTACTAGGGGCAAGTCGTATTTAACTAATTTAATCTCTTTTATAATAAGCTGTATGATGCAGCAGATAGAGATGAGAATTACGATATTGTTTATTTGGAGTTTAGGAAGGCTTTCCGCAGGGTGACACGCTTAGGACTTTTTGAATAAAGTTTAAAGCCCATGGAATCGATGGACGTATTTTGGGGATGATTTAGTCGTGGCTTAGTGATAGACAGCAAACCGTTAGTATAGATGGAAGTAAATCTGAGTGGGGTTCCTCAAGGATCGGT